>OX638300.1:5061760-6261760 GCA_951812265.1 Taphrorychus bicolor
TTAAATGTCAGAGCTTGGTTGAATGAACATTTTACACAGCGCCGGTCTCGTACCTTGGCCGCCAAGAAGTCCCAACTTAAATCCTCTGAATTTTTATCTCTGGGGACATATGGAGCAATTAGTGTACAGTGTGAGAATAAATACACGCCCTCAACTCATCCAAAGAATCCAAGATGCAGGTGAGGATATTAGAATTAATGTAAACTTTAATAAGGTATACCATTCCCTCATCAAACGGTGCCATGCTTGCATTAATGTTGAGGGAGCACACTTTGAGCAGATTCTTTGATGTTTTTATCTTTGTGTTTTGATTTTTATTGTGATGTATTTGATTGATTCTTCCCACATGAATTAAAATCTTATTTTAGTTTGTCTTATCTTATCCGCCACTACAATTCTGAAGCAAAAAGCTCACTTAACTTTTTTTTCGTTGGACTGTCTTTGAGTAAATTAGAAAGCATTGCGTTATAGCCATTTTAAGCAGTATGGCAATAGTCGTGCAGTTTATGGGTTGAATTATGTTGCATATCAATAGGTTTTAATATTCAAGCCATAAGAAATGGAAATTTGATATTTTAGATTTTTCATCAATCTTAAATGCGTTGGGCGAGACTAGGCTACATTACAGTGGTTTTTATTTATTTGCTCAGAAACGGTGCGTCGTACTGAAAAACCTAAAGAGGACGTTTTTATTCCGAGATGGATGGAGAAGTGAAAAATTAGATTTTATTTTTCGAAAACCAGTGGCGTACCAATTTTCGTTCAAGTAATATGGGTCGAGGTGCTGGTACCCGCGCCACTGGCGAAAATAAAAATAATTTTTTTATTGCAAATTTTGCGCCTTCTACAGAAGTCGAAACATACCAAATTCTATTAAAATATCTCTTACCCTTTCGGAATAATCAAGATATATGCATTTTGAAATTCTAACTTCATCACCCTGTAACTTTTTAACGAAGCTCGATAGGTGACACAAATGTATGCCAAGCCCCCCTTAAAATCGACCCAAGAACATGAGATTTCATTTTCGTCCTCCTATTATGACTTACCCTGCATTTTCCAACTGGAAAAAGTGGGAAAGATGAGTAGCAAAATAGTAAACTGAAAGCTGATGTTTTGGAAATGAGTTGTTGTGAATAACCCGAGGAATAACCAATATAACCACCACTACTAATGCCAGTGTACTAAACCCATTTCCATACTCTACATTTTGTGGGATGAATAAGTTATGTATTTCAGTACTGCTTTTTTATTAGCACTTGCATTTGAGTGTAAATATTAAAAATATCTAATCTAACAACAGTTGCCACAGCTTATTGGTTCCACAAAAAAAGATCAGTGACCATGGGTGGTTGAAGACAAAATAAAGACAGGTTATTCCATTTGCTGGAACAAGGCAACACACACTAAGGTGCAATTATACAAGTTACACTGAGAGTTACACTCAAAGTTCGGTTCAGCTAAACTCAACTGTAAGTTGAACTCACCCATAAGAAAGTTGGGCTCAAGTACTAGTTGAGTTTTGTTGAACCTAACTTAGAGTGTGGCTTGTACATTCAGGCCTAAAAAAACCCATACAAGACTTAACTTCAGGCATTCTTCCTGTGCCACATACAAGTTGTACTTTCTATTTGTATTGTTTCTTTTTACATAACATGTGTCCTATACCAACCCTTATTAAAATATATGTAGAAAATAACACATATTGTTGTGTAATTTTTAATTTATGTGAGAAGGACTAAACATTTTGAAACAAAATTAGGTATGTTTGGGTATTAGTTCTAGTTCTTTCCAATAGCCTTGATTAAATTTCTCATATAATTCAGTCTGGGAATATTGCGAACAGCTATTTTTATTGTTGTTTTTTTCTCTCACTTTAGCAGATTTTAACATAATATCTTTTGTGTCAAAAATTGTACACTAAAATTCTGGACTTGACATGAGCGACAAACCATGAGGGGGCACCTATGTATGCTACTAATACTGTCTACAAGATACTGATGTTTAGTTAAAATTCTTGGAAAGATCTGGCACGAAAACATAAATATATCTGTTTGTGTTCTAAAATGTCCAGTCTCTTTTTCATAACTCAAAAATATATTATATAATTAAATATAATATATTTTAGTTATAACTAAATTTAAAAGTTAAAACTAAAACAAAATACAGGTTGGTTTTAAGACATGTGTTTATTAAGCAAACTCTACTCATTTTTCGATGACCTCTTACCAGTACTTCCTCATGCTCTCTATATACACCAAAGAAATCTATTAAGCACTGTGAAGGCCTCATGGCTAGTCAAAATGCATTATGGTCTATGATGTCATGGTGCACTGGACTAGCATCCATTGGGCATAAGCGAGCTCGTTTTGCCCATTGCCTCATTGACAAAACGCCTGATGGAAGAAATTCCATTAAACCAGACCAGACCAGGGCTTCAAAGCTACGCTGTAGAATGTACGGGGTGTTCATTAAAAAACTTCATCTAGTAGGCTATGAAATTTTGACAGAAAAGGATGATCAAAGTAAATGGACTTTTGTTTCTCGATCTTTTTCTTTTGGCATTTCACAGCCAACTAGATGAAGTTTTCTAATAAACATCCCGTAAACATACTGCTGTGCTAGTTTGTATGGTAGCGGGAAATGTGAGATCAACTAGGGGATTAGTGAGACAATTTTATTGTATACCGAAGTGCTAATGTTGAAATTAAACTTGCCAAGCCAATAACTGTTATAATATGATCTATTCATTCTAAAATCACATTCAAAAATATGAAAGAAAATTAGTATAAAAGTACCAAGTGCAGAAATGGATCATTATCAAAATATGAGAGAACATAGATAATTTGAAATTTCACCATCTCAGTTAGAGCCGAATTCTACAAACTGAAACTGATACCGATACTACTGGGTGTTCAGTAAGAAAGTTAACAAATTGGCTGTGAAATCTTGAGAGAAAAAGATAGAGTATGACGTCTATTTCTTGGTCCACCCACACTTTTTCTTTGGTATGTCCCTCATTGACCCAAGTTTCATCAAGATAAAAAATGGGACGCTTTTCACGCCTGTACCGCTGGATAGTTCTTAAATATGTATTTCTCCATACGACAATGTCTCCTCGTTCAATTAAAATACTCTTGCGGTTTCTTTTCATGTACCTATAGAATAATAATTTTAGATCCAAGCATTTCAATACTTTGAAAAACTTACTTAAAATTTATTTGCTTCATTAGATGGTACAAAGATGTTCGGGACATTAATGGCAGTTCATTGCGGCTTTTTAAGACATGGGTTTGAATTCCATTAAAAAAAAACTATCTACAAGCCTCTTTATTTTATTTTTTTGGCCTTCATTGAGAGTTTTAACGGTCACAGGTCTTCCACCACAATGCTTATAAGCGACTACTTTTCCAGTTTCCCTATACTCTTTCAGAGTGCGGTAAACTGTGGACTTCGCAATCCCTAAAAATAATTAGAAAAACATAAAAATGTTTAGCCCATTTAGGGAATAATATAAAGGAGTCTTTAACTCGTGCTTCAGCAATTTTCGAAACCAGATAAGAGGTTTTTATTAAAGGCTTGTCTGCTGTTAATTGCTGGTATAAATTTACAATATACGTTTCTCTGCCAAAGACATATGCGCAAATCTAAACGTTTTCGTTTCTTGGGTGGAGAATTTCCGCCTCCGCTGCAGCTGCTAGTACTTGGGATGGCATCCATGGCATAAACAACGAAATAACGCAAAGTGCGATATTATGAGTTCTTAAAAGAACATTTGGACAATATAACCAAGAAAATTAGAGAACTGGACAAGCAAAAATGGAAAATACCAACGAACACACAAAAAAATATTTGAAAATTTGAATTTTCAAATAAAATGGCGTCAAACTCGAGAAACGTCAGAAGAAGTTTGCTTGTGTAAATTGGGCCGTGATTCGGCTAATAAAATACCGCCATTTTTGCGCCCAAAAATTTGAATCACTCCTCCTAGTTTTAAAACTGACCATAGTTGGCTATAAGATGTGAAAAGAAAAGTATGAACGAACGAAAGTTTATTTACTTCTATTTTGTCATCTTGTTTTGTTAAAATTATTTGGCCTTCTAGATGACTTTCTCTAACAAACACGAGGTATGTTGGACATAGTTTCCAAGCCATTACTAAGCATATTAGCTATTCGTGCATGATTGGTATCTTGTTATCCTTGGAAATTTGACTTTGTCGTTGTTGAGAAGAGAGATGAGTAGAGAAAAAAATGAACATTCCATGGAGCTATTAGGATGCCAAAAAATCCTGAAAAGCATCTTAACAGAACGAGACAATCTGACAGAACATTATTATAATTTTGACACGTATCAGCCCCAACTTGTCAGCTAGCCCAATATATTTTTTAATGTACAAGTAAATTAAAATTCGACAATCAAACAACAATAAACGGTTACACTCATTCGATTAAGTGACATCTGCAAATTACACGCCCATCCTTCTCATCGAGGGCACTGGTACAGCCGAAAGATTATGTGAATCATGTTGAATTTATATTACACCATGGTTCATGCAAATAGCTGTATAGAATTTGACCAGTTTTTATCCAAAATCCTCTTATTCTGTGCTTTTTATTAGTTTTGTGAAACACCTAACTTTACTGAGGCATTTAAGCTTATTCGTCGGTGAAGATTTTAGGTTGTTGATGATTGATGACGGCAGTGATTTTAAATAAATTCTAGGCAGGAAGAATACAACTTACTTGCTTTAATAAGCTACTTATTACTAACATTAATCATAGTAATAGAAATAACAGAAATAAATCAGGGACCTTTGCCTGACCTAATTTTTTTCGCGTGCCTGTAATACCCAATTGACAATCATGGGAAAAATTATTAAAAAACGAATTAAAGAGGAACACTATCAATTATAATTATTTAATAAAATATTATGTGAAATAAAAACTCGCGTTTTAGTGGGTTTAGGACAAATAAAGACTACTTTTTCGCTCGAAAATCGCCTATACGTTTCGACGTTTAATTTACACGGACAAATCATATTTGCCTGTATCGTGGATACCGTAACATTTATGACATCATTCTCTTTCGCGAGAGAATAGCCCTGATGAAGTCGTAAATTAAACGTCGAAACGTCGGCGTTTCGACGGCGAAAGGAAAAGGAGTTTTTATTTGTCCGAAACCCACTAAAACATGCACGAGTTTTTGGAATCTTGAGGACGCTAACCTGCATCAATTCTGTGTAATACGCAAGGAAACTAACAAAAATTTCTAATTTGCTCTTGGATTTATAATGAAGGAAGATGATGATGAAGTGATGACCGCAAATTAATAAAAAAAAATTCGTTTGTCAGCAAAACTTTCACATAAAAAAAATAGTAACATTAGAGCAACAATTTTTTTATTTAGAACAATGTTTTAGAATTTACACATACGTATTAAACACATATTGTCCAATAACCTAAAATAAACTGCTGGCCAGTTGCATTGCAACCCAATTTTTGCTTCAAGTTTAAGAGAGCAATGTAATAAGGACCAATTCAGCGCACAACACACAGTATCGGTATTTTTAAAGACAGAAAACTTTTAAAGACTTTTTAAAGATTAGTTACTATCTGTTCTAAGATTCGTTTCTTTGGACTCGTTACTTTGGACTTTGGCTATTTTACTTAATACTCAGTCAGTGATCTATTACCTAGTTGTTTTGTCATTCATCGTTACTTATATACGTTCTAAACATTAACACTTTAATACAAATAAATGTACAGTAGACACTCGACATTTATCACTACTTTAAAGTAGTCGAAGGACCATTGACTACTGTAGTCCGAATGTTCCAAAGACAAAACTAGACGATATAGTTACTTTTGACACCTGCTGAGTAACCGTTCTTTTATAATCGTTACTTACTTACTTTACATCACTAGATGAAGGTGAATCTGGCTTCCTGACAAAATGCAAATTAATGTGATGTCGAAAAAAAGGGAGCGTACTGAAGGCGCACCTTCTGGCTCATTAGCTGGGTGTAATCGCCCTTAAAACTTGGAGGATGGTTATGATCTGCAGTCGATTTAATGGTGAGGGTTCTTCCATAGGACATAATCCGAGCCTTACACTTTTGATACTCCTTGTTGCAACGCCAAATGTATTTAGTAGCACAATTAGACTTCAGTATAAATTCGTAGCCTTCAAAAATCATCACGGGATTCTTAATACCACAGCTGAAGTACACGCACCCTGAAACTAGAAACATGAACTAATATTGTTTTGTGAGAAAGTATATGTCAAGCTGTAATTTTAGTTTTCAACAATAAGTGCAGTAATTTTAGTTTAGTTACGTGATCGTCCTGTTGCTCGTCGCTCGTCTGCTCCGTACTTAATTTTCGTGTGTTGTTTATGTTAATTTATTGCTGTTTTGTTGTCATCGTGAGAACCTCTGCCCATGACGTGGACAATGAACACGTTTTTTAATAGAATGTACAGGACTTCAGCATATCAAAAGCCTTGATAAAGACCACAATATATGGTCGAAACGTTGGCAATTGATAAAAGCTGAATTGTCGTTATTTGTCCCCATCCCGCTAATCCACCTACTACTAAGTAATTTTAGTTTTGTTTTAGTTTACATGGGGGTTATAATTATCCTTAATTGTACTTTTATTCACTCTTTTCTGAATCTTTAAATATAATTGAAGACAGAAAAATGAAAAAAAATCCAATTTCAACGTTGCTAAATTTATTCGTAAATCAGGATTTGATAACCGTGTTGCAAGTACAGTTCCTTTTACTGATTTGATGCCTGAGGCGCCTACAGGTTAAGGAGCCAATTTAGACAATTTTTGATCATACTCATTTCGAAAATAGGAGTTATTACACAATCACAGTGCAGTGACTAGACTACATTAGAGATTATTTCAATATCATAGAAAGATGAGGCCAGTAATACTGCCTACTGCCTACTCCCTACTGCGGTCGGTTGTTTTTTCCTTAATGTAACAAAGAGATGTCATGGGCTCCAAATTCTGTAAATAGTGCTGTAATTTTATGAGATAAATACATAAGTAAACAGAAGAACTGCTGACTTTATCTTTATGTGGATATATTTCTATTTTATATAATTTACACGTTAAGCGGAAGTATAGTCCTACAACCCCTTCTGCAACTCTAGTTTATACCCTACATAAATAACGTGTATTGCATTGTTTATATGTTAGTCTTTCATTTGCACTTATCGTTTTTGCAAGTTTCGTTATGCAAGAACTTTAAATAAAAGTTTATTAGTGTGTAGTTTAAGCACCGTTTACTAAAATAACTAGTTCAAGCACTGGACATTTGGCGACAAACCTTCCTACTCATTCGGTTTCTAGCGTCTTGCCTACCAAATCTCCTGCGATGCCTGCGGTAGATTTAACCAACGTATACAATGTGGACGCGATAAGTAGGTAAGTTCTTTCTACATCAGTCTACTCTTGCACTTGCAAGCGCTCGAACTCTTTCTGTTGGAAAAACCCAACATACGAAGGGAATAATAAACCCATTTTAAGCGATTTCAAACCCTAAACATTCAAATGAATCTTCTGTTTCTATGCACTCAAAGAGGCAACAAATCGTGCAAAATGTCTTCATATTCAAAGAAAGCCGTCGTAATAAGATCTAAAAATAGTCCAGACCAGTTTTTATTACTCTAGATAACGAGAACGTCGGAATGAGTTGTCTGACTTCGCTATTGGCTGTGCAGTGTGGCTACAGATTAATGGTATGGATCGCTCGATATGATTAACTGATGTCCCACTCGAGAGCGGACGAAAATGCATAAATGCATTCGTTCACCCGGATGAATGAGAATTCAAGTTCCGATTTCGTAGGTGAAATATAGCTGTCTCCCAGGAGAAAATTCGTTCGAAAAGTATCTGTCAGTAGGTCAGCTCAGCTGTTGAAATAAACGTGATTTTATTGCATAAATAGTGTTTCTCTCTGTGCATCCAAGTATAGTATAGTTATTGCCACGCAACTACACAATTTCCCGTTCTGGACTAATAATAATTCAGGATAAGTAATCCAAAAAGACTGTCCCATGTAGTTTGTGTATTTAAAGTAACTTTAAGTGCTTTAGTCAGACATTGACTCTCATATCAGGGTCCATAAGTAACAAACACGTCGTTCTGCGCTGTTTTGATATTCTCTGGGTGATGTGTGTGTTTGATTGTTCGTTTGAATGAACCAGTTTTTTTAGGAGTTTTTGGGTTTAAATGGCGGTACATCCATTCAATATTGAGTAGTAAATATTGCAGTGCGTTGCACTCTTTGTTTAGTGTTTAAATCTGCCAAGAGGGTACACAGTGCTGGTGTATATTCATCTGTTCAAATGGTACGTACTTACTAATTAATATTCCTTTATATAGATGGTACATGTTTCCACATATATCAAAGTTCATAGTTTGATATAACATGCAATTCAGGGAGTTTTATGTAGTGTAGTATTGCTGACTTGTGTTAAGTGGTAACTTTAGTAACAAATAACAACTGCTAGCAGTGCAGCTTATCCGATTTGTAATTGTTCATGGTGTTTTTCATGTGGTTCTTCGAAAAAGTATTTATATCCGTTAGGAAATCAACTTTAGTGTGAAAGCAAACCTCATCTCAGAGGTGCCTCCCTGCCAGTTTCTGTTAGTGAACAATGATTTAAGTAGTCCTAAACCACAGGCAATCTTTCATAAAAGGCCGATTCGTATTTCGTAGGATTTGGCCCATTAATCTCCCACTAAGAAGGTTAATTTTCATTCTTCAATGAAACACATTAGCCTTCTCAAAATTACCAATAATTTTTTATCAAATTAGGAGAAAGCATTGGAATTTTATGACGAATCTCACATCTTCTTAACAGACCATATTTGACGTATTACACTATACAATATCTTCTATGGCCTCCATTATCTGCCAGCAGCTATTCTTAGATCTTTTCTTAGAGTTATTCACGTTTCTTCCCAAATTTGAACAGTAGTGTCACCAATAATTTGTCTCATTTTATTTTTTAATTCCGGAAGTGTTTGTGAATTGTTTTTGATAATTTTGAAAACTAACAACTTACAGGAACTCCACTGAATTCTCCTGTAAACTTATGTCAGGGAAGAAAGACATCAGATTAGTTCCTAATCCATAGCAAAAGGAGTTTGCAAAAATAACGTTCTCTTAAAATGCCAGTGCTTTCTCTTCAATTTGATATACCAATATTATAACTTTGGAAAATAGAAATTATCAAGATGAAAGAGAGAGAGAGAGAGAGAGAGAGCGAGAGAGAGGGGGGGGGGAAGAGAACGCAACATCATAAACGGGCACAATAAACGCATTCTAAGCGATTTCAAACAGTAAACATCCCAAATAAATCTTCGGTTTCTATGCAGACAAAATGGCAAAAATCGTGCTGAATCTCTTCATATCCAAAGAAAAGCGGTCGTAATATAATCTAAAATATAAATCTAAAAATATTGGCTGTGCGTGGCCAATGGGATTGACAGCGACTCGTGGTATTAATCGTCTCGATATTTATGTCCCCCGGGGAGGGGACGAAAATGCATAAATGCATTCGTTAACCGGGGTGAATGAGAGTTCAAGTTCAGACTTCGTAGGTGAAACATCACAGTCTCCTGGGCGTAAAATATCGATAAAAATCCAGTTGCATTAGTAGTTCAGCAAGGTGGCTGAAAGTTCGATGAAGTAATTGTTTTTGTGCGTTCGGGCTTAATCGCAATCTTGTGTACTGGATTAAGTGTGTTTCTCTGATCTGTGCATTATCGAGGGGGTGCAGATTAAATCCTCATAGTTTGCAATAAATGAATGTTATTTTTTGTATAAATAGAGTTTTTCTCTCTGTGCATCAAAGTAAAGTGTAGCTTTTGTCATACAACTGAACTAATACCTGTTCAGGACTAGTGATAATTCAGGATAATTAATCCAACAAGACTATCTCACACAATTTGTGCATTTAAAGTGACCTTAAGTGCTTTAGTCGTTACTCTCACACAAGAGTCGATAAGTAACAAACACGCTCTGCATTGTTTCCTTATTTCTTTGCGTATCGTGTGTTTCTGATTCGTTCGTTTGGATGAACCCGTTGTGGAAGAATTCTGGATTTAAATGACAAGAACTGAGCGTTTATTTAAAAATACCACAAGCAGGCCACGGAATTAGAACAGTAAGTCTGTATCGACTTCATAAAACAATTGAAAGTCGAAAATGTCATAAAAAGTTCCGATTTTCATTTTGTTATGAACTTACCCCAGACAAGAGCTTTGATTCCACGGCTTAGTGTGAAACCTTTTTTAAAGAAGTGTTTTCATAAATATGCAACATTCTGATCTACTCTGAACTACGAAAATAGACAACGGACTAAGTTTGAACTACACACGCTTGAACTACACACGGTGAATGAAGCATTGAGAATGTTATAGAGAATTTAAGTAAAACGGACGAAAAAGAACCGATTTGATGATCCGGCAAACTATTGGGGAATATGTCTATCGAAAACTCCATGAAAATTTGCACCACTAGCATAACGAGTCAGTGCGTAACACCTCAAATCACACTAAGTGAGGAAGAATCAGAATTTCGAAAAATCGCTAGATGGTCGACGCGGTGCTTGTTGCTGGTTATAGCGGAGTACATCGAATATAAAAAACCGACGTATACGTGGTTCATAGATTTGACTAAGGCGTTCGACAGAGTACAGCTGACGGACCAGGACGAACAGAGGCACAAAAGACGACGTTCATATATTATAGGGACCAATAGACAGTTTGAAACAACAATCATAATGAAGACAAGAACAACCACAATCGACGAAACGGAAATTCCCTGGGCTTAAGGTACAGAAAGAGAAGCTTATGCTCACTACGCTTCAATTTGATAATTTGATAACGAACAAACTATTACACAGTGTTGAATGGAAAATGAAGCTTGAATACATGATGAGAAACAAAGTCTTATAAACAGGATTATGTTTTCTTGACAACTAGCACGTCAGATACAATGTTTGAGTTGCTGAGTTTTATGGGGGGGGGGGGGGCTGAGGCTGTATTCCGTGACTTGACCAAGGCTTTCGATTGCGTCAGTCATATAAAACTGCTGCGGTATTTTGGCTTTCGAGGTGATATCCTCGCCTGACTTTGTTCCTATTCTTAGAAAACCTTGCAGAAAAATGTGTTTGGCGCTTTTGTTTCTGGTGAGGGGCCTGTGTGCTAAAGTTTTTCAGGATTCGGGTTCGGTATTGAGTTCAATCCTTTTCCCTATTTATTTTAACGATTTTCTATTGGTTGGGAGCGATGGTAGATGCGACGCTTTTGCCGACGATACTGCCTTAATCTGGCGAAATAACAATTTGGGAGTCTTGGACACCGAGGCGACACGTGACTTGGGAAGAGTCAAGAGGTGGTGCGAAGCCGATTCACTTGGCTTTGACCTCAACAAGACCAAATTATTGACGTTTAAGTGTAATATTGATATGAGTGAGGACTTCGGCGCAATTGGTGTTTGGTTGTGGCTCCTACTTTAAGCTCACCATAGATGGGTGTCTTCGGCTTGTTTCTCTCTTCGCACCGTCAGACAGGGCTTGGACTTTCTAGTGGCATAAAGTGCCTATTTTGCAATAGTTAAGTCACACCTGAGTTATGTTATGTCTTTTTGGGGAGCTTGCAGAATTAATTTGTTCCGCATGGTTTTTAGAGTTCAGAAGCATGCGATCAGAGCTTAGTGTGGTTTGAGATCAAAGGATACTTACTGTTTGGTCTCAGTACTCTCCCAATAGATTGTTGACCATCCCCGCCCTGTTTATATTGGAGATGGCGTGCTTGATGCACAAGAAGCACTGCGAAGGCATTTACACTCCATCTGACGGTAGAAATAGCAGTAGGTTCACCATAACGTTGCCCATTCCGTCCTGTGTCCTGACTTGGAACTCGCTATTCTATCGCTTCATAAAACTGTTCCACTCTTGCATAGAATGTATGCTTTTCAATTTATGTCAACCGATTATCAGCGTTTTTTTTCTTAAGATGTATGAACGTTTTATCTTTTGCATTTTCATTTGTATTATTTGTCTGACTAACTTTATCATTCTGTACGTTTATTTTATCGTAAAGTAGATTTTATTATTATTTACTATGAATTATTTTATGCCCAGCTTTGTCAATAACATTTTTGTTTGATTGATTGATAAAGATTTTGTGCTATGCGAACGACGCAAGGCTGTTTGTAGATAGTGAAAATGGACCGCAGTGTACAATGCAGGCGTTTAACAAACAAACTTAGAAGCTCAACATAGTAATATCAACATCCAAAACTAAGAGGTTGGTAATTGCTAAGAAACGACGCCAATGCAAGCTAAAGCTGCACAACAGAATAATCGAACAAGTATCCAAATTCATCTATCTAGGCGCAATGATCTTGTTACATGAAAACGCTTGTGCTAGACCCTTAATGACATACAAGGCGAGAACCTGGCCGTCAAGGCGGAAACTACAAGAATGGCATGCAGAAACAAGATGATAGTGCTGAGAGCCATTAGGGAAACAAACTGAGAGACCATAGATGGGGTATTGAGTTCAGCGAAGAATGCCAAGTAGAAAATGTAATAAGATAGATCCGCGTGTGAAGAAGACTTTGCAATGAGCATGTAACAATGATGGGGGATGAAAGACAGGTAATGGATAGTTGGATGTCGGTATCGCTGGAGTTAGAACAAGGAGGAATAGGATTAAAATAAAATGTGTGAAACAAGCTATTAGCTTTTGCAAGGAAAAAAAGGAAGAACATAGTATATTTATTAGTTAGTATGTAACCAAAAGTAATCAAAATACTGCATTACTACTATTTGTTTTTATTGTGAAAACAAGAATATCAATACAGTGGGCATGTCATATTCTATACGCACTTATATTTAAATGTATCAACATATTTCACAAAAACATTTTGAGACTTCAGTATTGAGTAGTCACCGACAAAAGTGGGCGCATGCTTATGTTCACTGGTAGTTTTTACTATTAGTGTTTTGCCTTGAGTCATAAGTTTGACTTGACATCCATAGCTTTCTTTCCTACATCGCCAATTGCTTCTGGTGCCATAGGAACGTTTTAGTAAAAACTCGTTTCCCTCGTAAACCATTTTAGGCCGTTTCTTTCCCGAGAGAAAAAATACTACACCTACACCTGAAAGCGTATATATATAATTATAAAACCCTATAAAACTATAAATGGAATTAAAAATATACTTTGGGAAGTTAAAGATATATATGATATCTCAATGAAATGGATTATTGCATGATATTACATAATAAATTAAGAAAGTAACTCCTAACACAAGAGGAAAAGTATGGTACATTACCTGAAGACAAAGGCCTATCAAGAGAGAAAAATTCAGAAAAATGTTGAGTAAATGGCAGTACTACCCGATGTGCTAGTTACCTGCTCTTTACGGCATTTTTTTTTCACTTGGTCTATAGCTCCAAATTTTGTCGACAGTTATACAGTGGGTGTGAAATAAATAGGTGTAATACAAAAAAAATATCAACTATTTTTAATGTTTAACATCTTGTTTATTGCAAAGTCAATTAGGAATCGTTCCCAACGCATCTATTTACCAATGAACATCGGACTTGAAACTTGAAGTTTCAGCTATAAAAAATGAAAATAGAAATCTGTGGTTTCCTGGTAATGCCTTAGTAACCGGTTTAGTACCTAAGTGGAGGTACATCGCTCATGGACATTAAGGAAAAGAAAGTTGCAATAGATTGGGAAAAATTTGCTGACAATAAAGAAAGCTGGCACGAGCGCTTTTAAGTGAGAAATGGCAGTCGGTCCTCACAAGAGGAGTTCGGTTTTGGGGGACTTACGAGGAGTCATGCGGGAAGACGCGTTCGGGTTGGTTGGAGGTCGACATTACGCCGGAAGGACGAACGACCACCATCAGTTTCCAGCTCGCTGTTTAAAAGTAAAAAAAGGAGTTGTTTGGGGGACTCGCGAAAGGAGTCGTTTTTTGGGGACTCACGAAGAGGAGTCGTTTTTTGGGGACTCACGAAGATGAGTCGGTCTTGGAGATTCACGAAGGGTGTCCGGTTTTGGGGAGACTCACGAGGAGTCGGTGCTGGGAACCGCGTTGGGGCTGGCTGGAGGTCAACATTACGCCGGGAGGACGAAGGACCACCATCAGGTAACAACCCACTGTTTAACAGTAGAAAAGCGAGTTGTTTGGGGGACTCACGAGAAGTTGGTCTGGCGGATTCACGAAAGAAGTCCGGTTTTGGGGGACTCAAGAAGATTCGTGCAGATAACGGCATTCGGGCTGGTTGGATGTCGACATTACGCCGGAAGGCTGAACAACCACCATTAGGTAACAGACGGTTGTTTGAAAGTAGAAAAAGGAGTTGTTTGGGAGACTCGCGAAAATGAGTCGTTTCTTGGAGACTCATAAGAAGAAGTCGGTTTGGGGAACTCACAAAAAAAGTCAGGTTTTGTTTGGGCTGGCTACAGGTTAACATTACGCCGGACGGACGAACGACCACCATCAGGTTCCAGTCCGCGTTTAAAAGTAGAAAAGGAGTGGTTTGGGGGACTTCAGAAGGGAGTCGTTCTTTTGCTGACTCACGAGGAGAAGTCGGTCTGGGGAATTCACGAAAGAGGTCCGGTTTTGGGGGACTCACAAGGATTCGTACGGGAAGCCGCATTCATGCTGGTTGGAGGTCGACATTACGCCGGAACGACGTACAACCACCATCAGGTTCCAGCCCGCTATTTAAAAGTACAAAAAGGCGTTGTTTGGGAGACTCGCAAAGGGGAGTCGCTTTTTTCCTGACTCACGAGGAGAAGTCGGTCTGGGGGACTCACGAAAGAAGTCTGGTTTTGGGGGATTCGCGAGGAGTCGTGCAGGTACAATTCGTGAGGGAGGCAGCATTCGGGCTGGTTAGAGGTCGACATCACGTCGGAAGGACGAACGACCACCATTCCAACTCGCCATTAAAAAGTAAAAAAAAGGAGTTGTTTGGGTGACTCGCAAAAGGGAGTCGTCTTTTTGCTGACTTACGAGGAGAAGTGGGTCTGGGGGACTCACGAAAGAAATCTGGTTTTGGGGGATTCACGAGGAGTCGTGCAGGTAGCCGCATCTGTGATAGTTGGTTGTCGATATTACGCCAGCAGGACGAACGACCACCAACAGGTTTCAGCCCTCTTTTTAAAAGTAAAAAAAGGAGTTGTTTTGGGGAGTCGCAAAAGGAAGTCGTTTTTTTTTGCTGACTCACGAGGAGAAAGCGGTCTGGAGGACTCACAAAAGAAGTCTGGTTTTGGGGGATTGACGAGGAGTCGTGCATGTAGCAGCATTCGGGCTGGTTGGATGTCGACATTACGCCGGAAGGCTGAACAACCACCATTAGGTAACAGACGGCTGTTTGAAAGTAGAAAAAAGAGTTGTTTGGGAGACTCGCTAAAATGAGTCGTTTCTTGGAGACTCATAAGGAGAGGTCGGTTTGGGGGACTCACAAAAAAAGTCCGGTTTTGTCTGGGCTGGCTACAGGTCAACATTACGCCGGACGGACGAACGACCACCATCAGGTTCCAGTCCGCGTTTAAAAGTAGAAAAGGAGTGGTTTGGGGGACTCCAAAAGGGAGTCGTTCTTTTGCTGACTCACGAGGAGAAGTCGGTCTGGGGAATTCACGTAAGAGGTCCGGTTTTGGGGGACTAACAAGGATTCGTGCAGGAAGCCGCATTCATGCTGGTTGGAGGTCGACATTACGCCGGAACGACGTACGACCACCATCCGGTTCCAGCCCGGTATTTAAAAGTACAAAAAGGCGTTGTTTGGGAGACTCGCAAAGGGGAGTCGTTTTTTTCCTGACTCACGAGGAGAAGTCGGTCTGGGGGACTCACGAAAGAAGTCTGGTTTTGGGGGATTCGCGAGGAGTCGTGCAGGTACAATTCGTGAGGGAGGCAGCATTCGGGCTGGTTAGAGGTCGACATCACGTCGGAAGGACGAACGACCACTATTCCAACTCGCCATTAAAAAGTATGAAAAAATAGTTGTTTGGGGGACTCGCAAAAGGGAGACGTCTTTTTGCTGACTTACGAGGAGAAGTGGGTCTGGGGGACTCACGAAAGAAGTCTGGTTTTGGGGGATTCACGAGTGGTACAGGTCGCCGCATTTGTGATGGTTGGTTGTCGACATTACGCCAGCAGGACGAACGACCACCATTAGGTTTCATCCCTCTTAAAAGTAAAAAAAGGAGTTGTTTTTGGGAGTCGCAAAAGGAAGTCGTTTTTTTGCTGACTCACGAGGAGAAATCGGTCTGGAGGACTCACAAAATAAGTCTGGTTTTGGGGGATTGACGAGGAGTCGTGCAGGTAGCCGCAGTCGTGCTGGTTGGCCGTCAGCCTCCACCATCAGCTCCCAGCCCGCTGTTTAAAGTAAAAAAAATAGTTGTTTGGAAGACTCGCAAAAGGGAGTCGTTTTTTTTGCAGACTTACGAGGAGAAATCATATATTTATTCATCAATATTCCAATGTGTGAGGCATCAGATGCTAACGAGAACCAATCAAAAGTCATCAGAGCTTCTGCATGTAGATCTATTTAAACTGAAATGGGTCTCGACTTTCGAATTTCGTTTCTTCAAACTTCGTAGATTTTCTTTTATAATTTTGCCTCTACGATGAAGAAATCAGAAAAAATTCAAACAAATGGAAATTTTTTAAGATGAACTATGCGAACCATTCGGGTTCTATTCCTCGAAGTACTTGACATTAGATTACGGAAGAAAGGTTGTAAAAAGTCCTTTACCTCACCAGTTTTCACATATTTATAATAGGTAAAATAAATGAAATTATATTCCCATATATGGACATTAAATATATTTCAAATTAGGAGATACACATTTCACCACAACGTCAATAGTTATGGTGCAGCATCTTCCAGTTCTACACCATCATCATCAAAATCCAAATCAACTTTTATATATGACTGAGAAGCACCACTATTACCATCTTTTTCACTCTCGACCAGTTCATCAAATTGCTTTTCTTCACCTTCAATTCCCTTCTTCCATTGATGATTGTACTTCAAATTCTTTGGCCTATTCTTATGTTTAGACTGCCTCATCTGATTTGCATTCACTCTCTTAATACTGTTTCGCATTATTCTTTTAAAAAAATCTTCGTTTTCGGTTTCCGTAAATCTCGAGTCAGCTAAGGTGATAATGTTCCGAAAGCATTTCCTGAAGTTTTGAAAGAATTTTAATGGTACCTTGCCAAGGCCAGGTCCCATGCGGGTACTTCCTGTCCAGGAGCATTGGGTTACAAAGCCTCTAGTGAGGAAATAATCGATCAGTTTATAGCAGCAATCCAAACCTATTGCACTGCCGGTTTTACCGCAAATGAAGGACATTGACTCAACGACTTGCGCTAAGTAAGCCTCATCTTTGAGTTTCTCTTCAAATTCTGTCAACTTTTCTATGGAATCTATCGGCTCTATTGGTACAGGCGATTTTGAGCTATTCTGCGATCCTTCGAATGTTTTGGATAAATGAACATCTGCATTTGTTGAGGGACTATGGTAGCAATCAAACATGTAAGAAGTTAGAGAATCCAGAGACCTCTGAAGTTTTGCCTGACGTTGCATCATGAACTTTTGATTCCGAATTACGGTTTTCAAGCTTATGGTAGGTTTCTGGTTGCTTGCTAAAAAAAAGTAATGTTATTTTTTTTATTTCAAATGGCAACTAAACGTTAGCCTTTATCGATGAGTTTCTAGAAGTGCGTCTTTTTGTGCTAGGCCCAGAGATTGAGGGCTTTAATGAAGCTGAGGCCTGCAACTGGACGAAGCACAAAGAGACTTTTTTAATTCTGAACCAAGTGTTTTTTTCAAGCAAACAAGAAATAAGGAATCTTATTTTGAATGTTTACTTTTGCAATGTTCTTCTCTCTTTTTCGTTACGCTGGTCTAGGTACTTGCCTTAATACTGATGTAATTATTTGTAAGACAGAAAAATATTAAAACAATAGTTGTCAGTTTTAAATGGTTTTATTGGAATTAAATCATAAATACTATATTAAAGGTTCAGGTTTAGGTAAATAATGGAGAAAATATATAGCACACTATTTTATTTTCATTGATAAATAATAACAAACAATTGTATGATATATAAATTTTATGACGCAAGTCACTTATGATAGACGCATAAAAGGCGGCTAAAATACGGGCAAGTGTGCTCACCTCAAAGGTTTTTGGCGAATGAGAATCCTTCATAAATGCATCATCATAGTGATTACTTTTGAAACTGCTTTTAGTGCCTAGGAACATTTTGCTACTTTTTTGGTGACAGAAGTAAAAACGCACTTCATGTGGCAGTATAGCGAAAATAAATAACTAAGTTCTAATTTAAACTGCTTGAAAAAAAGTTTTTTGCTTTTGAGTGTTGTTTTTGGTTGACTTCGAATTTGAGCAAAAAATCCGTATTTTTTGCTGCTAATACATAAACCACTATAACATTTCACAGTCCCGTCATCATTATTATATTTACTTGTAGTAGTATTTTGTTCCAATGGAGTGTGTATGACGTTTAGAGAATTTTTGAGAGAGAAACGTAGTGCGGTTTTGGGGGACTCACGAGGAATCGAAAGAGCCGCGTTCTGGCTAGTTGGAGGTCGTTATGCCGGAAGGACGAACGACCACCATCAGGTACCAGCCTACAGTTTAAAAGTTGAAAGAAGTGTCCAGTTTTGGACGTGAATGAACACTAGAAGTCGTGTGGGGAGCCGCGTTCGGGCTGGTTAGAGGTCGTTGCCCCCGAAGGTCTACCATCAGATTCCGGCCCACTCTTTCGATTCGGCTCGGTGATTCACGAAGAGAGTCAGTTTTGGGGGCACTAACGAGAAAGGTCTTTTTGAGAGATTGGTAAAAGGGGTCGAAAAGGAGTATCGTTACGCCGGAAGGACGAACGATCACCAGCCGAGATCAACTGTCGCGATCACCAGTAGAAAGGTACAGCGAAGTTTGGTTTTCAGAGTAAAGAGATTTTTATTCCCATAAGTTTTTTGCCGGAGCTACAAGGTCTGCTTAATTGAATGGCATGATATGGTCCTGGTTTACCTAAAAATTAGGTAAGATCTGCTGTGTATTTAAATCTGATTAAAAATATCGAAATAATCGATGTTAACTCTACCACCTCGTGCCCATCTCTATTCCGTATTTCATTCTGTTCTGTCGTACCAATGAAGCTTGTGCAAAAAAACTTTACTAAAAAAAATGCCTAGAATTAACCAGAATCTGCGTTCTTAGGTTATGTATGGACATCATTTCCCTCCCAGAATGCCACATAGTACGGTTGGTTTTTATCGATCCAATACCTGCGTATTTGAATATCGAAAATAGTGACACTGTTACCACCTGCGGTGGTAACAAGTGTAATTAGCCAGAGTCTACGTTTCTGTGTTAACACAAAAACCCTAAACTGGATTCACAAAAGGCAAACACATTTTGGGTATATATAATGGGCACTAGGTTTCCCAAGGAAACCTCAAAGCATGACACCACGTTCACTCAGGTCTTAGGTTCACCTACAAGTGTGATTTTTTAAGTCATCAAAATTTTAAGGTTCCTCAAGTCCAGACACAGCGTCCTCTTCATCAAGCTCGGAGTATGAGTTTGTAGTGCCTAATATATCTAAAAGACTGCTACCGTTCAACTAAGCAGAATCAGCTGACCGAAGATTTGCCACAGATGTTTGTTACACAGATTTATGTTATGGATTTATTGGGAGTGAATCCTAATCAAACACAAGTACTCGACCAAATTGCATCTCGATGGGCAGGTTTCGTTATCAAAGGCATTGAGAAAACAGAAAAAGCGGAGTTGCTAGACAAATATGTAG
The DNA here is from genome assembly GCA_951812265.1 of Taphrorychus bicolor. Classification (NCBI taxonomy): domain Eukaryota; kingdom Metazoa; phylum Arthropoda; class Insecta; order Coleoptera; family Curculionidae; genus Taphrorychus; species Taphrorychus bicolor. Next base: position 5,081,662 of record OX638300.1, read on the forward strand.
TTCCAGAGCACTGTCAGCTGCTTCAAGCATCAAAACTGAACAGTAAAATTGCTGTTGCAGAAAGTGAAGCAGTTATTCGCCAGGATGGGTACCTCATGAAAATACAAGAAGGACTGAGGTCAGGGTTGTCAGCCATAAGCAACCTCTCAACAACCGATTCAGTAGCCCAACAGAGGTAACAAACCAGGCCTTCTAGATGGAGTAAAACTAATTTTAAACTCTTTTCATGGCATTTCAAGCATCCTTTAAGAAAAAATTGAAGAGCTTCCGGTTGAAAAATACTTCTTTTCAAATAAGCTCACAGAATATATAAAAGTGTCACACGAAGTTCAAAGGCGCACACTTGAATTGAAGCTGAAGCCCACTGCAAGGGCATTGAAAAACTTCAAGCGCCTCATACACAAAACCCGCTACAAGAAAAAGCAACACACAGACAAGAGGAACTCAAGAGCGAACTTCAAACGCACGAATTCCCACGACCGTCAACGTCGACCAATATCAGCTCAACACTTCAGGCAGAGATACCATCGCTGCAGGTCGACGAAATAGAGGTAAATTATGCGGGTAGACTGAAACATTTTGGTTCTCAGAGGGAAGCACTTACGTCTAATCCCCAAATTTGTCAAGAAGCCTCGGCAGGCCTCTTTTGTAACCTCTAACAACGAGCAGTCACAATTCCCAATTATAGCGCATACTATTAATAAAGTTGTTGAAATGTGATCACTGGTGCTTGGTGAAGGGCAAACAAGACACCAATTTGTGTCACCTTTATTTTTAAGAAAAAAACCTGATTTTATAGATCCACCCCATTTCAAACTAGAAGATTATCGAACATTAGTTAAGCTTATGCATAGGAATTGTTACTTCACAACAATTGACCTTAAAGATGTCTGTTTCTTGGTGGCTATACACTTGAGAGTAGAAAGTATTTAAGATTTTTCCTTAATAACTCTATTTACGAATTTCAAGTCTTACCCTTTGGTTCGAACTATGCATCTTACATTTTCACAAAACTTTTAAAGCCAGTTGTTTCAAGATTTCGTGAGAAAGGTATAACTTGTGTGCAATTCCTGGATGACTTTTGCATTATTGCCAGCTCTTTTGAGGAAAGTTTTAAACATACTAACATTGCTATTCACCTTTTGACGGAACTAGGTTTTGTAACTTCCTACAAGAAAAGCCGACTAATTTCCACACAGATCTGTAAGTTCTTAGGATTCATGTTTGATGCAAAGGAAAAAATAGTGAACATTTCTATAAGAATTGAGAAAATTTTAAACTAGAAATCTGTTAAAATTCGAAAGTTTGCGGAACCGATTGGGACACCGTGGTTCCTCCTATTTCATAAATTACTTATTTTTGAACCAGTTATATTCACACCCAATAAATTACTCCTTTCATCACCTTATAGACTTCATCATCCTCTGTGGGAGAACCTTCCCCTGGTAACAGGAACTTTATCGAGGAAAGTTTTCGAAGAAGAAGGTTTCTACCATCTGCCATCCACGATATATTAGAATTAATTTCAATCTACACATTTAAGTAGTGTGGGCAGTGGTTACGCAAGAGGTGGACCTACTCCAATAAAAATTTGAACATTTAGACACTTATAACGCGCCTGATTTAATAGAGTTTTTTTGAATTATGATTCAAAGTGGGTAAATCTTACTCTTCTACGAACTCTTGTAAATCAGCCATTTCATTGATAATGGCCATAAATAACGAAGACAAACATATAATTAAGCCATACTTTAAGGGAATTTACAATGCGAAACCACCCACACCGAAGTATGATGTTAAGTGGGACCCCCACCCAGTGTTAGTGTAATTGGAAAAAATAATCCCTCGTCAAGCACTCACCTTAGAATAATTATCATTGAAGTTGGTGACTCTTTTAGCTTTGATCTCACAGGACACAGAGTGGAGAGTTTTTCAAAAATTAAGTTAAGCTGTATCTTACGCGAATTAGAAGACAGAATTCAGGTTCGAATATTCGACAGAATTAAGACTTCTAAACCCAATAATTTTTAATCTGTAATCATGGCACCATTTTTCAAGCCTCCACAATACAACAATACCTCAAAGTAACCGTAGACATACGTCAGGATGAAGATTATTTAGTTGTAACTCATTGGAGACCGATTCATAAAGCGACCAAACAAACTATAAGCAAGTGGATAGAAAGAACCTTGGTGCTAAGTGGAGTAAATAAAAAACAAGGCATGCATCCACCTCGGCGGCAAGGGGGGGGGGTTAATATAGATGAGATCAGGAAAAGAGCAGGTTGGACTTCAAGATCAAGTGTCTTTAATACTTTCTATAATGAGCCTGTAGCAACGGATCCTAGGTCCTATGCTATGGGTCAACTGAAAAGGTCAAATCTGAGCTGAATACTTAGGGTTAAGTTGCTTTTTTTGTTCTTCTTTAATGTTGTTACTACACCAAGGTTGCGATAGTAATATGTACCAATATTTTTAAGAAACTTTGTTCTAATAAAACATCAGCAATTATTTTAGTAAAGATGACGTTTAGACGATCTAGACTGGAACACTCTAGATCGTCTAGTAATTCCTCTGAACAAACTACACGTAGTACTTAAATAATGAAATGACTTACCTGAAGGATATTTGGTTGTAATTACATGAACAGTCCCGTCCAAAGTTATTACATCTCAATCGAACAGTATATCTGATACTTTGTGATAAGTTACGTAAAAATTATAAGAATAATGATAATTTAGAATCGCCCGCCCAAGACGATGTAGTTGGGGAAATTGTAAACGGAACGAAATATGGAATAGAGTCGCAGTGTTGCCATATCGAATTTTTCGATATTTTTATAACTTTGAAAGTCGTACAAGCTCCAGCGGAACAGAACATTACTACAAGTAAATGTATTAACTAATATTTAATTATGCAATATTTTTTACTTAATATTAAGTAGAACGGTCCTAATAGGGGTCTCTTAGCTGATCAGAATACTCAATTTTCACTGCTTGCCATTTTAAAGAATTATAGTTTCCCTTAAAATTGGGCCCATGTGAGTGGCTTACCGACGATTTTATTCTTATAGTTTTTCCAAACGACATAATTTTAGCCTTACAAATTGCTGTTTGCGTACAGCGCCAAATGCTTTTATTACTACTGCGTTGCTGGAGTTTATAACCATAATTATCCATAATCATTAACGGGTGTTTCCGTCCAGGAGCAAAGTAGACTTTTCCAGATATGCCTGAAAGGGAACAAAATGAAATTAGTTTAATAATAAGTCTGGAGTAAAAAAGTAAAACAGTTCCTTACATGTGAGTGCTGTAATTGCCTTACTTTCTTAACATATAAAATTTAATTTGAAACCTATATGCTCAAAAAACAAAAAAAAAACGTTTTAAAGAGACGAGGAAATAAATTATTAGTTAAAGGTTATCGTTTAGGAAAACTATAATTTCTATACTATGTCACATTTCTTTTTTATTTTCAACAGGCGATTACAAGCTAAATAGATAAACAAAACACTCCTTAAGAAATATTAAAGTGACCCTCAACTTTTACTATTTAAGGCTGTCACTCCAAAAGTCACTTTCGAAACTCGCCCTTGAAAAGCTCTAAACTACATGGAAATGCTATTGTACTAAAGGTTTTAGATCTGCTAATCGTTTTCTTAGATTCACTTCCGAATCATCATCGTGACTATGTTTTCCGCTCAAAATATACGTATTTTTGGGCGCATTATAGGTAATCCTGCAATAACACTTTCGTGCCACACATGTCCAGTACGAAGATTCTCGGTACCGCTTTTTTAACCTAAATATGTTCTCCCCCACTTTGATTTTTATTCTGTCTTGTTTATTTAGCATAAACTCGATAGCTGAAAATAACATAAAACATAAGTTTAACTTGAAAAAAAAACAATTAATGCTAAACTTGGTAATTTTGGCTTTTAAAATCATAAAATGGCAACAGTCAACCGAAGTATATATATCTTAGCAACATAGTAATTGTGTTTCAGCCAACAAACTATCTAGAGACCCCCTCGTATTTTACAGTTTTGGCCTCCCTTTTTAGCAGTGGGAACCTTAAAAATGGCGGCGATATCCGCCGAAAGTGACATTATAACGTCTTACGTTATTATTTCTTACTTCTCATCCAATCGTAGCCTTTAGCCTTTAGTTTCAAGGTTTTCGAAAACTTAACTACCAACCCAACAAAAACCAAAAAAAATAGACAATCAATATCCGGTTCGGCTATAAACCGCTATGACGCTTGTATAACGTACGCTGGCGATAACATTATGTCATGGAAACCTTAAATGTGGCGGACTTACGGCCGAAAAGATGGGACCATTTTTACGAAAATGTTGTAGGCTCTGTCCATAACTTCCAGGTCATTGGTTTCAGCGAGTCAAACTGAGGCAGATGCAATTCGACAAATTCTTAACATGTTTGATCAATAATAATAATCGCCTTTATAGAAAAAATGTACCTGTTACATACAAGATATATAAAACCGATAAACATTCCGGGTAAATGGCGAAGATTAATGTATGGCAATTTACCCCCCAATCCAGCCTACAGTCTCAATAAGAATAACAACAATGCAAGGAGAGAAACAAAAGAAAGAAAAAAAATCTTTACACTAAGAACAATGAAATAAAACCGATTTTAGTTACTACAAATTAAGACTATGCAATAACCAATCGCTGTATTGCTTCCTAAGACTATTACCATTTACCAACGGAATATGAGTTCCGACACAGTGGGTTCAATAATTTAGCAATGCAGTAAGTGAAGCTACATTGGAATAACGTAGTTCTATGGGAGATTTCGCCTATGTATTACGAAGTTACTGAAATTTATCTCTGAGAGAAGAGAGCGAAATGGTTTTAATGATCTCGATGAGCTCGATTTTATCTGCATTTATCGCAGATTATGGCTATCAGAAAAGTGCGCTATACCCGCTAAATCATAATTTAAGTCAGCAGCAGCCGCTCTAGGGTTAGATGAATCAAACTTGAGCATCAGTTGAGAGTCATCAGTATATGACTGCAATTGAGAGTGGAATATCACAGCCGAAATATCTGACACATAAATGACCAAAAAGCAAGGGCCCCAGAGTTGACCCTTGTGGAACCCCAGAAACCACTGGCCTGACTTGACAGATCCGATTTCCCACAGTGACATATTGACCTCTGTTTTCTAGATATGACTTGATGAAAGAGATGGACTACACATGACAACCATAGTAACTCAACTTTGGACACATAACGTGATGGTCAATCAGAGCAAACGCTTTTGAGTTATCCAGAAGCACCATTCCTGCCGCCCTCGCCTCGTCAAGCACCTTAACTATCTCATCTGAGATATTAAGTGATGAGGGTGCAGTACTGCAACCCTTTATAAAGCCATATTGATTTCCGTGTAGGAGTTTATTATCCTTAAAAAACGCTGTTACCTGACTGTGTACCACCCTCTCCAAGGCCTTCGACAACACTGGTAAAAGGCTAATTGGTCGTATATCAGCCACGTGCAATAGCTGCACGGTCTTAGGAATTGCAACAACCAAAAAGGTCCTCCAGCCCAAATGGAAGTCAATTCCAAGAAGCAATTTATAATTTGAGTAATGTGGAACAAAACGACAGGCAAGAGCAGCATAAGCATGGCAAGCCTCGGCCTGTCCATACCCGCCGCATTAGATTTTATACCCTGCACCGTTTGACGCACATCATCAGAACTTATCAGCTGAAAGGTAAACTCCAAGCCTACGTTGCTGCCTATAGTGTTGAATAGTGTCAGCACATGGTTCGGTTTTTTTAAAGACACTAGCAAAATAAGTGCTGATATCATCTGGGTTATCCAACGCAGGAGGTATACTATTTGTGGGACCAAGGTAGAACTGGGACAAAAGTCCGTTCACATCCCCGGCCCATTAAATATGAGCCAAGTAAGTACGCTTTTCCCGCCTTACAGCAACTTTAGTAAAATTTCTGAGCTCCCTGTACCACCCCCAACTCAGCACAGTATTCGAGTACCACAACATAACTATCCAGAGGTCATATTTAAGGACACAAAAGGTCAGTAAGTTTACACAATCCATAACATCAAACAACCTCAGTCTTACCCACAGATGCTCCGCACCCTTAACAACTCTAGCATTACTAAATTCGATACAATTACAGTGCAAGTCAGACCTCACATGGATACTGACTCCCCCACTCCTGTCTGCAGTTCTATCCCTCCTGCAGAAATTGTAATCCGGTATCCCAACTGTCTATGTTAAGCCACGTTTCAGTAACTCCCACTACATCAAATTTTCCTGATTGTACCAAACTTCTTCAAGTAAATTCTTCAAAACCCGTAAATATGGATATGAGATTGAGGTGTGCTAAGTGCAGAACACCACCATTTAGTATAGACATGTTTATGTTCAATTTTAAATTAGTCCTGGTTTGTTTGTGTAAAGTAATCTATTCTCTTGGTGAGCTTCATTGGGACAGTCTCTATCCACAGCAACATGCTTGGCAGCAAAAAATTGTTTTTGTTTTTCTAATTTCGACTAGCACAATTGATACACTTAATTTCCTCTCTAACAGCTATACACTCTTTATATGTGTGGTTTCCTGCACACTGAGCAAATAATTGCCTCCATTGTGCAATATTTCGCAAAGTGGTTATAGCCTAAACATTTGAAGCATTGCAAAACACTTACATGATTGTACACGGCTGCTCTGGTCCATCCAAATTTGATTTTACTTTGTGCGAGTAGCGCATTGTGTGTCTTTGAATCACCTCCACAATTAGATCCATGTTCCTATATTTGTTTTCAGATATTTTTATTATTTTCTTATAAAAGCTCTCCTCCATCTTTAATTTATGCTCCTTTATCAAATGTTTTATGATGGTCTCTTCAGCTTCATCACTAGGTACATGAGAGTTGTTGATGTTAATAATTTTTAGCTTTGGCCTTTTCTTGGGCACCTCTACCATGTAACTACTTCCCACTTCCCGCATAATTTGTTCTTTGAGGCATTCCAGATGCCGGTGATTATCGCTTCCAATAACCACTGACGAAATTTGGATATAACTAGACCGTCTGGGTCAACCCGATGTCTGATTTCGTTTTTAGTTTCCTCACTATCATGAATTGCCTTAGATTTCGCAATAATGACGAACTCTTTTCGCACCATATTGGCAAATGTTCCATTCAATTTACCATTTATTGCAGCCCTAGTTGAGCATTTGGCCAAAGGTGCAAAACTATCATTTTTCAGCTATTCATATTTTTCATCTAAATCCTGCATTTTCTGCCTCAGTATGTTGTTTTCACTTTCCGACGATGCACCCTTCTCCTGAGATTGCTGCATAACCAATTTTAGAAGAAAATTCATGGGAGTTTAGCTCATAACCTCTAACTCCTGCGGGTTAAAGGTTATTTTTTTCAAGCAACAAAGAACTCTTGTTTTATCCAGCCAAGTATCCTTTTAGTGCTGAAAACAACGAGAGTGAAAAACCGAACCGCATATGACACAGAGCATGATACTAGATAACTTCTTTTTTACACAACATTTGTTAAAAAGTTCGGAGGTTTCACAATCAGGTGTAGGTGCCATGTCTGCAACGTTGCCGTACCGTATCAACCCATTCTCTTATTTTTGGCATCCGGTTTATTTGAAATCTTAATTTATTTGAAGATGAAAATGTCAAAGTCAGATTTCCAAAGCCAAAATGATGATAATAATAAGCGAATGGTTTATCTAGCTGTAGCAGAATAGTCGTTCCTCTAACACTACTTCGGAATGTGTCCATTACCAGTCTCAATGTGATTTGAAACTGAGTAGAATGATCTCATTCTATCATTTGTTACAGAATATTATTCTTCAATAAATGAAGATGATCATAAGCTGTAAACTAACAATGGCCTAGTATTATTACCCAGGAGTGTTGCCAGGTCAAGTGAAATAAAGATTATCCCTTGCGTCTTGACGATGACTGCTTCGACCATTGAACGCTCTTTTGGCGCACATGATTTATGTCGCAAAAATTGTTTCCAGTCTGAGTTCAGGACCGTAATTTTCTCTTTATTATGTGTGAAGATCGCAATGGCTTCCCTGATGCGTCCCTTGAGACTAAGCATTTTCTCCTACTGCTGACTTTTGAGTTTGTGGCAACCTGCAACACCTTTAATGTTCCATAATCCTCGAGTTGATACTGCGTTTTGTGGTGCCAATGTATACCGAGCTACAGCAGCTATAGATATACTCGGGGGTGCTTAGAGGGGATCCCTATTGTCCTTGGCCGATCTCAAGCTCTATTGCATTGTGCGTATTGTGGAAAAAGTTGGTGAAGACAAGAATGATGAATGTCATTTATTGTTAGAAAAAAAATTGCATTCCTAGGAAACTTGTATTTGAGGATGAATGAGGGAGAGACTGTGGCAACGGTCTTTTGCGACTTGTCGAAGGTCTTTGAGTACGCCAGCCACCACATCTTTTGTCGGAGCTGGAGAGATATGAATTTAGATGGGCGTGCCTTAAGGTTCTGTGAGAGAACCAATTTTTTTCCTCCTCTGCTTTAATGATGTGTCTAGCCTTCCTATCTCGGGAATCTTCACTCACCAGAATAGGTTCCTTAGTTTATAGAGTGATTGGTCTTAATCAACAGTGAATTACTGTGCATACCAACGTCAAGGTGGGCAGCGTCAGATTGTAAACCGAGCAACATCAGCTGCATGGAACCCTGTATACTCAGGGTACTCCGAGGAAATACCTCTACGAGGAAATCGGTTTAAAAACAGTTTTGCTTTTCGAGCATTCTGCCTTTAATGTCTTTGACTTTGTAAATATATGGTAAACTAAGTAGTCAACCAAGCTTCAACAAAACCACGTGGAAGCAAGTTCTGCGACCACATCATGTGCTCCAAAACTCGCATCCCTTATCCTTATCCCACCACTTCAGATAAATTACGGAGGTATAAATACCACGGAGCTTTCAATAGTCGAATCAGTCATCGTCCCGACGCAAGGAAGATCACCCATTGCCTCATCGACTTTGATAATGTCCTCCGCAGTTGTAGACAATACACCAGGAAGAAATCTACTAGGCCACGACTTCAAAACCCAAAAACCACTTTAAAATGAAATAAAGATTGTTCGTAAAATATCCATGTCATACTTGTTACAGAATACTTTATTATTCCTTTATTCTCCAATATAGTACTGGAAATGTACATTAAATATTAGTTATTATTTTGGAAGTATTTATAAATTGAAATTGTGGGTACTACCATATGAACGCGATCACATAAGAAATGCAGGCCTTATTTATCTGACAGTGACATTTCTACGTAGGATTGTACACAATATCCACAGTTATTTATTCTCTGGATCTATAGTATATTGACTTAGATGTTGTTTGCCAATATTCTTTACATTAGTAACGGAGATGAGTAGAGAAAAACTATGGAACAAATATACATTCCGTGGCTACATTGGCTACTAAAATGCCAAACAATAATGGAAAATATTTGCTTGGTTTTCCTCATTAACTTTTAAATGTCCCTCAAAATATAACTCTTCACACCAGAAACAAAATAAACGAATTACGCAAAAACCGCTGCTCCCAACAATTGGACCGAATCTCTGCACATAGGCAAAGTTCCTCAAGTCGGGATTAACTCTTATTGGCATACTTACGAATAATATCCATACGAACTAAAGTGTTTTCCGGGCTTTGAAGCCGTGGTCTACAGACACTTGTTACTGACGTTTCGTCTACATCTGCGGCAGACATTATCAAAGGCGATGACGCAATGGGGGTAGTAGTGGCGCGGGGTTTCGGCACACTTGAGTCCTAGAACTCACTTCTATTCTGCATTTAGAAAAGTAATTTAATCCTTACTGTTGAAATTGTTGTCGTGTTTAAATATGTCAATGGCATAAAAGATCACAAACATGCAAAACCACAACACTTTTAAACTGGAAACTCCAGGGAAGTAACCCCACCCCAAAAAAAAAAAGAAAACAGAAGTGAAGGCAGACCATTAAGGACGCTTATGTTCAAATCAAAGGTTAACAGAACCATGAAACGTCATGTGAACTGCGAATGTTGTTGACCTGTTCCTGGGGACGCCCTGGAGGTTTACACAGTTGTATGAGGTTCCAGTAGATATTGTTTCGGTCTTCTATGTTCGATTAATCATTGTTTTAATGTTATGTCCGGTAAAAGACATACATGTAGCTTAGGTGACATGCTTCTCAAACCGAATTAAGCACTGAAGAAGATCTAAATAAAGATCGAAACGTTGGCGCATTCGCAACTGTGAAGTAGCTGTTTAATTGTCCTACACCCGCTATCTGCAGTTCCATCGTATTGAAAAGGACACAAAGCACACATATTATTCTACGCTATACTATTAGATATTGGTCCTTCGAGCCAGAACTAGAGCTGAGTCATGCTCAGACATTGGTCCGTCAAAACCTTAAGTAACTAGCGCCCCATAAAACATCTAAGTGCACAGCCTAGCAACCAGTGGTCCAGAAAATATCTAATAGTTAGCGATGCAAGAAAGGATTTACGATTCGTGCCTTTACAACTACACAGACAATTTTACAAACCCTGGTCACATCTATGCAGTCACCAGGACTCGACCCGGACCGGTGCCCCATTACCGCCCAGGGAAAGATTTTAGATCAGTGTCCTACTACAACGATACAGGATATTTCGCTCCACATCCAGGATCGATTAACGACCCGTTTCATACATACTAGAACACTCTCCCCTGTACTCTCGCCGAAGGCAGTTTTCCTTGTGCTCTACCCAGACTTTCGTGAATAGACAGTAGCACTAGTATTATAATAAGTTAATAGAAGTTGAAAATTCCTGAAGTTCGAAGAAACATTTATTAAATTCACACACAACTTCACCTTGGTAGCTTTTGCTGCCATCATAATTACTCATCACAATACATTTGGACGCTGATGATGGCCGATATGCCGAAACCGGTTATAAAGGACTTTCACTGCACAATTGTTGCCGTGCAATGATTTATAATCAATTTATAATCAAATATATTTAGTTGTTAATTTGAACTAAATTTTTGTGCATAAAAGGAGGCAAAAACCTTTAGACTAAATTGAGTCGTCTACGTATCTTTCCAGTACGGGTATACTATTCCAGGGACCATGCCTTTCGAAAGTTATATCTGCTCCGGAATCTGTAAATAATGTCGCAGACGTCCTCCTGAAAGTATGCCCTGTGTATCTATCAGCATTCGGTAAGTTAAGGTATTTGGCAATAACTTTTGGTACAGCCCCAAAAGTATTTTTTCCCACACACTGTTTGGTGCATTGACTATTTCTGTAGCCCACAAAAAATCTAGAGTGCTGGACATCTTTGGCCTCCCGTAAAGCAACATACTTTTTATAGATGGCTATTGCTGAGAATGAATCTGTATCAACAATAGCAAAGACTCGTTTCTCGCTTGTTTTCGTTCTCGGAATAGTAACAACGATGACAGATCCTCTATCTTCTATATCATTAATCGACATATTGGCTAGTTCGTCTCTACGGCAGCCGCCGTAGATCCCAAATATAAGGGCCACTTTAGTCATCAAATATACATCATCCGGGGCCTCAGTAATAAATTTGGTTATATTCTCTTTCGACAAAACCATGGCTTTTTTAGGTACATGTCCCACTTCCTTCTCTTTTAAAAATTTTATTAGCTCACGGTAAGAGGATATGTCTATATTTTTCTTCACAAGAAGGGTTCTTTTCAGCATGGAGTATTTGGACCAAAGGGAACTACTCAGGTACTTTTTTGACTAAAAATTGATTGTAAATATCACAATTACCATGACCATGACTAAAATAACAAACCATGTCCTCAAAATAAGTCAGCAAAACTGTCTCGCAGATATCATTGAGGTTCTTTTCCCTCATCCAAACTTCAAGACAACTAAGTTCTACCTCGTAACGTTCTTTTGATTTCTCTGGAAGCAAGTCCAGTGTGGCTTTCGTATTGCTCTCCCATTGCTCTTCTATCATCGATTCTGCTTCATCAAATTTCATTTCCAAACCTAGTTTTATTAAAAAAAAGTTAGATCGTCACACGACAGCTTACCACAGGTCAAAAGAAGAATTACGTCCCTAAGTGAATAAATAAAACTTTGGACACTGGCGTAATCGTCTTCTTTCAGCCCCTAACAGACACCTTAACAAATACTTAAACATTAAAAAATCCGGTTTGATAGTGTTGCAAAATGACCTTTTATAAGGTAGCACATTGTCGCATAATACCAGTTTGCAAACCAGAAGCGAATCTAAAAGTTTTATTTTTATCATGATAGTATAGTAGTCTTTACTATGTTTAACCTTGATTTATTATCCGGATAAAGTTTTATTTTACACATATTTTAGTAAATCTTAAGCAAATCAAGATAGAAACTTAAAACACTTGGAGTTTAGTTTATAGGTCCACAAGAACGTAAAACAGGCAATCTTTGGACTTAATAGGTGCTGCGACCTAGTCGTCATCAAGCAATGCCATAGACGCCAACGCTACGGACGGTGATCACGCAGGAGAGTGTCAGAAAGTGTAAGAAGGCAAGAGACACATCAGCCAAGTTTGCAAATTGAGGGGGGGGCGCATTCAGCCATCTACAGAGGATGTATCTCGCTGCCTCTCCTATAGAGATATCAGATAAAACAAATGTTCTCAGCAATGAGTGCATTAATGTCTGTATTTGGCCTCTATGTTACAGGTGTAATGGCTAAATGGCTCTTTTCCTCCTAACTACAGCTAATGCCATTGAACATAAATGGCAATAAGCTTCGGAGAACGGAACCACAGGAACTCCTGGATAGACACGAGGTGGACATTGCGCCCCTGCAAGAAACCCATCTCAGAGAAGCTGAGGACTTGGGTCTACCGGGCTGCCTGATGCATATTAGGGATAAGCAGGGACAAGGAGGAGGAGTTGCATTGCTTGTCAGGAGACAACTGCCTCACGTGCAACTAACAATTCTGCAAACAGCACCGTTGGAAGCAATAGAAATAGCCAAAGAGGGAAACTGAGAATTGCTAGCTGCCCCCGGACCAACCCAAAAAATCGATCCTAATGATCTTGACGAAATAATTTTCAGAAGACGTCGCCATTGGAGACTTCAACGCGAAATCACTGGACTGGAATAGCGGAGCTATCAAACAGAAAGGCAGAAAGTTGATGACGTTCTTGATGGACAGAAGACAGGACGTTCAGATTAGTTCATGGGACCAGATGAATCTAGTCACCTATATACCAATGGGAGAAACGTCGTCTGGACATAGTTCTCACCAAAGAACTATACATGGGAACTGAGCTCCAAGTTGCCCACGAAGGCTTCTCCGACCACATTCCGCTGATGCTTCAACTAGGAGAGAGAGAGAGCACAGCACGAACTGCACTAACTGCACGAATTGCAGAAATACCAAGTGGCATCAATTTGCAGTATTTTTTCAGAGAAACCTGCCAGGGCTTTCTCAAATAGAGAATGCTGACGAGATCGAAAAAGCTGTTGCAGTATTGCTGTTAGTGCTGGAAAATGACATTATGAATGTCATTGAAGCCAGTACTGTACCACAAATAATGCCACTAATTAAAAATTATTTAGCAGGTATTTCCGATGAATCCAAGGCACTCATCCAGGAAAGAAGAGCTATCAGGACCAACCGGAGGACAGGCACAGACTTAACCACCTTAACAGGTAGGTTAGGGCTGCGCTAAAAGAAGTCCGGCAAGGGCAGTGGCAGGCGCACCTGTTAGGACGGGACTCTCAGAACCGGAGCCTTTGGAAAACATCAAAGGCAATACGGCAGAAGAGGAAACCAATCCCGGTCGTACACGGACCACACGGGATTGTCTACACAAAATTGGACAAAGTGCAAGTATTTGTTATTAATACCTTAGAAAATCACTTTTAGGAAAACATTATCGATGACGATTAGGCCGAGGGGTGGGAGGAGATAGTAAAGCGCAGGGTTAGGTGATTGGACGGGATGCCAGATGCAGAGCCTATCCGATACACATCCCCCGAAGAAATTCGGGATATAGTACTTCACTTAGATCTCAAGAAGGCAATAGCGCGAGGAATTGCGGCCTTTGTCAACATTGTGAACGCATTGCTAAGATGAGGCACTTTCTCTCGAGATGGAAGCAGGCGGATGTCATCCTATTTCTAAAACCGGGAAAAAATCACCTGCTTCGACAGAATTACAGGCCATTCAACCTACTACCAACATACTGAGAAGGCTAAAGAACAACGCTGAAGAGCTACCAGACAAACAGTTGGTTTGAGGGCACAGCTTTCGATAGAGCTGCAGGTGGAATACATCACTGAAGCATTAAACAGACAGAAAGCAGCAGAGGCCATCCTGCTAGATGTGGCTAAGGCCTATGAAAAAGTATGACACAAGGGTCTACAAATCAAGGTGCTGGGCACCGGATTTTCTGTATCCTTTGTTAAACTACTCAGATTATTTCTTTCTGACAGGTTTTTCAGGGTGAAGATAGAGGGCGTTTCCTAAATGGAAGTAGGAGTACCTTCCTGCTTCCTCTACAACCTGGACGTAGGAGAACACCCAAGACTTGGACGACCTGCCTTGCATTATACGTTCATGAGAGAGCTATAACTGCAAGGTCCAGGAATACGAGGTTACTATCTCAGTACGTCCAACAGAAAGTAACAGACCTAGAAAAGGGGTATGCCAAGTGGAAGGTAAACCTGAAAGCAGACAAAACGTAGACCATAATATTCAGGAAACGACGCAAGCTAAGGCCAGACAACCAAGCCGGTCTTAAGCAATTCCCTGGAAAGACACAGTGACGTATATAGGTAGAACTGGACAAATCGCTCACTTGGAAAGTATACAACACTAAGACTACCGATGATTGGAAGGTCGTCCAAGATAACTCTTAAGAACAAGATCACGCTGATCAAGCAGGTAATCTAACCACAGCTAACTTAGTCGCGTCTAGAGCATCGTCCCAGGTTCCAGTTACTAGACAACGGGTAACTACTAATTGCGCTTCGTTTATGTTTCAGATTAAACCAAAACCAGGACCACCCAAGGGGACAGAAGAGACAGACAAAATTCTCCACCAACAGACAAAAACCCCACGGGTAGCGAGACTGGACTTTCAAAGACTGGTTAGAATCCACACCGAACTGGTGCTAACCAGCTCTTTCCGCAATCTCAGCCCCCTCAGTAAGGTCAAACTGTCATATTATTTGCCATACTTCAAACCGACCCGGAAAAGGCGACAGCGGACGAAGAAAAGAAGCGTCCAGCGGGACAAGTTTTCAGGGAGAAGATAGACGGCGTCTACTATACGTATAGAATGATGGAAGTAGGATACTTTAGTGCTTCCTCTGCATCCTGTACGTAGAACACCCACGACCCGGAAGACCAGCCTTGCATTATACGCTCATGACACAGCAATAACTGCAAGGTCCAGGAACACGAGGTTACTATCTCAGAACCTCCAAGAGGACGCAGCAGCCCTAGAAAAGTGGTATGCCAAAGACAAACCTGCATGTAGACAAAACTTAGGCCATAATCATCAGGAAATGATGGAAAGCAAAGCTAACAGGAAGCAAGCTACTCCCGATGATTGGAAGGTCGTCCAAGATGACTCTTAAGAACAAGATCACGCTGATCAAGCAGGTGACCCAACCACAGCTAACATACGCCTTAACTGCGTGGAGCTATGCAGCAAAGACACACATGGAAATTTTTGAGGCAGTCGAAAATGTGGCTTTTAGGATGGTAGTTCACGCACCCTGGTACATCCGCCACGCGTACATTCAAAGGGACGTACGTACGGACGTACGTGTACTACACCATCGCCAAAGAGAGGATTAAGTGTCATGCAAGGCAGACTTTCCCGAAGACAGAAGACCTCCTCAACCCACTAGTGAGGACGGCCACCAACTACAACTCCGAGGTCGAAAAGCCGCATAAATGTCCCAAGTTTCAGTGACTATACAACGAGTAACTACTAATTGTGCTTCGATTATGTTTCAGATTAAGCCAAAAACAGAACCACCCAAGAAGACAGAATAGACAGATAAAATTCTACACCAACAGACAGAAACTCCCCGGGTAGCGTGACAGCACTCTAAAAACCTGGGTAAAACCCACTGAGTGGATAACGTGCTAGCCAGCACCGTCAGTAGGGGGCAGAAAGTAGATCGCTTTCATACCCACAGACCAAATCTCCTCCCTAAATGTGTGATAAATTTGTGACAATATCCAAATTGTCATATTATTTGCCATGCTGCAAAACAGGAGAACCCGAGAGGGCGAAAGCGGACGAAGTGAAGAAGCGTCAAGGAGGACAAGAAGAGCGCCTGAAGAACCCCAGTCGGTGTTTTAATTCTAAACAGGACTACTCAGGACTGGGCAATCTTTCAGATTGGTAAGGAAGGGAGTAGGGAGCTGAAATTTCTGGTCAGAGGGTAGGGGCTTAGTCCGAGCTACAACGATGATAGAGTAAAAGGCAATAGTCCTGCTTGACTGTTTTATCTGAGTCATGATCAGTCATTGAAGTCAATAAAGAGACGCAAAAGAGAACACTTTGCTCTTTAACTCATCGACGCATCGAAACAATTGTGGAAAAACCGTAAAAAAAATCAATTGGACAAAGAGTTTAAACCCCAACTTTTATTTTTTTTTTATTATTTCAATAGTATTTTAGTGCAAATTTATATAATAAAACGTTTACCTTGGTATTTCTCTGAAAATATTTATTAATCAAAAAAGTATAACAAAAGGAGCAATAAAGTTTATCATCGCATACAATCGTAAAAGCTAAATTTTTTTTCTATTCAGCCTTTCCAAAACTTCCTCAAATGAATGATTGTGTTCACCAACTTTCCGCATAATTCCTAATTTCTCGTTAAAATTCAGCTTACATGAACACTTGTGATCCGTCCTTGAATCATGACAGTTCCAATAGGTTGTACCTCCGACTTTTTTGCTGACGTAGAAAGCGTAGTTTTCCCATAACATTTGTTTATATCCCCGTTTGCTTAAAAAGAACGTTATCTCTCCTAAAACATAGAAAAATATAGTAAACAAACTAAAGCTGAGGAAGCGTCCTCAATGTCGTCCTCATGCCGCTTTCCACCATTTGGTGATACTTTTTTTGCAAGCAACTGGGGCCGAAATCATTCTTTGAACAAAAAAAATATATTTGTTTTTCAATTAGATTTTTTCTGACTGATTTACTTGACTTTTTTCTACTGATTTAAATATTGTTGGCACATAGTGAATGATGATAAATTTGGCCACTCATTCAAAATCCATCATAAAGTGAAAACCTGAAGCGCTGTCTCCAGTGCTGCTGCTCTAAGAAGTGAGACTAAAGTATCAATTGTGCTGACCAATGATTAAAATATTTTTGGCTCCAAAGGCAGTCAAAAATGTTTTAGCCTTCATTGATGGAACCAATGATGGGCTACAATGTACCTCAAGATTAGCAGAGACTCAACATTATTTTCGATGAAAATGATAAGAATATCTGCATTTAGGGTGTAAGAAATATTGCCACCAAGGCTGTACGGTTTGCCAAAGATCTATAAACGGATGTGCGCCACTTAGACACACCGTGAGCACCACAGGAAGCCCGACTTACAAAATCACGAAACACCTTACAAAACTGCTGCAACCTAAAATAGGAAACACTGACAACTTTATAAAGGACTCCACTCATTTCGTCGAAAAACTACATTATTTGACTCTTTCTAAAGCAGAAATTCTCGTTAGCTTCGATGTTGTTTCGCTCTTCACGATGTTACCCATTAAGGAAGCCGTGGAACATATTAACCAGGAATTTCCACAAGACATTGCCAAGTCGTTCCAACACCGCCTAACCATTACATATTTTCAATGGACGGAAGATTTCTACGAACAAACTGATGGTGCAACTATGGGTAGCCCCTTAGTCCAGTAATAGCCATATGGAAATTTTCGAGGAAAAGACGTTGGCAACGGCAAATAAGAGGCCAATGTGCTGGTTCCGATATGCGGACGACACCTTTGTTATTTGGGGTCATAGCAAGGGCAAATTTCAAAACTCAAAACCTAAATTCTATCAACCCAAAAATTCAATTCACAATGGAGATAAACAAGTAAGGACACCTACCGTTTTTGTACGTTTTGCTATCAAGGAGGCCGAATGGGAATCTTGCGCACTCCGTTTATAGAAAACCAACACACCCTGACCGATACCTCAATAACGGATCAAATCATCATCCCAGATAGAAAAGAGGAGTCATAAAGATATTGCCTTTGAGAGCCAAGATAATTTGTGAGCAGGCTGAATTTGAACGGGAAATGAAGCATTCAGAAAGAGTCTTTGGTTGGAATGGATGCAGCAAGCACGAATTCAATAGGGCCATCCGTCCAAGGAATCTAGTGCGACAGGAAGGAACAACAAGAGAAGATGTAGAAAAGCGCAGATGGACTAGTCTACCATATATCCACAAAATAACGGACAGGATGGGCAGGCTACTGGAAAAGCACAATGTTAAAACTGTCTTAAAACCCACTCGTACAATACACCAGAGCTTGAGATCGGCAAAGCAGAGAGAGATTTCGTATTGGCACCCGGAGTTTACCCAGTTCCATGCAGCTGTGGCTCGGTATACATGGGCACCACAAAACGCTGTGTCAACAGGAGGGTTACGGAACACAAGAGGAGTCGCAGGCTGGGACAAGCACAAAAGTCAGCAGAAGTAGAGCACGCTCTCTCCGAGAGTCACAACAAGGTGGATATCTTATATCAATCGCAGCGTTCCTATCCGAAACTAACGAGAAAGGCCATTGAGATCTTTAAACACGACAACAAATTCAACAGGAAATAACATTCCTAAATTCAGACTAGAAGCGAGTTCTACGACCTGCTGCAAGTGCGCCGAAACCCCACGCCACTACTACCCCCA
Organism: Taphrorychus bicolor; assembly: GCA_951812265.1. Taxonomy (NCBI): domain Eukaryota; kingdom Metazoa; phylum Arthropoda; class Insecta; order Coleoptera; family Curculionidae; genus Taphrorychus; species Taphrorychus bicolor. Next base: position 5,100,638 of record OX638300.1, read on the forward strand.
CCCCAGTCCCTCCACTGCAGGGCGACAGCGGAATAAGTAGCCCGGAGCTCACGACAGTCGAATCAGTCAACGTCGGGAAGCACGGGAGATCACTTCGCCCATTGCACCATCGCCTTTAATAATGTTTGCCGCACCTGTAATCTAAACGTCAGGAAGAAATTCCATTGGACTGCGGCTTCAAAGCCCCGAAAACACTTTAGATTGTATTTTGACCGGCTGTGAAAGCCTTCACAGTCTCATAATTACATCATTGGTCCTGTTATATTAGAAACCTCCTTTTTTTAAGATGGATCATAGACAAACCTAAAAAGAGTTAGAATATTCCTCCAAATAGCCTCTTTTCACTTTCCTGTAGTTAGTTTTGCCTGTCATTTGAACGTCACTTTCACATTTGAATACATGACAGGTCAAACTGAATACGGTGGTGTGAAAAGTTGCTATTTTCAACACAATAAGTACGTTTTAATCACATTTACGATACGAAAGTAAAAATCCTAATAACTAACATGATAAAGTGCTAAAACTTTGGTATTTCAAACGTCACAATAGAGTGAGATGGTACTTCAAACTAGGTTTAAATTTTACCTGGCACCAAAGTTACCTCAACTGAAAAGCCAATGAGAAGTGAGATAATGGAGAGAGCAAATAATTGCCGGTATTTCCCTACAATTTACTCCGTTTTTTTGCTCGAAAGTCCACCATATTTTGTGTCAAATTACGTAAATTTATCGTAGCTTCGGATTTTCGACTGGCGAATAATTTGATAACAAAAGTTACTTTCTCCAGAAATAGAAGACATTGTTGGGTATCCGATTGCGAAAATGCAGTGACAAAGCTGGCAAAAACTATGGTCTCTCCATTATCTCCTAACTCGTGACAAAAAAAATCAGACCATGTATGCAGTAGTAATGGAGGGTGTCCGGAAACAAAAGCTACTAACGACAACAGTTAATTCTAGAGAAGATTTTCTGGCGATTTGACGTAAATCGTCTTATCCAAGAATGTCCTATAAAGGAGCTAAAGATGGCCTTTCAACATTGATTTCTTTATAATTTTTCCAACTGTTTTTATCTAGATGGATCGAAGTTAGGATGTGTCAACTCTTCGTTGAGCGATCTTTTGACAAAGAAATCTTTTTTTTTTATCAAAATATCGAAACCACATCATTCTTTCAAGCTGCTAAAAGCATTATTCTTTTATCAATATTCTAGGAATATACTTAGACTATTCCAGGAATATTTATTTGGAGAGTTTTTTCAACATTTGACTGTTTTTTTTTTCAATTCAATCGTGTCGTGTTGCAAAAACAGCAAAAATAATTTACCATTATTTTTTAGAAATTGAGCATTGGGAAGGAGTATTTCCTCTTTTTTCTCAATTTTCAACTTTGACCGGTTTTAACTTTAAAACGAGTGGACCGATTGAAGTGAATCCGACAGTTTCTTGTTCTATTTGACATTCTCTTTCACTCCCCTCTAAAGAAAGTCCCGTAGGTTTCGTAGTTTGACAGACCCCTTCGGTGATTCAAGTCCCGTAGACTCAATAGTTTGGGATATAGATAGACCCTTCCGGACGTCGAGTTTTAGATACTTTTAGAATGTGCTTTGGAGTAATTTAGAAAAAAATCACTTATGGGACTAATTTCACTCTTATTATCTCTGTTACGTCATAGGGGATTGAAAGCGCCTCATTCTAATCAAAAACACTCGGGTGGTATTCTCTCTTTTTTTTTCAATTTTCAACTATTACCGCCTGCAACTTTATAACAAATGGACCGATTCGAGTACGTCCAATTGTTTTTTGACCTTCTGGATATCCTCAGTACACCTGTAGTACCGTAGATTCAACCGTTTGGGAGATAGACCTTTTCCGTGGTAGAGTTTTAGAATGTGCTTTGGGGGAATTTAGAAAAAAGCCCACTTATGGGACTAATTTCACACTTATATGAGGGGGGGGGTGTTATTCTCTCTTTTTTTTTCAATTTTCAACTTTGACCGCTTGCAACTTTAGAACGAGTGGACCAATTGGAGTGCCTCCAACTGTCATTTGCTCTTCTGGATGTCCCGTTTCACTTCCCATCAACAGTAGTCCCGTAGATTCAACAGTTGGGGAGATAGACATCTCGATGGTAGTTTTAGAATGTGCTTTGGAAGCATTTAGAAAAAAGTCCAATTATTGGACTAATTTCACACTTATTATGTGTGCTACGTTCATAAAATAATAAAATTGCCTCACTTTAATCAAAGGTATAAAAAAAAATTGAGCATCTGTTATTGGTGATCCCAGATATAGATGTTAAGGTGAATGGTTTGGTTTGGATCAATAAAACGACTACGGGATGTGAACCGTTATAATTACGGCTCTAAAACAGTTTCTGCTTTAGCTGTGATACTGTCTACACGTCTTCTCCGTCTTCCAAACTACACTAACAAACTATAGTGGAAAAATATAAATATTCGCTTTATATATAATATGTCCTACAGTAGTTGTTTTGAGTCTGACGCACAGGGAGTGGCAAGTGTTGTATTGTCCTGAGGAAGACCCTGCTTTAGAGCCGAAACGTGGATAATTATAACAGTTCACATCCCGTAGTCGTATTCTAATTTTTTTTTGTTAATTGGTCACAGAGTGGGACATTCCTTCTTTTTTCTCAATTTCCAGTTTTTACTGCCTTTAACTTTAGAACGAGTGGACCGATTAGAGTGAATCCAACAGTTTCTTGTTCTCTTTGATATCCTCTTTCACCCGCCACCTCCCGCCAAAGTGGGAGCGACCTCTTGGAGACTTCAAGGAAGCAAGACGCCGTTTTCTCAACCATTAACAAAAAAAATAAATAAAAACCATTTAAGTCGAGACGAAGGAGCCTGTTTGGTTCCGCTTCCATCCTCAATTATGTGTGCTGGTGCACTAAACATAATTAACACAAACATGTTCTCAACATAAAAAAACCCCTAAAGAAGATTGCAATTTACAATCGAAACGTCGGCAAATTTTTAAACAGAAAGTGTTTTTATTCCATTCATACCAGTAATGTTTGATTTAAGATAAAACATACACCGATAGTTTATAACAAAGCATCCTTTTCTCTAAAAATACACAGCCAACTTGTTGATATTTTCGATTAAACGGGGTGTTCATTAGAAAACATCAATGCTATACAATTTTGACAGCAAAGGATAAATAAATGTACTTCCTTTTCTTTGACTATGTTATCCATTCTTTCATCTTGTTCTTTTGACATCCTACAGCCCCCTACAGTGTAATGTTAGAGTGAATAAACTAGGTGTAGGAATAAAGTGTATAGCTACGTACCAGTGAGGAAGTAATAGTAAAGCAAAGCATTGGTAAAAATCTAACAATACACAACTTATTTCACCCGATAAAATTCCTGACACAACATTTGAAAGGATTTGATTTTCTCAGAGGCATCATGTTCGTGAATGCCTGAAAATCTGATTGCCTGGTCACAATAGACGACACATCGAGCCCGGCACATGTTTTTATCGTAGAATTCACATTTCCAGTATGTGGCTTTATTGGAGCTTCGATGTTTGATGTATCTATAACCGTCAATTGAAAGATAAGGAATTGCACTGATAACTCTGGGGTCCTTCCAGTATATCCCTAAAACTGAAAAGAAGTATATAAATAAATAAATTTAAACAAAAATACACCGGGATAATGTAGATAAATGAGCTAGTTTGGTAGAGGTGACACAAAAGCTTGCCAAAATTTTCCACTGTGAATACTAATTATAGCACAGCAACATATTGACACTTTTTGAAACTCATAATATCACTTTTGGCAACACTTTTCAAATTTAAAAATGTCCTTTTGCAAGCTTTTTGTTAATATCGTGTGTTTATTTGAGCTTTGAAATGATACGTGAAACTGCTAGAAATATGCCTGGTGCTGGGTATAGGGGGTCGATAGGGGACTGTGAACAGTAGACCAGCACCGGTCCGGAGTATCAGCAGTTTCCAGGCCCAGGCAGCGTTACTGAATGAAGGTGGGTTTCTTAAATGTTATTGGATAAATAACAGATTACTGTACATGCAATATGCCAATAGAGGCGTGGCTTAAAGAAGTGTGAAGATCACAGGTACTTAAATCAGTTATTGAGCTAGAAAAAGTTTGAAAATAGAAAGAAACCAATAAATGAATATATTATAACGACAGACAAGAAAACTCGAGAAAAATATTTCAAATAACTGTATAACGCAGTATGAACCATAGAGACATATGTAGAAAAACGAACTAATGGTATCATTTAGTCTTATGCCCAGCATGGAATGGGTTTAGTTTCGGTATTCTGTATTTTATATTGATATAAAGTAATGACGATGGCTGGGGTTCCGAGAGAGAATCGACATATCTGCGATAGGTGTAATAAAACAAATGATAATGTGAATGGCTCAAATCGTCTATGTCAGATCGTTTATTGACTGCTTTTTGGATTCAATTCACATGAAACTTAAAGATGTGGCCGTTTTCGATTTTATGGTGTCGATTAAAGCAATAGAATTCTTCTCTAGAACAAATGCTTCTAAATCAATTTTGGGATCATATATAACTTGTTTAAGATATCTACCAATTGGTCCGATGTATGGTTTGTTGAGAATCTACGCACGGAACTTTATACGTATTCATTTTTCGATTAAAGTTTAATAAAAAATGTTTTTTTTTAGTTTTTATTTTTTTGTGCTACCCTAATAAGTTGATTTGTGTTTTCAATAGTTGTGTATTTCAACCCTTTATTCATTGTTAAATAATTAACAAAGGGAATTTTTACAATTTCTTTTATGCTGCGCTTCTTGTTTTGTTTTGTGTATGTGTGTTATGCAAAATTTGGTTCATAAGTGAAAGATAGTTATTCTAAATTAAGGCTGTTTCAATATAATTGAATTCAAAATGCTCAGCTCGTCTGTTGACAGTTCTTTGTCAGACAAATTTACTAGAACCTTGCGCTGACTCTCTTCGGATGTGATGTTTAATGACAGCTTTATAAGAGACTCCACTCACTTCGTCGAAAAACTGCATTCTTTGACTCTTATTCCAGGAGAAATTGTTGTTAGCTTTGACATTGTTTCGCTCTTCACGATGGTACCCATTAAGGAAGCCATGGAACATATTAACCAGGAATTTCCACAAGATATTGTAAAGTTGTTCCAAAACTGCGTTGGCGCTACAAATTTTCAAGGGAAGGAAGATTTCTACAAACAAACTGATAGTGTAGCTATGGACAGTAATAGCCAACTACTTTATGGAATCCAAGGCGTTGCCAACGGCAAATAAGACGCCAAATCCGATACGTGGACGACGACACCTTTGTTATTTGGAGCCATGGCGAGGGTGAACTTCAAAACTTCCTCTTACACCTTAACTCTCTCAACTCAAAAATTCAATTCAATATCGAGATAGAAAGGGAAAACCCCCTGTCGTTTTTGGACGTTTTCGTAACAACGAGGCCTAATGGGAAGCTTGCGCACAACGTTACCAGCATTCCTAAACTGACCTAGAGCGGGTAGTCCCCGAACTCCCAATGGCAAGTGGCTATACATTTTTTTGCTGTTATACACAAAAGAACGTTTGATCCGCACGGTGGACGGTAATGGCAAACCAATCAGATCAGGGCGCCTTAAGCTGTAGCGATTAAGTCCCACAGGAATATGGTGGCTATAGTTTTTATACATCAGGCAAACCGACTCCAGAATGAACAAGCATGGTAGGGTGAGTATTCCTTCCTCCAAAAACAATGGCCTGCATTATTCCCTGGGCCCCACCCCAAACACACACCTAATTGCTCTTTTCTGCAGTTTGAAGATGTCCATGAAAAGATAGTCGCGGCAGTTGCCCCAGAAACAGATCACATATCTGAGGTGAGACTCGACCAAAGCAAAATATGCACTTATAGTTGTTCTTTTATGGTTCAATTCCAACCATCCTTTGGATAAACCAAAGACCGCAGAGTTTACCGAGTTCCTTGCAGCTGTGCCCCGGTATACATTGGCATCACAAAACGGAGTGTCAACAAGGGGATTACGGTACACAAGAGGAGTTGCAGGCTGGGACAAACACAAAAGTCAGCAGTAGCAGAGCACGCTCTCTCCGAAGGTCACGACATACTTTTCAACGGGGTGTCAATAGCAACGTTTCTATCCGAGACAAACGAGGGAGGCCATTGATATCTTTAAACACGACAAAAACTGCAACAGGAAGGAGGAAAGTTCGTTTCTAAAAACAAACTGGAAGCGAGTGCTACGACATACTTCAAGTGCGCCGAAACTCCGCGCCGTTACTACCCCTACCCCAGTCCCTCCATTGCAGCGCGACGGCGCCGGGAACAAATACCACGGAGCTCACCACGGTCGAATCAGTCAACGTCGGGAAGCACGGGAGATCACTTCGCCCATTGCCTCATCGCCTTTAATAATGTGTGCCGCAGCTGTAGACGAAACGTCAGGAAGAAATTCAATTTGACAGACTCAGAGTTTACAGAACGATAACTTTATATCAATATAAAATAAGAAATAACATAGATCAACCCATCCCATGCTAGGCTTAGGGCTGAATGGTACCATCAGTTCCCTATATCTCACATTAGCAGGAATATTTTTACATACATTTCTATGATTGTCTCTTTTTTTTTCTGTGCTGCTCATCATTCTAGTTTGTAAGGACAGACACCAAAACTCGACACAGATAAAAATATTTCAAATAGCAATATAACACACCATGCTTACTGTTAAAATAAAACGGTTTAATATGATGGGCAGCAGAGAACAAAAAAGACATACATAGAGATGTATGGAAAAACGGCGAAGTGATGGTACCATTGGGTCCTATGCCAACCATCTTCACATTTTCTTTTACACAGACTTTTTTTGGTGGAACTGGCTGTCCGAGAGTTGTAAGATTCTGTGTTATGAGTTTCGAATTATATCGATTTTTCATGTTCAGAATGATAGTATAGAAACGCTCTCAGAACGTTAGTTTATGGTACCCATTTGTATTTGATCAAAGACATACCACTTACCAATGAACCACTTACCAATGTAAGTCTAGCTATTAAGAAGCAAGTTTCTCGGGGTATCGGTCAGAGCATGGATTCATAAAACCCCATCGTTGTAACATGGTGAGTGTCTCGACCGGAGAATTTACAAAGAAGCAAGTTTCTCGGATAATCGGTCAGTAAACCCGAGAAACTTGCTTCTTTGTAAATTCTCCGGTCGAGACACTCACCATATCTAGCTATTAATGTAGCTATAATTATTGGGAAAAAATGGCATCTAACCGAACTGACATAGATGATTTGAGCCAATCATATTGTCATTTGTTTTACACCACCTAACGGATAAAAATATCGTTTCTCTTTCGAAACCCTCCCAGTGTGAAGGGGCGAACGCTGACTGGCCCCACGGAAGCCCCAAGGATCATTAGGATTGGACAGATAGGAAGAAGCCTAACCATCCCTGGCAAGATTGAACATGGTCCAGGCAGATCTCATTGTAACGTAGATGCATTATCACGCAGGCCTTGTAAACGGGAATGTCGACACTGCCAACTAGTAGAACAACGAGAAGGATCTTAGGAAAACCAGGATTGACGTCGACGAACATTGGACCACTGAACAAATGAAGGTTGAACAAATAACCGATAATGATGTGGGGTTAATGCGTCAATGGAAGTTGGAAAATCAAAGATCTGATTGGAAGGACAGAACAGATAAGAGCCCGGAAGTAAAAGCTATGTGGGCTCAATTCCTTGGCGATTCAGAATGGTTTAGTGAAGAGGACTTGAAAAAGTCCCGACGGGAAAAGTGCCACGCTCCAGCTTGTCATACCAGAAAGTAGACGGAAAGATTTCATGCGAGAAATGCAAAATAGAGTGTATGAAGGCCATTTTGGAGATAATAAGATTCTGGATAAAATTCAGGAAAGGTACCACTGGGTGAATTGCCGAGATGACGTCGAAGAGTGGTGCAGATATTGTTATACCTGCTGTAAAAGGACCCCAAAGAAAGACTAGAGGGCAAAGGAAGCAGTTGGCGCCCCATTTGAAACCTCAAAATTGCGATCGACGTGGCAGGTCCTTTTCGAGAAACGGACGATGGCAACAAATACATCTTAGTTGCCATGGATTACTTCAGTAAATGGCCTAAAGCTTATGCACTACCAAATCAGGAAACTAACACCGTGGCAAGCGTCTTGGCTGACTTGGATCTTGGTTGAATTCTTCATGCCCGTATTTATAGTCGACACTTGAGTGACACTTTGGTCTTGAGGGTCACTTAGAACCAAATCGTGTTCTATAGTGACATTTTGCGATTACTTGAGTGCCAACCATCACTTAATGGCAAGGAATACTCAAGTGTGGTATCTCAGGCACTCAAGTGTTCCTTACGTCAAGAAAGTAAGGTTAGAGAACATATAAAATTGTGTGTTTGTGTTGTCATTTTACATTTTATTACTATGAAGTTTTTTCGGGGGTTGTTACCAATTTTAAACCATCAGTGATGGATGAACTCCAAGACTTTATTGAATTTGTGGACTTACTTGAGGGAGAAAATGAAAACGCACTGAGATTAGAAAAACGCTATATAAGAGGATCCATTTGAATTTTATGAAAATTTGGAATTTAGTAGTAGGTTTCGTTTTAAGAAGCATATAACCCATTAACTGCCCTGAGTTTTTATGCAACAGGAAATTTTCAAGTAAGTTAATTCTACACTTTTAACTAATACTGAAAATTAAGCATTCTTATTTTCTTTTTACAGACAGTGAATGGAGATTTACAAGGTTTTTCACAAAGTACAGTGTCACTAAGCATTACTAGATTCTCACGAATAATGGTTAGGTATCAAGGGATTTTGTGCAATTTCCAAATACACTGCAAGGCCAGCAAGAAAATATTATAAAATTTTCTGAGATTGCTGCTTTTCCTAATGTTGCGGCATGTGTTGATACACATATTACAATTGCAACTCCTGGAGATGATAACGGAGAAATCTTTAGGAATCAGAAAGGAAAGTTTACCTAATGTCCAGGTAATTATTTAAAAGATACAATGTCCTTAATTTGCATTTTGTGTGGTATGTTTGCTATCCAGGATCTACTTGTTATATTGTAATATTTGATCGCAGTTTTCTTCGTGTACGTTTTGAAACAAACCAGATTGAAGATAAGGGCTATGACAACAGTTTACTTTGCTATTAATCATTGTTTCAACAAAAATTTTGTTGGGCTTTCAGGAATGTTGCTGGGTGACAATGGCTATGCTTGGAGACGATATGTATTAACACCTATAATCAATCCAGCTCCTGAGCCAGAGGAAAGGGTTTTTGGGGTTTAGAAAATTCCATGTCTACGACATTGTCTAGCTACAAAATTAGAAACATATGTGGGAATTATTTGTATCATTGCCAAATTTGTATAATATTGGGCAAATCTACAAGAAGAACTTGAACCAACTGGTGAAGAAGAACCTGTAGAAGAGAATATCATATTCCAAGCCGAAAATGATGTTTTTTTTTTCATTTCGGAGGGCCTTTGTTGCAATACACTTTAATAGATAGATTTAATTTAGTATAGCTAAGTATAGAGAACTTATTTAATTGATTATTAACAAATAAGATAAAGAGGTTTTGAAAGAACACTTATTTTATTTATTTTACTAGCTCAATTTACTTTTTCAAATATAATTTTTCCAGCTCTACAAGCTCCATTTTGGCCTTATGAAGTTCTTGTTGCTGTATAATGGATTCTACAACTCTCCTTATTCGCAAGTTTTTTTTTTCACCTATTGCAGAATCTATCATTTAAAATTTTTCTTTGATCCCAATTGTTTAGGAGTAGGTTTGGAATCTTACTTTAAGCTTTTAAAAAAATAAATATCAAATCAGCTAACTGCAGGAGACCAATTCACGCACACCCGCAAAGCACGGAGGCAATTCAAACAAAACAGCTTAAAATTTCAAAAATTTACAAACTACCTATCCATTTCAAATTGGCGCCAGCGATACTCCTTTTGCCAGTCATAAAATTACTGGAATGCGGCTAAATCAATAAATTTCAATGTAGCCAATATACGAGGCTGAAAAATCCCCAGAAACAGACACTTGACAGACACTTTCTGAAGTGTCCCTAAAGTCTCACTTGTCATGCACTATAGAACAGCCATGGTAACAAACGCTCAAGTGTCACTTCTAAAAGTGCCACTTAAGTGGCTCTTTTCTAGTTGACTATAAATACGGCCATCAGTAGATTTGGCGTACCATTAGAGCTTCATTCGGATCAGGGGCGGAATTTTAAATCACAACTTTTCAAGAAGATCATGGAACTGCTGGGAATTCGCGAAACAAGGACAACTCCGCTCCATTCACAATCAGATGGCATGGTCGAGTGTTTCAATCGAACCATGGAACTGCAAAATCGTAGCGGACCACCAGAAAGATTGGGACAAATTTCTGCCTCTTTTAATGATGGCTTACAGAGGTGCAGTGCATAACACGAGAGGACATACCCATGCCAAGGTTAAATTTGGTAGAGAACTTTGTCTTCCGGTAGATTTGGTTTGCTGGGCATAAGGCTGGCATGCTGGGAATAGGGCTGAATTATATCTTCATCATCAGTTCGCTACATGCACCTCACAAAATTGGGGTTATGTTTACATACATTTCTATGATTGGCTCTCCTTTTGCTGTGCTGCTCATCATTTTAATCGGTTTTGTATAATGTTTTATAACTGTTTTTAGATGCTTTTGCCATCTCTGCTGTGCTTAAATGCTTTTATACTCGCTTTTATATATGTTTTAAATATTTTATATCTGTTTTTAAATACCTATTTTTAAGTGAGGTGAAAATCTACTTCGAATTTAAGTAGTTTTTTTTACTCTTTTTGTAACATTTGTCTTGTTCTAGACACTGTCATATACAACGCAGTCCGCCGAAGGACGGACAAGTTTAAACAAACCAGTACTCAACAATTTGCGAAGGGTTGATTACAAGAGCAACAAGGAAATTGAAAACTAGAAAAGCACTAGGAATGAAAAATTTTACAAACGATTTACAAAAATGCACTTTCTCAGGATGGAAAACTACCTAAAACGACAATGTCAAAAATAACGAAAGAGGCACTACAACTCTCCCTGGAAAAAAAACGAAAGTATACCAGAAACTTACAAGGGGGGTAGAAAGGAGCAACAATTTTTCTGACGAAAGGGTTAATTCAACATCAAAAATTACAAAAATAATTGCAATCAGGAAGAAATAAAGTGAAAATGGGAGACGAGCTAAATTTTTGGGGTCAAATCCACGATAAGCGCTTTCTTTGTTATGTAACATAAAGAATTCTGAAAAAGAACTAAAAGTAAAACTAAAAAAAAAATTGTTAAAAGTAGCTGGAATTATAAACTTCAGAACTGTAGTTGGAATGAGACAGGATTGAAGATTATTGATTATGGAAATACATGAAATAAACACGTGATATAGGAAAACTTAAAAATTGTACGCGCAAAGGAAATGGCATGGTTGAAAACAGGCACAAGGTAGGGCTAATCAAACTCATCAAATCAATGTATGAAAGTAGACTCAATAGACTACGTTTGGAAGGTTTTCTACAATATGACAGGAGAATGTTATGTTGACAGTCCACTTCTGAAATATTTTTGCAGAGGCATGTCATCATCTCAAAGAATAAGAAGATACAATTAACATAGCTCCCCATCAAGTTGTATGAATACATTTTTGTTTAGACACTTATAATTTAGATCAAAAAAAGTAATACAAATACTGTTTCAATACAATAGTTGTTTTATTTCTAATAGGAAATTACTTACATATCGATTGCGACAATTACACATTTTTAGACCACATTATAATATTCTTGATACATAAGTTTGAACGCATCCACCCTGGGAGGAACTCCATGCACATGGACCCCTGTGAATTTGATCCTTTGATCATAATAGACCACACAACGGGCGCGGCACTCGTTTTTATGATATACTTCACATTTCCAGTACGTAGCCCTATCGGTGCTCATATGTCTGAGATACCGGTAGCCGTTTATTGATAGGCTTAGGCGTGAGTTTAGGCCTTTTGGTTCGTTCCAATAAATTCCTAAAACTGAGTATTATTTTAGATGCATCCCTCTAGTCTAACATAAAATCGCAATGCATTAAGTATAACGAATCATGAGAAACTACTTTTACATCTTAACTTTAAACTATATAGCAACGTTATATCAAGCAAGCCTCTTTAAAGACTTTGTCAGAATAGAAGTTGGACAACAGTGGAGACAAGACACATCCCTGTCGAACTGTAAATCATTGTTGTCTGTTCATCCGTAAATCTTTTCCATCAACACCAGTATCTCACAATATATTTATGAGCTTTTTGTGTTGCACTCTGTCGAAGGCATTTTCATAATCAATAAAACAAACAAAAACATCCTTACGTTGGTCTCGACATTTTTGGAGAAGAACATTCAGAGCAAACATTGCTTCTCTGGAACCAAGTGCATCTTTAAGGCCGAACTGCGTCTCGTCTAAACCACTTTCGCTTTTGTTTCTTATTCGAGCATGTACATTGTTAAGGAACACCTTTAGTGTGTGGCTCATCAGGCTTATTAGCCTGTGATCAAGGTTCGCTAATTTTGGAGAGTGTGGTTTTAACCACTGGTTTTTATTGTTTTTTTTTTGTCCATATCAAAATAGTATTTTGGCCCATAGCCAAAATGAATACCTATTGTGAGATAAGCATTATCAACATTGTGACAGTGACATAAAATCTTCATGAAATAATGAGGTTTAAGTAGTAAACATTTATTATAATAAATACAATCACAGTACAAGTCAACAAGTCAACATTACAAAGTAGAGACTTAGAAACCCAGTATTCATGTTTAATTATCTGAACTTTGACGTTAATGATACTTGGATCGATCGCTTTGTAACGGACGCGTCGGTAAAATGTAAACTTAATTTTAGACACTGGCCAAAAATGCTTTTGACCATTTTCGACCATTTTTGACCACTGTCTTGTCCAAAAAGAGAAAAACGTCTTTTTTTGCCAACTCTGCCTGTGATCTTTGCACCTCCTGGCTTGTTGTTTTTTAAGAATTGTTATTAATACAGATTTCAGGTATTTCTCCCGTGTTGCATATATCATTAAAAAGTGTAACTAAGATATCAATGTTTTTCTCGTTGATAATTTGGAGAGGTTCTACTGAGATGTCATCAGGTCCCGTTGTTTTTTTTTTGTTTTTCTAGATTTTATATTAAATAATACTTCGGATTTTAAGATCGTCGTTTGTTGTCTATAACAGTCACCCTATTGGCTCCATGTATTAAGAACTTCTTCCTCGTCTATAATAGATTTGCCTGCGTTGTCCACCAAGATACTAGAAACTATTTTGTTAAACAGACCAACTACCTCTCTGACCTTTTTGTACATGTTACAGGTATCATGTCTTCTCTCCAGTTCTTCCATTTCCTTGCATCTATCCGCCATCCACTTTTCTTTTGCATTCTTGATTTTGTTCTTTATTTCCTTTTGTTTGTTCTTATTCCTCTGTGTTTTTTTTGCATTTTCGTCTATCTTCCGTGAGTTCCAGGATCTCTTAGTCATCTATCGTTGTTTTTTTTTGGTTTGGTGTTGTTTGCTGCGTTCTCTTCCATTATTTTAATGATGTGTTCTCGAAATATTTTCCACGTTTCGTTCACCGTATTGTTATTTATTACTGTCATTGTGTCAAGGCTGTCGTTCAGTTCGTTTTCCAATTTATTGGTGTTCACATCGTTTATGGAAAACTTTAGTTTTTTGTTGTTTATGTTAACTTTTTTAAGGGTAATTTTTATGTTGGTGACCATTGGGTTATGGACCGATGCTGCACCCGGATAGGTGGTGACCTTTGTGACACAGTTTCTAAACCTTTTAGCTACCAGGATGTAATCGATCTGGTTTCTTATTATGTCTTCATTATTATCGCCTGTGGCGGTCCATGGCTACTAGAAAGAATCAACAGAATAGTTGCAATGAGACTAGTGTCATTTTATAGGATGGCTTCCACAGAAAGTCTCTTGGTTATAGCGGGGAGTCACACGAATTAAACTAAGATTGGAAGAACTAAACCTACTTAAAACAGATGGAAAAGAAAAGAGATCCCATGACTGGGATCAAAACAATGGCTGGACAAAAGGATTTATGAGGGACGTGAAAGCCTGGACCTGCCGAAAATGGGAGAACTTGCATTATTTTATGACTCAAGCTCTAACAGGACACCGAATATTTGGGAGTTACCTCTGGAAAATCGACAAAGTATCAAACCCAAAGTACTGGTTTTGTGACGAAGACGACATACCAGAGCATACCCTATTTATCTGTGAGCGATGGAGCGATGAGGCAACAAACGGAAGAACAAATAAGAACAAAATTAACTAAGGACAATGTAGCAAGCTTACTCTTGCAATTAGAGAAACGTTGGAACGAGGTAATGAAACTGTACAAGAGAATAATGGTCAAAAAACGTTAGCATGAAAAAACAAAAAATAAGAATAACTTTCTGAAGAAAACATATGAAACATTGACAATTATTACTTTCCACCCCCACCTGAAGCAATATTTCACGACGATAACAGAGTGGAAATCGGGTGTTCTAGTTCTTCTGGTTAGGTTAGTTTAGTTGCACTTTTTGTCCTATAACGAGCAGCTTACTCTGACTTGTTGGTTGTATATATTTGGTATTTTTTTGGTTCTAACGCTTATAACTCTTAAACTGCTCACTTGACGGAATTACAGAAATGAACGGGCATTTCAAAAATGTGCCCGGTTTTTCAGTACGTGCGGGGGGGGGGGGGCTGACCAGTGGCGTACCAAAATGAAAAAATGCGTTTTTTTAGATACCCAAAACATTATCGGTTTTACCGTAACTACGGGGCTACGTGGGGTATAGGGCCTTTCTCATATATGTAGATGATAAATTTTGAAATCTAATTCAGATAAGTCAAATAGAAAAATCTAAAAAAAATTCGCAAAGTTGGGACGGTTTTTTGAAAAAAAAATTGTAATGGTCAACTTCTGGGCCTTCTGGACCCCTTTAGTTAGACGACTGGCCCAATAAGGATGGCACCAGGAGAAAGAGCATATCCTTGGCTACTTTTAATTCTACCCCGCCAAAGGTATCACTTTAATACAGAGTGGTCAAAAAAATGTCCAAAGACAATTAAGGAAAAGTGTCCAAAATAGTAAGGTAGTTTTTTGCGATTTTTACGAAAACTATGGAGGGGTCTAGCTTCGGTGGTATATGGGCAACTACTAGACGTGGAGAGAAAAAAAAATCAGTTATTAGTTTTGGTCTAGCTCTTATACCGGGTGAGCTACAAAAGTTTTTCTGTGCCGCATTTTTTGCCAATTTTGGTGTACTTTTCTCATATTTCACCCTGTAGATACGACATTTTGGCAGCAAAAAATCTGAAATAATTCAGGGAGGTAGTACACACATGGGCCCTTAACCATGCCAAAAATCAAGAGCCTAGCTTTGAATTTGAAATTTTGACGAATTTTTAAACTTTAAATTTCAAATTGCCATTTTGAGGTATATGTGTGCCGAGACCGTGCATCTAATCGAATGGTTTTCTATCCCAGGGGATACCTTGGAATGTTTTCTTTTTGGGACCTAGGAACCACTTTTCGTTGGGACGTCGCGAAATGGGTTTAATTGAATTTCGAAACGAAAGATGCAGATTTTTTTAAATTTTGGCCGAAAATCCCGAATGGTTCCGAAGCGTCGTCCACCACGGGGGTGTCGGAAGCATTCGGCGGCCGCGCCCATCTGCAACTGACAGCTGAGTTTTCCGAAATGTAAACATTAACTTTAAAGCCTCAGACTAAGGAAAATCGGCCGAAAAGCGTGGAAAGCTGTCTGGCCGGGGAAAATTTGAACATTTCTAGGAAGATTATTGGCAAAATGCCCAGTCCTCGAGGTCGTTTTCACAAAGACTGGTCGATTTGAAAATTTCATGTCGGGATTCATTTTTGGCTGATGACGTCGAAGCTAGACCACGCGGTTTTCGCCCAGACAGTGGCGGTTACAAATTCGGGCAAAAATGTATTTTTTCGATTTTTCGGCAGACATGGGCGTAGTTATATTTTTTTTGCCATATCTTCCGTTTTCCTATAAGAAATACATTGTGCAATGCTTTTTAAATAGCATAATATTGATTTCGTCATAAATAAAAGATGGAGGTGAAAAAAAATGGCCGCCCTAGTCAGGGTAATTAAAAAATGTGGATATCTCTGAAACAAATAAAGTTAGAGAGCTGAAATTTGGTACCATGATTCATTAGGGAATGGACTGCAAGTTGCCATGGGTCGAAACCTTATTTATGGTACCAAACCCATGGGTACCATTAACGAAATTTTGCGTATAAGTTTTCAGGCTTTTGCACGTGTATTTTCCATAAGAAATACATTGTGCAACGCTTTTTAAATGGGACAATGTTGATTTCGTCATAAATAAAAGATGGAGGCGAAAAAAAATGGCCGCCCTAGTCAGGGTAATTAAAAAATGGGGATATCTCTGAAACGAATAAAGTTAGAGAGCTGAAATTTGGTACCATGGTTCATTAGGGAATGGACTGCAAGTTGCCATGCGTCGAAACTTTATTTATGGTACCAAACCCATGGGTACCATTAACAAAATTTTGCATATAAGCTTTCAGGCTTTTGCACGTGTATTTCCCATAAGAAAAACGTTGGGCAATGCGTATTATATGGGCGGAATGTAGATTACGTCATATTTGGGGTACCATTGATGGTACATGGTTCAAATTTGGATGGTAGGTACCTATGGGGGTATCATAAATTGTGATATAGCTGACTCAGCTATCATAGCTACAATAGCTGAGTAACGTTAGTATTTAAATAACTGTTAATGATACATGGTTCAACTTTGGATGCTGGGTGCCCATGGGAGTACCATGAATGGTAATATAGCAGACATAGCTATGTAGCTGACCATAGCTAGGTTATAGCTGTTTTATGAACCGATGATGATATCAAGTTGAAAATCGAATGGTAGGTTCCCTTTATGTAAAATTCGCTAAAAATGACATTTCTAAAAATCCAAGATAGCCGCCTGAAAAGTTTTGGTTTTAAGCCGATATCTCTGGAACGGTTTGAGCTAGAAAGCTGAAATTTGGTATGTGGCTACTTTATGGGACGGGCTAGAGGCCTCTGAGGTCCAAAACCTTGCAGCGGGTACCGAAGGTTCCATTTTGGAAACTTTTTTATTAAAATGACAGTTTTTTGCTACAACTTACAGACTGTTGCTAAAGGGCGCCGAAACCAAATATATCCGACGATTTGACTTTACTCTTACCATAAGCCATCATCAGGGTATTCTCTTTTATTACAAATATTGCTTCATAAATGTGCCACGCCCAAACAATCAGTTTTTCGTATATGACTGACAAAATAGCTTTAACGAAGCCCATTCGACTGGCACTAACTGTTCGATTTTATCTTTCCTGGGTTCCGAGATTTCACTGATTAAATTTCTCATTGACAGGGGTAGAGTGACATTTGCCATTTTATAGCAAAGCCAATTATGACAATAGAACAACAGTGTCTCAATTAAGTGTGAGTCGGCTCAAATACTGCTCAAAACGTTAATTACTATTTTGCTAAGTTTAATAACAGTCTCATGGGAAGTGAAAAACTATTAAAATTTTATAAAAATTACCTAATATTTTTATTTGATCGAACATTACGTCAACTAAATTAAAAACCTTGAACGACAAATTAAGCAGGTATTTTGTGGTCGAGAATGCTCTATTTATGGGTGTCAATAGCATCGTTATACCATGTTTAGTTTTCGAATTATATAGATATAAGTATTAAAATGTCTATAAAAAGTGGAAAAATTACGATTTTGGAGCCATTTTGAAGGGGAAGAAAATTACTGAAAATTCCAGAATTGCAATTTTTTTACATATTTTTATCCCCTCTTTTATATTTGACTATTTTTGACAAAATCTATGACAATCGATTTTGGCTGAAATTTTTCACGACCCCTCCTTTGAAAATTTTGAAATTTTTACATTTTTCTGTTAATTTTGGAAACGGTAAGGTTTTTCGATATGCCGGTTAATATGATGTATGAAGGGCTCTCAGATGCATGTACCAGAAAGAAGCTAGCTTTCGCGGTTTTCGAGAAAATTAAAAAAAAATTGCAAAATTTGTACCTTATATTTGGGCCACCCGTGCTCAGTTACTGTTCTAGTCAGAGCTTCGAAAATGGGCTCCACTTGTAGCTCCATTCTTCTACTTCCTTAGCTGTTCTTATACATTTTTTGATAAATCTTCATCGAAACGAGATATTAGCTGTTAAAGGCAGCAATGCACGACTTTTATCTCAAAATTTGGTTTTTTGGGCCGGTTTGAGAGCCCCATATGTTTAACATAGAATTTTCTATATGTATCATTTAAATCTATAGTAATCGATTTTATTTGTTACTTCAAGTTGTTTTATAATGAATAGAACGTTGATTTCTGTTTTAGATAGTATAGGGTGGCCCAAAAAATGATGCAAGAAGCTAATATATGCTAATAATGCAGAAAAGGTCCATAAGCAGTGTGTATTTTACATAGAAAGGATGGATTATTAAGTACGTAGGCTAAGCAGAATAAGATGTTAGATATAGGCGATGAAAGCTTTCTTAAAACTTACCAATGAAAGCAATTTTATAATTATGCAAGGAGGCTGGTGTTGATATTTATGAGTATTTACTGCGAAATAATTCCTTCGCCATTTTATCCACAAATTGTTAAAAAACACTAAAATTATTCTACTTTTTTGGCTCCTCTTATAGCTTTTGGAATAAATCCTCATTAAAACGCAATATAAGCTGTTGAAGGCTGAAATTCACGATTTTTATCTAAAAATTTAGGTTTTTGGGCCAGTTGGCTCATAGGCTTAATATAGAAATATCGACTTTTCCCATATAAATCAATAGTAATCGATTTTATTCGTAGGTTCTAGTAGTCGTATGATAAATAAGGCATATATTTACGTTTTGGATAGTATAGAGTGTCCCAAAAAAGTGTTGTAACCTAGAATTTTAGGATTTTTTCATGTAAATTGATAACAGTTAATTTATTGCGAAAATTCCATTAGTTTTATAATAAATAGAGCGTTGATTTATGTTTTAAATAGTATACGGTGTCCCAAATAATGCTGCAATATTTAACTTTAGTTTTTTGTTTATCAATATTTTTTTGTAGGTTTTATTCCCTTATTATAAACAGTTAGGAACAATCAAAGCTATAAAACTGAAATTTCAATTGTAGATTCGTTTCATACTCACAAACAATATGTCATAAATGGGAACCTTGAAATGGGTACTCGTGGTACCATTTTATATCTTTTTATGAATTTTAGCACGTTTTTTACCATTTTTCAAAAGCTGTTATGTTTGCGAAAATGAAGTAAAGTATTATTATATATAAACGTTTCGACATTTCAGTTACTTTTAGGTATCTTCAGGTTCTTCGTTAATATCTCTCTGCCCACAGCGTTCGGAGTTCCTAAACTACGGGCGCCCGCGCGCGTGGTCTTCACTCCAAAGAAGTTCTGCACAAAAGCACATCATAAACAAACCAACTCAAGATTTTTGCTGACCAATTTGTTTACGTTTAGGTAAGGTTAGCTCAGGTTAGTTTTGTTCTATTCCATATTAAGGGTAGAGAACTATATGAAAAGCGGGCCCGCTCTTTTTTTCATTTCGTCGTACATTTTCAATTTTTTTTCTTGTTTCTCAGTGAAAACTGGCTCATCCAAAATGTTTTTCTTTTTATTTGTTTTATGGATCATAAGCTACTTTTAAAAGAAGAAAAAACTGAAAATCTAGATGACAAACTTTACAAGCACTTTCATTTGTTTCTCAGAACCTTTATTACGTCACTCTCACCACGGTCCATTTCAAATGATATTCATAAGCTGAGGAATTGACTGAAGTCTAATAGGCTGAGAAATTTATCATATTTCATGCAATCATATCATTTATATGACAATTCTTAAGCCTACTAGATAAATAGATGTATAGTTAATTGACGTGGACTCTACTAGAAGTGTGTTGACCAATAGAGGTGGATGACTTCGTTTGAACACCCATTGTGTCTCGCAGAAAGCCAACTCAAAGAGAAATTTATGTGAGATAGAGTTATCTTACATAAAAACAATGATACAACGGTGGGTGTCTCGGCCGATTCATATGAACATTTTCGTGGAAAAGGGAATAGGGTGTAATGGATCTCGATTAATGCTGTAGTGGGGATCAACTTTGAATTTTGAATGTGCAAGTATAACTCATTCAGTTATTTTGCAACTTTAATTTTTTTTCACTACGTCTATCTCTGGTCAACACATGTTGAAAAGATACAATAAAAATATCAGACTACCATTTTCCTCGGGGCGCACATGTTGAATTTCACTGACACAACGAAATTTCTGTGAGTGGTAATTGATTAATTCAGCAGATTTAATATTATTAAAGTAGTCAGATAAATAATTTGTAATAAATACTATTATTTAGTTTACTGTTAGTAGATTATGTCCGGGTATGGAAAAAGAATGGGTATTACAAACAACCAAACATATTTATGCCTTTCTGCTTAAGAACACAGATTTTTCGATGGCGTCCCTGTAGGACACATATTCGCATGGGTGATTGTGTTGTTTATATACTTCAATCCGATCTTTTGAGACCAACAAATAGGCTTTGCACCCGCCTCTATACTGTGCATAATGGGTGCACCTCCAACGCACTGTCTGATCACACTTAGCAGTGAGTTTGTGCATTGTATATATGTAAGAGTCCAAGACGATTTTCGGGTATTTCAGTCCTTTAATCATATAAATGATCCCTAAAACATTTAGCTGAAATTATTATAATGATACTACAGCCATCCATCTGAAAGTAAAACAGATATTGCACGAACAACGGTTTGGTGGATGCGCCAGTTGAGCTGTAAAACATCACAGGCGCGAAAGCAGGAGATCAATACACGCTTAGGATGTACCGTGTCGGGATTTTCCGTTTGAATGATTATTAAACTGTTCGTCAAGGTTTCGCTACAAACGAAATTAATGGAAAAAAAGCGCAGACATTTTATCCACTATTTAATAAATGTCCCAAGGTGAAATAACCAAATATTCAGTCTCTAGCTGTAAGTGTCTAGGAAGGAACATCTATATACATTATATAAAATAATTGTACACTGTTAAATATCAACTAAAGAAAATATACTTTTGTTACAAGTTTGATTAAGAACGTCAAATTAAAATCAATTCATATAAGTTAGGAGCTTTTCGTCGTAACTACCTGAATACAATAAGCCCCATTGTTTTCTACCCAGCGATAAGCATATAATAATGAATTTCATAGCAGTAGTAATAAAGACACAAGTTCTAGCACTATCGGCTTCGGTTCATTTAAAAAAAAATATTTTATTTATTTAAAAATCAACTGTTTATTTAAAAAAAAATCAAACGTAAAACGTGGCAGCAGACCACCCAGCCGACCAGGAAATCACCTATGAGTCAATACAACGTGATTATATGGTCCTAAATTGGTAAGCGTACACAGGTGACGTATGAATAATATTAAACGTCATTAATGTTACTGAAATAGAACCTTAAAAGTACTACGTTTATTTTCCCTGAAATTTTGGTGATAAAAATTCACCTTCCTGATAAACACCTGAAAGAACCAAACCAATGACGTTTAATACACGTGCAAAGAACGTTATCACATGTTCACACAACTCTAAGTCTTTTTATATGTAACGCAACAGTAAAAAGTGAAAGTAATTGAGTATAAATCGGGTACGGTATTCAATTATCAAGTTACCTACCAAAAGTCTCAGTTTCATTAAAAACTGGTTTGCTAATTATTATTGAGCAACTTTGGAGTTCAGTCTTATGTGGGACACCCTGTTATAAAACTCTTGGGACATTTGTATGTTTTAATAAAGGTAAAGAAAAAGAAATTAAAATATTTTCATATTAATTGTTCCAGTTGGGGAGAGCCGAATAATATTTATAAAAAATAGAATTAATTTACTCTTAAAATAATGTCATTGCTTTAACACAAAAAATAAAATAGAACTATAAAGAAAAAAAATGGAAACAAATCACTTGTGAAAAATGCGTAAATTATAAAAAATAATAGTAAAACTTAAAATCAAAATTTATTTTTTTTCTATTTTAATTATATTTACATTTGAACATATTTTCTGCGGTCTCTAGGGACCGTTAATATAGGTTCCACTTTACAAAATACAAAGCTTCAGACTTAAGTTTATGTCAGTGTTTGACCGATATATGTTATATACAGAGTGATTCACGTTACTCGACACGGAAGATTACGGCTAAACTATTAGATTTTAAAAAAGTTTTGTATATGGAATGGATGGAGGTCTATTGGAAGTACATTTTAAAATTATTGTCATTGTATACAGGTGGTCCCAAAAGTATAAAATTGATTAAAGTTGTATTTTTTTAAATAAGACACCTAGTATATTAATGTATTTTCGGTACCTACGGACTAAAGTAAAGGTAGTTTTATTAAGGTTTATGGCATCTAAACCGTATCGTTCTTCAGATATTCGTGATTTTGTGAAAATGCAGCATCAAATTAAATGTTTAAAATCTCAGTACTTGGTTTCTTTTCAACCACCAAAATTGGCTGTGGGCTAATAGTACATTGGATTTTTTGCGGTGTGTATCAAAAATTAACTACTGTGCACCGAATGTCAATAAATGAACACCAAATTATTGCAAAGTTCAAACAGTAATAACTCGTTTAATTTAAAATAGACACTCTGTATTTTATAGTATCATTAGATGCAGAATTTAGTTTCCTATCAAAACCATTAAACATTCCTATAGCTTGGTCTTTGCGTTTTCTTGGAAAATTGATTTTGTTCTGAATTTGAGCTGACATAAACGACTTAAGTAATCTTTCTACTTTACCTGCTACAATACCTGATTTTGAGAAAGCAAAAATTTATTATCATTAGTACTGGGAGTTCACTAGAAAACTTCATTTAGGAGGCTATAAAATTGTGACAGAAAAGGATGGCATAATGAAAGTAATTGGACTTTTGTTTCTCCATTCTTTTCCTTTGACATTTCACAACCAACTAGACGAAGTTTTCCAATGAACACCCCGTATTTGTCAGATATTAATTTATAAGTTACAAAATTATGATCATGAAGATTATTTAGCAGTCATCTGAATGTTAAAGTGTCTTTATTTAGCATAAAATATCAAATAGAACAATAAAACATTATATTACAAGAGTTCTTTTAAAACTTAGCATCTCTATTACAAAAAAATTAAGTGCAATAATAATGGCAATTTGGAATACAATAAATAACAAGTCAACATAAGACCCAACCAAAAACAAACAGTTATAAAATTTTTTCAAAATGACGACCATCTGATTCTAAACACAAACGTATTCTGTTTTTAAATCCTTCACTCACATTGCGTTACATATAGGGAGTTATGCCTCTGAAGGCCTCTCTGATTCGTTCCTTCATATTTTCTTTTGTGGTTGGTGGCGTATTATACACCATTCCTTTCACATATCCCCATAAAAAGAAATCGGGAAATGTTATGTCAGGGGACCTTGGAGGCCAATCTTGTGCTCCATTCCTTCCAATCCATCGATTTTGGAAACAAACGTTTAAGAACTCCCGGACTTGACGATGATAATGAGCAGGTGCCCCATCCATTTGCATCCACATGGTTGTTCTTATATCTAGAAGAACTTCTTCCAGTAAAATTTGAAGCCAATTTCTCAAAAAATTTAAAAACGACATTCCGTTTAAATGTTCGTCAAAAAAATAAGGTCCAATCAAATACTGTCCCATTATGCCTCCCCCCCCCCCATACATTTACTGACTACCTATGTTTTGTTGTTAATAACTCTAAATTCATGGGGGTTAAAATCAGAATAATAATGAAAATTGTGTCGGTTAAACGAACCATCGTTATGATAAGTACACTCATCACTAAATAGAACTGATTCAAAAAAATCTTGTTGTTCTCCAACTTTTCCTAACACCCACATACAAAAGTCCACTCGTTGGCTAAAATCGTTATCGAAGAGTTCTTGATGTAGTTGTATCGTATAGTAGTGATATTTATGTTTTTGAAGAATCCTTGATACGCTTGCTTGGCTAATAGTTAAGTTTTGTGCAATTTCTCGTTGTCCGACATGGGGATTTTCAACTACAGAGCCAATAACGGCTAATTCAGTTTCTTGGTTTTCTGTAACTGGTCCCGTTTTGGCAGTCGTTTCATACTGAACACTACCAGTTTGCCTAAATTGAACCAACAGTCTTTCAAAAACGGCTCTATTCGGTCGAGTTTGGTTAGGACACCTTTCAGCATAAACCCTTGATGCTAAAAGACAATCTCCTAGAATGAAGATCACATCGACTCGTTCTTCTGTTGTGTAAACCAGCATTTTGATTAAATAAAAATTTCCCTGTTAACCACCAATTATAACAGTAAAAAAATATTTAACTTTAAATTAATATGTGATAACTAGAAATAACAATAAATTTTGCTTTGTCAAAAGCAGGTAACACCTGAACAGACCTGAACAGGTAAATTAGATTACTACATTCGTTTATGTCAGCGCAAATTCAAAAAAAATCAATTTTCCAAGAAAATGCAACTACCAAGCTATAGGAATGTTGAATAGTTTTTGATAGGAAGCTAAATTTTGCACCTAATGATACTACAAAATACAGGGTGTAATTTAAATTAAACGAGTTATTACTGTTTGAAGTTTGCAATAATTTAGTATTAATTTTTTTTACATTTGGCACACAGTATATATAATACATACCTCAACAAATTAAATGTACTAGTAGCCCACCAGCCAATTTTGGTGGTTGAAAAGAAACCAAGTGCTCAGATTTTAAACATTAAATTTGATGCTGCATTTTCACAAAATCACGAATATCTGAAGAACGGTACGGTTTAGATGCCATAAACCTTAATAAAACTACCTTTACTTTTGTCCGTAGATACCAAAAATATATTAATGTACTAGGTGTCTCATTAAAAAAAATACAACTTTAATCAATTTTATACTTTTGGGACCACCTGTATACAATGACAATAATTTTAAAATGTACTTCCAATAGACCCTCATCCATTCCATATACAAAATTTTTTAAAAGCTTTTTTAAAATCTAAAAGTTTAGCCATAATCTTCCGTGTCGAATAACGTGAATCACCCTGCATAAACCATTCACTTATTATTGCCGTCAAGTAGGCGTTGGAAATCTAACTTTGACACTTTTATCGTATCTTCTCAACCTGCGCCAAAAAGAGATAGGTATAAAAAAAATTAAGGTTTCAAAGGTAACGAGATGCTAAAAATAAGTGAATGAGGTATATGTTTTCAAATACATGGTGTCCCAATTCTATTACCTGTTTATGTTCATATATAAATAAAATTTAAGATTTTGAAAAAAATTTATTATTTTGAATTTGCCTGCAAAAAAAGCTTTTTGTCTGACCCTTTTGCAAGGGCACAAAATTGACGTATGTGACAGAACTGATAGACAACATAAATGCTGTGACAGATGCTTTTTTCGATCCTCCTTTTAGTACCACTTGAGCGGAAAAGAACCAACAAGCCCACACGAACGGCTCTACGCTTAAACCCAACCTCAAAGGGCAGAACTCATGGTGCAAATGTATCACTTACAGTACAATTATGTACCGCAACAAAGCAAAGAATACGAGCTGTATAACTCAGTATCATAATCAAACAACTGAAAATGATATTGACAATATTGAAATATGATGATCCTCAACCAAAACCAAATTATCAAAATCAGATCTTGGACCTAATTCAATCGAATAAAATTAACAGTACAAATATTATGTTATTCAGTACATTTATTATTTTGCATGTGCCCCAAATACCGCTAAATTTAAATAAAAACCGCCTAAGTTTAAATAAACAGAAATTAACAAAAAAAAAGTATGCTATAAATACAGATTCACTTGCATCCTCGCGCATCGGAATCTAACTAATAGTTAATTGACAAATTTATTGAAATAAACATTAAAGAGGCTCGACCAACATTTGTTGTCAGATTCTTAATTATAGATATTTTATATGAGTATTAACAATTAATATTCAATATATTTAGAATGAAAACCTTTGTGACGGTTTTGAACCATTACATGTCATTATCGAGATTCAAAGACCACAGATCTTTATCCGATTTTTGTCACTCCGGATGTAGACCGACTTCAGATCCGTCAGCATCATCTCCAACCAACGCTGAGTCCCCAAAAATGTGTTTCCAAGGCTGGAACATCTACTTCACCACAAAATTTGCTTTATAGTTTTACTAATCCTGTAGGGGAATAAATCCTGTGGGATATTAAAACTGAAGAAGCGAGGGATGCAAAAATAATACTTTAATTTTGCGATATTTACTATAAAAGTATACATTCAAAACTCCGCCTAATTTTTGTAACCACCTGGTTAGAAAAGAATTTTAAAAGTACCGCTATTTTATTATTCTAAATACAGGTGTCTGGAATTGCGTTTTTTCGCTTCATCATTCATTCATACCGAATAACACGAAACACCTTTGCGATCCAACTTTCACAGATTGTAGCATTAGCTGTAGGTCCATGATTGTGTTCACGCAACAAACGAATTACATTTCTATGAGTACTAAGTACAGCTCTACATCTATAATTAACTCGAGTGCACCGCCATCTAGTGCATTTTTCGGTTTGTGAATGCATATTATATATATAGTTATCCAAGTTTATTTGAGGATGTTTGGCCTGAGTAGTCTTACCCAAGTAGACGGTTTTGTACACACCTAAAATGTGAATATATTTATAGTAATATATAGTCTAGTAAATCATTTATTTAAACAAGCTCGAAATTAAGTGGATCAAAAACGTAGACTAAGACTGTTACAAATTTGTTACAAATATGTAACAGGTGACTTTTACGTTTCAAGTTTAACTTCTACGTAAATCTATAGAGATAATGTTTGACAGGTAAACAACGCAATATACGTCAAATCTGGGATTTAAACTTGAACTGGGTTTAAAATGTAAAAATGTCAGAAAATGATTTATTACAGATCACCATCATTTAGAAAAACATACGTCATAACTTGGAGCATCACGTCAACTATGTTTATATTTTCTTGAAGCACTGGAAAATAGCAATGTAATAAATGTCATGTCATGATTACCATGACGCACAGAGGATGTCAAAATGATGTGTAGACTTCGTATAAAAAATGTCACATATACAAGGCATCAAAATTACCATTTTAAACTGTTGTCATTAATGTCCACACATTATTTTTACCTCCGCAGGGCACCCTGTATATCTTCTAGTTACACAACCAAATATGTAATCAATTAAGCCTTTTTATATGAAAAGTTCTGGGAGTCATTTGCGCAATAATATTATTATCAGCAGTTGGGGCATGATTATGTTCTCTAACGACTTCAACAGTGTTGCCATAGGTGAATAGGGCAGCACTACATCTCGTCTTATTGCAATTGACACACCTCCATCTTGATTTCCCTCGTATTGTATGATGCATGACATAAATGTTAAAATCTAGCACAATTTTGGGAAGATGGCCTTTTCTCAGTGCTGATCCAAGGTATATGGTGGACATCTCTGAAATACAGTTTCGGTGACTGTTACAATATTTTTACCAAAATCTTTGCCAAGTAAAGAATAAAGAAAATAAATACATTGGAAAACAAAACTTCACTTTACAACCAACACTAAAAACGACTTTTCAAGTTCAGTTTGAGGTTTACTGAAAGATTTTGGCAGATTAGCAATGCTAATATATGCTAATATACGTCGAATCTGGAGTTTAAACTTCAGTTAGGGTTTAAACTGGAGATGTAGAAGTCACCCTTAGATGAGTAAAAAAAAAATGTCCACAGCTTGCTTACATATATTTTTTTATTACTCGGCATTTTTTGACAATTTTCAAAAGGGTTGTGTGTGAGTAAGATCTATAATGAAAAAATACAGAAAATAAGACAGCTAATAGGAGTTTTTTTAAAGTATCCAAATTAGGCTATACTTTAAGGGTTTTAAAAACTTAACTATGATATTGACAAAAATAAAATATTGTTTGTACAACCAAGTGTAATAAAGGTTATTTTTTCATACTTACTATTTGACGTCTTTGTTTACCTAACTTTGGTAACTTGAAGAAAACTCTCAAATATTTCTTTAGCACTTTGCTAATACTGAACTATTTTGAAAAACGTTTTTCTTTCCTTTAGCTCCTTATGCTCACACAAAAGCAACAAAGCATAACAAGTATAGGCATCAGCAAGTCTTGTGGATATTATTATATACTATTTCACTATTAACAGTTACATAGAGCAGCATAAACTACAAAATCAACTAGGAAACATTTAAATAATATATTTTTTCCGTCTTAGGATCTAATAATCCATCTAGTAGCAATTATTCATGTCAGCCGGCGAATCTGAAATATTTTGCTTGTCATCTGCATAGTAACACTGAGATCTGCAGTTGGAAGGTGGTTATGACCTCTGACTACTTCAACTATGTTACTGTAGGTGAACAGAACAGCACTGCATTTCGTCTTATCGCAGTTGACACACCGCCATCTAGTCTTGACTCCCTTCTTGAGATGCATACGATAAATGTTAAAATCTACTACAACCTTGGGTAGATGGCCTTTCGACGTTGAGCCCACATACACTGTCGACATCTCTAAAACATGTTTAGAATAAAGTTTCTGAAAGATAAATAAATTGTAAAAGTAGAATTACTTCTGTTCTTCTGTTCTTCTGTCCCTTACCAACGCTAATCGATGTAATGCCAACTTCTGCACAGCTGTTTTGAAAATAGCTGAAGCAACCAGCAATTTTGGTTTTATATGATGATGTATCATGTAAATCAATTAAAAAATAAAGATGCCATAAACTTAGTTAATAATAATATAACATATTGTATAAATTAGTAAATGAATAAAGAAATAAAGAAAAAAGATTATATCTCAGTTAAGACAAATGGGGTAAAACGTGGCTGGTAAACCTCGTTGAAAGAGACAAGCGCGAGCTTAGACGGTAGCTCTCAGAGAGAGACTTTAAAGACACAAGATCTGAGACAGGCATCTGATACTAAAGACGAAAGCTAAAGATGAAACCTAAATCCTAAAGGAAAATACTCTTCTCACAAAAGGCAAAAGTCACTTGAGTAAAAAATTTAACACTAAGTGGGTTCTTGGACTTTGAGATGCTGTTGAGGCTCCTGTATATTAGATACCTTAAAAGATAGACTGGATACCAAGGAAAATGACAGTTTTCGGAAAGGCTTATAAAGTTATAAATACAGGAAGTTTTCTGCTTGCAATTGACGTTGGAAAGCTACATTACATATTGTATGGAACAAGCAAAGAATTGAACAACTCAAAGTCAAAGTCTAATATAAACTGCTCAACTTAAAGTTCGGCACAAACAATTTTTCGTGTCATTTTCAATCAGCTGTAACTTTTTAAGCAATGAATTGTTTTAAATACCATTTGCACGGTCTGAAACCTCATTTCCTTTAGATTAGGAAAGCGAATAATTTTGAAAAAAAAAAACCGACACTATCTTTATTATATATGATGTGAGACAAAATGATCCAAAAATTTCAAAATTTTGATGTTCTGCCATTTCGCAATAAGCTCTTTTTTCCTTATCGTTTTCAGGTCAGGAGTAAGCCAACATCCATATCTCGGGAACTTTTCGCCAGATTTTTTATTAAAGCACTCTGAATTTTTATACAGAGCGAAACGTAAAATGTGTGAAATTCTTGTTGCTGATATTTTTAAATCGTCGTAGTTCGGAAAAGAGACAAAGAATCTTACTGTTTTTCCCTCATTTGTTGACATGTTGTTTGCGGATTGTTACTCATTGAAAAATTTTAAAAAGAAGTGCCGTTTTTCTAGTATACTAGCATTCAAAAAATATGATACCATTATTGTTGATACTCGTGACTGATAATAGCAATATTAAATAAAATAACCTTTCTGGAGGTAAAGGGAAATTGAATGATGCCGTCGCAGATAGCCAACATCAATATCTCTAGACGTTTTTGTAATTTTTTTGTTTTTGAAGTATTAGAGGGAATCAAAATATTCTTAAAAATTGTTTTAGTATTTTTTTTAAAATCGTCGTAATTCGCAGACAAGTTGACGGATTTTTTTTTCTTTGGATCGACAGCATTGTCTACAGATTGTTTCTCAACAAGGGAGTTTTGCAAAAGTGATTACTGAATTGCACGTACGGCTTTGACCAAATTAGTATACGGGGTGAATCATAATGGGTGGTCGAAAATGAAAACTCATATTTTTTAGTCGACTTTTAGGGTGTTCTGTCATAAAATTGTGTTACCTATCGCCCTTCGTTAACAAGTTACAGGGTGCTGAAATTAGAATTTGAAAATGCGTATGTATTGATTATTTCGAAAGCGTAAGAGATATTTTATTAAAATTTTGTACGTTTTGACTATAAGGCGCACTTTTTGCAATAAATAATTATTTTTAATTTCAGCAAGTGGCGCGCCTAACAGCACGTCGACATATATTATTTGAAAAAAGTGGAACGTCACTAGTTTTTCGAAAAATTAAATTTAGTTTTTGGATGCACATTAAAATACTATTGGTTTGCAACATAATTCAAGCCTAATAATCAAATATTTTAGATTTTTCATCAAAATGAATTTATTCGCGGTTTATTCATACATACATTACATTACAACGGTTTTTATTTATTTACTCGAAAACGCTGCGTCGTACTAAAAAAACGACAAGGGCGCTATTCTTTACAGTAGAATGGGTATTAAAAAACGAAGTTTTGTTTTGCAAAAGATCAGTGACGTGCTACTTTTTTTTCAAACGATGTAAATTGTCGGGCTAGTAAGCGTGCCACTGGTAGAAATTAAAATAAATTTTTATTGCAATGTGTGCACCTTTCATAGCAGTCAATACGTACAAAATTTTAATCAAATATCTCTTACGCTTTCGGAATAATCAATACATGTGCATTTTGAAATTCTAATTTCAACGCCCTGTAACGAAGCTCGATAGGTAACACAATTGTATGACAAAACACCCTTAAAATCGACCAAAGAATACGAGATTTCATTTTCGACCACCCATTATGATTCACCCCATATACTAATTTTATCAAGTCCGTACCTGTAATTCAGTAATCACTTTTGAAAAACTCCCTTGTTGAGAAACAATTTGTGGATAATGCTGTCGATCCAAAGAATAAAAATAATAATCCGTCAACTTGTCCGCGAATTACGACGATTTAAAAAAAAACTAACAAAATTTTTAAGAATATTTGGATTGCCTCTGTATAAATTCTAATACATTAAAAACAAAAAATAACGAAAACTTCTAGAGATATTGATGTTGGCTATCTGCGGCGGTATCACTCAATTTTCCTTTACCTCTAGAAAGGTTATTTTATTTAATATTGCTATATATGTCACGAGTATCAACAATAATGCTATCATATTTCTTGAAAGCTCGTATACTAGAAAAAACGGAACTTATATTCATATTTTTTGAATGAGTAACAATTCACAGACAATATGTCAACAAATGAGGGAAAACGCAGTAAGATTCTATACCGCTTTTCCGAACTACGACGATTTAAAAATGTCAGCAACAAGAGTTTCAGACATTTTACGTTTCGCTCTGTATAAAAATTCAGAGTGCTTTAATAAAAAATCTTCCCGATCGCAAGGGTCCTAGGTCCTAAGATATGGATGTTAGCTTACTCCTGACCTGAAAACGATAAGGAAAAAATAACTTACTGCGAAATGGCAGAACATGAAAATTTTGAAATTTTTGCATCACTTTGTTTCACACCCTATATAATAAAGATAATGTCGAGTTTTTTTTTTAAATTATCCGCCTCCTTAATCTAGAGGAAATAAGGTTTCAGACCGTGCAAAGTGTATTTAAAACACTTCACAGCTTAAAAAGTTACAGCTAATTAAAAATGAGACGAAAAATTGCTTGTGACGAACTTTAAGTTGAGCAGTATATTAAATAACTGCGTTACTCGAGTTTCGCTCCTGAGAGCATCATCAGACGCCTAAAATATGAACAAGAACCTAATATACACGTAACATTACGTTTCCTTTGAAATGGACAACACACCGAACATCCACCTGCATCTACATACTAAAGTGAGCTGAATAAAAGCAAAATTGTACGGAGGTAAAACGTCGAGTCATTCGGAAGCCCACACAGATAGTTTTTGTTATCAATCGAACACATCGTCATGCAACTTGCAAAATACCAGATGTGGTTCCCAATTAAACATCTCACAGGTTGACACAGGTGAGATCTGAATCCTTTTTTGCCTTGTCGATCTCCAATTTATCAAATAGAGATAGCTTCCTGCTTTTATTGCACTGATGGATAACCTCAACTGAATCCAGTTCGGGGAAGGCATGCCCAGAAGACAAAGGATGATCTGCAAATGCTGATTTGGTTCCAGTTATGTCTGAGTTTTTATTCTTATTATAACAACTAAGATGTTCCCGAACCCTAACAGTAATCCTACGACCCTACCGTCCTATATAGGTAGCAGGGCATTCACCACAGCTAACGCGATAAACACCTGATTTCGAAAGCTTTTCAGTGGTGTCCTTCGTTTTTATGGTATGCCTTTTCAGAGTATTGAAAGAAAGAAAAATTTTGTATTCTTAAAAAACCTAGCCGAACGCAAAGAAATATTGCTGAAATAAGTCAAGCACCTAAACATTTAATTAAAATTATTTCGGCAAAATTTCTTTGCGTTCGGCTAGGTTTTTTAAGAATTACAACATTTTTCTTTCCTTCAAGACCATTAATACTTCGAAGAAGCATACCATAAAAACGAAGGACACCACTGCGAAGTTTTCGAAGTCAGGTGTTTATCGCCTTAGCTGTGGTGAATGCCCTGCTACCTATATAGGACAGTAGGGTCGTAGGATTTCTGTTAAGGTTCGGGAACATCTTAGTTGTTATAATAAGAATAAAAACTCAGACATAACTCAAACCAAATCAGCATGTGCAGATCATATTTTGTCTTCTGGGCTTGCCTTCCCCGAACTGGATTCAGTTGAGGTTATCTATCAGTGCAATAAAGGTAGGAAGCTGAATCTATTTGGGAAATTGGAGATCGACAAGGCAAAAAAGAATTCAGAACTCACCTGTGTCAACGAGATGTTTATTTGGGAACCACATCTAGTATTTTGCAATTTGCAGGACGATGTGTTCCATTGATAACAAAAACTATCAGTGTCGGCTTCGGAATGACTCGACGTTTTACCTCGGTACAATTTTGCTTTTATTCAGGTCATTTTAGTATGTAGATGCAGGTGGATGTTCAGTGTGTTGTCCATTTCAAAGGAAACTCAATGCAAGTTTTCAATTTTATTCCTACCTTCTTGCTCATATTTTAGGCGTCTGATGATGCTCTCAGGAGCGAAACTCGACTAACGCAGTTATTTAATATATGAGACTTTGACTTTGAGTTGTTCAATTTTTTCCTTGTTACAAGAAAGTCTCTTTGAGTAAGATGGACTATTTCTTCGGTATTGTATGGAATTTGATTTGCTTTTTACTTGCGTGCAATGGTCAGTGAAGTGGTAGTCAAATAGTCACCTGGTTAAATGTTAAAATGTCATTGGCCACTGCACACCATAAGAATTAAATGGAATGAAAATTGCTAAAATGTTAGCGGTCGTAACCTAAAATAATACCGAGTGGAGAGTGGAAGTTACGAGCGCAAGTAGAGAAAAACTACTAAACGGGAAAGTGACAAACATCTAGATAAAACAGAATAACAAGAGAAAGCCTGTTCCATTCAACACAATAAATGGACGAGGGTCGTTGGATACGATAGTTACTAAAAGGCTTTTTTGGGGTATTTGGAACAAGAGTAAGTTGTAAGAGAGGAGTATAAGTATGATTTCGTGATGACTGGAATACATTCAAAACGAAACTAACCAGATTTATGTGGGCTGATATAATGATTAATAAAAAAAGCGTACAGACTAGAACGCACATAAAGAATATAATAAAGAAAAGAATAGTAAACGATTGGAGGGAGGGCAACTGTTGCGTTGATGAAAGGCAAGAGACGGAATCGTGAGGCAGAAGAGAAAAGGATATCAGGAAGAAAGAGATGATTATGAAAGAAGGTTATTGGAATTGAAGTGATCGTGGCAAGCGGGAAGGAAGAATAACATTAGAAGAGGTATGCAATGTGCCTAAAACGTCAAAAGTATAAATCGCAGGAATAGAAGGGAGAAGCAGGTGTAGAGACAAGAAGGGATGAGTACGAGCCATACAATGATGTAGAATCACAGAGGAAGAATTAATTAGAATCCTTTATTTACAAAAAATTGTCCGGCATAATTTTTAAAGGTTCGGTGCGATGTTGCCCGCTCTCAAGGTCCAACTACATAACCCATATGTTTATATGTTGTGTAGCCAATTGTAGCCATACAGCACGACCAAAACGTAGGTAGAAAATTTTCTTAATTGACGAATTGGCAACAGTGCTGTCAATTCAATGTGTATGTCAACCTCATTGATCTGATATCAACCACAAAATGTGTTAACTTTGTGTTTGAAGTTGGAATTGCTTGCGAACGTTTTGTGCGGTTTTTTTGGTGTTTTGTTGAAGATTTTATCAATATGGTGAGATATTGTGGCATATGTAAAACTTCTAGTTTGCCGACTTCTAGTCACCGATTACCCGACTCGGCGGCCATTTTTCTTCCCTTAAAATACATATACATATATTGAAATATTAACAGCAAAGCTAAAGAAGAAAAAGGCAACAGTAGCTGAACGGGTACCATCATCGAGTAAATTTGGAGACCCCCTCCTGCTTTATATTTTTTACCCCCCTTTTTAGCAGTGGGAATCTTTAAACTGGTGCTGTTATCCGCCGGAAGTGAATTATTGTAAAACAGTTACACTGTCATTATTTTTATTATTTCTTATTTTCAATCTAGTAAGATATCGAACTTATATCAATGTCCTAGCTAGGGCGATAGGGCTCCTACCTTTTAGCTGACCCAGCTCAAAGGTTTTCGAAAATTTAGCAAAAAAAAATTTTGAAAAATCAATATCCGGTCTGGCTTTAAACTATGATGTGAGGCCTGTATGAAATGCGCTGACGACAACCTTACGTCATAGGAACCTTAACAGTGCCAGACTTCCGGCCACAAAACGGAACCATTTTTAGGAAAATATCGGCTTATATTCCAGCTCTGTCCATATCTTCTAGGTCATTGGGTGCCACACAGTACGGGTGGAATGGGGTATAAAATGGGCTTTGTGGATCATTTTTAGGGAGGGCTAACGAGTGCTAATTGATGGTTGGTTACTGCCAAACAAAAATAAATTAACTTTGTTAAACATTCGACGTAAAACTGTAAAGACTTTCACGGCCGGGCAAAATACTATCTAAAGTGTTTTCCGGGCTTTGTAGCTGTGGTCTAATGGAAATTTTTTGTGACATTTCGCCTACAGCTGCGGCAGACGTTATCAAAGGCGATGAGGCAATGGGTGAAGTGATCTCCCGAGCTTCCCGACGTTAACTGATTCGACTGTGGTGAGGTCCGTGGTATTTATTCCCCCGCCGCGCCATCGCGCTGCTGTGGAAGGACTGGGGTGGGGATAGTGGTGGCGCGGGATTTCGTCGCACTTGAAGTATGTCGTAGAACTAGATTCCAGTTTGCATTTAGAAACGCAATTTCTTCCTTCCTGTTGAAATTGGTGTCGTGTTTAAATATATCAATGGTCTCTCTCGTTAGAAATGCTGCGTTTGATATAAGATATCCACCTAGTTGAAAAGGATGTCGTGACCTTCAGAGAGAACGTGCGCTGCTACTGCTGACTTTTGTGCTTGTCCCAGCCTGCAACACCTTTTGCGTTCCATAATTCTCGTGTTGACACTGCGTTTTGTAGTGCCAATCTATACTGATTGGCACCACAGAGCACAGCTGCATGGAACTCGGTAAACACCGGGTGCCGATAGAGGATTTCTGCGGTCTTTGGCCGATCTCAAGCTCTGCTGTATTGTACGAGTGCATTTAACGACAGTTTTAACATTGTGCTTTTTCAGAAGCCTGCCGATCCTGTCCGCTTCTTTGTGAATTTATGGTACACACTAGTCCATCCACGGATTTCTTCATCTTCTCCTGGTGATCCTTCCTGGCGTTCAACATTCCTTGGACGTACGGCTCTATCGAACTCGTGCTTGCTGTATTCATTTCAACCAAAGGCTCTTTCCAGATGCTTCGTTATAATTCAGCCGGCTCACAAACTTTCTTGGCTCTCACATACTGAGTCTTTACAACTCCCCTTTTCTGTCTGGGATGATGATTTGATCCATTATTGAGTTATTGGTCTATGTGTGCTGGTTTTGTATAAACGGTGTGCAGCAAGCTTCCCATTAGGCCTCCTTGATTCCCAAACATCCAAACCTTTTCTATCTCCATAGAAAAAGAAGGACACGCGTCCTTCCACTCTTTGACGTTTTGGTATCAAGGAGGCCGAATGGGAAGCTTGCACACACCGTTTATAGAAAACCAACACACACTGATCGATATCTCAGTAACAGATCAAATCATCATCCCAGACAGAAAAGACATAAGACTCTGTCTGTGAGAGCCAAGAGAATGTGTAAGCTTGAATTGAAAGGAGAAATTAAGCATTTGGAAAGATCCTTTGGTTGGAATCGATACAGCAAGCACGAGTTCGATAGGGCCGTACGTCCAATTCGTCAGGAAGGAACAACGGGAGAAGATGAAGAAAAGCGATGGACTAGTGACTAGTCTACCATACATCCGTACAGTAACGGACAGGATCGGTAGACTACTGGAAAAGTACAATATTATAGCTCTCTTTAAACCCACTCGTATAATAGATCAGAGCTTGCGATCGGCCAAAGACCGCAGAGATCTCCTATCGGCACCCGCAGTTTAGCGAGTTCCATTTGCGTTCCAAATGCAGTGTCAACACGAAGATTACGGAACACAAGAGGAGTTGCAAGCTGGGACAAACACAAAAGTCAACAGTAGCAGAGCACGCTTTCTCCGGAGGTCACGACATCCTTTGCAACGAGGTGGATATGTTATATCAAACATAGCGTTTCTATCCGTGACCAACAACAGAGGCCATTGATATCTTTAGGCACAAAAACAATTTCAACAGGAAGGAGAAAATTACGTTTCTAAATGCAGACTGGAAGCGAGATCTACGACATACTTCAAGTGCGCCGAAACCGGCGCCACCACTAGCCCCCACCCCAGTCCCTCCACTGCTGCGCCCATTCTGTTGGCTCTTCGCTCATCGTCTTTGATAATGTCCGCTGCAGCCATAGACGAAACGTCGGGAAGAAATTCCATTGGACCACGGCTTCAAAGCCAGGAAAACACTTTAGATTGTATTGTTAGATAGTTTATCAATTTTTAATTTGATATTATTAAATTATATTTAAATGATTTGTTTTTCTTAGGAACGGTCATTGACATCATTTGTAATTCTAGTTGCTCTGCTATAGTTACTTTGATTTATCATTTAAAGTAGCTCTAAACATAATAAATTTATTATCCCTGATCTTGAATGTTAACAGTTAACATTTAAAAAAAAAATGTTTAGGACACACGTTGTTTATTATTAAGTAGTGGTTGATATGCAGTAAGGAAAATTATAGGTTTCCATTTGGAAAATACAAATGTGGGCTTAAAATGACCTTGATGACGTCTCCTAAATTAGTACTCGACGTCGAGCAACTTTTATTCGAAATCAATAGTTGTGCATTTTGCCTGTCTCAAATTGGAAAGGCAAACTTAACGATGAAACTTGGCAACTAATTTTGGAAAATCAAGGCAACTCTTTCAACCGCAATATCACCTTCAAGAAAAAATGGAAAGAGACATTATACGCATTGAGAAATAAAACTGCATTATATTATTACGTTTATCATCAGCATATTTCTTCAATAAAAACAGATCACTTGGGTTTAAAACTTTATGGAAGTGTTTAGGTGTGACATAATCAAATATACTACAAAATGTAGTTTTTAATGCACAAAAAAACCTAGACTAGATTCCTTTCTGTGATGTAGCAGGTTTAGTCGAAGAAATCAAATCATATTCGCCTGCGAATATGAAACATTCGAGGTGTCATTTGCGTAACCATGGTGATGTTTGCCGTTGGAGGGTGATTGTGTGCCCTGATCACTTCAACCATATTGCCGTAGGTGTACAGAACGCCAGTGCATCTGGTCTTGTTGCAGCTGACACACCTCCATCTATTTTTTAGTCCTACCTTGCGATGCATGCCGTAAGCGTAGAAATCGACCACGATCTGTGGACGGTGGCCTTTTAATCCTGTTCCAAGATATACAGTCGAAATATCTAAAAAATATTAAAAACTAATAAATAATGCGCAAATAAATCTTATGTATAAGGGGTTCCAAATGCAAAAGAATTTCGGATATCGTTTGATATCTAGAAAATTCCAAGAGCATTCAGAGCTATCTAAAAAATCGTTTTCTTTTATTGAGAATATACCAGCCTTTTTTTTTACATGTTACCACCGTATCTTCCAAATTCCCAGAAAAGACCCTCTCGACAGTTGAGTAAACCGGACCAACATGTAATAAAGCCAATAGGGGCGTCAACAAAACTGCCAAATTCCCATCAAGCTTGGGATTTAGTTATAGTTGGCAATTGACCTGGCATACCATCCTAATGAAAGATTGAAAGGAAGGATTAAATTTGACCTGAGCTGGAAACGATAGCTAAAAGCACCTGAGACCACAATTCTACAGTACCGAGCCTCTCAGCGAAGGCCAGTAGTGTAGAAGAAACTACTTCTAAGCGTACTGATATTTTTGATGGTGGAACAAATTGTACATGCGCATAAGAAAGGAGTGGAAGCTTGTGAAGCATAAGAAAGAATGAAATCCACTGTTGCAGGCAGTTTTAATTAAAACTTGAAAAGTCAACACCAAGAGAAAGCTTGCCGCTCCATTAAAAAAATTATTACATTTGTTCAGCATTTGGTCAGCAGCTGTCGACATCATCCCAAAAGGTTGTTAAAACTACTATTCGTTCATTGGAATCCGTCATCTAGAAACTATGAAATTCATTTGTAATTTTTAAGAATTTGGTGCCTTTGTTCGAGGTTTCATACACCAGCATTAACCCGGCCTAAGGGACAACAGAGCGACATTTTCCACTTGGGCAATTCTCAGCAGAGGCGTTTACGCCCCGGGGTTGAGCCGTACTCCTTGAGTAGGAGTCTGAGTTCTGCTGGGGCCCAGTATTGCGGGGTACATCGCGTTAACCGTGCCTAGGGATACGAGCGAAGACCACACCGGCGTTGAAGACGGAAATAAAGGGCCTTGGTACGGCGCATACGGCGTAGGTGGCGACCCAGCTCTAGGGGCAGAATAGATGCAAGGGCACCCATTTGCCCTAAAGGCGGAAGAACCGTGAAGTGGTCAACGTCATAGGATCAGGCAAGCAATAGGAAGCTACCTAATTATCTCAGCACATGATGAATACAGTTCTCGATATTAATTTTGTGTCATATTATGACCCGAGTAGCACTCGGCGCCAGATCAGTTCCGGGCTGTCTGGTGTGAAATTGGCGACCGGGCAAGCGAATGTGAGCGATCAGGCAAAAATATCAAAATTTGTCGAAAGCTACCTACCCATTAGTGATCGCTTAATAAAAATAACCATCAATGCTAAACCCAGTAAAATTCACATTATCCAAGCATATTTACCTACCACTGACACACCAGACGAGGATGTTGACGAGATATATCGTAAAATTGAGGCAGTAACCCAGCAAGTACCCTCTAAGGCGCCTTTGATATTGATGGGCGATTTTAACGCTAAAGTTGGCAGTATCGAAAATGACGACCACATACGTTGCGTCCTGAGCAAACATGAGCTGGGAGTCAGAAACGATAGAGGAGAAAGACTAATTCAATTCGCTGTAGGCAATAACTTCACAGTGATGAATACAGTATACAGAACACAGTGATGAATACAGTAACAAACAGGATTTGTACCGGAAAAGGGCACTTTTAAAAGGATAATTTTAAATGTAGGTCAACTAATCGAAAAAGCACGCGAATTTAACGTAGAGATGTATCTATGCTTTGTCGATTATTCATAGGCCTTTGATACTATTGCTTGGGAGTCGCTATGAACTATTCTTCTCGAGATGGGAACTCCTCCCCACCTTGTCCATTTAATAAAGCCACTGTACGAAAGAAGCACAGCTCAAGTTAGGGTGAACAAGACATACTCTGACAGTTTCTCAACTAAAGCGGGAGTAACACAAGGATGCATTTTATCACCAATGCTATTTAACATATATGGCGAATACATCATGTTGTGTCGGTTGGAGGAAGAAAAATAAATAATTTAAGATATGCTGACGATACCTTGATCATCGCAGCTAAAAAGGAAGAAATGGTGGACATAACGGACAGGCTGAAAAGCATTAGCCGAAGTTAAAGACTCGATCTCAATAGACAGAAAACAAAAATAATGATTAGAGATCGACAGAACAACAAACAACCTCATATTCGAGGAATAGCTGGTTTCGAGATGGAAATCGAGCATGCATAGCAAGAAACGCAATTACTAAATTAACAAGAATATGGAAATCAACTGCAATTACCCGACACACTAAGCTGCTACCATGCTTGATCATATTTGCCCTCGCAACGTACGCAGCTAAAATATGGACGTTGAAAGAGTCGGACAAAAAGGGAATAAATGCTTTCGAAGTGTGGGTTTACCGACGAATCCTGCGAATACCCTGGACGTCCCACAGAACTAATGTGTTCACACTAGAAGAACTACATATTAAAACCCGATTAGTCACAAAAGTTAGTCAATTAATTTTGAGGTATTTTGGACACATATCTAGACAACAGACTCGATGGAAAGACTAATCGTGTAAGGAAAAGTTGAAGGGAGACGACCACCAAAGCGATGGGTGGACCAAGTCAAACACATGGTGGGCCCTAGTATGCCGGATGCAGTACACCTGGCACAGAATAGAACTGCCTGGAAAGAGACAATCAAGAGAATTGTTACATGATGTCAGCAAGCTCTGTCGAGAGCAAAGGATTGAGGAGGAGGAGGAGGAGGAAATTACTTCGATGCCAAAATCCAGATCTATTACGGCCCATGCGCAGGGGAACCTTGCACCCCTCGAAACTACTACACTTACGGTAACGTAAGGTCGAATGATACCAACAGTTTTGTACGCAGTCAAGAACTTTCCAAATCTGTCATACAAAATTTTAGAAAGACGAGAAATACGCGATTTGATGGTCAATATGACACTTACACGGTATCAAATGAAAGACAATGACGTGGAATTCGTGAGAATAGCTATCGACAGCACGATCAGGCACATTTAATTGCGCGTAGTATAGGACGCACTACAGGAAACTTTGAATAGGTTTCCGCGCAGTGGTTCAGAAACCAATAGGTTTAGTGAGGGATATATAGAGTGGGAATGGAAACCCTCTATATCGTTAGGCGCAGAACCGCATTCACTTCGAACCATGTGTGGAATCACATTACACAGCTATACCCAACAATTCTAGAGATAATGGGCCAGACTTGCCCAGATCTATTCCCCTAGCAAATTTAGCAAGGTAATTGGAGACAATAAACTTCTCTCCAATGAGGTCAAGAAAAACAAATTCAGGTCCAGAGTATTATTCTTCGAAACGCGCTGGAATTTAGAGTTTAAAGGGCGGACCAGTGTTGGTGATTTTCCGGAACGAGTCGAGGAGATTAGATCTTCTAAAGGTGTCTAAGGATCACTTACTTCGATCAGCACCCGAGTTATTTTATGGTGATGCCTTATTGTGGTATCGTACCAGACGCTTTTCTTCATGGGACTAACTGACTGTGCAATTGCAAGAGTCATTTCTACCATACAATTATGAATATAGTCTATGGGATGAAATCAGGAGACGTTGTCAAGGTAGTTAAGAGGGTGTTTTGAGCTACATAGTGGCAATGGAAAACCTCTTCCGCAAACTACCTCAAATGCCTACAGAAGACACCAAAATAAACATTGTACGAAGAAACTTATTGCCATATGCAAGTGGCGCCATCGGGCGATGGCAGGTGCTTCCACTAGGGCATGCAAGATATATATGTGAAGTGAAACCAAGCCAGTTTTTTGCCGAAGTTGTCGCTTCTTACAGACAGATGGCCGAGATTCCTACCTTTACTGTCTGGGGAAGATGTTCAGCAGAGCATCAAACTTATTTCTCTATCAGGCAGGGGAATCATAGACCCGTTTCGCTCTTATTAAAGCTCATCAGTATGGTATGCCTCAAACCTGATAGAAATACGAGTTCGAGTATAACTTGGATTCTTCTATTTCCTCTATTCCTCTATTGCTCAAGGCACTGTGCATATATGCAAGTGGCGCCATCGGACGACGGCAGGTGCTTCCACTAGGGCATGCGAGATATATGGGAAGTGAAACCCAGCCAGTTTTCTGCCGAAGTTGTCGCTTCTGCTAAACGTTGTCCCCAGACAGTATAGGTACGAATCTCGGCCATCTGTCTGTGAAAAGCGACAACTTCGGCAGAAAATTGCACATATATCTCGCATGCCCTAGTGGAATATATGCACAGTGCCTTGAGCAATAGAGGAAACCAAGTTATACTCGAACTCGTATTTCTATCAGGTTTGAGGTATACCACACTGATGAGTTCCAATAAGATCAAAACCGGTCTATGGTTTCTCTGCCTGATAGAGAAATGAGTTTCATACTCTGCCGAGCGTCGTCCCCAGACAGTACAGGTACGAATCTCGGCAAACCGTCTGTGGGAAGTGACAACTTCGGCAGAAAACTGGCTTTGTTTCACTTCACATATATCTCGCATGCCCTAGTGAAAGCACGTGCCGTCGTCCGATGGCGCCACTTGCATATATGCACACTGCCTGAAGCAAAGCAATAGACGAAACCAAGTTATACTCGAACTCGTATTTCTATCAGGTTTGAGGGACATCGTACTGATGAGCTCCAATAAGAGCAAAACCGGTCTATGGTTCCTCTGCCTGATAGAGAAATGAGTTTGATACTCTGCTGAACGTCATCCCCAGACAGCATAGGTATGAATCTCGGCCATCTGCCTCTGTGAAGCGACAACTTTGGCAGAAAACGGGCTTGGTTTCACTTATTGTCTTAGATACAAAGCCATCTATCAGTACACAACGTTTGCTCATTGAATGACCTAATGCATCTGAGTAGGGTAGAAGAAGAAACCGACTGCGAAACTAGAGGTTATCAGTCTAGTAGTACCCCGACACAGGCCAAAGATGATTAACCTTCTGTTGACGTGGATGCCTTAAAAATGAATAGTTCTGTTCTCTGTTGGAACTGGGAGAAGACAGGTCATCGAATGCGCGAAAGGCCAAATTCCCGACAGATATTTTGCTACCGTTGTGGTAAGAAGGGAGAGACCAGCAAGACATGCCCCTGCCAACAAAAAAAGAGGTTGCGGCATGACATCCTTAGGCCATTTTGCACGCCCACGAATTTTGAAACCCCCACGACCGCTATCTATCAATTTCACTAATCTATCAACTATCGTCGTTTTACTACGTGCTAGCGCACGCTAAAAATGGCGAAAGACCCTATCTTATAGCGTTTTCGATGGGCAAAACGAGTTTTGCACCGAGTCGACCGCAGGGCAATTCCAGTTTTTAGTACAGATCGTCTCGATTCTAGTCTAGTACAGATCGTGTCAAAAATGTTGCACTCAGTGTCAAACTCGCTGCACTGGAAAACATACCAAACTGCACGAAAGTTACCAATCGAACGTACAAATTACACTAGTTTTGCACTGGGGTTCCTAATCGAAAACGCTATTACTGTTTGAATTTATAGTAGTGCCGGATCCAAAAGCGACCAAGGGGCTGGCTTCGGGGTGTACGGAAGATCGGATGGCATTTGCATAGCAGAGAGCTTGAACCGCTTCACCACAGTGTTTCAGGCAGAGATACATGCCATTGGATTATGTGCCCGACACCTATTAGAGGAGGGTCAACACAATAGATCAATAAAGATCCGCTGGGATAGTCGGGCAGCGCTTCTAGTGCTTATTTCTTTGCGCTGCAATTCCAAAACTGTTTGCAACTGCCACAGGACTCCGAACACCCTATCGCAGGAGACCAGCGTCACACTGGTATGGATCCCGCGCCATCGTGGTCACGAAGGCAATGGGAGGGCTCACTCTTTAGGCTGGAGAGCGGCGGGCTCTGCATTCGTAAGTCCGGAGACGGCA
This sequence comes from Taphrorychus bicolor, assembly GCA_951812265.1. Taxonomy (NCBI): domain Eukaryota; kingdom Metazoa; phylum Arthropoda; class Insecta; order Coleoptera; family Curculionidae; genus Taphrorychus; species Taphrorychus bicolor. The sequence continues at coordinate 5,145,138 of OX638300.1, forward strand.
GTGGGAGTCCGATACGCTCTGGTCAAGGCTGAACTCCATAAATGGAGCAAAGTCCCAGGACTGGTGGGACTGCTACCCGGACTATCACACTCCAAATTCACGGGAGCAAAGAAGGCTAAAGCCCAAAAATTACTCAGACTAAATAGGGGAGAAATCAGAATGGCCACTGCACTGTTCACAGGACATAGCCACCTAAGATTTCACATGCTCACCCGGACTGTCCGAAGAGACGGAGTGTCTTGGAGGACGATGAGACAGTCGAGCATGTTCTATGTGATTGCCTGGCTCTTGCCAGATCGAGATACTCACTGTTCGGAAACACGATCATTGAGCCTCAAGATGCAAACGCAGTGTCGCCCGAGAGACTCATCAGATTCGTTGAGAGTCCGGGCATAACGGATGACAATTAGTGGAGCAAACAGGGCCAACCCTTGCTGGCAACACCACGAGTGAGCCATAAGAGACGCAAGTCGCGGTGGAGGACTGCACAAGTCCACTCACATTGAAAACGAATACGAAATAGAAATGGTCGTGCCATTATGAGTTTGCTCGACAGTGGAGCGTCTGGGATTATTTTAGGATTTGCCGGTGGAAAGTAGTAGAACTGTTTTGAAAACTTAAACCGTTTTCGTTTCAAGAGTATACCGAAGCCAACGACGAATGTTGTACAATTATCTGTTCAGTCAACCAATAATTTTGCGGGGAAGAGTAATTCTCCTTGAGGTCTTGGTTGTTCCTTCCATTCATTTAGTACTCGTTGTGGACTTCTGGGTAAAATGGGTATCGTACCTCCGATCTAGCGAATGGGATTTTAGAGAAACCCCACCTTCCGTGGAAATTTGCTCAATTCAAGCCTTGGATGATAAAGTATCGGCTTTCTGATGCCTTAACCGAGAAACTTTTGATGCTATGGGAACTTTGGGTTGTACTCATCCGGTAGAATTGGACATAATTACTAATTTCCCACCAATCAAGTATTAGAGTGGGGTGGCACCAGAAGTTACTGTCGGTACTACAATAGTTAAAGTTTCTACTAAACTTAGTATTATTGTTGGTGCCCTTCCTATTAGTTGTACTTAGTGAGGTGGCCAATCAGGATGCCGAGTACGATGTTTTGCTATTGTCTTGACCCATTGAAAGAAGCTCACAAATTAGGGATGGGTAACCTAATTTTTTATTTGAAATAAGTTTGATATTTCCAACTATATCTGAAATGAAGCAAAAGATGGTTCATGACTCGATTATCTCCTCAGTATTACCTCTAGAACCGAAACTGTAGGTAAAACTTTCTTACAAAAAAAAACGTAACAACCGTACTTGAAATATTTAATTCTTTATCAGCATTTTCAATACATAATAGATAACCAGTTTTCTATCACTTCCCTCTACTTAATATTAAAGATGTTGGTGTTCTTCCTCTTGGAGTTATTGGCACAACTTCTTCCGGATACAGCTAACTCAAAGGACCTTTAGGTCCCCTTTTACATTGTGATAATACGCGAGTTATTGGAAATATTTTGGCGATCAGGCCAAATCCATTCCTACTGTCGGCGTTATTTTTGTGATTGTGTTCATAGAAAGACGTAATTGCGCTTCCATCCTGAAGGGTGCCGTAAATGGTGGCTTGACATTTGGTCTTCGTGTAGCTCATGCACCGCCATCTTATTGTTGTTTCCTCTCCTCTGGTGCGGAGACTGTGACGTCTGAACAGGTTGTTGTCGACTATCATTTTGGGATATTTTCCAGGACGGGGGTTCTCGATATAGATAGTGGTATTTTCTAAAAAAAAAATTGTGTTAGGTGCTTAATACATACGGGGTGTCTCAATAGTGTGTCAAAGTCAAAAATCTTAATTGGTGTTAGATTAGGGCAAGAAGATAAATGCGAAAGTTGCAAGAGACGGTTTACCACACAATTTAAAATTGTAGACAAATATGCAGAGTAGCGTAAAAAACCTCGCCCGATATAACTTATACATTATAGATGGAACCATATATTGCCGTTCTGTGGTTGGTTCCAAAGACTGTCTTGTAAAGCATTTTACTACTTCCGGTAGGTATACCTTCAATTGTTTTCCTATCAAACAGATCTACACTTTTTTGCGCCTAGCTGTATATATATAACTACAAAATGCGGTAAAACAAACCCTGCAACTTTCAATCATTTAACTTCTTGCTCTAAAATTTTAGACTTTCGATGAAGGGGTGTATAGCAGGTTGACGACATGAAAACTTTATATATTCAGATCAAGAACACCAACGTTTCGACTATATTTTATCTCAAGGCAATCTTCTTTGAACAGAGGTGGTCAAAATAGTGGTCAAGTCCATGTGCCTCGGGTCAAATATTTTTGACCATTAGATTTAATGTGCATGTAAATGTATGGTCGAGAGTTAAGATATTTTAGACTTTCACAAACTGTTAGGACACCCTGTTTATATATTATTTATATTAGAGTACACTTTTGTCAAAAATAAGAGAAACAACAGGAGCGAAATCATTTATTATAAAACATCTGCAGGTTAGATTCCATTTATATATCATGGGCATTCAAGAGACGATTTTTTTGCAATGACACTGATGACTTCAGGAAAGCCAACGGTGTCTGGCCCTTGCGCATATACAGGGTGATTGAAAATTATTCAGTTTTGTTTTCATAACTCCCATAGTCTTTGAGATATTAGCTTAAGCTTGGAAAGCAAGTTATGCTATATTGCCTTTATTATTAGATGTGCCTAAAAGCGTTCAATGTCTATAGGCCAATGTTTTTCGGAAGTTAAACATCCATCAGCCACAAAACATTTTTTGTGGTACATATTCTAAAACAAAGTTTCAATTCCTTGTTTTATTTACACAATGTTTATATCACTTCGTTCATTGGCTCATAGCCTTTGATAATGTTCCCCGCAGTTGTGGACAAAACAAGGAAGAAATGATATTGGATTACAGCTTTAAAATCCGGAACACCCTTTATATGGTATACGTTAAAAAAAAATTGTGTCTGTTCGAGTAATAATGTGAACTTTATTATTAATAAAGCAATCGTCGCACCACGAGCGGTTTCAATAAGCCTAAACTAACAGTAACGTATATCGTTATCTTTATGAACTATTGCTACCTGCATACAGCGGCTTCGTATTACTAGATGCCAAAATAGCCACACATTCTTGTCAATGTCTCAGCATACTTTTTTCTACTCATCCCTTTAAACATTCTAATCTCTGATAAGGTTCAATCTAAAGTATTTTTCGGGCTTTGAAACCGTAGTCCAATGGAATTTTTTACCTTTCGTCTGCAGCTGCGGCAGACATTATCAAAGGCGATGGGGCAATGGGCGAAGTGACATCCTATGCTTCCCGACGTTGACTGATTCGACTGTGGTGAGCTCCGTGGTATTTATTCCCACGCAGTCGCGCTGCAAAGGAGGGACTGGGATGCGGGTAGTGATGGCGCGGGGTTTCGGAGCACTTGAAGTTTGTCGTAGAACTAGCATCCAGGCTGCAGTTAGAAACGTAATTTCCCCCTTCCTGTTGAAATTGTTTTGTTTTTAAAGATCTCAATGACCTTTCTCGTTAGTCTGGGATAGAAACCCTGCGATTGATATAAGATATCCACCTCGTTAAAAAGGATTTCGTGGCTTTCTGAGAGAGCGTGCTCTGCTACTGCTGATTTTTGAGTTACTGAGATCCCCTATCGGCACCCGGAGTTTGAAGAGTTTAATGCAGTTGTGGCTCGGTATACATTGGCACCATAAACCGCAGCGTCAACACGAGGATTACGGAACAAGAGAGAAGTTGCAGGCTGGGACTAACACAAAAGTCAGCAGCAGCAGAGCACGCTCTCTCCGAAGGTCACCACCTCCTTTTTTACGGGGTGGATATCTTACATAAATCGCAGCGTCTCTATCCGAGGTTAACGTGAGAGGACATTGAGATCTTTGAACACGACAACAATTGCAACAGGAAGGAGGAAATTACGCTAAATGCAGACTGGAAGCGAGTTCTGCGACATACTTCAAGAGCGCTGAAACCCCGCGCCACCACTACCACCCCACCTTAGTCCCTCCACTGCAGCGTGACGACGTGGGAATAAATACCACGGAGCTCAACACAGTTAAATCAGTCAACGTCGGGAAACACGGGAGATCACTTGGCCCATTTCCTCATCGCTTTTGATAAAGTCTGTCGCAGCTGTAGGCGAAAGGGAAATTTCATTGGACACAGCATCAAATCCCCGAAAAACACTTTAGATTGTATTTTGACCGTCCGTGAAACCCTTCACAGTCTGATAAGGTTATCTCTCTTATGAAACCTTTTGCTCTTGTGTCCCTGTGTTGATACAGGTGAAAGGGAGTTTGTCTATATTACGAAAACACGTTGAATTGCCATGTTGGTATCTAGTAATCAAAGGTTTTTGCTTTGACCTTATAAAACTATTTAGTTTAGTAGGCATGCAGGAATTTTTATGGCATAGTCTCATATTACCTATCTCAAATTGGCAATACGTAAAAAAACCTAAATGCCTATAGTGTTTGCTGTATACTCTCCTTCTCTACCTTATCCATTACTTTTACAACAATAGGTTGTTCCTGCCCATCTACATGCAGTAATATTGGCTCACTAATATTCTGCTTAGTTGCCTCAGTCTCAGCCCCCTCAGCAGCATTTTTTTTAGTATTTTTCCTAGAACTTGTATTAATTTTTCTTTTCTTTGTATTTAAAACCCTATTGGCAAAGACAGGATGCTGTAGAGGACCTCTTCTGCATTTATCAACCAAACGAATGATGGGGAATTTTTTGGGAACCGTATCCATTCTATGTCTTGTATTACCGTTATCCTTATGATTGTGTTGGTACAGAGATTTAATAAGGGTTCCTTCCTGGAGGGTACAATAGAGCACTGCCTGGCATTTGGTCTTGGTTACGTCAACACAACGCCATCTTATTGTGACACCATCGGCAGTCGATTGACTATAATGCTTTCGAAATAGGTTTCTATCAACTATAATCCTTGGGTATTTTCCAGGCTTGGGTTTTTCGATGTAAACGGTCGTAGTGGTGACTAAAATAAAACAAAAACAGTTATTTTTTAACAATTTGAATGTTTTACAATTCACTAAATTAACATTTATTATATACGGTTAAAAATTATAGTAAAACAGTAATTCTGAAATAAAAAAACCAATCAAGGAAGATGTTGATGTTGAGCAAGTTCTAGATCAACATTAATAAAATGTGATTGGAAACTTTTTTGATTATCTTGGACTCTTGGAATCTGCCGAAATACTGCTTATTCCTAATTGCAAAAGTCAACTGCGAACGGATCCGCTGACATGAAGCTACTGAAAGGCGTATCGGCAGAGCATAATCAATGCTCAACTGTTTTGTTGCAAAAAAAGTCCAAAGACTCAAAAAGAATGGTGTTCCAGGACTCTTCTTCGACTATATCGGTACTCACTACTGCCAAAAACAAAGACATTTCCTGTCCAGGATGTGATGAGGCATACTATGAACCTCACTCCGAAGACTGGATAAAGTGTGGATTACGCGAATCATGGTGGCACGAAACCTGCACTGGTTACGAAAAATATGGTCCTTTCAAATGTGTGTAGTCGTCATCTTGCCCCAATATGTTCGTAATCTGGCCTCGTGGGTCGGGCAAGATGACAAAAACGCATTCAATTTGAATTTTGATGTTTGTATCTCAAAGCTAAAACATGTATCTTTAATAATAGGCTTCTCTTTTTTAACTAAAATATTGTGTTATTTTTTAGCTTAACCTCAACAACTTGCCCCACCTTCGCCTAACATTATTTTCGTCTCCTGGAGTAAATCCATGTAGCGGAATACATCCACTGAAATATCGAATTTTACTTTAATATGGCTTGGGGATCTGTAGCTTTGATACTCCTGATATCATGGTAGCTGTGCCCTTACATTACACATTTAGACGGAGGATTTCAAAATTAATCCAGGCAGAGCCGAATAAACGAACCCAAAACCCATCCTTGAGATGACAACCGAGAACGTAATTTGGCATTTTTATTCCAGAGTAACTAGCCGAACTTTGCAAATATTCTAAGCAGCCAAATGTCGAAAATTTTGTTCGAAAGTTTTGGCCTGTTTGTTAGTTTCGTTTAGGTTGGGTTATTGAAATTTATCAGTAGAGTCTCGAAATCTCTTTTATTGTATATTAAGCGGTACATGTTGACAGTAAAAATTCACAAACTCTGTACTTAACTACATTATTTTCACACAACCAATATCTTAAAACCAAAAATAAAAAGTTTTAGCGAAGCAGGCGTCTAAAATAAACTTATGAGCAGCTAAATAATACGCATAACGCTTCTATATAAAATAAGGGCGAAACTAAATGTTATTATCATTTCTAACACCTTCTTTCGCATTACTCATTTGATTACCGCCGTCAATAACTTGGCTATTTGTAACCACCCCTTCACTTTCACCAATAACTTTGATCACTATTGGCTCGGCCTGCCCTTCAATATGCCATGCGATCTCATTTTTAGCCCTAGGTTCACTTTCTTCGTCCACTAAAGTTACTAAAGTCTCCGTTATGCCATGATCCGTTGTATTCAGATCCTGCGTAGAAATTTCCACTGAAGTCGTCTTCTTTTTGCTAGGTCTACGAGATTTCAGAGGATTTAAGACTGGACCCCGTTTGCATAATCTCGAAGATCGCACTATGTCGAATTCCCTAGCAATCATTCTTAGTTTGTCCCATTTCTGAACATCGCTAGGGTGATTGTGGCTGTACAATGCTTTAACCACTGACCCAGGTTGCAGTGTGGTGTATAGTACCGCCTTACATTTCGTTTTGAAAACATAGCTGCATCTCCATCTAATAGTGGCATCTTGGTTGGTGCCCTGTGTTCGGTGACGTAGAAAGGTGTGATCGTCAACTATTAGTTTGGGATGTTTGCCAGGTTTCGGATGTTCCACATAGATTATTGTACGTTCTACAAATGACCAGTGTTAGCAAAAAGTTGTTTTATTTATGCAAAAAAATGTAGGGAAATAAGACTAAATCAGTACTACCTTCTTATACATACAAATGACTATATTGATTTTAAAGTTACTATTCTAAGTATCAATCAAAGATGGTATTGACAATTGTAACTTTTTGCTCATAGAGCTTTCCTGCTTCAACTTTCGGACAGCCGTGGTTATGTCTGTTCAGAACCTTTACAGTTTTCCCAAAAGTAAACAAGCAAGCACTACACTTTTTATTAGAATTTACACACCTCCATCTGGTTTTACCTCGTGATCTCGAATGTAGCAGGTAAGTATAACCCTGGACTAGCATTTTGGGATGTTTTCTGCCATGCATAAAGTAAACTGAATCTAAAAACGAAATGCAAAACTGTGAAAACTGGACGCAAAGTGAAGATATGTTACACCAAGTGCATGACATGCATCTATTATTTATTTTAATTTGTACTTTAGAAGCATTTTTTCCTTTGCTTTTGTTTTGATATAAACCACATTTGGTAACACTCAGTTACATTTTCTTATATCGATTTCATTATACAGCAGGAGTTTCTTTTCCAAAAACTCATACATAAGTTGTCCATCACCAGCTCTTAAATATAGCTAAGCAATAGAGGAAAAACAGTAAGTAAATAAAACTTTTTTTGTTTTAAACACGGTTTAAACACGCCAGAGTACTTAAGTTAAAACTGAGGTTTAAACCATAGACCTTATTAAAAATATGAATAAAAAACTTAGTTTCAAACAGAACAACAACCTGGCTTTCTCTTACATTTTAGATGGCTTTTTCTGTTTTTGACAATTTTCTTCGTCTTGATGAATCTAAGGTCTGTTCAAATCCAAGCCGTGGCCAAAGTAAACAAAAACCAGACGAAAAAAGCTCTGGAGAGTCATCAGGGAGTGATACACAAATGGTTCACACCGACATATCCGATGTGACCTCTATTAAAAGTGCTGATCGATGATCGTGATCACTGATAACTCTCCACAAGTTTTTTTTGCTCTAGTTTTTGTTTACTTTAATCCCGGCCCTTCATTATTTTATTCCTGAGTTTGAAGCAACTGAGATTTAAATGTCACTTGATCTATGCAACTCGACAAACACTATCAGCTTTTAGTATTAAAAGTATTAATTTTTTATTGTTTGACAGCTAAGGATGTAACTTTATAGGTTTCCGCCTTTACTTTTCTTTTCTTGAGTTCAAAGCTGCTGAAAATGAGGTGTGACTGGGCTTGTCTAACTTGAAAAGTCAGTTTTAGTCAAATCGCTGTTTATGATGTTAAGTGTTAAAAGTGTAACTTTAAGGCACGCATGTGAAAGTTCGCTTAAGTTCCTTATAAGCACTTTCAAGACGAATACCATACAATATTTTTTCTAGAAACGCATTAAAAGTGATTCTATGACAATTAAAGTAGTATTATTTATTTTTTAAAACCGTGATAAAAGTAATGTACTTTTAACACTAGTGCCTTAAAACGCTATTTTAAACAGTTGTCGTGTTTTAAAAGTTGAATTTTTAGGGTTAAAGGATGCTTGTGATTCTGCTGCTTGTATTTTTCCTACGAACTTATTCTTACATTTTAGTAACGTCTACGTAAATTATGTCTTCAGTTTTTGATAGCTGAGTTTAAATGAGCTGAAATTGAGGTGTCACTTGGCCTATGTAACTTGAAAAGTAAAAAATTGATTTTTAGTCTAATTTTAGCTGTAAAATGCTAAAAATAAGTGTTTTTTTTAAAGGATTATTTTGTGGTGGAAGCATAACACTAACTTTGGAATCACCCTGTATAAATCTAATGGTACTTTCAGACTTTTGCGATTGTCATTTGTTCTGGAGCTACAGTCGATTTTTTATATCTACCCAAATTAAAAATGAATTGTATCATGCTTTTATTAAAAAAAAAACTCAAATAGGCGATGGAATTAAAACAGTAAGTCTGAGATGACCGAGGGGTAAACCGCTGGGGCATTGTGGTGTACAAGTTCGAGAAATTAGTGGGCATTAGTTAAGAATTAATAAGCATTAGTAGGCATTACTAGGGAATTAGTGGGCATTACTGGGAATTAGTAGGCATTACTGGGCCTTAGTAGGCATTGATATGATATTATTTTACGAGTTGGTCGGTTTTTGAGAATATAAAATCTACTAGAATCTTTATTTTATTAGTCCCATAAGAAATGTATACTGTAATGTATTATTAAGTCTTTTGCATAGTGTTTTAAATAAAAATCCGGAATTTTTTGACAACCCGGCATCAATGCGGTGTTTTTAACGGTCGCAAATCGAGGAAGCGTGTCTGGGCTTGGAGCCGTTGGAGTGTCTGATCTTTGCATCGAACTTAATGCTCATAACTTGATAAAATTAATATTAATGTTTAAAGATTCATAATTCAAATATCCACAGCTGTCACCTGAAATGTTTTGTTTGCCAATATTTGGCAGCCAGGCATGTGAAAAACTATTTAGGTCGGCTCGTTCAATTACGTTAACTTTCTCTACCATTGTAAACTTCAGTATTAAAGAATTCTTAGAGAGAATTGAACGAATTAAGATGATTAGTACACTTTTGTTAGTCTTTCAGATACAATAGTATTCCCCCGTGAAGAAAGAACACACAAATGTAATATAAATATGCCCATTCCGGAAACTCTACAGACTTTAAACATAGAAGAGATTATTATGAAATCTTTGGATGAAGCTTTAGCTGCTGCTAAAGATTTAGGAATCAAACCAATTGAGCAAGATTGGATAAACATTGATATTCTTTGGCATTTTGGGACACAGGAGAAAGGAAAAAATATCCACAAAAACTCTGAGAAAAACATCCAGGATATTTCAGAAGAAAAAATAGACGAAAATTTAATTTTGCAGGATGATGACAATGCGAACCTCGATGCTAACATGGAAACTATACTAAACATTGACTTAAATGAAAAAGCAAACAGCAGTGAAAAAGCTAATGTGAGTCAGTTGGGATTGAGAGATTAATCAGCAACAGTACAAGACAATGAAGGTTCACGGTTCATACAACTAGAAATTGGTGGCAAAACATTGGTAGGTAGTTAAAAAGTCCTGTTACATTTGGTTGTTAGATGAGTCGGACGAAAAAATGAGCAATGATCGAATAAGACGTTTTGTAATAAACGATAAATAGAAAAAAGTCAAAAGTTGTAGAAAAATAGAAAATAAGAAGCGACTCGGTAATAGGAAGGAACGAGAAAAAGAAGATCTTAAGGATACGTCTATGTTATCTGATTCATCGTCTGCATGATCAACGTATTCTTTACACCTTTGACGAAATTGAGGAACCGACTGAAGAATCAACAGATTTAGAGGGAGAAAATTAGCATCTTAGTATAGACATTTTGCAGACAATACTCGAGACTTATTATGCCGTATATTGTGATCACAAATATTATATAAGCCATGTAGTAGAAGTGACCTTATTCTAATTGAAAAGCACTATAAACAACTTAAGAAAAATTAATAATCTGTTACAGGCCATTCCTCAACAATCAAAATAGAGAGTAAACATTTTTTAAAAATGAGTGCTTATTCAAATTTTCTACTTTCAATGTTTCAGAATTTTATGGCTTATACAGGGTGGCCCAACGAAAACTTTCCACCGATGAAGTTGAAAACACGAAAACGACTGGACCCGTCAATTTTCATTTCGAAGGGGACATGTTTCTCTGATATTTATAGCTTTTCGAGATGAACCCCACAGCAGGGGTGACTTCTACACATCATTTTAAAGGGCATTCAATTGCCTTTTCAATGCCACTTAACTTTTTAGAATTGAATTGACTGTTCTCGAGAAAAAAGGTTTTTATGTTATCTTAGGAATTGAACAACACTGGAACGGAATGTAAATTTGGAAAATTTTATTGCATTATTCCTACCTGCACTTTGAAGTTTTGTAGTTCAGTAGTTGTCTTTTATTTTTGTATTCACTATCATTTAGAAATGCTTTACAGTATTCAAAAAAGAATTGACATTATTTCGTTCTATTTCCGAAATAACAACTGTCTAGACGGGCCGCGAATTTGTTTAATGAACAATATCCTGATAAAAACGTATCCCATTCTTACGTGAGAGATCTGGTTGCCAAATTTGCCATTGCGACATGCGACAAATTGCCAAAGAGACTGGAAGCGTAGGAAATGAAAAGAGGATTGTTCATCATCCAGCAAATAAGAATGAAGCAGTTGACATAGCTGTTTTGGGACACGTCGCAATGGAACCTGCTACCAGCACTAGAAAATTATCAAATGTATCAGGTGTTCGACGTACAAGCATCCAGAGAATATTAAAAACACATAAATTCCGTCACCGTGAAGAAAACATCATTTTTCCACAAGATGGGGCTCCTCCGCACTACGTCGCCCCTGGGCAGTTTTTAAATGAAACATTCCTCAAAGGTGGATTGAGAAAAGAGGACCTACAGAATGGCCTGCACGTTTCCCGGATTTGTCCCCGCTGGACCTTTCTTTATGGGGTCATTTGAAGTCCAAAAATTATGCTACACAACCGGATTCACTTGAAGACTTGCGGCAACGTATTGTAAATGAGTGTAATCTTACAACTCCACAAATGTTGCAAAATGTTCGAATGCACTTTGAACAATGAAACGGTAATTGAACGCCCTTCAAAATGATGTATAACTTGACACCCCTTTCCATTTAAAATTTTCAGGGTGAAAGTCAACCCGGCTTCATTGTTTCCTCTAACACAATAATTACATCAAAAAAATATGTCCCCCTTAGAATGAAAATTGACGGGTCCCAGCGTTCTCGTGTCTTCTGCTTCATAGACCAGGAAACCCTGGTGGAAAGTTTTCGTTGGGCCACCCTGTATATTTTTATTTTTATTAGTTCATATCTATACTGACATAACCAATCACATATCTACAGGAAATGTTTTATTTAGTAAATATTTATACAAAAATATAAGAAATGATTGATTTGATGAATGTTTCAATTCATGTGTCAAACTTTTGTCTAATGGTTCAACCATTTTCTGGTACTTCTTAGGGCATAATAGTTATGTGTATATTTTTATTATGTTCTTCATAGAAATAATAAACAATAACAGAAATATTAGCTTCTACTTCTTTATCATCAACATTAAGTAATTTTTTTTTATTAAGAAAATGTTCCATATCGATATTGACTTGTTTTTGTACTTCTAAAAAGAATTTATTTTACATAAAAAGAGGTTTTAAGGGCGGAAGATGGTTGATATTTGCAGGAATTAGTAGGCATAACTAGGGCATTAGTGGGCATTACTAGGGCATTAGTGGGCATTACTAGGGCATTACTGACGAATTTTTGGGCATTACTAGGGAATTAGGCATTATCGTACAAAATTTTAGCCAGCGGTTTACCCCTCGGAGATGACCTCATAAAAAAAATAAGGTAGAAAATATCGTACAATTGTCCGATTTTAATTTTTGTTATGAACTTATCTCAGACAAGAGTTTTAATTCCATGGCTTGCTACGAGATTTTTTTTTTATGAACCTTCTTTATTTCGCTTATTTTCCTAATTATTGCGGCAGCTATAACTAGAAAACTTTAGTCTGATATGTACACAGAGAGAGATGTCCCAAATTCGAAGCAAACAATAAAAAAAAGTAGACCAGATCTTAAACTAGGGAACACTAAGGTTTGACTTCAGGTTTCAGTACCTTAGCAAACATGGCATAGATTAATATGGTCAGTACAATGCCAATAAAAAAACAAATAACGAAAAGCAAAATATGCAAAAGCTGCTTGTACGTACTAAAGACTTGCAAAAGGATATTCTGGAAAATGGGAGGCAAATCACAAAAGACTAAGGACGACCTTTACAAGTTAAGTTTAAACTTTAGTTTGAAGATAAACGAAAGATTTTGGCAGGTAAACAATACAATATAATCTAAAGTGTTTTCCAGGCTTTGAATAGAAGTATAAATCGGAAGTATAATTTGAAGGAAGGTGCAATGGAATTTCTACCTGAAGTTCACTCTACAACTGCGGCAGACATTATCAAAAGCGATGAGGCAATGGCGATGTGCTCTCCCGTGCTTCCCGACCTTGACTGATTCGACTGTGGTGATCTCCGTGGTATTTATTCCCCCGCCGTCGCGCTTCAGTGGAGGGACTGGAGTGGGGGTAGTGGTGGCGCGGGGTTTCGGCGCACTTGAGTATTTCGTAGAACTCGCTTCCAGTCTGCATTTAGAAACGTAATTTCTTCTCCTTTATGTTGAAATTGTTGTCGTATTTAAGGATCTCAATGGCCTCTCTCGTTAGTCTCGGATAGAAATGCTGCGATTGATATAAGATATTCATCTTGTTGAAAAGAATATCGTGACCTTCGGAGAGAGCGTGCTCTGCTACTGCTTACTTTTATATTTTTATATACCAACTTGCAACTCCTCTTGTGTTCCGTAATCCTCGTGTTGACACTGCATGGGCGTTCGAATATGTGGACGACCAAAAGAAAGGACGCCTACCGTTTTTGGATATTTTAGTATCAAGGAGGCCGAACGGGAAGCTTGCGCACACCGTTTATAGAAAACCAACACACACTGACCGATATTTCAATAACGAATCAAATCATCCCAGACAGAAAAGGGGAGTCGTAAAGACTCTGTCTGTGAGAGCAAAGAAAATTTGTGAGCCGGCTCAATTGGAACGGGAAATGAAGAATCTGGAGAGAGATTTTGATTGGAATGGATACAGCAAGCACGAGTTCGAGAGGGCCGTCCATCCAAGGAATGTAGAGAGAGGAAGGAACAACGGGAGAAGATGAAGAAAAGCTCGGATGGACTAAGGAAAGCACAATGTTAAAACTGCCTTTAAAGCCACTCGCACAATACAACAGAGCTTGAGATCTGCGAAAGACGCAGAGATCCCCTATCGGTGCCCGGAGTTGGTACATTGGCACCACAAAACGCAGTGTCAACAGGAGGATTACGGAATACAAGAGGAGTTGCAGGCTGTGAAAGTCACGACATCCTTTTCAATGAAGTGGATATCTTATGTCAATCGCAGCGTTTCTATCAATTCCAATCAAAAGCTCTTTCCAGATGCTTCATTTCACATTCCAATTCAGCAGAGTCTTTATGACTCCCCTTTTCTGTCTAGGATGATGATTCGATCCGTTATTGAAGTATCGGTCAGGGTGTGTTGATTTTTTATAAACGGTGTGCGCAAGCTTTCTATTCGGTCTTCTTGATACCAAACAGTGGCAGAGCACGCTCACTCCGAAGGTCACGACATCCTTTTCAACCAGGTGGATATCTTATGTCAATCGCAGCGTTTGTATCTGAGCCGAACGAGAGGGGCCATTGAGATTTTTTAACACGACTACAATTTCAATAGGGAAGAGGAAATTACGTTTCTAAGTGCAGACTGAAAGCGGGTTCTACGACATACTTCAAGTGCGCCGAAGCCCCGCTCCCCCACTACCCCCACCCCAGTCCCACCACAGCAGTGCGACGGCGGGGGATTAAATACCGCAGAACTCATCACAGTCAAATCAGTCAAGGTCTTCGCCCAATGCCTGTTGCTCATTTGATAATATCTGCCCTAAATGGAAAGAAAACGTCAGGAAAAAAATTCATTGGAGCACGGCTTCACTAAAGCCCGGAAAACACGTCAGATTTTATTTTGACAGGCCGTGAAAGCGTTCCCAGTCTTATAAAACGTTTATAATACACATAAAGCATCTCAACGGTCCCATAACAAGGCTGGGACTCACTAAATTATAACGGTCGCCACAAAAAAATAAACAAAAGCATTATAATTGGGAGTGCTACGGTCAAAAATCATTTCAGATACGAGAATGGGGGTCTGGCATCGTGAAGAAGAAGGTACCTTTTAGTGATCCGCGATGAACACTCAAAACTCTATAAGAGACTCGTCACTAGGGTTTACTCCCTACAAATCTGCATACCGCCATTCTAGCTACTCTAGTATTAACTAGATCACTATAGTGACCACTTCGCATGTCAACATTTTTTAATAAATAGAATTGAGTGTCCCATTTCCCTAGAGCTTTGCATCAAAATACCCCTAAACCCCGTCAGGAATTTTAACTCAGAATCAATCTACAAGGGACTATTCTAAAAAAAAATGGGACTACCAACTTTCGATGATCACCTCGATGGCGTTGAAACCACACCACTCCTGAAGAAACGATAACGGTTCAAATGCTACCAATAATAATTTATATAAATAATTCATACTTTTTAACGCAAAAAACAATTTATAGTACAAGAAACAAATTTAGAAACATTAAGTTTCTACCTAGTTAGAACATATTAAATAATCACATACTAGTAATCTAAATTTCAAAAATCATCTCGCAGTACTTCTCCAAATCAAGATGACAAGTGGTTAATAATTATATAGGTACTAAATATCCATTCAAAGAAGTTATATGGATTTTTACTCTTGACGTTAGATGTTAACATTTTTTCACAATCGTCACTTTCTGCTCACAAAGCTGGTCATGCATTACGTCCACGGGTCTATTATGGTTATGCTCGTAGAGCATTTCAACAGTTTTTCCAAATGTGATCAAACTAGCGCTGCACTTCTTGTTTGTATTCACACATCGCCATCTGGTTTTCCCTGGGTTTCTGCTATGCAATATATAAACGTATCCCTGGACTAGTATTTTGGGGTGTTTCCTTCCTCGTAAAAAATATATGGAATCTAAAACGTAATGTTTAAAATTAGTGGTTAGAAGTTACAAGTAGTAGGATATCTACACGAGACATAATAAATAAGGGTGAAAGTTCATGCACATATCTGTTGAGGAAAACTGTCTTTATAAAAACAGTTCTGACACATTATCAAATATTTATATCAAAACTGGACCATTTGTCAATGATAAAATTACAGTGTTAGAATTTCTTTTCGTCTCTGTTGTGCTCTATTACCGTTTTTCTTCACAGCTTTCATGTCGAACTCAAAATCATGGCAGTACATGTAGAAACCCATCTGAATATATTACGAAGTCGAAGTTTACAAAAATAAATTAACTGAGTCTGAATTAATTTCATTAGCTCACAATGATTGCCGTTTATTTCGTTTAGCTCAAAATCAGCTGGTTTACAACTGGAATTAATACGGTGAGTGTTTGTGAAAACTTACAAATTTCTTATAAACAGACTTTCAAAAATAATATGAGTTACGAGAAATTAAAAAAGGCATTATTCACATTGTAATCGACAGCAAGTTACGTTTCGAATAAACAAGCTTCTAACTGGGCAATGACATTCTGGATAAACTTATCTAATGAACTTTCCTCAAGCAATTTAAATGTATTTTCCATCTTGTAATACTCTTTCAATGAGTTCCTTGAACCTGATGAAGTGTCTGCTAATGACTTTGGTGATGCTTGTGTGGAAGCAGAGGGATAAGAACTTAGGGTGGTTGTGGGGGAGGAGAGAGATGGAAAGTTTGGTATGATTGTGAGGAAGGACAGAGATGAAAAGTTTGAGATGGTTGTGCGGAAGCAGTAGGATGAAAAGTTGGTGATGATTGTAGAGCCGAAGAGGGATGGAGATTCGGTGATAGTTGTGGGGAAGGGGAGGTGTGGAAAGTTGGCGATGCTTGTAAAAGAAAACAAGAACAGACACTTGGTGATCATTGTGGGGAAAGAGAGTGATTGAAAGTTGACGCTTGTTATGAATAGTGCATTTGGAGCTATTTGTTGCAAAGTAGATGGATGGTAACCATAACCATGTTGCTAAACGATAGAACGGTTGGGACTGTTGAAAATGATGGTAATTTAAAGGCAGTGATTGACACAAGAGGACAGATGAGGTTTGTGTTTGTAAATGCGACTGATTCTGCATTTTATTTTGCATCAGCTGAAAAATTAATTTATCAATTTCCAAGCATGATAGCTATCTCGCGCGTTTTTTCTTTCAATCATCTGAGTTTGTTGCAGAGTAATTTAATGTACAAAGTACAATCGTCTTCCTTTGGCTTTTGGGTCCACAAACTTCATTCATTTGGGCTTCCACTTTACTAATTTTTTGTCGATTGGGTGATTTTTCGGAATTAATAGTTTTTCACTTTCTTTTTTCAGAATTCTCTACTTCCCAAAACCCCATTTACAGCGGTTCAGAGTTTATCAATTATTATCACAGCACATTTGTACAATTTTGTTTTTGTAGATTGCGGCTGTCAAGGAAGAATAAGTGATGGTGGCGCCTACAGCAATACAAAATTTTATAAAAAAATGTGTCTCAATGAATTGGATTTCCCACCATCGGAATGCTTACCACAGAAACGAATGCCACTACCTTATGCCTTCATAGCAGATAGCGCATTTTCTCTAACTGAAACTATGACGAAACCATTTGCTGGTACTCATAACAAAGAATGTAAAGAGCGCGTTTTTAATTATCGCTTTTACTGAGAAAACCCATGCTTCTACAACCAGACAAGGAAACCAACGTCGCAATGACCTGTACTCTATTACATAATTTCTTAAGACGATCAAAACTGTCGAAATCACCGCATAATCCGACTGCTTCTTTGGATACAGAAAATGATAATGATGTGATCTAGTTTGGTTCATGGCGTAATGACACAGATGGGAAAACTTCACTGATACCTATGAAAAACATATCAAGAAGAGCACCTTTATCTGTCCAGAACGTGAGAGATCAGTTTTCTGAATTCTTTATGACAGATGAAGCAGCTTCATGGTAAAATAATTATTGCTAGATGTAGGTTAATAGCGGCTGTAGGTTAATAGAGCCCGTCATTGATTCTTTGAATTTGCTTCTTAGCGTCCTATACGTCGACATTGAACCATCCCTTTTCTTTTTCAATTTTTTAGTGATGATGTCACCTACAATGCTTTTCATTTTTTCCTGAATACAACTCGCGTTGATAGTTTCTGTTTTTATGATTTGCACTTTTCGTGTTCCACAATGCTGGTTCACTTGTGGTCGTAATGTGGTCGTAACTAGGGTCCAATTGGGGATGGAGGAAACCTTCCACAAAGATCTCCAGAAAGTCACGTCTAAGTGTGCGCTATGCTCAATATTTTTAATTGAATTAATAATTAACAATACGACCTAATAAGGCGACTAAGCTTCAAGAATGAAGTACGCTTAAATGTGTCAACTAAGTAGAGAAGATAGAGAGGATCCCCCTCCTCTGGATCCTCCTCTTCAGCGTCCAAAAATAAAAAAAAAAACGCACTCTACTCGTAATAATCAATGGGCATGACTTCTTCTGTCCATCGGTTTTCCCCATTCTACAGTGCTCTACACTAAAACCCCATCAAAAGACTAATATTCTCTTGTAGTTTGTTGCAGTTTAAGGATCATTTAAGTACATTGTGGAATGTAATTGGTATCGATTTGGAGATGGAGGAGGAGGATCCTCCTTTATATTATCTACGTAACTACGTAAACTTGCATATTTATGCAGTTTAAGTTCTCTTATGCGCTATACATTTCTCAACACAATTGTAGCATTAGGGGACAACGTATCCAGAATTACAAAAAACTCCCCTTTTGTGAAAAATAAGCAAAAAAACCCAGACAAGAACATTAGGACCGCGGCCGGAATTTGAAACCCGATACGAAGCGAAGGGTTTTCATTCGGTCAAGGGTGATACTTTTTGGTCTTTAGCAACAAGCAGAATATTATCTGATTTACAAACTACGGTTGGCCACCTGTATATATAGTTATAGTTACTATAAGTTACGTTGGTGTTTTATGAAAACAAACTTGCAATCTGTAATGAGTCTGTCACACTCACACAATTTGTGACCAGATGTCTTACACTACCCATAGACATAGCTTAAGTGATTTCTGTCCCTGTGATCTGTTTCTCTGTTATTTCGGTCAATCTGGAGGAGTTTGGCCTCATTCGCAAAGCAGCAGAAGCAGCTTTAGAGGGTTTGCTTCCGAAAAGTCGCAAGAAAGTTACGAGTTAGAGTTTAAATGTCTAGAAGATGGGTCGAAAGAAAAGATGGTGAGTGATGTTTCCGAAACTGTCTTATTGGCTAATTTTAACGAAATGGTTTTTACATTTAGTTTTATTTCATTACGATATGTGATATTTATAACATCTGCGTTAATTTTTAGGCAAAGAAGTTCCAGAGCAGTTCTATGTGATCAAAATACTAAATTCTCAAAAGAACACTGTTGATTAAAAATATATATAGATATTAGTTTCTATCCCAAATCTATAACATTCATGAAGAATAGAGGAAAGGGGCATGAGGCAAAAAAAGCAATGGTATTATCGAGAGAAAATCTAACGAGATTTATCACTCACACCCCAGATGATATATGTATTTTATAATACGAATGATCACTTATGAAGCAAAATCGCAGTCGTAGAAAAAGTGCAACACATACTTGTGACGTTGTATCACTCGTCTACGGCTCGTGTCCAAACCGTTACACTCGTGTGAAAAGTGCAATTTTCGACACTAGTTGCACAATATACTACTATGGATAAGGAGGTTGGGAGTCTACATTTCGAATACTTGTGGAAATAGCGTTATTTTTCCAAAATAGGATGAAATAATATTAGTTAAACCAGTTTTTAGTACAGAGTACACACACTACTATTGGGCAACATATTTATCATCAATGCTGCAATAAAAATATGGCAATAATGAAATACTTTTTTGAACCGTTTAAACCAATACAGTTTTCTAAAATAATTAGGTCTATTCGTACAAAATGACAACAAGTGTATTTCACGAAATTACACTTATTGTATTGTGTGCAGTACAGCAATGGTGAGGAATTTATAAACTTTGGATTACTGTGCTATTTTTAAAGTTGCGCCTTAGGAGCAAAATGTAAATAAAACATTAATTTAAGTAGTGTATTAATTTATTAGCTTATTATTATAAACTAGTTCACCTACAAACCGATATCTAACAAAATCTAACAAGGTAATATAGGACTATTCTTCGGGATGATGGGCTGATAAAGTACTTTTACACGTTTAGCGATAGCCTTAGAAAAATCCTGCAACGAGATTGGGACACTATCATGATTATGCTCTCTGCGAATCTCCACTGCACTTTCTGTAGTGTAGAGAACTGCTGGACATTTGGAACGATGTTCAAACGTACAACGCCACCTCGTTCTTAGTTCTTCTTGTTTATGAACATTAAATTCGAAATTGTCCAAACGCACTTTTGGGTACTTTCGACCGGGGAGTACATATATTAAAGATTCTAAAAAAAATATTAAATAAACCTATTGTTAAATTTAAAAAAATAGGTTTGTTGGGGAAACCCAATATAAGAAGGAATAATAAACGTATTTTTAAAACTATTTCAAACAGTAAACATCTCTTGATAAACCGACTATTCATATTCAACGAAAGCCGTAGTAATAAAATCTAAAAATAGCCTAAACCACAGTTTTATTACTGTAGATAAAGAGGACGTCGGTATGTGTTTGCTGATTTTCCCATTGGCTATGCAGCTTCGCCATGGATTAATGGTATGGATCGCTCGATATGACTGGCTGATGTCTGCATAAATGCAATTGTTCATCTGAATGAAAGAGAGTTCAAGTGCAGTTTTGATAGGAAAAATATCGCTGTCTCCCGGGCGAAAAACATATCGAAAGAAAAGTATCGTTGTCGGTAGCGCAACAAGTTGGCTAAAAGTTCGATAAAGTAATCGTATGGTGTTCGTTTGGGCTTAATTGCAGTCTGATGTCTCGCCCGTTTCTAAATCAGTTTGTTTTTGTTTCTGCCCATAAATCTGCTGTATGTGTGCAGAACTCTTTTATCGTGTTGTGCATTTAATTATTGTGATTTAAATGCATTATTCGTGTTTATTCGACCTTGTGTCCCAGTAGAGTGTTGTCGTTACTGCACTATTTTCTGTCCTGGAGTGATAGAAGTGCGTAATCACACATTTACAAACTTGTTATTGATTTACTGAATCAATAAGTAATGAAGTGAAAAACTGCTTAGCTCTTGCATCTCATAAGTTTGAGAACTCTTAGCAAATCGTGTTTTGGATTCTAATATCGAGTAATGAAAATTTCAGGGTGTTCTTTGTTAGTGTTCGTATCTGCATAAACGGTAGCCATTGCGGGTATATATATTAATCTGTTTAAACGGTTCCTACTGCTAGTATCTATTCATTTGCTTAAATTGCAAATATTTCTATATTTACTTGTATAGGCGGTATCATAACTTAGTTTTAAGAATTTCATTTAGTTTCAGAATTGCTAACTTGTGTCAAATGGTTTCTGTTGTAACAAATATTAACTATTATCAGTGCAGCTTACCCTATTTTTAATTAATCATGTTGTTTTTCATATGGTCCTTCGAAAAACTTCCAGCAACATATGCTTATATGCTGTTAGGAAATCAACTTTGGTGTGAAACTTTTTTTAAAGAGGTTTCCCCGCCAAGGTTTTTAATCTTTCACGTAGGTACTTTCTATTAATTCCAAACTTTTTTCAATGATGATTTTCAATGAGCTATTTCATTGAAGGTATGAAAAAAAAACGAATTATAAGGCTTTTTCTTAAGTTTTTCGACACAGGTGGCCATGAAAGTCTGACACCTTACTTAAGAACGGTATCAGTGTTTTTTTGGTTATATTTCCAAAACTTAAACCAAAAATGAAGACATAAAAATTGCAGCATTCTTAGAAATGATCGACCGATGACCGGTTTAGTAACCAAGCACTAGTTGACCCAAATTTAAAAACCATACCTCGCATATTTGTTCAACGTGTGGGTACATCGAACCGCTCATGAACGCCATGGAAAAGAAGGTTGCAATCGATTGCGAAAAATTTGCTAACGTAAAGAAAGTTAGGACGAGCTTTTTAAGAGAGAAACAGCAGTTAATCTGGGGGACTCACATAGGAAGTCCGGTTTTAGGGATACGCCGCGTTTGGGCTGGGTGGACGTCGTTACGCCGGAAGGAATGAACGGCCACTATCAGGAACCAGCCCAATGTTTACAAGTAGAGAAAAAAAGGATTGTTTGGGAAACACACGAAATGGAGTGTTTTTTTGGGGACTCACGAGTAGAAGTCTTGCTTTGGGGATTCACGAGAAGGGTCGTTTTGAGGGGTTGGTAAAAAGGGCTGAGAAGGAGTATTGTTACGCCACAAGGACGAACGATCACTAGCCGAGATTATCAGTAGAGGCTCCAGTTAAGTATAGAAAAGGGCGGAAGCATATCTCTGTTGCCATAAGACTTTTTGCACCTAGGCCGACTGGAACTACTAGGTCCAGTCCGTCTAATTGAGTGGCGAGATATGGTCCTGGTGTATGTAAAATTTAGCTAAGATCCATTGTGTATTTATTAGCGTTGTTTTCTGTATTTATTTTCGTTGCCCCAAATTTGCTAGAATAGGTTACTTTTAGGGTCATAGAAAACAGAAGTACATGTAGATGCAAACAACTCGTTATTGCATACCCTAGCCCCCTCCCCCCCTCCCCAGAGAATTTTTTTCGGCCGATGACCGGTTTAGTAACCAACCAGTAGTTGACACAAATTAAAAAAACCATATTTCGCAAAATTTTTCAACATGTGGTACATCAATTAGCTCATGGGCGTCATGGGAGAGAAGATTGCAATCAATTGGGAAAAGCTTGCTGACGATAAAGAAAGTTATCGCAAACTATTTAAGAGTAGAAAAAAAGAAGTAGCTTGGGAGACTCGTCAAAATGAGTCGTTTTTTGGTGTCTCAAGAGTAGAAGTTTTAATTAAAGTTTAGGTTAAGCTAGGAAGTTTTTAACTTCAACTTCTCCTTTTGTTGTAATAGTTCTACCTATTGGAATAAAGACGTGTTATTATTATTATTATTAATATTATTAAATCTTGCTTTGAGGAGTCACCCAAAAAAGAAAGGTCGTTTTAGAGGATTTGTAAAAGGGGCGAGAAGGAGTGTCGTTACGCCGTAAGGCCAGCCGAAATCCCAAGTAGAAGCATACAGCCAAGTTTTATTAGAAAATTTTATTAGAAAACGTTGATAAGCTGTCTTTTAGCTACTACAGATCTATAATATACGAACTTAATAAAAAAATTATTCTAAAAAGTATGGTTAGAGGTTTTTTGAATATTTACAGCAGTTTATAATTTGATTTTTGGTTTTGCCTGGACCTTTTTTTGGGCATTTGAATAGAAATAATTTATATGTCGACATTTTTTTTATAAATCAACGTCAAGAAAATTAATTTGCGTTTTTTACTGGCGGCACACTGAGTGTATTTCCATCTTTTGTTAACAAAAGATAGAAATACACTCAGTGCGAACTAGTGCTGCCATTGAAAAACGCTATCAGTACGAAAGTGATGGGAAAAATTAAGGTAAAACGACATCATAGCAACTTGTGGGAAAATATTGTTGGCATCTACAATAACCTACTTTAAATGTACTGGTTGAAATCCTGTCAATCATATTTTTTAAAAATCAGTTTACGGATAAGGGCGACGTCACATACAGCGAAATTTGGTTAAAAGTGGAACGGGGCGTAATTTGACAGTTGGATTTAAACCAATCAGATAAAAGCTATTAGAATTCCGCTATTTTCAAGGTCGGTCGGCAAAATGTTCGGTTAACTTCAACTTTCGCGGAACGATGGTAGTAGAAAAAGGTTACTAAGGCAAACTCCATAACACTTTTTTCGCTTTACAAATTTTACTAAAACTTTTAAAACTCTTTCCCGGATTCCCGAGCTTCAAATTCAAAACTGCCATCCCCTACAGATATATGAATTTTTTTATGGCTAAGTGACGGGACTAAAAAAACGCCGAACGCGGAATTGACATGTATAATGACGTTATTGACATTTCTGCTCCGTTCCGCTGTATGTGACGGCGGCATAAGTCCTGCGTGGCGTTTTTGGCAGAATTCTTGCTTTGCAGTTTTCGTAACATAACCAGTAACATTTACACTGTTCGAGAATTATATATTGGTGCAAACTGTCAAATTTCCATGCATTCATGTGCCGAAAAACTTAAAGAAAAGCTTTATACATGTTGTATGGCGTTTTTCACTGGTTGCACTAGAGCGTATTCAACGTATTTCCATCTTTCTTTTTGGTTGAATTAACAGAGGACAGAAATACACTCAGTGCGCACTAGAGCTTCCAGTGAAAAACTTTACTAGTTAAACGGTTATGCTCGGTGTCATGATGAACTCAACTGTCATTTAAACGTTTTGAAGGTGGCAGCGAGAAAAATATTCTAACGTCCAAACTTCAATATGAAGTTTAAGATAGGTTGTAAAACGCAAATTTTTGTCGATCTGAAGTTGTGATTTGCAAGCTGAAGTTTTACTGATGGTTGTAAAAGTCGTCATTACCAGTTAGGTCAGAAGGAACACTGCTAGTCTCACTTAAGTCATCCACCCCCCATAACACTTTCTTTCCAACAACTTTATATTATATAAAGACGTTCTTTTTTATTTTCCAACCAAGATCAGATGGTAAACATGAAACATTCTTACCTACTTCAGGTAAACAGTCAGGTTAACTGAAGATTGCAAAACAAGCGTATATTTAAAAGCATCGTTCAGTGAACAGGACTGTCTTTCTGTTCAATGTCAAAACCTCTATTTCGCATAAAAAAATGGCGCTTTTTCCAAATTAAGCCTGGAGGGTAAATTTTCAATATTATGTAGGGAAGCAAAAAAGAGAACAGAATAACAAAAACATAGGAATTATCTTTATTTGGTACCTTACCAGTACAAGGGGATAAGAAAAATAAGACTACTTTTTCTTCAAAACTTTTATGAGACAAGATTATGATGAAATATCACCTTTACGACCTTAGACTTCAAATTGAACTCATCCTTAAATGTGAGAGGAGGATGATTATGCAACCTTCTCACCTCCACGGAATTTCCACTTGTATACAAGACAACTGGGCATTTGTAGGAGCCCTTGCGTGTGCAGCACCATCTGCTTTTTGTGAGTTCTTGCTTGTAGAGAGAATATTCATAATTGAACAGACGCAGTTTGGGATGTTTTTTACCTGGAAGCATGTAAACAACTGCATCTAAAAAAAAATCTTTTTATTATTCATAATCAATCAAACGATTAAAAGCTGTTTTGTTAACAAAAGCGTAATAAAGTGTTTCGAAATTAAGTGAAAGTTTTTATTTATTGATTAATTGAACATCCTACAACTTACTATATCTGTTTGTTCGTTTTAATTGTAAAATTACATGTTTCTATAGATATTTAGTAATAAGTACCCTGAATTAAATAGAGACATCCTTGTACTTTTAAGAAAAGGACGTAATGCATAAGATTGTATTTAGTCATCATGTCTATGTTATTTGTATATTGGGTAAAGTCACCGCTCTTCATTGGGATCTCGAAAACCATAAGAGATTCTAATTCGGGCTTTTGTGAAAACCCGAATTAGAATAAACCCGAATTAGAAAAAAAAATTAATTTGGGGCAATATTGCGAATTTACGTGCAGAGATTAAAGACATATTAAAGTTTCCATAGTGTTGACTACTTCCGAGGATATTCGAAAACAAAATGAAATTTACGAAAATCGTTTCTACTTATCTCAGGCATGATCAGCAGAGAACAGTCTGCCTACCCATAACGGGTGCGTTCAGAACAACACCGGGCACATCTCTCAATGCATTACTGGGTCTGCCAGAGCTTCCAATCTGTATGAAGAGAGAGGCAATGGCTTCCTGCAGGAGGATGGATTAGTGCGACCAGTGGAAGGAAGGAGACATGGGAAGCGGTCACACGCAGTCGTCCAGCGAGACCATCCAATTGTTCTGTCGCAGGAAGGGTGCCCTGGCGATCCGCTGAGACTAAAACAGGCCATTTGGGATAAACATCCCAACAAGAGAAGAATTCAAAGAAGAGCTGCTTCCGCAACCTTCTGAAAATAATCAGGTATGGTATGCAGAGGGATCAAAATTGGCTGATTCCCAGTCGTCAGGAGCCGGAATATACAAAGCAGGTCATGAAGATGGCGAGAGGTTTCCATTGGGAAGGCACACGATGGTTTTCCAGACGGAGGTGTTTGCGATACACGACCAGAAGTCAAACAAGAAGCAAAACAGAACATTTTCATCTAGTCCCACAGTCAGGCGGTACTGCGAGCCATCTGCAAGACATCTTCTCGATCGAGAGGAGTTTCCAACTCTGAGATTGGACGGGATACTCTCCTTCATTAGAGGGACGTGTCGATTCGTGGAGGGAATGAGGGCTTAGGAGGAGTAGGGATGGGTGGATCGGCGGACTGTAAAAAGAGCCTTTAAGGCCTAGTCGCAAGGCTTCGCCCCCGCAATGTCTACCAGTTCGACTGTAGAACAGAGCCATCTTCAAAACCACAAAACACTTGCCACTCCCTGTCCGGCAAACTCAAAATAGCTTTCGTAGGAAATCTTATATAAAGGTGATAATTCATACTTCCACTATCGTTATTTAGTGAAATTTGGAAGACGGACAAGACGTGCAGTTAGTATCACAGCCCAAGTAAAAAAATGTCAGCCAGAAGACGTGCAGATATTATCACAGCAAAAAAAAAATTTTTTTGAATAACATGTAACCTGTAACGAAAAAGTAAATTAATCTTTAAAAGTTACATAAACTGTAACGAAAATGTAAAGTGTTACATGTCATAGATTTCGAAAACAAAAACACAACAAACAAAAAGGATTTTTATAAATGGTTTTTGGACATTTTAAGATGCCAATACGATCTGCAATGTGCAACTTTGCCCCAATTTAGCCGAATTTATATCTCTTACGGTTTGCGAGATCCCAATGATGAGCGACGAATTCAAACAAGCCTGTATTGTTATCTTTAATCCTTGTTTTAATTTAAAACTTTTTTTGATGTTTGCTTTTGTGACATTAATGTTTTAACATTTATCATTTGTCTTTAATACAAAACGTATTTATATTTTAACTTATATAATATATAAAAATTATAATATGCATATTTCCAGTCTTGTGAGACACTAAGTGGTTTTCATTTGAGAACGTCATCTAGTGGGCTGTGAAATGTCAAAACAAACGAATGAATAAACAAAAGTCTATAACATCCTTTTCACAGTCTTCTAGATGGCTTTTTCTCGTTTATCGAACAATGTATGGTTTTACCAATTTACAACTTCTCTAATCTATACCAATCTAATATGTGTTGAAATAAAGAATATATTAACGTTTTTTTTTTGGAAAATCTGTTTAAAACATACAGTGTACCCCGTAAGTACATGATCAAAAGGGTAAGTCAACATTTTTTACTTCAAAAGAAAACGATTTGATCAAACTTATATTAAAAAGAGGTTTCGTTGCAAATAACGGTCAAAGTTCTTGAAAAAAAAAAGATGTTTTTTTAATATCTAGAGAATGTTGATGAGAGAATGAGAATGATCTAAATTAAATTTACTAAGGACTTAAATCTAAATAAGACTCATGCTTTGATGGAAAAACGATGTCCATCCACCTTGATCAAGAGGTAAGTTCTTCAGTGTGTTGTTACAAAATCTTTAATCTGATACCTTGATGCTTTTGCGACTTCTTATTGCTTTTAGCAAAAACTTGTAGCAATCATAGTTGTTGTGCAAAAAAATATTTTCTGTAATTTTGCTATTTAACAATGTTACACATTCAATGCGAAGGTCACAAAATTTATAATTTTTCAATTTTATGTCTATGATAAATTTTTTCAATCCCAGATTTCTGTTAAAGGTCGTTAAAGTTAATTTGAAGTTAAATAAAAAAAATTGTATAAATCGTGTGAGATTAGCATTGAATGTGTAACATTCAATTTAATTAAATATCAAAAGTACAAAAAGTATTTTTTTTTCAAGCGGACCAAAAGTACGTCATTTGTTTTCTCCATACGCACACCTAAAGTGGGCTTTCTAATCCTGAGAACAAAAAAGTAGCAAAAAAGTCCTAGGCAGTAAAAGTAAAGTCAAAAGTCACCGCTGCTGTCATGGTGGCGCATAGATAAACGATTTTAAGTCACCAAAATTATTTGAACACTAGATAGACCGATCTGAGTGTGTTGCCATCTTTACATTCTTATTGAAAAAGCAAAGGATAGGAATACTCTCAGAGCGCTCGTGAGCACCACCAGAAACCGTTATTAGTCGAAATTGCATAGGTTCTCGATTTCTGAGTTCTTCTGTTGAAATGTCATGCGCGTCATCACATTTATCTGTCAATGTGACATATTTTATTAATTTAGTATAGATAATAATGCTACAAATTTTTAGTTTACCAAATTTTACCTAAACCGTCTAGACATTGGTTATGATTTAATACCATTAAAACCATTGAACATTGAAAACCACCGTTCTAACACATTCTATTTATTTTACAAATAATATACACCACTAATTGGGTAAGTACCTAGACCCGCGTAAAGAGGATGATAGAAAATTGCAAAACTGAATCACTCTGAAATAGATTTCTTATTTCCTGCGTGCTTGAAAAAAAAATAGTATATGTCACTCGGAGTAAAAGGTCTTTTGTGCTTCGCCCAGTTGCAGGCCTCAGCTTCGCTTCGGCCGTCAATTTCTGGGCTCAGCACGAAAAGACCCACTTTTACTCCTCGTGACATAATCTACTATTTTTAGGCAAAAATTATGAATTCTTCTAGTTTTTGCCAAGAGAAATAAAATTTCGAAAAAAACTTCAGGTATCAGATTAAAGAAAAACTACTCGATTCAGGCAACTAAATAAAAAGTTCTGGAAGATTTTATAACAACACACTAAAAAACTTATATCATTTCTACTCTACATCAAAACGTCGTCGTAACATAGTCTAGATCTTACAAAAACACTATTTTTTCCAAGAACTTTGACTGTCAGAGCAACGGAACGAGAAACTTTTCCTTAATAAAAATTTTATCAGATCATTTTCTTTTGAACTAGAGAATGTCGTCGTACGCTTTTGGACATGTGCTTACGGAACATCCTGTATATTAAACAAATGACTTACAAAGCACCATAGAGTTTCTTTTTTTATTGGTTTGAACACCCGAGGTTAAGGTGCCGCGTAATAATCTGAGATCACTAAATCATTCAAGAAAAGGAATTTTTATAAGACTGTGAAGGCTTTCAGGATCGGTCTAACGGCAATTTAAAGTGTTTTGCGGGCTTTGGAGCCGTGATCCAATGGAATTTCTTACTCACGTTCCGTATACAGCTGCGGCAGACATTATCAAAGGCGATGAGCAATAGGCGAAGTGGTCTTTCGTGCTTCTCAACGTTGACTGATTCGATTGTGGTGAGCTCCTTGGTATTTATTCTGGGGTGGGGGTACTGGTGGCGCGAGGTTTCGGGGCACTTGAAGTATGTCATAGAACTCGCTTCCAGTCTCTGCTACTGCTGATTTTTTTTGTCCCAGCCTGCGACTGCTCTTGTGTTCGGTAATCATCGTGTTGACACTGCGTTTTGTGGTGCCAATGTACACCCAGCCACAGCTGCATGGAACTCGGTAAACTCCGGATAGGGGGTCCTTGCGGTCTTTTATTTGAAACTTTTATAAAAAAACTTTTCATTGTAAATTTATTGATATTGATATTGATTTATTGATATAATCATCACAAATTCTATATATTAATTTAAATAAATAAAAGCGTCATAAATTTATGGCGCCCAACGTGGGGCCGTAAAATTAAAACCCCTAAAGAAAACACGGGAATTAGCAACAAAATAAGGTTTCAGTAAATAGAGCTAAACATACCTGCAAGGTTGGAAAACGGGGCGAGGTGACTATGTGGTCGGCGTGGACTGTTCTATCCCTCCATGAGGTTAAGGCACCGCAACGAAAATCGGCAATGATCCTCCACACGAGGATCCGAAAAACTTCAAAAAGCGGCTACCTATTCAGCAAATGTCCTGATTTCGATCCTCCGAAGAGTATTTTGGATGAAATCCACTAGAAGATGATCACTAGGACACGTGAAGTCCTTGGCCAGCACAACGGGACCCTGATTCACGCACCAAAAACCAGACCCAAAAGCCCAAACTGGTTCCCCGTTCTTATTTATATAAAACGGTTGACCTTCAAAAGAAACCCTTTACCAGGATGCCAAAATTACCATACATGAATATGGAGCTCTATAAACTCGATGACGTCATGTGGCAAAGACAAAACTAAACAACTGAGAATGGTCCAGAAAATAACGCAGAACAACATGATGGATTGCATAACCAACATTGACGAGTCGGCCCAACTTCACAGAACGGCAAATCGATTCTCAAGGAAACAAAAGTACTGAATAATGATCTTTTATTATTTAATCACCATGAGCATGCCAGGTGACGTCAAGAATTTTCTCCCATTGAAAGTGCAGCGGAAAAGTGTCATTCGGCAACGCCGGTTGCCGGTTGCTGGCAAAACTTAGCCGGTTAGCGCAAATCAGCCGATCTTGACAGACAGGTGAAATTGACATTGACATGGAAAACCCCGAAAAATTGACTTTTAACGTCAAGTGTTGTAAAAAGTAAGCACTGAAAAATAAGTTAGAAATTCAGCAAAACTTAACTAAAAAGGCAGAAAACCCATAGAAACGATATAAATATACATTCCCCAAATAATCAGCCATCGTAGTACCTTCATTTCCATATCCTCCATACCCAGGGAAATAACAATAATTATGTAGGCAAACGGTAAACATGACCCCAAAAAGGCAAGATTACTGAACTGGAATTTCAGGTAGGGCGATAATATCAGGTTCTGCAAAAATACAGGTCAATGCAAATCCATCAGCATTTTCCCCAATTCAGAAAAGTAGATTCAGGCATCATGAAATGGAACTTAATATTAACCAAAACAATCTCAGTATGTGGAAGCATTTACACTAAGCCTAAAGCTTAAAATATTTGAAATTACCGAACAGGGCATGAAATAGGACCTCTGATATAAGGTTGAAAATCCAGGATAGCCCATACAAGGTAAGTGCTCAAATTTACAACGTTACAAAGTAGCTAACAGCTTACATTGATCCAATGTAAGACTGGGAAAAGGTGGATCGTTTGACACATGAACGAAAGATTGTTTCCCAAGCCGTCGCAAAGAACCGACAAAATTCTTTTTTTGTCACTAAGTGCCACCAACAATTCGCCGGACACATTAAGTCTCACATCCGAAGAGAGTCAACGCGAGGTTGTAGTCAATTTGACCAACAAAGAACTGTCATCAGACGAGCTGAGCGTTCTAAACGAGAGATGAAAATTTGCCATAATACCATTCAGGATACGTGTTGAAGATTTCATAGCAAACATTGGAGAGCGGAATCCGGCAACTGTGACCGTAAACAACGTAATAATGCAAACGCAAATAAGAGGCCAAAGTGCTGATTCCGATACGTGGACGACACTTTTGTTATTTGGAGTCATGGCGATGGCAAATTTCAAAACTACCCATTACACCTCAACTTTGTCAACCCAAAAATTCAATTCACTATGGAGATAGAAAAGGAAGGAAGCCTACCGTATCAAGGAGGCAGAATGAAAAGGTTGCATTCACCGTTTATAGAAAACCAACACACACTGGCCGATGCCTCAACAACGTATCAAATCATCATGTCAGACAGCAAAGGAGAGTCATAAAGACTCTGTCTATGAAAGCCAAGAGAATTTGTAAGCCTGCTGAATTGGAACAGGAAATGAAGCATCTGGAAAGAGCCTTTCGTTGGAATGGATACAGCTAACACGAGCTCGATAAGACCGTTCGTCCAAGGAATGTAGAGCGCCAGGAAGGAACAACGGGAGAAGATGAAGAAAAGCGCAGATGGCCTAGTCTAACAAATGAGGCCTCACCCAAAAGTAAATAGTGAAAAATGAACCTTCCGCCTCAAAGATTTAGGAGTTATCTAGTCTCACAAACTTCCACAAAGTAACGGAAAGGATCGGCAGACTACTAGAAGAGCACAATGACTAAACTGTTTGTAAACCAGGCGTATACTATCGGCACCCGGAGTTTACCGAGTTCCGTGCAGATGTGGCTCGGTATACATTGTCGCCACAAAACGCAATGTCAGCACGAGGATTAAGGAACACAAGAGAAGTTGCAGGCTGGAACAAACACAAACGTTAACAGTAGCAGAGCACGCTCTCTACGACGGTCACAACATCGTTTTCAACGAGGTGGATATCTTATATCAATCGCAACGTTTCTATCCGAGACTATGAAAGAGGCTATTGAGATCTTTAAACACGACAACAATTTCAATAAGAAGAAGTAATATACGTTTCTAAATGCAGACTGGAAGCGAGTTCTACCACCTAGTTCAAGTGCGCCGAAACCACGCGCCACCACTGCTCCCACCCCAGTCCCTCCCCTGCAGCGCAACGGCGCGGCGTGGGAATAAATACCACGGACCTCAACACAGTCAAATCAGTCAACGTCGGGAAACACGGGAGATCACTTCGCTCATTTCCTCATCGCCTTTGATAAAGTCTGCCGTAGCTGTAGACGAAACGTCACAAAGAAATTCCATTAGACCACGGCTTCAAATCCCGGAAAACACTTTAGATTGTATACTGTATATTCTTATTTCCTATCTCATTTTTTAATGTTACATTGTATATTGACTTATTTTTGTTTTCTTCTAACTATTTGAACACGCTGCTTCACACAAAAACTTAAATCTTTAGAAGTCTTCGTCAGATGGTTGTGATAGTTCAACACTTCAACAATTTTCCCGCAAGTTATTAGTTTGGACTTGCACTTGGTCTTAAAATAATAGCTGCAGCGCCATCTGGTCTTGTTGTTCTCTTTAGAGTAAATGGTGTATTCGTTGAGATCCAGAATTATAATAGGGTTCTTTGTTCCGGACAAAAAGTATATGGTATCTGAAAACTAATTGCTAAAGTAGCTCTTTTAAAGCATTAATGAAACAATCTCGCAGTAAGAAAAGAAAAATCAAAGAAACTAATCTGAATTTATATGAAAGATTTATTTATAGTATATATTCAGGTTCGGTCAGGTAAAGAAGAGGCTGATGAAGGATTTCGCTTGATCTGTACATTTTGTGGATAATAATATCCACGATCATAATTTATGTCCTTAGAATAAAGCGGTGAATGATTGTGACTTTCAAAAGTCTCGACGACTTTGCCATAGGTCACCAACCGTGATTTGCAACGAGTCTTAAAATAGTTAGTACATCGCCAGCGTGTACGGTGTTGTTGTGCCCTGTAAATTGTGTATTCGCTACCATCCAGGACAAGTTTGGGATTTTTTAAGCCTTTGACGATGTGGATGACTCCTAAAATAAAAATCCAATATTACTTACTGATAGAGTGGTTGAATATAAACTATAAGCACCAGATTAAGTGGGATATCCAAAAACTTGCCTAATTTTATTTAGACATAACTTCGATAGGTTTTTATCGATGTTGGATATTCAGCAAATCAAATTTTCATTTTGGTTGCAATAATCTTGGAAATAGAAATATTCAAGCTACTAGTTTCACTTGAAGACGAGAGTTTTACTTGAAAACGAGCAGAGATTCCACTGCTCGAAACGTCGTGTAAAAAACTAAATAAAGACAATGGAAGTCCAAGATGTTTCACTTAATTCAAGCTACTACTTAAATAATGTTTGCCAGACGTCGGATACAGTCACCTGATTGAATTCTGCAGATTGCATCAATGTAAAGGCGGCCTTTTAGGAAAGAAGGCAGTCGTAAGTAGCTAGTGTGAAGATATCCATAAAATGCCAACCATAAAATTTCCGAAAGTGCACGAAGCGACGGTCTGGCCTACAGTGTTGCAGGCCGTGTGACTTTCTTCTATGTTGTACAGGCAATATTTAATTCGAAATTATAATATTCCAGCTATGTAGATAATTCGAAGTTGCAAAATGCTTTACAAAGTAGTGCTTCTTTTGTGCAATTAAGACTTAAGTAATGGTTATATACATGTAAATACTTACAAGTACTATTAATCATTTAGAGACGCAGATTTTGGATTAGAGATACCGAAACCATTGGTGTTGATTGCCACCTCTTTAGGTTTTTTACCAAAAAAATAAAGCTTCTAGCTTTTGCGCCTTTTTCAAAGCCTGTCTTATTTCTAAACCTCCGAGATGTCAGGAGGGATGATGTGCGCTCTCAGAAAAATACCAGTGGTGTTTCCTAATATGTTGGGAATGCAAAAGTGCAATTACGGTTTATTGCCACCCCTATACGTTGTCCACAAAAAAATTAAGTTTCCACCTGATGCCCGTTCTTTGACATCGTTGTATTCCCAACATATTTGGGAATACCACTAGTATTTTTCTGAGAGCGCACATCATCTCTTCTTGACTCCTAGAAGGGTTAGAAATAAGATATGCTTTGAAAAAACGTGTATCATGTGGAAACTCTGTTTTCTTTTTTGGGAAATCTATAGGGGTGGCAATCAAACACCATGGCCACCAACCATGGCCGGCAATCAACCACCATTTCCAAAACAAAATATTTTAGAACACCACTGGTATTTTTCTGAGAGCGCAAATCATCCCTCTTTACACCCAGAAAGGTTAGAAATAAGATATGCTTTGAAAACACGGGTATCAGGTGAAAACTTTTTTGTGAAAAATGTATAAGGATGGCAATCAACGGTAATGGTGTTTAGACTTGATCGAGTCCTGGATGGGACCTGGATCGAGACCTAATGAGCGAAGGAAAAATAATAAACGATGTTGCTTCGCTGTGATCTTAACATGAACTGACATTTTATGTAATACTCTTACCAACATAAAAGAGCAAAACACTCCTAACATCTAGTTAGGACAAGATCGTACAGAGGACGGAACATAATATGCCTGAACTTAATTTAACACCCCCTCTAGTCTTAAATATCATGGACCAATTAATTTTGAACCGCCCCTGAACTAAACCCAACAGCTCTAAAAATCTATATTGCTTATTTGATCCCAATGCTTTAGTTAGTACCTCTGCAGTCATTTCATCAGTCTGTACATATTTTGTTTCAATCAAACCAGCTGCTACAGTTTCCCGTACAAAATGGTGACGAATATCGATGTGCTTCGTTCTTTTGTGAAACATTGAGTTCAAAGTAAGCTTCAATGCCCTTTGGCTATCACTAAACAATGTAACACAACTAAAACCCCAGTCAATTCCCCGAGCACATTTCGAAGATATATAGCTTCTAGAGAAGCTTCCGATAAAGCCATGTACTCTGCTTCTGTGGAAGGCAAAGCAACTGTCGTCTGCTTGACACTTTCTCATGAAACCAAACAACCAGAAAAAATAAGACAGAAACAGGTATGTGACTTTCTATCAACCAGTCTACTACCCCATTCTGCATCAACATATCCTTGCAGTGGCTTAGAGGACTTCTCAAATTGCAAGCAAAAATCCCTTGTCTTTTTTAAATACCTTAAAACTCATTTTGAAGTCTCCCAATGAGTACTCTAAAAACATGTGTTAAACTGGCTAAGATAACTAACACTGTAGGAAATATGAGGCCTAGTCATAACTGAAAGCTGCTTATCAACAGCTGATATGGGACCTTTAAGCGACAATTTTTGCCCTTATTTAAATTTAGATTCTTTTCCATTGTTTGTCCATTGTATGTTCCACTGTCCATATATTTCCATTCTTACAATCAACCATGCTAATTCTAACAAGCAACTCATCAATATACTGTTTCTGATCTACAGTTATAACACCTCTTACTTTATCTACACAAATATTCATCCCCAAAATAAATAGGTTTAGTCTCCCCAAGGTCCTCTAATTTAAAATTATTTGATAATTCCTGCTTCAAACAAACTGTCTCAGTTAAGTCATCCACATATAGTGCAAAAATAGTTAAAAATATCTCGGTGTGCATTGTGCTTAATGAACACACAGGGTTCAAATTTCGACCTTTTATAGTTCAAACTGACTAAAACATCTTCTACACCCTTATACCAAACACGGGCAGACTGTTTGAGGCCATAAATTGGACGATTCAATTTCAATTCCTTTTGTTCTTGACCTTGTTTTACAAAACCCTCAGGTTGTTGCATAAAAACAATTTCCTAATAACATCTAAGTGTGTAATATTTAAACCCAAATCTACACTCAAAGCCATTAGTAAGCGTAGGGTAGAATGTCTCACAACAGGTCTCTCTCATTAAAATCTACACCTTCTTTTTGAGAATAGCCCTTTGCAACTACCCTGGCACGGTACGTCTTGTTGCCTTCATTGTCGCACTTGGTTTTAAAAATCCACTTGCATCCTACAACCGAACTCCGACCAGGCAGGTCCACCAAGTCCCCATGTTAGATTCTTTGCTAAGCTCCTGAGCTCTTCTACCACAGCTTGCTGCCACTTGCTTCCACTCTTCCTGCATCTTAGTTTCAACTCCATCAGTGACCACATACAATTTTTTAGAGGTCTGGTCCTCTTCTCCTTCGGCACATGCACCTTTACAGTACTTTAAAAAAGTCTGATACGCGACAAGCCAGGTTTTAGTCCATTCCATAATTCATAAGGTGTTTTTCCATTCAAACCACTAGCTACGCACATGTTTCGTAAGAAATTGGGTGTATTTGCAGCTTCAGCCCAAAATTTCTTGGACAAATTTGCATCGAACTGTAGATATTGTTACGGGCTGAAAATTATACCTTTGAGCTCTTTGAAAACTGCCCGATTTGGGCGTGGAAGGTAATGTTTTCTAATTACTCTTACTTTCATACAACAATATTGACTGAACTTCTACTAGTCACTGGTGATGTCTGAATAATCAAGGTGAGGTAAAAAATCGTCCTTTTGTCAAATTTTGTCATTATTTCGTTGAATGATATTGTACATTTGTGGGATTCTTCTCAAGTGTAGAGATTTCACAAAATCGCCTTTTGCGGAATTTCATCTTTCGTAACCTCTCACCACTTGGTACCACTTGGGTGGTCATTTCCTTCAAGAGGGCCAACTCGTGGATCACAGAGAGTCGAAGACAATACAATGTTTCAAATACAAAACGCACTTGAAGTGTTACTCTTTAAGGCCACATACCAACCTCGGTAAGTCGATTGACGCCCTCATCTTTCTCATTCAATTTATCTCAGAATATCAGATAGTTATTTCTCTTTATTTCTATCCTCTTGGCATAATTCAGTGTTGTAACTCTTATCCAACCCCTCCAATTCAATCATTTTCTTCATTGACGTGTACTACATTGGTGTACTGATTATCGACAGTCCCCAAGCACAAGCTTTCCACGCACCAGACTTCCGTCCACTACCTCAACTAAGATCTTCCAAGCATATCACTTCTTGACCGACTTCAGGAACCATTGAATACAAGGCACCACTGTAAACTTGGATTATTCTCAGGTTCCATAATCTTACATTTTGGTTAATTGGACAACAAATTGGTTAATCTTAACAAATGCATTAGTTTACTTTTACTCCTAGGCTAACTAGTTCCCTTATTTATTCACAGTATCCCATGTAAACCGACTATATATATATACGAAGGTAGAGGCTTCACCTCTTGGGGAATTAATTATTGAAGTCTAGTTTATACTTAAATAACTTCTACCGATTACCTTATTCAAGCTTCATCTGTAAGTTATTGTCGAAAACATCTAAACCGGCCAGAAATACCATCCTGGGCCCCCACCATATTTAAAGTTTGTAAATATAATACCAAGGTTTGTGAGCATTCGGCAGTTTTCATTGAACAGGCTAATAGAATTTAAAAGATATAAAATCGACCCACACCACTCTCCAAAATAAATCTGAGCTATATGTACGGGATCTATTTCCTTCATTCTGTCTAAGCCAGAAGTAGGGTTACAACATCTTCTACAATAGTTCGATTTAATCTTTCAGCAAGACATATTTTCCATCGGGCCCCAGACATCTCCATGTACGACATCAAGCACTGAGGTTCTTGGATGATTGCTGCCTGCTAAAGGCAATTTAGACTGTTTGCCCTCACAGCATGTAATACAATTGGTTCTGTCTAGACTAACCCGTTCTTTAAGTGTCAGGCCATCAACACAGTTTACCATTTGATTTAAGTCCTGGCAGTTAATGTGTGCAAGCCTTCTATGCCACGTTTCTCCAGCAAAATTCAGCATGCAAATTTCCTCATTTAGACATAGCTTATAAATGCCACCGGCCAGCTGTGCCAAACCTATTGGCTGATCTCTATGATTATACACTATACAACCTGTGTCAGTAACAAAAACTCTGTTGCCTTTAGAAAGAACAAATGGCACCTTTGTACTCGTATGAAATTTGGATACACCACTGGTTTTTTCCTGAGAGCGCACATCATCCCTCTTGATACCTAGGAGGGTTAGAAATAAGACATGCTTTGAAAAACGTGCAACAGCTGGAAGCTTTATTATTTTGATGAAAAACCTATATAGGGGGCAATCCGTACGGGTACTTCTAATCCAAAATCTACTTCTTTAAATGATTATTAGTAATTATAAAGAAGCACTACGTTGTAAAGCATTTTTCAATGTCGAATTACCAAAATAGCGAAAATATAAAAAAAATTTATTAAATATTGCCTGTACAACATGATAGAAGAATGTCGGGAGGGGGGGGGGGGCATTTTATGGCTAACTTCACACTAACCATACAGTAAGGAAAATCGTTACTTTCATAAACTCTAGTCAGAGCTTGTCTTTATATCATGATTACAACTTTCTGTGCCATCCCTACAAAATGTACACAAATTAAGAAAATACTGCATGCTTTCGACAATCCGAGAACTACAAATAAAAATGCGACTCATCGACGTGGACCTATCGATTTAATAAAACTCCAGTTAGCGCCAAATTCCAGATCAAAGTGAAAGTACCATACCGTTTACTTTCACCAGCTATCCAGAATGTAAATTAGATATTGTGCAAAATGAACTGCGGAAATTGCACTATTTTCGAAATTCGCATTATTACCTAATTAAAAGTAATAAAAATACTTGTATTATTAAAATTCATATTTATTAAAACGATGTGAACCGTGTGTGTCCATTACGAAACTCATGGTGTCTCAAGTGAGAATTTTGACAACCTTGATTGGTCAAAAAATTTGGTTGACGAATTCCATTGGCCAGCAATTTTCACTTTCACTTTCACTTTTTCCTATAGAATAAGCGTCCTGCTCTTCTCCCATTGGCAATCGGGTAGATGTATGCGCGGAACCCGATAGGTTTTAATTACGCGCATAGATGTCGCAACATACCATAAAACTGATATTTTAAATTGGGAAAACAGTTATATAAAAAGATTTTTTTCTAATATTGACATATAAAGTGGCACTTTTCAATACTGATGACAGTGACGTAACGTCCTACTTTTCGTAACTAGTTACGAAAAGTGAAATCTTTCGTAACTGTGATGAAAAGTTCGTTTCATCACCAGTTGCAGGTTTCGGTTGCGGCACATCGTCGCTACTGTTTTACGGTATTAAGTAGATACCAAGTGGTTTAAAAGTAAATATTGAAGTTTAGTAATAATAACTCTCTGTCTAAGTAATCTAAAAAATCTTGTATGAAACACGTGACGAAAAGCCTTTTTTGTGTATCTCATTCAAATTGCAGGAACTCGCTGCGCAAACATTCATTCGTTACACAAAATCGGACTTTTCGTAACTGGTAACATAATTACCTATTGTGCTGATGAAACTGCGAAAGACTGTGTTATCCACTGTGTCCAGCTCGCTAACCTGAACTAACCTGAACTAACCTCTAACAGCCTTTACAGGTCCAACGCATTCTAGAATGATAGAATACATAGTTAAAATGACAATAAGTAAATAACTTAAACAAGTCATGTACCAGAGGCTGACTGACGACGGTTTTGAGAGTGTTCGTCTGTCTGATTGATTTGAACGTCAACTTTCCAGAAGATGACTAAATGGTTACTTACTTAAAATCGAGAGAAATATGAAAAACTTAAGCCATAACTGTTATAGAGAAAATATCCAGAAGTAAACTAAAATCTAAGATTTATTCCAAACTTTAGCAATATCTTCGCTTTTCGATGCCATTTTATATCCCTGCCCATTATCTGAATATTGTTTTTGCGTTGATACAATGTTTTGTACGAATTTTGTGGCCTCGGAAAAATAAATTGTTTTTACGAGCTTTGCGAGACAAATCAATTCGATCATTTTGAAAAACTTTTTTTGTGTTTTCAAGACACTAATGTTCTTTATCTGAATCCGCCGCATATCAGTGAATGCAGAATTGCAAGGAGATTCAGAATCCGATATAAAAAATGCAGGAACGTATTTAAAAATATGAAGTTGATGAAAGTTGCATGAAAACGAAACGTCGGATTTTTTATTTGAAAATACCACGTTGAAGAGACCAAAAAGTGACTATGAAGGAGTGTCAATTATTTTTAATTATCTCTTTAAATTAAGACTAGAGAAAATAATTTTTTTTTCAAAATTTCGATTTTTTTGCGAATATTTTCAAAACCAGTCAGAATTTTCGAAATTTGAAACCGTCATTTTTATAGACTTCCAATTTCGCAACTTTGCCCTAATTTAACCTTCTTCGTACCTCTTCAAATAACCGAGATCCCCATGGTTAAACTCGAAAAACGGTCACCCTGTAGAAGAAATTAATTTTACAAATTATTCAAATTGAACTATCAAGTTTTGACAATTCTTTTAATTTTTGACATTTCATTTTAAAGCACTAGTGCTTTCAAGTCGCGTTAAAACACTAGTGCTTTCAAGTCGCATTAAAACACTAGTGCTTTAAAATATCATTTTTAAAGCTGGTTTAGGGTGTCAAAAAATTCCATTTTTACAAACCTGTTTGTAGAAAAAATAATTTATAGAAAAACATATAGGACCGTATAAAAAACATATAAGACAAGTACAAAAACACACAAAGTATAGAACACACATCTAATCTAAATTACTTTTTTATAATATGAACTATTTGGCAGTGAAATTTACTTAAATCTCCAAGAAAGCTGGGATCATGATTATGAGGAACAGTAAATTTGACACATTTCCCAAAAGTGATCAATCGAGAGCGACAGCCAGTCTTGCTATAATGGGAACATTTCCACATGGTCTTGCGATCAAACTTACGATTTATCACAAAATCGTTGTGGTCTAGAATTATTTTTGGGTGTTTTGTTCCAGCTGCAATATATATTAAACCTAAAACATTTGGTTAATTAATTATATATAGTTCAAATTTATAAACTAATGGGTAATCAATTAAGACAAAACGCTGTAAAAAGTGCACTGAAAAAGTTTCCTTGAATGTATTTATTTCAGATGATGTATATGAGCAGCAGAGAACCTTTGTTTCAAAAACAATTCACAAATTTAGGTAAAAATTGTATTTTTGTCAATTCTGGAAGAATTGCTTTATTAACAGACTATGTTAAATACTAATTAGTACTAAAGGCCAAGCTCTGAAACTACATATGAGTATTGTGCTTCAGTCTGTAGATTTGATATGCCTTTACATTTTAAAACATTTGTATACATAAAGTACATCATATCCTATTAATATATCAGTATTTCCCGAATAAGTTACTAGTATAAATAATTAGGAACATAATGTACGTACAGTAACAAAGTAAAAAACATTGTTATTGCCTTAGCATGAAGCTAATCTTAAAGAATCCTGACACAAAACTACTTCCACTCGTTAGCATTGGAACTTTGACTTCAACACTGCATGCCATGTTCTTCTTCACGAGACCAAAAAGGAATTTATGGTTACTAAGATGCACTAAATTACGGCAATAGGTACGAGCATGAGTCAATAAATATAGAATACATAAAAACGATACAATGAGTTTCTACCATATTAGTATCGAGTGTCATCGCGCACGATATTATTTAATTACATTTAATTATACAGTGTGGCACATCGAAAACGAAACAGAAGAGAGACATATCCGCGTATTTAAAAATTACACTTTGAAAAACGCTAACGTAAACTTCATATCCGAGAGGGATACGTTATAAACCTCCTATGCTCACTAATTTCACTAAACCCCCTAGCTGGGGTGTATTAAACGATTGTCCTTAAAATGATATCCAATTTGGACAATTAATATAAAAATTTTCTAAAAGGTAAATACCTGTTTTTTTGATACGAGACATTTGATAAAAGAAATAAAATACAACATAAAGTGTTTTGCGGGCTTTGAAGCCGTGGTCCAATGGAATTTCTTCCTAAGTTTCGTCTACAGCGGCGGCAGATGTGTGAATGGACGAAGTGATCTCCCATGCTTATCGATGTTGACTGATTCAACTGTGGTGAGCTCCGTGGTATTTATGCCCCCGTCGTCGCGCTGCAGTGGAAGGACTGGGGTGGGGGTAGTGGTGGGGCGGGGTTTCAGCGCACTTGAAGTATGTCGTAGAACTCCCTTCCAGCCAGCATATAGAAACGTAATTTCCTCATTCCTGTTTTAAATTTCTGTCATCTTTTTAAAGGTGTCAATGGTCTCTCTCGTTAGTCCAGGATAAAAACACTGCGATTCATATAAGATATCCACTTCATTGAAAAGGGTGTCGTGACCTTCGAAGAGAGCGTGCTCTGCTACTTCTGACTTTTGTGTTTGTCCCAGCAACTTCTCTTGTGTTCCGTAATCCTCGTGTTGACACTGCGTTTTGTGGTGCCAATCTATACCGAGCCACAGCTGCATGTAACTCGGTAAACCCGGGTGGCCATAGGGGATCTCTGCGGTCTTTGGCAGATCTCAGGCTCTGTTGTATTGTACGAGTGG
Organism: Taphrorychus bicolor; assembly: GCA_951812265.1. Taxonomy (NCBI): domain Eukaryota; kingdom Metazoa; phylum Arthropoda; class Insecta; order Coleoptera; family Curculionidae; genus Taphrorychus; species Taphrorychus bicolor. Next base: position 5,187,845 of record OX638300.1, read on the forward strand.
GTTTAAAGACAGTTTTAACATTGTGCTTTTCCAGTAGCCTGCTGATCCTGTCCGTTACTGTGTAGATGTATGGTAGACTAGTCCATCCGTACTTTTATTCATTCTCTTCCGCTGTTCTTTCCTGGCGCTCTACATTCTTTAGACCACCGCAAGCACGAGTTCCTATCGAACTCCATTCCAACCGAAAACTAATTCCAGATTCTTCATTTCCCGTTCCAAATCAGCCGGCTCACAAATTCTCTTGGCTCCTACAGAGGAGACAGTCTTTATGAATCCTCTTTTCTGTCTGGGCTGATGATTTGATCCGTTATTGACGTATCGGTCAGTGTATGTTGGTTTTCTATAAACGGTGTGCTCAAGCTTCCCATTCGGCCTCCTTGATACCAAAACATCCAAAAACGGTAGGCGTCCTTACTTTTCTATCTCCATAGAGAATTAATTGAATTTTTTGAGTTGATAGAATTGAGGTGTAAGAGGAATAGCTTTCCAACGATGTGGATATCTTATATTAATTGCAGCGTTTCTATAAGAGACTAACGAGAGGCGCCAATGAGATCTTTAAACACGACAACAATTTCAACGGGAAGGAAGAAATTACGTTTCTAAATACGAGACTGGAAACGAGTTCTACGACATACTTCAAGTGCGCCGAAATCCTGCGCCACCACTACCCCCGCCCCAGTTCCTTCACTGCAGCGCGACTGCGGGGGAATAAATTCCACGGAGCTCTGCAAAATCGAATCAGTCACCGTCGAGGAGCACTTCGCCCATCTCTTCATCGCCTTTGAAAATGTCTGCCGCAGCTGTAAACGGAACATCTGGAAGAAATTCCACTTAAAAAAAATTACACTTTATATCCGAGAGGAATTCGTTATAAACATATACTCATTAATTTCACATAAACTCCCTAATTGGGATGTAATAAATGATTCTCCTTAAAATGATACCCAATTCAGCCAATTGATTTAACAATTTTGAAAAAAATTAATTCTAAGAATCATTTTCTATGAATCAGTAATGTGATGAAATTGCCAAGGATTGTAGAAAAATAACATTAAGGCATTTAGCACGTATGTACAAGAATTTTGATAATTTCAACCAAATGCGCAGAATCTTCGATTTCTTTCCCTTATCTGTCTTTTGATAAAAGAATTAAAAACTTATTCTGCTAGTTACCACTAACTGAAATTTTAGCATTTTTTTTTAATTACATTTACTTCTTCCAAAACCAAAATGGTTTTTTTTTTCGATTGCAGAGAGAGTAGAAATCATTCAATAAAAATTATCAAAATCATCAATATGCTAACCGAATCGCCCTAGTACTCAACCAGAATCATAGAGACAGTCAAGTGCGACCCATGTACATTTTGTACTTAATTCATAATTTGTTTCAGACTCTGTAGTTAATAAAAAAGGAATTGATGGAAACATTTCCAGAAATAAAGCAATCGAACATGCTGTTTTAGGACAAATTAATCTGGATCCTACACTTTGTACTCCTCAAGTGGATACTGCAACTTCAATTAGACGACGCACGAATCAAAGAATTTTAAAAGCCCATTATTTGCATCCATTTAAAATCCAATTGTCACAAGAATTGACTGAGAATAATTTTGACAATGGTTTGCAATTTAAGCAAGATAAGAAGGGGCTCTAGAACAAAACAAAAAAAAAAGGAAAAAGTTCCTTTTTGAAATTCATAAGTCGAAGCTACTAAATGTATATGTTAACCAAAAGAACTTACTAACTCTCTTTTGGACGGAACAATTGCGTAACTACTTTCTAGAGTTGACAAGCTGACTTTGATTGAGCTTGATAAGTCAAAAGTGACAAGCAAAGTTATGACAGAATTAAAAAAAGCAAGGTATAGGAGATAGGAGCAAGAAGATAGTAGATAACTAAAAATTGCTATATGCTTTAATGATGTTATTTTTACCACATTCCTCAGCGAGGATATCACATTGTTAATTCATATTAATTGTGATGATGATACATCTTTTGTTCTAATTTTTCAGAATTTCTTGAAAAAATACTTGCTGACCAAATTGGCGTCATTTTAACGCAAATTAACAGATCGTTCAAACTAGGTAGGTACTACTCGACCCTACTTTCGTATGAGCGTTTTTTAAATTTAAATTTCTAAATAAAATAATAAAAAAATTGTTTTTGGAACGCGGAAAACACAATTCATAGATAAGAGTTCAGAAAGTGGTAATTAACGAAAGCCAATACCAATATTGACGGAACATCGTGAAGAATAAATTTCATCAACAATAAACTTAACGCACAGTATTGACAGAAACACTCTTTGTGCATGTTCTATACTAAGTAATTTTTCTACGGCTTCAGTATTATGGTATATTTCTTCTCAAAACCCCTCAATTAGATATGTTAATCTCAAAAGTTACAATGGGCTGTCTGCTATTTCTTTTCGCTGTGATACATTTTTAATAGTATACTATCTACTATCCTGAAGGAATGATGTGCTGTGTCGCGTTGCTCCCTTCCTCACACTGGTTTTATCTCCCATGTATATTCGGGTTTGCCTACATTTTAATTTTTACTCCCTTATAAAGGCTAAAAGGTCTGTCATTCATTGCTCTCGCTTCCACAGCTAATTGCAAGGAAAAAAGTCAACTAGAATCTTCATAGCCTCAGTGGGTATTGTTTGCATCTCCAGTGTAATGGATCCCCTTTTTTGATTTTATGCCACCACAGTTGGATCACAATAGCGGGAGGTTGTCCACAGGGCGGAGTCCTTTCATTACTCCTATGGACCCTTCTAAGGGACGATCTTCTGGCTGCTTTGAAACTATGGGAAGTCGAGGTCCAAGCATATGCGGACGACATCATTATCCTTATAAGAAGCCACCCAGACCAATAAATCTCTAGCACGTTGCAAGAGGTGCCGGATGTTGTACATAGCTGGTGTTCAAAATAAAACCTAGGAATAAACCCTAGGAAAACGGTGGTTATGCAATTTACCCGAAGAACAGGCTGGACTTCCTGAAACCGCCATCTTTGTTCGGGACAACAATACCGTTTACCAACGCAGTAAAATTTCTATGAGTCATCCTGGACAAATCACTCACATAGACCCCACATGTGACTCTTACCATTAGGAGGGCACAGCTCTCCCTTTGGTCGTGCAAGAACCTGTGCGGCAGAACCTCAACAAGCTATGTGGCTATACGTCAGAGCAATAAGGTTTGGGGCCATACCTTGGTATCGAAAGTGCAGACAGAGCTCCACCAAAGCTAAACTGTCCTCTCTGGCAAACAAGTCTCTGCATCACGGGGGCAATGAGAACTACGCTCACGGCAGCCATGGAGCGCATGCTTGTCCTGCTTCCACTTCCAATACTCCTGAAACGAGTGGCAATGAAGGCCACGTACCGTCTGCAATAAGTGACGCACATAGCACCGCAACCATTCGATGGTGAGACCGATAATGCCCAAACTGGCTTGGAAGGTCTTGTGGCACTGAACATGCTATACACTCGCTAAGTCGTGAGGGTTCCCTCACGAGCAGACTGGGAAGGAGGCGAAGATCTGCAACTGACAGGAAGTACCTTCCTGTCAGTTGCGGATTCAAAATCGCATCCAAAATCGGATAGTCTGGCAGCGCTTCTAGCGCTTATTCTTAACATTTCTAAACTGTTTGGAACTGCCACACGACTGTGAATACCCTATCGCAAGAAAACAGCCTCACACTGATATGGATCCCGGGCTATCGTGGTTACGAAGAAAATGAGAGGGCTTCTCTCTAGCCAGGAGGGTGGCGGGCTCTACATTCGTAGGCCCAGAGCCAGCACTGGGAGACCCATACTCTCTGGTCAAGGCTGAATTCCAGAAATGGAGCAATGCCAAGTCCCAGGACTGGTGGGAGGACCTGCCCGGACTATCACACTCCAAAAAATTTATTACGGGAAGAGGGAGGGCAAAAGCCAAAACATTCCTCAGACTAAATAGGAGACAAATCAGAGTAGCCACTGCACTGTACACAGGACACAACCACCTGAGATTTTACATGCACAAACTCGGACTGTTCGAAAAGCACGTTCTGTGACTGCCCGGCTATTGCCAGATCGTGATACTCCCTGCTCGGAAACACGAGCATTGAACCTCAAGTTGCAAACGCAGTGTCGCCCGAGAGACTCATCAGATTCGTTAAGGGTCTTGGCATGCTGGGAGACAATTAATGGAGCAAGCAGGGGCAAACTTTCACTTCGAATGAGCCACAATAGACCGCAGGTCGCGGTGGAGGACTGTACAAGTCCACTCACATTGAATACAATACAATACCATAGTTGGCATTGCCCCAGTGCACCATTAAAGTCCTCAATTCTCAACTGTTACCTATCACACTCCTGCAAACCCATACCAATCTGGTTGCTCAATTGTGCTGTCCACATTTATTATGTAAGTGAGCCTGGCTTTGAAGATTAGTCTCAAGAACTTTACCTCACTGCTCACTGATTTTTCTTGCCCCCACAAAATTAAATTCTGCATTGTCCGGTGCCACCTACGGGCGGAAAAGTCACTTTGCCCTAAACCCAAAAAAATAATAATTTACCGCATTTATAAAAACTTAAAGCATTAATGGCACTTACTTTAGACTGCTAACGATCAATAAAGATCAATAAAAAATAAACAATCTTTAATACTTCAGTTATATAAACCCCGTGTTCATTAGAAAAGATCATCTAAAAGGCCGCGAACATAGAAAAAGATGACATAATCATAGTAAATATACTTTTGTGCTTTTTCTTTTGACATTTTACAGCCAACTAGATGATGTTTTCAAATGAACACGGCCTATGTGTACAGTTTCGGTGAGCTTTCTTTAATGCGTAGTTGCTTTCTTGGCCGCATTTCTTTTTTGCTGAACATTACACTTCAATCTTGATGAATCCCAACATGCCTATCCAAAATATTCTTAAGTTGAAATTGGGTAAGAACGCTCCTGACCAAAGTGACAATTTTAGGCACAGCTTTAGATTTGTCAGGGAAAGAAGGAGGATGATTGTGTTCGGAAGTAATTTTTACTGTTTTTCCATATGATATGATTCTGCCTTTGCAACGGAACTTTTGGTACTGACAACAAATCCACATGGTTTTTCCCTCCATTTTGCGATTGATAGTAAATTCGTAGTCGTCTACGATAATTTTCGGGTTTTTCCTTGCGGATGCGACAAAAATTGTACCTAAAATTACAGATAAAATGTTAAATAAATAATTTGAAGGCAAGTGAAATTAGTAAAGGTTACCCAATTAAAAAAAAATACATAAAATATACAACAATTTATTTAAATGAGTACCCAGAAATGTATGTAACAATAGTAAAATTCGAAATTATTAAAAGAAATTATTGGTTAGATAACCAGAAATAAAACCCTTTCTTTTACAAGCCTCAGACTACTTCTCGTAGCGCAAAGTTGAAACAAAAATATATTTGCGATCCTCGACCCGCAATTTTCCTTCTTTGTTCCTATATAAAGACTAAATCTATATTAGAATTAAATAAAAGTCACAATTTGACAAAGGGCATTGGTTTTGTCTGGATTAGAGGGTACATGATTATGGTTTCCAACCACCTTTACAAATTTTCCGAAGGTGGTCAGTCTAGATTTGCATCCGGTTTTCTTGTATTGAGAACAATTCCACGCTGTCCTATCTTGCTTCTTTCTATTGACAATGTAGCTGTCATTGCTCACTATAAGTTTTGGGTGTTTAGAGGCAGACGTAACATAGATAGTTCCTGAAATGTATGCGTTAAGTAATATACATGGTGTTTATTATAAAGTCATCTAGAAGGGTGAGAGAAGAAAGAAAAGGGTGACATAGTCAAAGTAGAGTTCGTTCGTTCATTATTTACTTTCGACATTTTATAGTGAACCGATGACGCTTTTGAAAGAACATCCTCTATTTATCTGTTGTTAATGAAGAATATGTATATATGTTCATGAGGGTCATCAATTTGATTTCACTTGGTTTTTAAAGAGGTATTTAAAAACAGACAAAATGATGAAATACAAGGGGTCAAGAGAGATTGTTGGAAATTATTTTTTCCAACAAATCTATTTGATATTATTTTTATTTTTTTTATCTTTCAATCAATGTCGGAAAGCACGGGAGATCACTTCGCCCATTGCCTCATCGCCTTTGGTAATGTATAATATAATAGTAATTTATGTAGAATATTAAGTTATTTCTCGCAATTTAAGAGCTTTTGCTTTTTCTCTGTAACATAATAATATCCCGTCAGCGGTAATACAAGTCCGTTATAAATAAATAGATACTGTCTGGCAAGCTGAGAAATGTACATATAGATCCCTCAACGTGCCAGATGAACATTTATTTAAAACGAACCATATATCGTTTTAGGAAATAGCAAACAATTGCTAGTACTTCTCTAAAAGTTGTCAAATTTTTGAATACAATTAAAAAAAGCGCTTTTCTTTTAGGTGGTTAGAGTAGTTCAGTTACACTTTCTACAATAAGATTAACGAAGGTTAGTTCAGGTTAGTTCTACTCTCAGTTCAATTCTACTCTTTATGTTGAGGGTGGAGAATTGTATAAGCCCTCTTTTTTTCCTGTTTTTAGGTTATGTGAACTTCGGCTAGTTCAAGTTAAGTCTGGTTAGTTCAGGTTAGTCCAGTTCTAGTTTGCATCAGACTATTTTCTTCAGGTTAGTTTAGGTTAGTCAACATTTTCAAGCATAGAAACCATGCCTATAATCCTCAGGTAAATATGAAATATTATTTTTGTCGCCGGCCCAGTTGGTCGAATTTTCGAAAGCGTGACAAGACATGTTTAGAGAGGATCAGGGGATTGGCCCAGCGGTCCAAGGGATAACGGTCACCTATTTATGTGATGCATATTGTGGAAAGTGGGTAAAAACCCGAAGCAGCGTCCTGTGTACGGGTGGAGTAAGGAAATCAAGGATTTAAGGAAAACATCCCGTGTGGGCTTACAAGAACCCCCATCGGGCGCCTCCCCTGAAAGTCTGCTAGATATGGTAGGTACCGAGGAAATCAAATACTTGGGGCGAACCAAAACTGGCCTGGGGTTGAGCAGTACTCCCATATAGCTGAAAATAAATGATATTGGCAAGGAATATGAGCAGATATCTTTAGGTAAAGTTGGATCAACAGTATGGCAAGCAAGGCACTGCGATGAGAAAGGCAAGGGGAAACCACCTCATTATATATATATTCCCTAGTAAAAGTATCAAAGATAGACAAAGAAAAAACACGGCCTTTAGTCCCCGGCAGCCCTTTGAACGGCAGAGGGTGCGAAGAATCACCGGGTGCTTCAAAATCGGCACATGGAGCGTGCAAAGCTTATATACTAGAGGCAAAATTCACAATGTCGTCAAAGAAATTATAAGATTAGACGTTAAAATCATGGGAATAAGCGAAGCACACTGGCCAAATTCAGGCTCATGCCAAATCCAAGAGCACATGGTTTTTTACTCTGAAAACGAAAACCTAACTCACAGAAATGGAAAAGAAATGGTAGTCGCAAAATAAATCAACGCCTCAGTCAAAAATTTTATACCATACAACGACAGAATGCTACTCTTACAACTAAAAGCAAGTCCAATGGATATACAGGTCTAGGCCCCTACAGTCGATAAAGAAGAGCAAATTATAGAAGAATTCTACGAACAAGTAAACTCGCTCATTAAACTAGAAAAAAGATGACAATTATAATTGGCGATTAAACGCTAAGATTGGAAACGCTAGGATTTTAACGCTAGGTTTTGAATTAGTAGGCGCTTATGGCCTAGGACTAAGAAATCGACTTCTTCAATTCTGCAAAGAACAGCAATTGATAATTAGTAACACCTTCTTTCAACTTCCACCCGCTTATACGTGGGCTACACGAGGCGATACAGCGGAGCACATTATACGTAATCAAATTGACTATATAACCGTCTCCAAAAGGATTCCGCAATGCCATCAAATCCGTTAAAGCATACCCAGGTGCAGATGTTGCGTCAGACCATAATCCACTGATTTGTAAATTTGAAACAAAACTAAAAAGAACAACGAGAACCCAGCAAAGCAACAAAATAGATATTCGAGGGCTCAGGGAAGACGCAGTTAAACAGAAAGTAACAGAAGAACTACAACCGGATGGGAAGAAATAGTGGCAACCCAAGAAGAACCCTTGCAGAAATGGAACAAATTCGTCAAAGTAGAAATACCAATGAAAAATACCTCAAAAAGACGTGAAGAGTGTGAAGAAGAAGAAATGGATGACAGACGAGATCATAATGGACCAGAGACGAATACTTAAAAACAAAAACAGGGAGGAGTGTTGTATAAGAAAATAAAGAGGGAAATCATGAATCAAGAATGGCTGGCAATCAACAATGCATGATCATTTAAATACACACAGAAAGATAAAAGAAATGACACATACCCTGTAGAAAACCACAACAGGAACCCTGGTAGACTGAGACAACATTCTCAGATGATAGACCAGAACATCACATCGGTGTCGAATCTGAACCATGCCTAAGCATAACAAAAGCAGAAATTGAGAGAGCTATCCAGAATATGCAAAACAATAAATCGCCTGGACCTGACGAGATCCGCGTAGAACTGATAAAAATATTATGTGACAGTAGCACGGATTCCTCAAGTCTCTGGAAGAAATCTTCAATCTCATCTATGATACCGGAAAAATACCTTCTGACTGGTTAATGTCTTCCTTAATTACCCTCCCTAAAAAACCTCGAGTCAATACCTGCTACCAATACAGGCTCATTAGTTTCATCAATCACATCGTCAAAGTGTTCACCAAGATCATCCATAGCAGAATATATAGAAAATGTGACTTATACACCAGCGAATCTCAATTTGAATTTAGAAATGCCCTGGGAACTAGAGAGACAATCTTTTCATTACAAATCCTAGTACAGCGGTTTAGGTACATGAACCGAGGTGTGTACGCATGTTTTGTAGATTTTTCAAGGGCTTTTGATAGGGTGAAACACAAAAAGCTGGTGGAAGTAATGAGTGAGGTAGGCCTATACAGCAAGAAGATGCGAATTATAGCGAATTTGTATTGGAACCAGTCAGTTAGCTGACGTGAACATAGCCGGCAACAAAACAAAGGAGGTGAAAATCCAAATAGGCGTTCGCCAAAGGTGTGTACTCTCGCCGACCTTATTTAACTTTTACTCTGAAAAGATATTTCAGGAGACACTGGAGGATTCTCCTGAAGGGATTAAAATAAACGGCGAAAACATAAACAACATCAGATACGCAGATGATACTGTTATCCTCGCAAGAAGCCTGGAGGATCTTCAAACTGTTCCGGAGAAAATCAATACAACGAGCGAGGAATATCGAACTAGCCTGAACACCTCCAAGATAAAACATATGATCATCAACAAAACCCAGCGCTATGGTTTTGACTTTAAATCAAGAAACTATAGAACAAGTCGAGAGAAACACTTACTTGGAATAAATGGTGAATGCAAACTGGGATAAATCGGTAGAAGATGCAGAATCGAGAAGGCAAGAACTGTATTCAATAGAATGAAAACATTTTTCGTCAATAGAAACCTTAGCCTACAACTGAAAATAAGGATGGTCAGATGTTACATCCTTCCAGTCCTTTTGTACGGCGTTGAGGCGTGGACCATGACAGAAGCCTTGATGGGGAAGCTCAAAGCGTTCGAAATGTGGATACTGCGCCAGTGGTTTGAGATGACATCTTTACAATTATTTAGACAGGCAGATGATAGAATAAGAATAGCCATGATAATCGCCAACATTCGCAGATAATAAGGGACCACAAGAAGAAGAAGAAAAAAATGTACCCAAGCTAGACGAAAACTCACCAGGGAGCTGGAGGTTATGCGGGCGAAGTACTACTAACCAACCTACAAACAGGTAAAACACGAGCTTAAGCGGGAAATCAACAGAAGTAAGGGTGAATGATGGAAAAACCTGTGTGACAAGCTAAACAGCGATATATGGGAAAATGCATATAGAATTGCGGTAAAACGATTTAAACTGAACACAGATGAATGAAACGACCGAGAAGGAGCAAATTGTGAAATTATTCCCGAATCGGCCCATCTCAGAAAGGGTGGTAAACGAACTTCCCCGAGAGGTCATACCGAAATTTAACACACAAGAACTAAAAATAGCACTTACCAAGTTGAGTCCAAGGAAAGCACCGGGGTCTGATGATATCACCACCGGTGTCCTGGTGGCTGCAGTTCAAGCAAACATGGATGTCGTTCTGCGGACGAATGTCTAATAAACAATATTTCCCGTCAACATGGAAAAAAGCAAAGTTGATGATTAATAGAAAAAACGAGTAAGGGACAAAACTTACTACGCTCATACCGCCTTATATGCTTGATCGATGAAGCTGGAAACTCCTGGAACGGCTGCTAAAGAACATATTGCTTAAAGAAATTTAAGAATTGAAGATAATAAATGATTGCCACTTTGGCTTTAGAACATGGAGTTCGGCGGTGGATACCATAGAGTGCGCAAAAGACTTTGTACTAAAAATAGAGGATAAAGGGTATACGAACCGTGAGGACTGCGTAATGATTCCGCTGGATGTGAGAAATTCTTTTAACTCTGCTCGAAGGAACCAAATCATTGAATTTCCAGAAAAGAAACGAGTTAATTCTTACCTGAACAACATTATCAAGAGCGAGGTCCCCCAAGAGTCGGTGCTTGGACCCATCCTATGAATCCTTTTCTAGGACGAGATTCTAAATCTGAAAGTGGAGTGCGGCATCAAACTGTTTGCCTATGCTGATGAGTTGGCTATAATGGTCAAGGAAAAAACTGGAAGAGGTCTAGAGAAGAAATGTTCTCATGCGTTTCTCTACAGGTGGTCTATGGACTGGAACAAATAGAACTGACGGTGGCTTCACAAAAAACTGAGGTTGTGCTTCTTCCGAGCAAAAGAAGTATTAAAGAAATAAATGTGGTTATAGAAGATTACGCTGTTACGAGCTGCTCGTCATCCAACTACCTGGGAGTGACGCTGAACAGAGGGTTGAGCATGACCACCTATATCAATCACAGCGACGGTGGAAAAGGTGAAAAACACATTGAGCATAATGGCCAAAATAACGCCAATGGTGGGAGGACCAAGAGCGATGAAGAGAAAACTGACCACTAATGTGGTTCTGTCCACAGTCTTGTATGGTGTCTCAACCTGGAGCGAAGTACTGAGATTCAAATTATGGAAAGGAATTACTCGAAGACTTAGCCTCTTGGTGACGGCTGGGTACCGCCCTGCACCCACGAGGGTTGTCCAGGTTGTAGCGGCGATCCCGCCTATAAAGTTATTGGTGAACGAGAGGTTGGCGGTGCTATGGGAGGGAGAAAGCTTTAAGCCCCGAGCAGCAACTGAGCTGCGTTCTGCATGGCAGGAATTGTAGGATCAGTATGATGGATGGGCAAAAGTGTTCATTAAGGACATAAGCAAATGGACAACCAGAAAATGGGGAGATACCAGCTATTTCGTGACACAAGCTGTCACAGGGCACGGTATCGGTAAGGCGGAATCGAGCCAATGCTGGTACTGTCAGAATTCCAGACACTCTAAGGCATACGATTTTCGAATGCGAACGGTTTGAAGACATTCGCAGAACCGCAAGTCTGGAAGTAGGGAAATATATAAACGAGCAAAACATTGCTGAGATCTAACTGGAGAACGAAGGTATTTGCAAAGCGGTGATGCACATGCTGGAGGGCATTAGTTCTAGTTTTCATAGTTAAGTTAGTTTAGTCACACTTTATTAACGATTAGGTTAGCTCAGTTTTACTCTTTACCTTAAGCGTAGAGAATTATATAAAAAGCGGGCCCGTAATGTGTTAAAATAAAAACATTTTAAATTTTTGTAATATTAGTTATGTAGTTTTTTTATTTTGTTTCTAGGTTCGACTATATAATTGCACTTAATCCGTAAAAACTGTAAATATATTATTAACCCTACTGTCAGGTTCGAGAGTTTTCTCATCAATTTCGTCGTACATTTTCAAGTTTCTTTTCTTGTTTCTCAGTGAAAAGTGGCTCATCTAAGAATTCTTTCTTTTTTGTTTTATAGACCGTAAGCTACTACTTAAAAAAGAAAGCACTTGAAAAAACCTTGAAAATCGAGTTGATATAAATTTTATAAACTCCGCTAGGACATCACCGTTACGAGTTTTTTAATCGGGATATAGGGATCTTGGTGACCGTTAGTTAATTATTTGAAATTCTTCTAAAAGATCGTCTAGAAAAAAAATGGGCTTTTTGACGATTATGAAATGTTTAGTTAGAAATAGCAGCAGAAAATTACTTTTTTTTTTGTTTCGCATGGTTTTGACTTTGACTGCAGTACTCCTTTCCGACCACATTTGCATAGATTCTGTTCCTGTCAATAACTCTCACCACAGTCTATTTTACAGTGCTTAACAGGCTGGCGAATTTTTTAAACAAGTAATTTTCACACATCTTACGTTCTCTAAGTTTTGTGAATGGCGTTTTGTAAGGAGTAATAGGTGACTTACGACATGAATGAATGACATATTTTGCAATGGAGCTAACTGCAAGCTAGCTAGTATTTAAAATGTAAATTATATGAGAGGAACAATTTTTGGAACCTTGTATATTTTAAAATGTTTAAGATAAATACTTAACAATCGTCCATATGTTTAGTGATAATTACTTACAAACAAACAATAGTTTTTCCGAGGAGTTTTTACCAGTAAAACATGCCCCCTATATATCTTTTAAATGAAATTAGATAAGAAATTGTTTCATGTAGGATAAATTGTGGATGAATTAGTGGACCTTCCTGGCAAAAGCAACTAATAATTGAGCGAATTTTCTTCAAAAAGTACCACTTTTCGTAAAGCAACCGTAACTTTTTTAAATCGCCTTAAAAAAAGTGCTTCCCTAAATTACATATATAGAAACAAAAATATGCTAGACAATAACAACATTCTGTGATCATGGATTTTTTTTTTAAGTTTATAATATTTTGTATTAAGCTAGTACCGTCAGGGATCTGGTTCATTCTAGCAGTAGAAGAGTTATACGATAAACAATCAGGAAAGTTTGTCAGCAGCGTTTGTGATCGAATCCAAAGGGCATGCAGAATAACAGAACAATGGTGTACCGAGACGGGACTGTCAAGGCAAGACAGAACTTGTGCTCTACACCAAAAGGGGGAAAACTATAGGATTCCGGTCACCCACTGCTGCTAGAGCCTGAGGCTAAGCAATTGGGGGTGAACTAATCTGAACTAACCTGGAAAGTCACGTAGAAAAAGCATGCAATAAGGCAACAACACTGGTATGGCAATTGCGCGTAGCTCTATACTGCAGTAATCAGACCGAGGATATCCTGTGGGTCCGTGGTCTGGTGACCGGCGGTGGACATGGCCAGCTATGCGTTGAGATCGGTCAGACTGCAGAGAACAGTCTGCCTAGCTATAACGGGTGAGTTCAGAACAACACGAGGGGCAGCTCTCAATGCCTTACTGGGTCTGCCTTCTTGCAGGAGGACGGATTGCTGCAATCAGTAGAAGGAAACAGTTATGGGAAGCGGTCACACGCAGATCGCCAGCCTCATCCAACGGGACATCCCAATTGTCCTGTCGCAGGAGGAGCGCTCTTTCGATCGGCTGAGACTAAAATAGCCATTTGGGATAAACATCCCAAAAACAGAGCTGCTTCAGCAGCCTTCTGAGAATAATCAAGTATGGTATACAGACGGATGGCTGATTCACAGTTGTCAGGAGCCGGAATATACAAAGCAGGCCATGAAGACGGCGAGAGCTTTGCCTTGGGAAGCCACACGACGGTGTTCCAAGCGACGGTGTTTGCAATACTCGAAGTGTCCACATGACCAGAAGTCAATCAATGAGTAGAACAGAACATTTTCATCTACTCCGACAGTAAGGCGGCCCTGCGAGCCATCTGCAAGAACAGGACGAGCTCAAAGCTCGTTCAGGACTGCAGGGATGCTCTAGAGTCACTGACAGATACAAAAAGGGTAACTCTGGGATGGGTTCCTGGACACAAGGGCATTGAGGGAAACGAGCGCGCCGACGAATCGGCCAAGCGTCGTTCCCGGACGTGCTTTGCTGGACCGGAGCCATGTCTAGGAGTAAGCAATAGGTATGTGCCACCAGACCACGGACCCATAGGATCTCCTCGCTCCATACTGGAAGCTCTGGCATAGCAGGCCCTGTCCACCGCTGGCCACCAGATCACGGACCCATAGGATATCCTCGGTCTGATTACTGCAGTGTAGAGCCCTGCGCAGTTGCCATACCAGTGTTGTTGCCTTATGGCACGCCTTGTCTACGTGACTTTTCCAGCTCAGCTCGCTATCGATGATCACCCCCAGGTAATCTCAGACTTTAGCAGCCAAGGTTCAGCGTACCACATGAATGGACATGGAAGAGTACAAGGACAAATTAGACACAGTCAAGAATATGTAGACAGACCAAGAAAATCTACCCTACCGCGGATAGATCCAAGGCCTCGTGGATACTTGGGGGAAATCCAGTGCCTGGGAAATGTTATAGGACACCTGCATCTCCTAGGAATGGTGGATAGTCCACTCTGCACCCACTGTGGAGCAGGGAAAGAATCGGCATACCAGTTTCTGGGAGTATGCTATAGAAGGGCGCGATTGTGCCACAGGACACTGGGAGCAGGCCTCCATCGAGAGGAGCTTCCGACTCTAAGAGGAGACGGGATACTTTCCTTCTATAAAAGGACACTCGGAGGGAGTGAGGTCCCAAGCGAGGTAGGTTTCGGTGGAACGGGAGACTGTGAAAAGGGCAGTGAAATCCAAGTCACAAGGCTTTTCCCCCCCCCTTTTAAAAATTGGTACTTGGGTTATCAGACAGCTAGTCGGGCAAGTCTTAAATACACAATTTTTCGAAAAACCTCTGAACTTTCGATCTAGAGCCTTAATAAAAAAAAATCTGCCAGAAACGACTTAAAAATAACCACCTTCTACCTAAGAAATTACAAAAAAAAAAGTATCGGTGCGGTTAGTATATCGAGCACTAGTTGGCTTCGTCTTTTTTGTTAATCCTGTATGCTCCAAAACTATTAAGCATCGTTTACAAAACCTGTAATGTTAAGGATAACATGGCTAATGAGCAAACTATCGACAATAGCATAATAACTGATTGGTGTCAATTTTCTAATTATTAGGTACTTTACTAATTGGGAGAAAAAAACAACAGATGATACTTTCACCATAATCTACTCCAACTGGTTACTTTATTTAAAGTTCAATATACGTTACTAAGTATATTACAAAAAAATGGCCTAATTATTCACCAACCTCAAATTCATACCATTCATGTATAGCAATAATTTTTTTTTTTTCGAATTTAGAGGATAAAACGAAGTCCTGCTTGTTATTGGTCAGAGAAATCATCCCATTTCCATTCAATTTTACTTAAAGAGTTTCAATGTTCTGTTCTGTTCACTGTCGTAATTATTATGGATTTAAACCTGGCTCTAGAACACTCTTTTCGAACCTGTAAGAATATAAATGTGGTGACTATTAACACTGCATGTATGCCATAGTAAGACTTACTTTTTGATACTCAGCTTCAATCGCTCCTTGGCTTTCACCAGCCATTTTTTGATAGCTACAATTATTTCATCATTGCATGCTTCTTTAGTGCGTTCATTATACCTTACAGCATCTGAAAAAGTCCATTCATTTATGAGAGTATTTGGTGACTGACTAACTCAATTTACCAAATATAACTTGGACTAGAGGGAGACTGGTAAACTTTCTCTTTCCCTTAGCACCTTCCCAACTATAATACTGTCCGAAGTTATTAGTCATAACTCTATACATTAACTTTTTTACAATTTCTGGTACTGTATTGCCTCCTATTCTGCTAAGACATTTTGCCTTAAAATAATATTACTCAAAACATATCAGTCAGACTTACACTTCAACTTACCAAGTGTATGCCATTTTCGGCATTAGCCTGGAGCCATACGTTCAAGTTTTCCAAATCGATATCATTATCCAACGGCAATATATTTAATCCGCTTTGAGCAACACCTTCATCCAGGCGCAATTTAGCTTTATCTATAGATGGCAGCAGCTGCATATTTTCAAAATAGTTTTCATACTTGAACAATCTTGCATTTAAAGTGTTAAGTTTCGTTAAAATCAACTTTTTGAACACTAAAATTAAAAAGTTTGTTACTTAAAGAAAATTACATAATACTGTCTTCTGTAAACATTATATTTGAGAATGTTTATAAGCACAAAAAAATATAAGAGTAATTTATTAAAGCCTTTATTGGTTGTTTTATTTAACTAACATTCGACACTAGCGGAAATATCCGGATAAATCGCTGGATTTGTAACGAATTCTGTAGTATACTGCCCGCAGAGCCACATGAGCAGGTAGAGTAGATATTCGTCCTTTTAGTATTAATTTTGATTTTTTTCTACCCGGCGTGATTACGTAATTTGTAAATTATCTTTGTAATACCGCTAACTCCTTAGCCTTATCTAACCAGCGGAAGACATACTAGGATAAGACAAGTTTATCTAGGTGTTATTATAAACGTGGTTTTAATACGTTCTTCTGGGCCTCTCTGAACGAACAATGGTAACTGACTGAACCAAGAAGTTTTCATTAACAGGAGGATTGAGGGGAAGATGATTATGCAATCGATTAACCATGACGATCCTGCCAAAGGTAATGAGGGTGGCTGCGCATTTGCATTTGAAATACTGTGTGCACCTCCATCTAGTTCTTGTGCCTTGCTTGGTGTTGATGGTAAACTCGTTATTGTCCAAAATTATCTTTGGATTCTTTGTGCCTGCTCCAATATAGATAAAACCTTAAAAATAATCTGCGGTTAATTGAACTGAAAACCACTACTTTTCGAATTTATTATTATCATTGTAACAGAATATCTTTGACAAATTTCTCCATAATCACGGTCTGTTCGCTGCATACAATAATACTGTCCCTTAGGTCGCTTAGATTGGTTTAACCAAAGCGGCTGAATTAACCAATCAAAGCGGTTTAGCCAAAGACAGTGATTGGCTTAACGTCACTTTTCTTGAACTTATAAACACTGAAAGCCTTATTACGAGTATTAGTTGGCAACTGGATCTGTAAGAAGCCCGACTTACCTTACCACTCTACACCCTGTTTCAAAGCGGTAATTTTTTTAATCATTTTGTACTAATCTATACTTATAATCAGACATGATATTACAGATATACAGATATTAAAAGACTCCACTTTCTCCAGAAAAAATTCTCGTTAGATTCGATGTTGTTTCGCTCTTCACGATAGTATCCATTAAGAAAGCCATTGAACATATTAACGATATTGGCAAGTTGTTCCAACACTGCCTAACCACTATATATTTTGAATGGAAGTAAGATTTCTACGAAAAAATGGATGGTGTAGTTATGGGCAGCCCGCTTAGTCCAGTAATAGCCAATTATTTCATGGAAATTTTCGACGAAATGCCACTTTTGTTCTTTGGAGCCATGGCGACGGCGAGCTTCAAAATTTCCTCTTACACTTCAACTCTATCAACCCAAAAATTCAACTTACTATCAATATAGAAGGAGGCCGAATGAGAAGCTTGCGCATACCGGTTATAGAAAACCAACACACACTGACCAATACCTCAACAACGGATCAAATCATAATCCCAGACAGAATCCAGAAATTCCAGACAGAAGCTGGAAAGAAAATTTGAGCCGGCTGATTTGGAACGGGAAATGAAGCATCTGGAAAGAGCTTTTGGTAGGAATGGATGCAGCAAACACGACGACGACGAAAAACGAGTTCGATAAACGGTTCGTCCCAGGAATGTAGAGCACCAGGAAGGCACAACGTGAGTAGATGAAGTAAAGCGTGGATGGGCTAGTCTATCATACATCCACAAAGTAGCCGACAGCATCGGCAGGCTACTGGAAAAGCATAATGTTAAAACTGTCTTACCCACTCGTACAATACAGCAGAGTTTGAGATCGGTTTAAGCACCCGGAGTTTACTGAGTTTCATGCAGCTGTGGCTCGGTTTATTGGCAATACAAAACGCAGTGTCAACATGACTATTACGCAACACAAGAGGAGTTGCAGGCTGGACAAACATAAAAGTCAGCAGTAGCAGAGCACGCTCTGTCCGAAGGTCATGACATCCTTTTCAACGAGGTGGATAATTTATATCAGTCGCAGCGTTTCTATCCGAGACTAACGAGAGAGACCATTGAGATCTTTAAACACGACAAGAATTTCAACAGAAAGGAGGAAATTACGTTTTTAAATGCAGACTGGAAGCGAGTTCTACGACATACTTCAAGTGCGCCGAAACCCCGCGCCACCACTACCCCCACCGCAGTCCTTGTCAATCAATGTCTGGAAGCACAGGAGGTCACTTGGCCTTTGAAAATGTCTGCTCAGCTGAAGACGAAACGTCAGAAAGAAATTCCATTGAATCACGGCATCAAAGCCCGGAAAACACTGTAGATTGTATTTTGACCGGCAATGAAAGCCTTCACATTTCACCTGATGCATAACAAAAGGTGGTAGTTAGACATCAGTAGAGCGCCCAGTGAAAACATCAATTTTAGCTTAAAAGTTTTTCAGGAAATCATAATTTGTTTCAGAACAAAATAATAAACATTTATCGGTTGCAGGAAAAAAAACGACTTTTCTGTTTTTTTGATATTGCCAACGTTTCGACCTTTATTGAGATCTTCTTAAAGGCTAAGACATAAACATACCTGCGACGAAAGTAGGAATACTTAGCAGCAAAAAAAAACAATGTCCAAATATTTCTTTGGGACGCACAGTGTGATTTTTATGTTTGTTGTCTATTATTATGATGGTCATGTATTATCTAGCTCAAGTTCTAAGGAAAGCTTTCTTCTACATGATTGTGATTAAAGTTATCCAAGAAAAATCCAGCCTCGTCTGCATTCATGTTACCATTTGAGAGTTTTATTTTTTCCATTGATCAGTGTGAAATTCTTCTCCAGAAAATCAATAAAGAGAGACAAACATCTTCCCATGTCTAAACCGTTATTATGTTGATTCAACTTCTCATTAACCTTGAAAAGATGTTCTGAACTCCATAATCCAATTATATTACTTCATCGGTGGAAAACATGAAGAGCAAATTTGTGACATCAAGTTAAACCATTTTGAATGCCTTTGAAAACTATATTTAAGTAAAAAAGAAGTGATGCTTGTATTCAGATTTAGTATAAACTCGTAAGTAACTGGTAACTGGTAAGTGACTTGCTAGATGAGGGTGTCTGGGTGGTGACCCACCGAAAACCTTAAGTATAGATACTGTGGGATTACATAGAAGGATCGATTTAGAGGCCTAGTACGCTTCAAGAAAAGGATATACTGTAGTGATTATGTTTGCTATGTGTTTATTGTATTATTGCAAACACGTTTCCAAAAAGAAAGCGCTATACTATACCAACTGCATTCTGTAGAAGAAACGCCCTTCTAAGAGCTAAGGTTAGCAGTTTTGCTCCCTAACTCAGTTAGAAATGACATAGCAATCATGGTATCTAAGGAGTTCAGGAGAAGTCCATTCTTGTCAAGACTGTATAAATAACTTCCCTTTTAACAGGCAACACACCTCGATTCCTCACTATATATTTTCTTGGTCTTCCTCACCACATGATGTATCTTTGTCCTTATTCTTACGTGTTACGTTTTGGGAATAAAGATTGTTCAGAAAGTTTATCAATAATAACAATGAGAAGTATCATCATAACGGAGACAAAGGACTGGCTGCAAGAAAAGCTGGACACAATGACAACACCAGATAAATCAGTGGGGACACAGAAGGTATTAGAGATGCAGCAAAATGAACCATGAGTAGACTTTATCATGGATAAACTCAACTACTGGGTGATAGGGACGAAATGAGATCATGATTTCAATGCTGAAAGACCTTATACCGAGGCATATAATCTACCTTGAAATACTTGACTAAGTAATTAAAAAAAAAGAGAAATTGAAGTCCTAAAAGACTGAAATAAGGAACAGCCTATAGTACCAATCATAAAACCAGAAGGGGAGGATACAAACCCAAAGCACTGCCATCATGTGTTGCCACTAACTGGAACACATGATAAAAGACAAACTGGACTATCAACTAAAGTGGAACACAGAACGGTTTTGAACGGGGAAGGGGTAGCATACAAAATATCATTGCATATAGAAAAAAATGAGATATTGACTGCAAACATCAGTGATAAGCAATTATTTACCACAATTTTATTGGCATCATCATCAAGTTGTAGGATGACCGGGAAATTTACGTTAGTTCACCTAATAACATCGAAATTCATGGTTTAGAGTTGGAGGTGTGGGGAGAGAGGGGGAAAGAGAGGGGGGGGGCAGAAGACGTCTCCTGCTAACTTTTCAGGACGAGAGGCCTTCTAATGCCCATTGTCAAGGAAGCTGCTCAAGGAAGTCCTGCTCAAGGAAGACTAAAACCTCAGGTTCTGGATTAGATTCCTCCCACTACGGTAAAGCAGGACGCGAGGAAGAAGATAATTTTTCTTTCGACTTACTGGAAATAGGCTACAAATAAGCTCTATACTCCGGCATAGGATGTTCGTAGACGCGGTCCTGCATCAAAGGATATATCCGCCTCTACAGTGGAACAGGATGTTTGGAACGTGGAACGTTTGGGTGCTTTGTACCCTTGCAGTGGGATTGGGGTCTTTTATCAAATTATATGACAGAAAATGCTTGAAACTTTAGTGGTGTTTTAATTGAGGTTTCGCCACGAATATGTGCGTTCAGAGTAAAAACTGTAACATAAGGAATTTGTAACTGGTAAATGATAAATATATAGAGGGTGTCCGCTGAAGATTTAACGATACTTCGTATATGAAGTCTATGACTGATTTTGAACAAAAAACATTCTATTCAATTTTCCCGAAATCCCAACGGTTCAGGAAATATAGCCAACTACGTCCTTTTAGTAAAAAGTGGCGTTAATATTAACTGTCATGAAGAATAATAGTTCTTTATTCAAGCAAGAGCAGGTAACTAAGAAGCAGTACAAAAAGGTGTCAATAGTTTATACAGTAAAAGACACTTGCCTTAGATAGAGTATGAAAATAATTCATAGTAATCTATTTTAACTGATAAAGTACGAGATTCATCTTACACGACATTTGTTAAGAGATTATCTCCTTAAGTGAAATCTATCCGTCAACAGATAATATCCTAGCTAAACCTGATATCAGCATTAACTTAGTTATAATCTTGTAATTAGATATGAATATATAATGAGATAAAGCAAGGAAGATACGCGACACAGCACTTATTACTTCTTACCGCAGTGTCTAAAGTTTCATGTTGTGTTCACATAACTCCTCTCGACGAAGATGAAGCTATATGCTACCATAGCAAGAGCTTCTAAATTGAGGAGTCTTCTGCAGGACTAGGAGAATCATGAGAAGAATGTTTGCGTTCGAAACATGGATATGGGTAACACGTATTGTGACCTTGAGCAAGCGAATTCTCCACGTAGGAAAAAATGTGCCTTTAGTTATTGAAGGTTGATCACTCCGGTTCAATGTTCGTTGGATGTTAATTTTTGCTGTGAGTTGATGGATTTCTTGCAAGTCCATTTTAGTAAACTCGCTAATGTTGGGAAATTCAATTGAGGTAATTGAACAATAATTATTGCAGGATAGACTAAGTCTGTACTGGTTGTGAAGGCCTCGTTGGCAATACTACATTGAGAGGATAGTTATAATGTAACTTCGCTGTTGTTCAACGCCACACACATCGGTAACTAAAAGTGTCTTTGAAGTAGTGAGGTTTCAAGTTACGATTACTCATAAGTAATTGCTCAAGAGTAAATGACATTTTTGTAAAAAGAGGACGTAATAATGTTCGCACTAACAAGTTGGCTGGACTAGAAAAAAATACTAGTTGCTAGTCATTTAACTGTAATCATTGACACTTGAGTCTTTTTAAGTTAATGCATTGTTTATGAGAAAAACATGCCTTTGATTAATTCCTTCATTAAATGAAGAATGCGCGGACATGATTTTTGTGTATGGATATTGTAACAGTAGTACCACCGTCATCAGTTAAAGGATATCAACGATAATACCCGAACCGTCGTCTTCCAAATAAGCGAACATTCAATACAACTTTCACTACTCTTCGATCAACAGGTACTTTCCCTAAACCGATTTGCAAAATAAAATAAAGCTGCATAAGTTCTTGACCTGTTTAAAAATGATCCAGGGACAAGCACGAGAAGAGTTTCTGCACTTACTGGACAAACTAAGTCTGCTATGCATGATACATTACGAGAAACTGGACTGCATCCATATCATTACCAACCGGTACAAGAAATTCTCCCAACCGATCTTCCCCAAAAGAGTTCGTCTTTGTGAATGGTAGAACAATAATTTGAACATTCCTGCTGTTCGAGAAACCCATTTTCAGTGAAGAATCTCCGTAAACGTTTGGGCTGGAATAATTAATATTGCAGTTATTGGACCACATTTCTCAATGACATTTATCCAAATCGATAGATACAATACTAAACCCTTTGTCGCAATAATGTCATTTCTTTTTCGCAGCTACTTATAAGGCCTGGTAAATTGAAACCTGGTAAAAAAAAAGGTAATGACTTTCAGCACTTAAACATTAAAGCTTGGAACCCGATAATTAGAAACTAGAAAGTAGATACTAGGACCTAATTGAACAATGAAAGGCATTAGTTTAAATTAATTAAGGAAAGTCTTACACCAAAATAAGATATTTACAGTAGCTACGTGGCCAGGCTGTAGCTGTTTAGGGTCAGGCTCAGGTCCGGTGTGCCCTGGGCAGTGGTCAAGTTGGAAAAGGGACCATTAAAGGTTTTAAACTTTTCCACATGAGCTTACAATTGGTCAATACGGAAATAATATGCCAAAAGGAGGAATTAAAATAAGTAAAAGAACCGTCAAATATGAAAATTCCGCCGTTGTTGTTAAATAAAAGATAAAAATTTAGGGAAAATATCGGATGAGCACATGAATAAATTAGGCGAATCTAAGGACATCATAATCAAACAATATACATATATCAACGTCTAAGGGTTTCAATTCGGGGACCTCCTCTTTAAGGGATTTCTAGTCAGCGTGTCCAAGGTACTCCGTGAAAGTGGTTTTCTGGTGAGATAGTTCAAAGTAATATGCGACAGTCAGAGAGGGCGCACATGTAAGAGGGCACCATGACCTAATGATTGATAACTTCTTAGGAAGTAAAAAGGTAATAAGAGTACCAGTAGATTTTTTTTCTTAAAAAGAAAACGTTACGAGAGGAGTATAAATACTTACCATAAATCAATTTTATACTTATGTTTTTGTGTTTTTTTTTCGTTTTTAATAAAATATCTGGTTGGATGCCACTTGTCCATTTGCTGACACCTTTCTGTACTGGCGATTCAGGCCCAAGAACACCCTGATTACCTTCCCGAAATTCCACTGAAGACGTCTACCCCAAAAACCAAACATCACGTGAGGCGGGATTATCTCCTTCATAAGAGGAAAGAGTCAACTCATGGAAGGGCCTAGGAGTCAAGTGGAGTGATGATGGGTATATCGGTGTTTTGTGAATGTGTGGGTAGGTTGAATAAGGAAGCCAAGGCAGACAACAAATTTTGGATAAATATAATAAAACAAAACATAGTACTACTATACCACGGGAGACTTGCGCCCCTCGCCTACGGCTCGTGACGCAAACGCCCCCCTAAGGGAATAATGGCTATCATAAAAAGCTCGTTTAATAATTTACTATTATTTCTATGATCTTTACTTAATATAGGATTAATTATGTAACTAGAGCTACCAATTCTTTTTTCGAATCGAAGTCTGTCACAATATAATTGATGATATTCATTTTTTCGAGCTTGTCTATATGCAAAGTCCCACGTCCTTAGCACATGTAGTTTATTACTACTTTCACTAATAGTCACATATTTCTTTATAATATTTCCTTTTTGTTCCATGCTTCTGCAGTCGGCTTTCTAACTCGTCTGGATACAATATTAGAAACTCCAACATGGTGCTGACATTCTCACTATTTGTATTTTCACTTGAATTTGAAACATTATAAACATTGGTGAGCAAGTCGCCAATTTGATTTGCGGTTGTTGTTTTGTACACATTAAAGTAATTTTCAAAGTATTGTTCTTTTATAATAGAAATTATATATGCTATCAAAATTTTCAGTTTCCACAAACTATCAATGGATTTCTGGCCAAGATAGACATAATTGAGTCTGGCTTGTTAATCTTTAGAACTGGAAAGTCATTAATTTTCTCAAAACTTAAAGTAATGTTTCCACATTGAATGGGAAATGTATCAACACCAGGATAGTAGAAATAATTTGTAATTGCACCTTCATACTTGCAAAAGGTAATCCACTCATCTTCATTCAGAGTCATGTAGAATTCATTCCTGTCTCCAATTAATATTTTGGGTGAAAAGTCGTTTACACTAATTCCAATTAAAACAAATTTTGTGAAAGAACTGTTAAGATAAAAAAACTTTGTATTCATAATATTTAAAATATCCTTATTTGCTCCACTCATACTATTTTTCTTACTATTTGACAAGTAATCATTATTTTGAATAGCACATTTAGAGAATGACATTTTTGCAAATAAACCCTTTTCAACTATAAACTATCTCTTGTTGTTTGTACCACAACTTGCATTTCAACATTTATATAAGTAAATGATGATGGTCGGGGTAATGGTGACGGGGCAATGGTTGTGTATCGGACGGAGGAGAAGTTTGCTCTCTCATAGGTTTTCGGAAGAGGAGTTTGCTCTTTCATAGGTTTTCGGAGGAGTTTGCTCTCTCATACGTTATTGGATGAGGAGTGAGATTGGGAGGAGGAGGGTCTCCCACAAACTCTCTACTAACCGGCTAGTTCATGTGACATATTCTGAGGGTTTCCAGAATCAGTTAGCAGCCGAAAAATGCTCCGTGAGGGAACAAAGCCCAGAGCTTCGAGTTCGAAACGTGCCGGAGAATATCTAGTTCTACTCCGCGTACCAGAAAAGCCATATATCTATGGCAAATTCAGAAAAAGTGATGGGGTTAAAGCAGCCAATATGTAAGCCTTAGTAGAGAGGAAGCTACGATCTACAGACCCCCGTGACATAAACTGTTATAATTGATGAGACATATCAAAAGCAACTGCCCTAGTAGGCACCACAAAGTTCGTCGCCGTCGCTTAGAAGTCCGAGTTGGGACCAAGACCCAACCAGGCCGCAGGAAAAATTAATTCAGATCTTTAAGGGAGTAGTTGCCACTAAAACATCCAGAATAGTCAAAGTCAATTATTTGGGAACCCAAGGTCTTACAGTGGCCGGATATTTAGGCAACAGGAAATCCAAGGACCACCCAGGAAGGTCTCATGGAAATGCTGATGCATTGTATAGAAGACCCTGTAAAAAGACTGTAGGAACCATCATAGGACAGAGCTGCCCGATAAAGACTTCCTTCTCTAATGAGAGATTTGGTGAAAGTATTTTCAAAATGTACAAACAACCGACCCAGACATTGGAACTTTTGGGAAAAATTGTCGACAAGAAGCTTGAGTGGCAAGATATGGCGGCTAAGAGTCCAACCTTGAAAGGGTTATGAACTCAGTGGGACTCTATTAGAATAGAAAGTGGATTACAGAAGAAAGCAATCAGTGACAGTCCAGACGGCAGGACTGTAGTCAGTAAATTGGTTGTTCATTATGAAATTGGGTGCTCGATTATTCAACCAAGTGGCTTGATGCTTACATCAAGGGGAAACAAGTGTGGTAACAGAAAGGATGTATATGTACTAGTTCTGAACATGTGGTTACACGTCAAGATCGTAATTATCCAGGACGTCGTAAAACTTCTCAAAATTTGCCAGATCAAGAGAATTGCTCTGCAAAGTCAGATGGGATGGTGGAGAGACTGCAGCACAATACTTTTCAAAAATGGTGGCAGATCATCAGGGTTAATCACGTACTGAGGTTACATACACGAAGCTACTGGTTATACCACGGCAAAAGCATTGCTTGGAAGGAAAATATAACTTCCGACGAATTTGATGTATGGAATATTGGAAAAAGATATTCTTAATTCCGAGAGTTTAATGAACGAACTAAAACAGAAGCTCAACGTTGTTTATGAGCATTATAAACCACTCACTTATTATTGACATCAATTAGTGACAACTTCTCAAGATTTGCTGAAAAGAGATAGATATTAAAAAAAAAGATTTCAAAAGTAACGAGATGGCAAAAATAAGTGAATGAGTAATAATTCCCGCGGCTTCCTGCAAGCGACATTAGGCATTTTCGAACACTTACACGAGTAGCATCAGTAGCCCACATTACTAACTCTCATACTTTTTTTAACGTGGAGTAAACAAGTATCGAAGTTGGAGGTTGGTGGTCAAGACAGCGCGAGTAATTTGCCTAAAATGCATTTTCTTGTGTTGTAAAACTCAAGGAGGAAGGGGAAAAGTTGTCTAAATTTTGAGATTTACTGCCTTGTTTATGCTATTTATGGTATTATTTACATATTCAAGAATATTGTTTTTATTTTTCTCATAATTTTAGGCTGTTAGACATAAAAAGGACCGATCTTTGTGGAGAGTTAGTTCGCTTCTTCAGTCAGTCTAGTCTAATAAAATAGCTAAAAGAAACGACACAAAAGTTATATTAAAGTGTTTAGTAGCAAAACCGGGCAGATTGGGAGCTCTCCAAAAAGGTGGTTAGACCAACGGTGCTAAAATCCACGATTATGGCTTTTTAACCATAAAAATCCCCCGGGGAGAATGGAGTGTTCCCGGCAGCACTACAACAGGGCTTGGGTCAACTCGCACTTCTACTAACAAAGCTTTTCAGAGCGAGCTTTGCATGGAACTTTATTCCAAACTGCTGGTTCAGGGAAAAGGTCGTCTAAATACCAAAGATGAAAGGGGAAAAGATCCAAAATCGCTCAGGCCAATCAGTCTAACCTCGTTTCTGTTGATAGGAACAGATTGGAATTAATACGGAACAGTATGGTGTCACACAACCTGGTCGTGAAAATCTAAGATATTCAAAGGGTGTCGCAGTTGGTATTTTCATAGACATCGAAAGGGCTTTTAACAATGTACCTACAGACTCCCTCCTCAGCGACAGTAAAGAGAGAAGGATCGAACGTTCGTTCAATAACCAACTGGATTCGCAATATGTTAGAATCCAAACTGATCGCTACATCATTAAACGATGACACTATCAGATTCACAATAGCGGCAGGTTGTCCACAGGGCGGAGTTCTTCCACCACTCCTGTAGTCCCTACTAGCGGATGACCTTCTGGCGACTTTGAAACAATGGGGAGTCGAGGTCCAAGCATACGCGGCCTGTTGGTATGGGTGGTTTCTTATATCCTTATAAGAAACCACCCATACCAACAAATCTCCAGCACGTTGCAAGAGGTGCTGGATGTTCTACACAGCTGGTGCCATTTAGTAACATTTCTAGGAATCATCCTGGACAAATCACTCACAAAGACTGCACATGTGACTCGTATCGTTAGGAGGGCACAGTTCTCCCTTTGATCGTGCAAGAACCTGTGCGGCAAATCATGGGAGATAATTACGTATGGAGCCATAGTTTGGTATCGAAAAAGCAAACAGAGCTCCATCAAAGTTAAACTGTCCTCTCAGCAAAGATAAATATGTCTCTGCATCACGGAGGCAATGAGAACGACGCCCACGGCAGCCATGAGGCGCATGCTCGACCTGCTTCCACTTCCAATACTCTTGGAACGAGGGGCAATGAAGGCGAAATACCGGCTGCAACAAGTGACGCACATAGCACTGCATCCATTCGATGGTGGGACCAACAATGCCCAGGCTGGCGTGGAAAGCCTTGCGGTATTGAACATGATCTCCGACCAAATGGCATCAAAACGTACATTGGACACTCGCTACGTCGTCAGGGTTCCTCATGGGCAGACTGGGACGAACGAGGAGATCTACAACTGGCAGGAAGTACCTGGATCGAAAACCGACGAAGGGGCTGGCTCCGAAGTGTACGGGAGAACGGATGGCATCTGCACAGCAGAGAGATTCACCACAGTGTTTCAGACAGAGATACATGCCATTGAAGTGTGTGCCCGACACCTATTAGATGAGGGAGGACAAAATAGATCAATCTGCTGGGATAGTCGGGCAGCGCTTCTAGCAGTTCTGTTTTGGCGCTGCAATTCCAAAACTGTTTGGAACTGCCACAGAACTCTGAACAACCTATCGCAGGAGAGCAGCGTCACACTGGTATGGGTTCCGGGTCATCGTGGTCACGAAGGCAATAAGAGGGCCGACTCTCTGGCTAGGAGGGCGGCGGGCTTTGTATGTATGGCACACCCGGCACTGGCTCTCTGGTCAAGGCTGAGCTCCAGAAATGGAGCAACGCCAAGTCCCAGGACTGGTGGTAGAACCTACCCGGACTATTACACTTCAAAAAATGTATCACGGGAACAGGGAGGGCAAAAGCCCAAACATTCCTTAGACTAAGTAGAAGGAAAATTAGAGTGGCTACTGCAGTGTACACAGGACATAGCCACCTAGAGATCTCACATGCACAGACTCGGACTGCCTGAAGAGACGGACGGAGTCGGCTGTGCTTGGAAGACGACGAGACAGTTGAGCACGTCCTATGTGACTGCCCGGCTATTGCCAGATCGAGATACTCACGGTTCGGATACACGATCATTGAACCTCAAAATACCAATGCAGTGTCGCCAGAGAGACTCATCAGATTCGTTGAGGGTCTTTCCGGTGACAACTAGTTGAGCTAGCAGGGGCAAACCTTGAGAGTAACACTTCGAGTGAGCCACAATAGACCGCAGGTCGCGGTGAAGGAAATGTATAAGTCCACTCACTTTGAATACAGTACAATAGAGTATAATACAATAGTAGAAAAGTGTGAATTTCCAGTGGAATATCATTAGGCAAATTGAATTTGTGAAGTCGATAAATAAATTGGGATTAATAAAAAAAAATCAGATGTACATTTATGTTTAACTGTGCAAAATAAAAAGAGCTTAACGTAATTTTAAGAACAAAAATCGTTTCCTAAATTCACTACTTTCATGTTTTTATATTCAGTGTTCTTAAAAATTTGAAGTCTTGTTGTTATTGGGGACCAGCTTAGATCTTCTCGACGTGAGTCACCACAAAACCTTCCTTAACTACCACCCTGAGCTGCATGAGGGGATAACTTGCACTCGAAGTCTTTTAAATACATTCATTTATTTCTAATTTTGTTAAAAAATTTTAATTTTAACTTTACCTTATAAAAGAAAATAACATTTAAATTCCACTTTAACTGGTTTTTCACAATAATGCAGAACATTTAACAAAAATTATTTACAACAAGTCTAGTTAAATCAGGCACAGAAAATTTAACATAGGGCAGCTTTAATGCGATCTTCTTGCCTTTTCTGAACGAATAATAGTAACGGATTGAACTAAGAAGTTTTCATTAATAGGAGGATTCGATGGCTCATGATTATGTAGATGGTTAACCATGACAACCCTGCCATAGGTAATCAGGGTGGCTGGGCATTTGCTTTTAAAGTACTGCGTACACCTCCACCTAGTCCTGGTGCCTTGCTTCTTGTTAATGGTAAATTCGTTATTGTCCAACATTATTTTTGGGTTTTTTGTGGCTGCACGAACATAGATAAAACCTTAAAAATTACCGACGGTTAAATAAATGGAAAAGAGGGAAAAAAGCAGAAAAAATAATAATGGCCAGCAAAGTGAGTAATAGTTTAATAACTATAAAAAATTCTGAGTTTCATAATATCATTGTTCCATAAGAAAATTAGAAGTGTACAGAACGCTGAATCCACTACTTTCAGGTGGAGGATGATTATGCTCTTTCTTCAACAGCTTCATTTTAGTTCCTACGGTGACAAATTTTGCTGTGCACTTCAGTCCTTTCGCCTGGCACGACCAGTAAGTCCTTCTTAATTTTGGCACGAAATGGTGAACGCTGTAGATGTAGTCTCTCCAAAGAACCTGGCTGTAATTGCTTCTTTTACCGCAGTGTATAAACGTTATTAGTTCTAAAAAGTGTTTTTGTAGTAGATAGAAAATAGATTTTTTTTTATAAATACAAACAAAAATTTAATGTTAGTTAAATGTGTATTAAGACCATACTTTGCAAAGTGTCTATGTGCAACTAATTTACATTTCTGTTAGTTCAGGTTTTCTGCCTAGTAGATTTTAATCATAAAACGATTTATTTTGAAACAATTTATTATCAAAATACATTGTTTATTGCTACAGAGTAAAACTAAATAATACTAGTTAGGATCGAGAGGAATAACAAAGCAGAATGCTAGTTTCTATTTTGTCACATTTTCCTTATCTGAGAAAACATGGGTGTTGAAAACTTACGTTTAAAATGGGTGCGGTGCGGCATGGTCTTTTAATGATTTTTAAATTGAGGTGTGCCCCATTATGATATAAGACTTTCAAGCCGCCTTAAATCAGTACAACCTTAAACAGTTAAACAACGATTTTCGGAAAATGCTTATTGAAACTCCATTTTTAAACAAAAAAAAATTTGTTTCGTAAACTTTGATAATTGATAAATGAACTTATGAAAAAGCCGTATAATTCTGGAAAACTGAGTGCTTTAAAAAACATTCAAAATTCATTCCTTTACTAGGTAGCACCGGTGAACTAAGTTCGCAGTCATTTGTCTTCGATAATTTTTGGACAAATTCGTCAAAATGCAAAGTACATTATATCCTAAATTGAAGTTAGCAATGATGGTCATTAAAACAATTCATCATAATCAGGAGTTGTATGGGAAATAATTTGATAGGCAGAGTGTACCAAAATCGATCTGGAAATTGAAAAACAATCGTTATATTTTCCTTGAAACGTCATTGGTTTTTTGTTTCTGTTTTTTTTCCTACTTGATAATTGCAAATTACTTTTAGTTGATAACTGGCACAAACAAAAACGTTCATTCATTGTAGAGAAAATTCAGTCGTTTATTTACAGTTAGAGAATACTTTACTTGTTTAATTGATATATGTTTTTCCCTTCACATTTATATTATCTTTTAACATGGTTAAACAAACCATTAATTGATTGACTTTAATGACACCGAAACCCAGTGACATCTTGAACAAAATGTGACATTAATTAAAATGACATTAATTTGTCTTCTAGAATTATGTCCTTTAATTTCCTGATCGTCTTTGGAAAATGCTCTGCCTACAGTGGAATTCATAACTCAGTGACGATCCCACTACACAACTACTTCAGAGCCTGCTATCTTCTAGCAGGCTATGAAATTTTGACAGAAAAGGATGACATAATCAAATTAAATGGACTTTTGTTTCTCCATTCTTTTCTTTTGCCATTTTACAGCCAACTAGATGAAGTTTTATAATGAACACCCCGTACATGCTTAATGCAGGTTTAAACAATGTTGCAGTAATTGAATAAACGTTAAACTTTGATTTTCATGTGAGTTGAGTTTTAGTTATTATTAACATTAGATATCGACGTTAAAACAGCTTAAGTAATACTTATGCACGCAAAAAAATAAGTTGATTTTAAATCGATTTCGGTGTTGTTATTGGCAACTTAAAATCAGCGTTAAAAAATGACAATTTGTCTTGCAAAATTTAATTTTTATAAATAAATAATTGCACGATCGTTGTTTTATAGTAATTTATACTTCTATATAATTAAGTCAGTTTTGTTGGGTTACTAGCATCGTTAAAACAAAACTTGAAAAATGATGATTTACCTACTTAAAATTGACAGTTAAAAATAAATGAAAGGAATGTTATACCAGATAATGTTGAGGAAACTTTGTTTTTGAATAGTTTGAATATGGTTTGTTGGAACGCTTGAATATGGTTAAAATAGACGTACATTTTAACGTTGAATTTTAGCTGATTTTGATTACTAGCAACGTAAAATCAAAATTAAAAAGTTATGGTTTTAATATACAAATTTAACAGTTTAACGCAAATAATAGGACAGTAAAACTTCTTCTAAAATTTTGATAATATTTTAGAAAACACATAAATACAGAATACATACAGTGTGTGTCCAAGATAAGAAAGCACTGCATGGGAATCTCTGAAACGGTAAGAGATATAAAGGCGGTTAAATCCGTAAAAAGTTACACAATGTGTAGACATGATACGTGATGTTTGATTTAAGTTTCAGATAGAAGAAGATATCTCAAAAATAGCCGTTTTATCGGCATTGGTTTTTATTTATTTATATATAATAATATCCAAAAAAAAACCACTTTTTTATTGCACTTTTTTGAGCTCTTTAGGATGGCGACTGTTAGTTTTTATTCCAACTTTCTGTTACCGAGATACTATCATTATCTTCACAATTTCATATAAATATAGAAAAAAGCATATGCTGTGTTAGATATCGCTTTTTATACTCAATTCAATAATGCATTACAAGACATGATCTGTAATGATTCTTGTACCAAAAAAAGCAATTTTTAGTAAAATATGTACCTTTTTAAAACAGGGATTAACATTGCAATTGTCAGTTCTAACATCTGTCAATATATATTTAATAGTAGAAATATCGAAATGTATTCCAATTATTAAAACGAACGAACGAAATTCTACGGTTAGGAATTAGGAATTCACGGTTTTACAGGAATTTCAAGCTACTTGACTTAAGTAAATTTACACTTTTCTGAAACATTGCCCATGGTTTGGGCAAATATGGGCAAAAAATTACTTAAAGCGTCTAAAGTCAAAATTTAAAATTTTTGGAGAATTGCAGGATTAGAATTAAAACTAAAATTGATTAAAAATAACCCACGTTCTCCAAAAATGCAATAATTTTCATGTTTTTGAATCAACTCAATATTAGGACAAAATAATTCAAAACTGATTCAAATCTTCTAATATATTGTTTTTGGTAAAATTCTCTTTTGTACTAAAAACTATAAAATTTGGTTCAAAATTCAAAGTTGATATTTTTGGAAAAAGTCAGGTTAGGATCAATGCCAAAATGGGTTTAAAATGACTACAAACGTACAAAAATATAAATATGAAATATTTTGAAAAATTCATTATAGGAAAATAGTCAAGATTGGTTTAAAATCACTCATAATATTTAAGAATGCAAATTAAAACTTTTTGAAAAAAATGTAGGAGTAATAAGGGCCAAAATCTGTTAAAAAATAATTACAGCCTCAATAAATAAAAATGTAAAAAATTTGAAAAATTGCTTGTTAAAAGTGGGATTAAAACAAGACAAAAATGATTCAAAGCAATCTAAAAATGCAAATTAAGAGTGTTTGGAAAAATTTAGGTCAAAATCCATTAAAAGTGAGCCAAACACCCGACCAACAATAATTCAAAATAATCAAAAAATGCAAATTAAAGTTTTTGGAAACGTTCAGGATCCTTAGGGTCAAAAGCCATAAAAATGATTCAAAGCACCAAAAAATGTGTGTTGAAAGTTTATGGTCTTAAAGACATAAGAATTCTAAAGTCAAAATCGCTTTAAAATAAGTCAAAGCTTTTAACAAAGCCAATTTGAATTTTTGGAATAAATGCAGGTGAAGATCAAGGTCACGTTTGAAGTTTCTAGAAAAAGTCAAGTTAAGATTGGCACCAAAATCGGTTAAGAATGATTAGAGGCATCTTAAAATATAAATTTAAAGCTTTTGCAGAAAAATCCATTAAAAATTACTTAAAGCTTTTAAAAAATACAAATTTTGAGTTGCAGATTAGAATAATAGCGTCAGAATCCTTTAAAAATTACTCAAGAACTCATTGATGAACTTAAATTGCCATAAACCCTTAAAATGATGTTCCTGTAGTTTTTAATTGCGGTAATGTTATACAATTTCTTTAGGATTGAGTGGCCAATTCAGATATGAAAAAAATTTCAGATTAGTCGGTTATCGCTAAATCTTCATTAACTACTTTGGATCAAGTATCAAGTCAAGTCCTACGATAAAAAAGTCAAGTTAAGTCAAGTGACGACTTGTAAAGTTTTTAATTTTTCAAGTCAATGTTAATTTAAAACAACAAAAATTACTTTGACTTAAAATCATGTCAAGTCAAATAGCTTGAAAATCAAGTCACGCCATGAATTACTAGTAATACCTCGGGACTTGGTTGAATTAAAATAGTTTTTATTTCACTAATAATTTTAATCAATAAAAAACCTGAAGAATGTTGTTTAGAAACACCATTTGTACCTGGCTATTTTGCTGGCTAAAAACTATATCACTTATTAAAGCTACTTGATCCCAGGTTTGGGGCTCCTTGACCTCAAGTTTGGGACTACTCGAGCCCCAAACTAATGGGTAGTGCCTAATACTAGCAAGAACGTTCTTAATACTTAGCGCAAACGACTTAAAAAGAAAACCGAACTAATTTAATGTTTGCTTCAAGGTGGTAACAAATGAAAATCAGGCTAGCTCTCATACTAACTTTGTTTTTTTCAAAGATAAACCCATCGAGTTTGTACTCGTTTTCAGCTAACTTTTACCAACTCAGACCATGGTCCAGTCCAATTTTTGGAATCTCTAACCGTTCTCCAGATATTTGTAACTTTCGTTCTCTAAATATTTACTTTTTTATTTGCAAAGAAAAATCTATTAAGTTTGTATTCGTGTTCAGCTATCTTTCTCCAACTAAGTCAAAAGGTCCAGTACAATTTTTAAAACCTCTAACCGTTCCCGAGATATCTACTAACTTTGTTATTCGCAAATATAAACCTATGAACTTTGTACTAGTTTTCAGCAAAATTTTTCCAACAAAAACGTCAGTCCAGTCTAATTTTTTAAGCCTTCAACCATTTTGGAGATATTTCTGACTTTGCTATTTATTTTATATTTTCAAAGATAAATCCATTGAGTTTGTATTTGTTTTTGGCTAATATTTTTCCAACTAGGATGATAGTTCAGTCCAATTTTTGAAACCTCTAACCGTTCTGGAGATGTTTCAAACTTTATTATTTTAAAAGATAAGCCCATGGAGTTTGTACTCGTTTTCAGCTAACTTTTACCAACTAAGACGATGGTCCAGTTCATTTTTTGTAATCTCAAACCGTTCTCCAGATGTTTCTAACTTTCATTCTCGAAATATTTACTTTTTTATTTGCAAATAAAACCCCATGGACTTTGTATTCGTGTTCACTTAACTGTTTTCAATATGTCAAAACATCCAGTACAATTTTTAAAACCTCCAACCGTTCCCGAGATATCTACTAACTTTGTTATTCGCAAATATAAACCCATGAATTTTGTATTAGTTTTCAGCAAAATTTTTCCGACAAAACCGTCAGTCCAGTCTAATTTTTTAAACCTTTAACCATTTTGGAGATATTTCTGACTGTTTTTGGATAATATTTTTCAACTAGGATGATAGTTCAGTCCCATTTTTGAAACCTCTAACCATTCTGGAGATGTTTCAAACTTTATTATTTTCAAAGATAAGCCCATGGAGTTTGTACTCGTTTTCAGCTAACTTTTACCAACTAAGATGATGGTCCAGTCTATTGTTTGTAATCTCAAACTGTTCTCGAGATGTTTCTAACTTTGATTCTCGAAATATTTACTTTTTTATTTGCAAAGAAAACCACATGGACTTTGTATTCGTGTTTACCTAACTGTTTTCAATATGTCCAAACGTCCAGTACAATTTTTAAAACCTCCAACCGTTCCCGAGATATCTACCAACTTTGTTATTCGCAAATATAAACCCATGAACTTTCTACTAGTTTTCAGAAAAAAATGTCCAACAAAACCGTCAGTCCAGTCTAATTTTTTAAACCTTCAACCACTTTGCTATTTTCAAAGATAAATCCATTGAATTTGTATTTGTTTTTGGATAATTTTTTTCAACTAGGATGATAGTTCAGTCCAATTTTTGAAACCTCTAACCATTCTGGAGATGTTTCGAACTTTATTATTTTCAAATATAAGCCCATGGAGTTTGTACTCGTTTTCAGCTAACTTTTACCAACTAAGACGATGGTCCAGTTCAATTTTTGTAATCTCAAACCGTTCTCCAGATGTTTCTAACTTTTATTCTCGAAATATTTACTTTTTTATTTGCAAATAAAACCCCATGGACTTTGTATTCGTGTTCACTTAACTGTTTTCAATATGTCAAAACGTCCAGTGCAATTTTTAAAACCTCCAACCGTTCTCGAGATATCTACTAACTTTGTTATTCGCAAATATAAACCCATGAATTTTGTATTAGTTTTCAGCAAAATTTTTCCCACAAAACCGTCAGTCCAGTCTAATTTTTTAAACCTTCAACCATTTTGGAGATATTTCTGACTTTGCTATTTTCAAAGATAAACCCATTGAGTTTATATTTGTTTTTGGTTAATATTTTTCAACTAGGATGATAGTTCAGTCACATTTTTGAAACCTCTAACCATTCTGGAGATGTTTCGAACTTTATTATTTTCAAAGATAAGCCCATGGAGTTTGTACTCGTTTTCAGCTAACTTTTACCAACTAAGATGATGGTCCAGTCTAATGTTTGTAATCTCAAACTGTTCTCGACATGTTTCTAACTTTCATTCTCGAAATATTTACTTTTTTATTTGCAAAGAAAACCCCATGGACTTTGTATTCGTGTTTACCCAACTGTTTTCAATATGTCCAAACGTCCAGTACAATTTTTAAAACCTCCAACCGTTCCCGAGATATCTACCAACTTTGTTATTCGCAAATATAAACCGATGAACTTTCTACTAGTTTTCAGAAAAAAATTTCCAACAAAACCGTCAGTCCAGTCTAATTTTTTAAACCTTCAACCACTTTGCTATTTTCAAAGATAAATCCATTGAATTTGTATTTGTTTTTGGCTAATTTTTTTCAACTAGGATGATAGTTCAGTCCAATTTTTGAAACCTCTAACCATTCTGGAGATGTTTCGAACTTTATTATTTTCAAATATAAGCCCATGGAATTAGTACTAGTTTTCAACTAACTTTTTCTAACTAAGACGAGAGCTTATCCCAGTTTTTGAAGCCTCCAACCGTTCTAGAGATATTTCCAACTTATTATTTTTAAAGATAAACCCACGGACTTCGTACCCGTTTTCAGCAAACTTTTTCCATGAAAAAAATGGTGGTCCAGTCCAATTTTTAAAACCATCAACTGTTCTCGTGATATCTTTTGTTATTTTCAAAGATAAACCCATTAAGTTTGTATTCGTTTTCAGCTAACTTTTTCTAATTAAGACAACGGTCTATTCCAATTTTTGAAGCTTCCAACCGTTCACGGGATATCTAGAAACTTTGTTATTTTCAAAATAAACCTATGAAGTTTGTATTCGTTTTCAACTAATTTCTACCAACCAAGAAGATGCTTTAGTCCAAAGCCAGTTTTTCGTCCCCTAGTTTCATCCCCTTTTTCCGTCCCCTAGAATAATCAAATTTTAAAATTTTCTTAATTTTGTTGACGTCTTTAATTGCAAGAAAATTCAAGTAACTGGCATGTCGAAAAGAGATGGTTTATTGATGGGTCATTCTTAAAATTTAATTAGTGCCTTTTCTAATTCCTCATGATATAAAATTGAGACTAGCCACTTTAATAGCAAATTTAGATTTATGCTATTTGATTCTTAACAATTTTTTGAGAAATTGCCTGTTTTTTTTTGAGAAAAAATTTATTAGGTGATAAGGATCAAAATTCATTAAATTAAACACAATTATATGATTTTAATTATCGTTGCGGGTTATTTATTATTAACTTATGTTCTCAGCTATGCTAGACTTGTTTTAATTGCTCTCTTGCTGGAATGTTATTGTTGTCACATCTGACTTTACTTAAATGCTTTCATCCATTTAAGAATGTAAATTTAATTATGCTTTATACATTCTCAGCAACCGTAGACTCGAGAAAAAAAATCTTATGAAAAAAGCAACTTAATTTAATGTCCTATTCACGTACGTGTTCTATGGCCAAAAAGTTGTGAATTACTCTTTATAAATGACTAAATATTAGAAAAATCTCAAAAATTAGTTTCATCATCATGTTTTTTTCCTTAAATTTGGTTTCGCTACATTTACAATAGTCAATGCAGGGGGCTGCAATATACATACCCAAGTTACTGATTTTATGGATAAACCATTATTTTACTTTCTTAAATTTTTACTACAAACTAAATTGAAATGTAATATGATCGGAAAATTACATTAAAAGTCAATTAATGTGCTATCTTAAATGGTCCAGACAAATAATTGTTAAAAATATAGAACAGAAGAATAATACCTAATGCAGAAAAAAAAATTATATTAATTTTAGTCCCTAATTAGTAGCCCTAAAATAGTAATTATAATTATAATTTCCCTGAGATTTCTGTTGTTTTACGTAAAACTTCCTACACCGTAATCCTTCCAAAGAAATCATGGGCGGGTCATGGTTGTGGTTTTCTCTGATCCAGATCTCTTGACCATGAGAGGTGAGGGCGGCTCTACAAAACGTTTTCCTATCCGATACGCAGCTCCAGTACGTTTTTCTATCCGATTTGTTTTTCATGCCAAAAATGTAGTTCCTGACAATCAGCTGAGGCTGTCTCAGCCCGATTTTGAAATAGACGAGTTCTAAAATGGTAGCAGGTTAGTATTGGGAAAAATTGTTTGGGTTTGACAGCTCGGTTTACCTTAATTTGGGTAGGATAAATAACCAGAATGGGTAGTATAATATGGGTATATTTCGATTAAATAAGGTTTTTTTTTATAAAGAGGAATAACATAGTTTACTTAATGTTAGTTTTATATAATACTGATAATAATATATCGATTGGTCTCTCTATTATGTATATTGAACTAAAAGCAATAAATCTGTATACTTAGCTACACCACGGAAAATATATATATTATTAACGTTATGTGTATGTTTGTATTAAAGTCGTTTTCAGAAATAAATCCTACTGGCTTTAGTTATTATTTTTAAACCGATAATTAAGAAAAAGGGGCATTTTTAATACGATGATATTTTCTGCATAAGAACCCACCCAAAACTAACCAAAAGTGTTTAATCCAGTAATTAAAAAATATAAAATAAAGGATTTATATGTGATATGAGAGTGACAGTATTTAAAATCTGAGTAGTTTTTGATTAGCTACGGGGTGTTCATTATAAAACTTCATCTAGTTGGCTGTGAAATGTCAAAAGAAAGGGATGGAGAAACAAAAGTCCATTTATTTTGATTATGTCATACTTTTCTGGCAAAATTGTATAGCCTGCTAGATGAAGTTTTATAATGAACTCCCCCTACTTGGTTTTGAATATGATCTTTTGGACTCTAAATCCAATATGTTTAAAAGCAATTAGCTTAAGCTCTTTTGCGTGCAAATGACCATAACTTTTGTAAAACTGTCACTGCGGCTCACACGATTCGCCTACGACACTCAGCACATGTCATTTTGTCATTTGGTGGAGTCTCTATGTCAAGTAGGTATGTGAACGTACCCCTAATGGTCCCTAGCTGTGCGTCAATGTCATGTCAAGTGCCAGTTGCCACAGAGATGAGTGAGGTTAAGGGTTAACACAAAAAGGAGGGAACCTGGCTTTTAGTAAAACTTGTCTTGTAATGGTAGCTGCCCCTCTTAGGGCTCTGGTTAATAATATACTCTCTAGTTAGTGGTGTTTTAATTGTGATCCTTCACCGGGATATTACAAGGTGTCAAGTCATGTACCGCTGGTGCTTGAAGTGATAGTGAATAAAATAAAGAAGGCTTTTGCTTGAGTCTTAAAAAAGAAAAATGGAAAATTTGTTTCGGCCTCCAGAACCGTTGGTGCTAGACGGCCGATAACTGGAAGAAGTTTGCTCAAAAGTTTGATCTCTTCTTGACTGCCTCGAGCCTTAATTCCAAACTAGAGGAGACTAGAATTGCTGTTTTCCTGAATCTCGTAGGTGTCGTACGTAATCTCGTACCCCGAAGAAGGAAAAAAGTCTTTGTATGCCATACTGAAGAAGCTGTTGGAGAAGTTTTTCCCACAGCAAACTTGATTTTTGAGCGTTCTAAATTTAATAGTGATATATATAAAAAGATTAACAAATGTTTGATAGTTTCTTGACTGAGCTGAGAAAAGCTGTGAGGACAACAGGATGCCACGACCAAGACGAAATGGTCAGATACCGTATAGTGTTGGGAAAATGAGATTTGAGATTGGGACGCAAGAAAGACTCATACGAGAACCAAAATTGACCTTAAACAGGCCAATAGACTTTGCCGTGCTATTGAAGTTAGTAAGTCCCAGTCACGTCAATGTGAACTGAACGTGAATGCAGTAAGTGGACATTCTTTAAGTCCCCAAAAGGGTAAGCAGTACTGATGATGTCTTGTGCAACTATTGTGGTTACAAATACATGAGGAGTAGGAAGTGTCCCGGACTAGGAAAAACTTGTGCAAAATGTCAGGGTCGAGACCATTTCGCTGCAGTTTGCCGAAAAGAGCAGAAACAAAAGTTTAGAGTCCCAGATAGGACCAAAAAGAACATTAATGGTGTAGAGACAGAGAATCGCGAAGCATTGAATGATGAAGAATCCCGCAATGACGACCAGTTTATTGTCAGTTCAGCATATTTGGTGGGCTCAGTACATGTGTGGTGGAAAAGACAATGAAGTCTCAATCTCTCTGTCAAAATACAGAAAGTCCTGGCAGGCGAAAACAGATTTGTTTTAAGTTAGACACTGGATCAGAAATAAGTGTTTTGCCACTGCATGTTTTTAAAAGCTTAGTTGAGCCTGGTGAAATTAAGCCATCAAAGGTTATGTTAGTTTCCTATGGAAGTGAGTAATTTAAAATCAGGCTTCCGGGAGAAGTTAACTTGCTGTGTGAAGTCAATGGGTATACCTCTTTGATCAATTTTGTAGTTGTGGATGCTACTAATCAGTTGCCTCTCCTTGGGTTGCCAAGTTTTTTTGTAATTTATTGATTCCTTAAAGATTTCATGTTTAAACGGCTGCCTTTTTATGCTTTTTTTATGGATACGTCATACGCCCACCACAGCGTTTCTTTCGCTTCCCCCCAAAACAAACACCAAGACTGGTAGTTCTTTAAAAAATTTCATTTTGGACGCTACAAGAATTATAAGACTGTGAAGGCTTTCACGGCCGGTCAAAATACAATCTACAATGTTTTCCGGGCTTTGGAGCCGTGGTCCAATAGAATTTCTTCCTGACGTTTCGTCTACAACTGTGACTTATCAAGGGCGATGAGGTAAGGGGCGAAGTGATCTCCCGTGCTTCCCAACGTTGACTGATTCGACGGTGTTGAGCTCGGTGGTATATATTCCCCCACCGTCGCGGTGCAGTGTATGGACTGGGGTGGGGGTAGTGGTGGCGCGGGGTTTCGGCGCACCTGAAGTATGCCGTAGAACCCGCTTCCAGTCTGCATTCAGAAACGTAATTTCCTCCTTCCTGTTAAAATT
This sequence comes from Taphrorychus bicolor, assembly GCA_951812265.1. NCBI lineage: Eukaryota > Metazoa > Arthropoda > Insecta > Coleoptera > Curculionidae > Taphrorychus > Taphrorychus bicolor. The sequence goes on from OX638300.1 coordinate 5,229,375, forward strand.
GTTGTCGTGTTAAAAATCTCTTGGCCTCTCTCGTCAGCCTCGGATAGAAACGCTGCGATTGATATAAGATATCCACCTCGTTGAAGAGGATGTCATGACCTTCGGAGAGAACGTGCTCTGCTAATGATGACTTTTGTTTGTCCCAGACTGCAACTCCTCATGTGTTCCGTAATCCTCGTGTTGACACTGCGTTTTGTGGTGACAATGTATACCGAGCTACAGCCTCATGAGACTCGGTAAACTCCGGGTGCCGATAGGGGATCTCTGGGGTCTTTGGTCGATCTCCAGCTCTTGTTGTACTATACGTGAGTTTAAAGACACAAAGTAACGGACAGGATCGGTAGGCTACTAGAAAAGCACAATGTTAAAACTGTCTTTAAACATACTCGTACAATTCAACAGAGCTTAAGATCGGCCAAAGACCGCCGAGATCCTCTATCGGCACCCGGAGTTTACTGAGTTCCATGTAGCAGTGGCTTGGTATACATTGGCACCACAAAATGCAGTGTCAACAGGAGCGATTACGGAACACAAGAAGAGATGCAGGCTGGGACAAACACAAAAGTTAGCATTAGCAGAGCTCGCTCTCTCCGAAGGTCACGACATCCTTTTCAACGAGGTGGATATCTTATTTCAATCGGTGTGTTTCTATCCGAGACTGCTCTCTATCCTGACTATCACTAACCTGAACTAACGAGAGAGCCCACTGAGATCTCTAAACATGGCAGCAATTTTAATAGGAAGGAGGAAATTGCGTTTCTAAATGCAGACTGGAAGCGGGTTCTAGGACATACTTCAAGGTCGCCGAAACAACACGCCACCACTAGCCCCACCTCAGTCCCTCCACTGCAGCGCGACTTCTTTTCATTGCGCCGTCTTCCTTCCAAGGTTGGCGATCCAACTGGCAATAATTACACGTGGCACAGCTGCTCTGAAGATTTCGGATGATGTTTTACTGAGCCATCGGCATAAGTCCTTGAGCCACGAATTCTGTCTTGTCCCTATTGACCTCTTCCCCTGAATCTTTCCCTCGATGATCAACCGAATTACCTCATATCTATATACCCTCATTATATGTCCAATATACCTGAGTTTGCGCTGTTTGATTGTTAGCATCAGTTCCTTGTTTTTCTGCATTCTATTAAGAACCTCGGTGTTTCTTGTTCTTTCGATCCAGGGTATGCGCAATAGTCTCCTATAAAGATACATTTCGAAAGCTTCAACGCGTTTTTCTAGCGAGAGGTTGAGGGTCCAGCTTTCACAGCCGTACAGCGAGGATAGAGAACACGTAGCAGCGTAGCATTCAGATTTTAAAACCCAAGTCTAGGTCACGCCTAATAAAAAAGTTTTTCATGTCGATAAACGTCCTCCTGGCCTGTTCGATTCTTAATAGTATCTCTTTCGTCGAATCGCAACTACACACACTAGTGCTCCTAGATATCTGAAGAATGATATCTGCTCAACGATCTTGTCATGTATATGGAGGGCAGCTTGATATGCAGTTTATAAAGCTTGCTGTATTCAACAATGACGTCCACAAGTTGCTGGAGTTCAGGCAAATTGCTGGCAATAACGATTGTATCGTCGGCATATCTTATATTGCTAATTGTTTTGCCATTGATTTTGATTGCAGCGCTAGTGTTTTCAAGAGATTCCGCGAAAATGTGTTCCGAGTACAGATTAAGAGCAGCGGGGATAATATGCATCCTTGTCGCACTCCTTTTATTCTCCACCCGACATTTTGTTCTCTACCCTTACTTGAACAGTCTGATCGTAAATCACCCTCGCCTACACCTGTTTTTCTGAGTATTTCCGCTAGTTTTTGATGTTGCCTGCAGTCAAAAGCTTTGTGGTGGTCTATGAAGTAGGCGTATATTTCCTCATCTTCAATCCGTTTCCCAATCCGTTTCTGAAGCCGAATTGATTGTCATCAAGTTGCTGTGCGCATTTCTTGAATATGCGGGTGTGTATAACTCTCAGGAACGTTTTTAGTACGTGTGACATCAAACTTATCATGCGGTAATCATCGCATTGGGAAGCGTTAGGTTTTTTTGGGTAAAGTGATTTAGAAAAGTTGATCTTAGCCGTTCCGAGGGTAATTTTCCAGTTCTATAAATATCGTTGAACAGGTCTGTTAGCTAGACTTAACCCTATACCGTCTTCGCGGATTAAGAGTTTTAAGAGAGTAGGTGGTCACCAATTTCTCGATCAACCCATCTGCATACTAGATTCGGGATCTACCCCTCATAAGTACAGCTTTGGCTGGTCGACAAATTAGGGACCGTAAGAGTTTCAAGGTTTCAGCGTGTACCTCATCGGACCACACACCCTTTCGATCCTTCTGTATTAGGATGGCGTGTTTTACCTTGTCAAGCGCGACGGCGGGGGAATAAATACCACGGAGCTCACTGTCGAATCAGTCAACGTCAGGAAACACGGGAGATCACTTCGCCCATTGTGTGGCAATATAAGTGAAGATATTTATGTTTCGATTTATTGTGGATGTTTCTGACATAAAAAATGTTGATTATGTTCAAAATGATTTGACTTCTTTAAAATTTTTGTTATATTTTTTTATTACATATATTTCACTTCGTTTCCATTGTCGGTTTGATGTACAAGTTTTTCTTTGCTTTTATTGTTTTCAAGCTATTGATGAGTAGAGTTGTAAAAAAAATATATATATCTTTAATGTTTAAATAATGAACATTTTATCACAAAAAGAAACAAATCAAAACACAGAAAAAAAAAGTAAAGGGAAGGTTAACAGGAAAAGGAGGAGAACAAGTTTTCGTTTTAAAAGAAATCATGTTCACAGTCTGCTTTTATGGTCAACCAATTTTACACTTTTGATATGGTTTAATGTCTTATAGACTCACTTCTATAAGCTTTATTGTAAGTTTTTAAAAATTTTGAAGAATTTATTATTTAGCTTTAATCTAAATCTAAGAAATATATTCTTTGACTCTCTTCTCTTTTTTTTTCCTTAATTTTTCTACCCTGAATTTTATTTATTAGTCCTTTACTCTCTCTTTATCACAATTATTTTCATTTTATTTGATGATCAAATTTCTTCTTTTGACAATTTTCTTTCCTTTGTTTTTGTCTCCTGTGTTCATTTCTACTCATTGCCTTGATGTTTTTATTTTCATGCTAGTCAAGATTCTTTGAGTCAAGATATTCGTCAAGAATAATTTTGCCTTTTTGTGCGGCTGTTCCTCTCTAAAAACTTTACTTGTCCCTCTTTTTTGACGAGCAGTTCATTTTCTACTTGAGTGTGAAGAAAAAATTGTAAAAGAAGTAATGTGCTTTAGTACTTTTTTTTCTACATATGTACCTACCTAGGGTTGTTTCGTTCTTTGTCACTTCTTGATGAAGATTTAATCGCTTCTAACTCTGGGCAACTCTTGTAAAAAGTTGGCAAATAAATTTCGTTTAGACGTTTGAGATCTAACTTCTTCTTCTTATTGTGCCCTGTCAGGTCCCCCTGACGTTGGCAATCACGATGGCCCCTGTCTTCAGCTACTATAAACAATTGTTCGACGCTATGTATGCCTGTCCATTCCCGGATGTTCTTAATATAGCCAAGGTATACCTCGGCTATCTTCTCAGAGGTTGTTAAATTATTCTAAACGGTTACAGCACAGACCAAATGTAACAGTTAATTATTCTTTGTCTCAGCTTTAGTTTCAGGCTGTCATTACAAAACAGGGATCTCATCTTCCGGAACGTTGTACGTGCTGTTTCAGTCCTACATCTAATTTCCCTATCAGGGTTGAGTTGTTCGGTGATGTAATAAATTGGATACTCTCTCAACGTTCTGCCCATTTATCTATAGTGACGCATTGAGGTATGGTTGACGGCTAAAGACCATAAACTTTGTCTTAGCAACATTTACATTCAATCAACGAGACTGAATGTCCTGTCCCACTGCACTAACAGAATTTATGAGACTTTGGAGATCCTGAAGATAGCCGTATGGTCAGCATAGCGAATGGTGTTAATCAGCTCGCCGTTGATTTTGACCCCCAATTCTTTTTCATATCAAGGCTCTTAAAGACTTTGTCAGAAAATAGGTTGAAAACAGCGGAAACAGCACATCTCTGTCGAACGCCTCGTTGGATATGACGTTCATCTGTAAATCTTCCATTGACTCGACCGACTGCCTTTTACTGCCTTTTATCTTAATTACACGTAAATCTTTTCCATCAACACCACTATGTCTCAATATATTTATGAGCTTTACGTGTTGCACTCTGTCGAAGGCCTTGTCATAATCAATAAAACATACGAAAACATCCTTATGTTGCTCTCGACATTTTTGGAGAAGAACATTCAGAGCAAACATTGTTTCTCTGGTTACAAGGGCATTTCTAAAGCCGAACTGCGTCTCGTCTAAATCACTTTCGCATTTGTTTCTTATTCGAGCGTGTATAATGTTAAGGAACACCTTTAGTGTGAGGCTCATCAGGCTTATTAGCCTGTGATTGTTGAACCTCCTGGCTTGTTGTTTTTTTGGGAATTGTTATGAATACAGATTTCAGCCATTCTTCTGGTATTTCTCCCGTGTTGTATAGGTCATTAAATAGTTTAACTAAGATATCAATGTTTTTATCGTTGATAATTTGGAGGAGTTCTAGTGGGATGTCATCAGGTCCCGTCGCTTTTTTTGTTTTTGCAGATTTTATATTACATAAGACTTCAGATTTTAAAATTTCAGGTCCTTCGTTGTCGTCTATAACAGTCATCGTGGTTGGTCTATTGTCTTTGAACAGATCATCCATGCATTAAGAACTTCTTCCTCGTCTATAATGATTTTGCCTGCGTTGTCCACCAAGATACTAGGGGCTATTTTGTTAAACAGACCAGCCTTTTTGTACATGTCAAAGGTATCATGTCTCCTCTCCAGTTCTTCTATTTCCTTGCATCTATCCACCATCATCTTTTCTTTGGCATTCCTGATTTTATTTTTTATTTCCGTTTGTTCTTACTTTCCTCTGTGTTTTTGCATTTTTGTCTTTCTTCCATGAGTTCCAGAATCTCTTAGTCATCTATCGTTGTTTTTTTGGTTTGATGTTGTTTGCTGCGTTCTCTTCCATTATTTTAATGACGTGTTCTCGAAATATTTTCCACGTTTGGTTCACCGTATTGCTATTTATTACTGTCATTGTGTCGAGACTGTTGTTCACTTCGTATTCCAGTTTATTTTGTTCACATCGTTTATGGAAAACTTTAGTTTTTTTGTTGTTTTTGTTTACTTTTTAAGGTTAATTTTTATTTTGGCGACTAGTGGGATATGGTCCGATCCTATGTCTGTACCCGGATAGGTGGTGACCCTTGGGACACAGTTTCTAAACCTTTTAGCTACCAGGATGTAATCGATCTGATTTCTTATTATGTGATAAGTATTATCGACTGGCTCGGTCAGATCTACGACCTTTGCCTATTTTAGCATTGCAACCTCCCATAATAAGATTGATATCATTTTGTTTGAGGCGATTAAGTACTTTACTAGTTGTTGGTATAAAATCTACGTTCATGATCATATTTCTTCTCCGCCCTAAGTGCATATATGATTTAGCTAAATATAAAAATCTAACTACACTTGATTAATGGGAAAATTCTGGAATAATTTATGTTCAGAAGAATTAGGTCTGAAAATGTTCACAAAAACTTCTTTTGAGTAAAGTTAGAAACGACAGAAAGTCGTTAAGAAGTGTTGCTTAGAATAAAAAACTACGCCAAAATACCAAATTTCAGCAAGTAGTACTACTATGATTTTTCAACTTAAATATTTTAATATTTTTGTTTAGCTTTTCGGTAACAGTTATGTCAAAGTCATCAAGTCGTAAAAGTTGCTTGAAATCAAAATTAAGATCCGATTCCCAAATTCGGGCAACTTTGATCACTGATATAATATTCTTTAAGTTTTCCTTAATAAAAATTTGAAAAGTGATCCGTGAGTGCGTGATCCGTGAGTCGGCCGGTGCTAAGCTGGTGATTCTAAGCAACTTTCCTTAATGATTTTCTATTGTATGTGTCCTTAGGACTGAAACTTAACTCTATTGAAACATTCATTTTCAAAACCTTTTAATTTCTCAAAAGGAAAATTGTGACAGAAATTGGTGTTTGCTAAACCCCAAAACATAAATTTTTAAATTAGATTTTTTTTTCTTTTTACAAGAGCCGTTTTACCTAAACGGGGACACGTAGACTGAGCAACAATGGTTACCAGTGTATTATGCCAATTAGCAACACTCAGTGCATTTGTTTTTATAATCACAGATTTAAAAGTTGTACAAAACGCATACGTGCTTAGTAGTCCACAGAACATAGAAAAGCAACTATCCTATTGCATTACTGTTATCAGCGCGATTAAGTCCAGCTATGAATTGCATATAATAAAGATTACAAAAACTTATCATTTAATTGTCATTTAACTTGGAATTTGTTTTCTAAAATAGAATAATTCGTTTTACTATGAAACTATTCTTGTATCTTGCTCTAGTTTAGAGTGAAGTGCTTTCATTGAAAGTATAATATCTTGGAAATTATGCATATTATTTGCAGGTTGCTATACTTTGTCCAGAGCTTAACTTATAACGTTTACATAATAATCAATTAAGTAACTAGGTTTAAAACAGGCATTTTTTGATTATCAAAGTCGGAATGATGACAAAACAATTATCACCGCCCTAATAGCGAATTGAACCTCCCTTAGAATCCGTTTGTTATTTCCAACATGGCTCTGTATATTGAAAAAACAAAGATGCAGCATCTATAATGAATCATATTGCGCTTTGCGTCCTATCATTAATTAGAAAGGTGTTGGATCGCAAGTGTAGGACAAATAGCCATTTCACTTACTCGAAATCGCCAACGTTTCGACCTTTATTTTTAGGTCTTCCTCGGGGCTTAAAGTTCATGGTGCCTATTGTTTTGTCATACGTATGTTGTTATTGTAGCCCTTGCGAAGACCTAAAAATAAAGGTCGAAACGTTGGCGATTTTGAGAAAGTCAAGTGGCTATTTGTCCTACATCTGTGATCCAACACCTTTCATTAATCAATATCATTCATACCGTAGCCCCTGTATCACTTCAAAGGGTAAAACACACCCTATTATATATTTACAAAGTGACATATGATGACCTTTTGCAGCCTAGCCGTGGACAAAAGTTTATATAGGTCAAGATAAATTATTGACACATAAATTACCTTTGAGAGCTCTATCGCAGATCAACTAGATACAAAACAAAACAGAAAAACACGAAAAACTGAATACCCGTGCGCGTTTGTCTGATCACTGATTGTTTTACTTCAAACATGATTCAGCCAGTTTTTATTCTACCAGCTATGCTAGAAACGGACCGCAAAAGAGGGTCGCAGCTCTTAACTTGAAGGGCAAATGAAAAAGTAGGGTGCAGGTAGGCAGATATTTTCCCTTCCAACACAACTTAAGGGACCCTTTCAAATTGCCTTGCCGGTCACCATACAAGGAAGGTAATAGTAATTCCCAATACATATAACCGAAGAGTGTTTTTATTATCAGGATTGTTCTCTCTGATTATACAGGGTGATTCAAAATTCAGTACAAAGATTTTAAGGTCATATTTGTGGGGTCAAAATATGACGTTTTTTTTCTATAAGCATGGATCCTAAAATGAACTCCCTTCCCTACGGGCTCTCAAAATTGAAAAAAATATATTTTTTTTTTATAAATGTGGCCGTAGTTATTCATAAAAATTCTCCCTGTTTCTAAACGAGCTTTTTTCATTTCCTTTCTCAGAAATGGCAAAATTTTAATTCTTTGCAGTGCTTAAGAACTTGCTGTCATTATGACGACGAACATTTTATGTCTCCCATCAGTTTTATTGACCTCATCGTCACTATCTAGTAGCGCAAACAAATATCTTTAATTTCGATTTCTTGAACTTTCTTGATTAAACTAACTGTTTTCGAGAAAAATCCCTTTTGCTGAATGGCTAACTATTACCATTCACAGACGTTTGTAAACTTAAAAAAAATTATTTTAAACCCTTTTTGCATTTCATGACTGTTAGGAATGGAAAAAATAGTAAACCTGTTACTTGCAAAAAACTGCAAATAATTAAAATTTCTGAGAAATAAAATCAAAAAAGCTCGTTGAGAAACAAAGATGTACAAATTTTCATGAATAAATAAGACCGCAAGTAGAAAAAAATTCCATCTTTGAGCGCTCGTAGGGGGGAGATGGTTCATTTTAGGACCCATGTTTATAGGAAAAAACGTCTTATTTTGACTCCACAAATATACAGTTAAAATCATTGCACTGAATTTTGGATCACCCTGTATAGGGTGGGCTTTTTTTACCGTTACAGTTATAACAAACTGTAGAAAAACAGTTGTTATAAACTATAATAAAAATGTATCTAAATAACATGATCAAAAATGTATATGTGGTGTAATCAAAAATTTACTTTTTCTTTGACAGACTGACAGCTTTCAACGAGGTTTGGATATCTTTATCTATTTCTAAGAGTACCTTTTCAACACTGATTTCTATAGAAACATTTAATACAAACATACTAAATTTAATATGTATAGATGGGATTAAAGATTGTGCAGTTTGTGTACTTAAAGCAAAGCCTTGAATACACAAGCTGCCAAACGATTAAATACCAAAATTTTAATCAATGTTCCAAAATAGAAGCCGCCTAGAAAACACTCCAATGCTCCGTGACTGGAACGTCTCTATTGCCGAAAAATGTACACAACATTTTTCACAATAAGAAAATAAAATTATAGGTGTTTTATGCGAGGACCAGATTAAACAAAAACTTAATGAAAGATACATTTACAGATAGACCTTACAATCGTTGGCCTACGGCTTTAGTGTTAAACGCATTTTCTTTAAAATACTGCCTTATATAATTTTCATTTATCAAAGGTAGGTACCCCATAACATAATTTTGGAAAGTCATCTCAAAAACGGATTGACTTCACACATATCATATCATATTCAAAAATTGTTTAGCAATTCGAGGAAAATTGAATTATAGATTAAAAAACATGTTAGTCCATTAGAAAAAATGAAATGGTACCTGGTACCTAGTTTTTATCCAGTATATAGTAAAGAGAAAGGAACCCTGGAACTTTTTAGAGAGCTTCTTTAGACAATAATCTACCTTTATTAGACACTGTGAAGGCTTTCACGGCCAGTCAAAATACAATCCAAAGTGTTTTCCGAGCTTTGAAGCCGTGGTGCAATGGAATTTCTTCTTGATATTTCATCTGCACTATAGATACACAACTATAGACACGCTACACTTTGATAATGTCTACAGTAACTACGGCAGACATTATCAAAGGCGATGAGGCAATGGCCGAAGTGATCTCCCATGCTTCCCGACGTTGACTGATTCGACTGTGGTGAGCTCCGTGGTATTTATACTGGCGCCGTCGCGCTGCAGTGGAGGGACTGGGGTGGGGGTAGACTTGGCGCGGGGTTTCGGCGTACTTGAGGTATGTCGCAGAACTCGCTTCCAGTCTGCATTTAGAAATGTAATATCCTCCGCCTAGCGTTCTGAATAAGGGAAGAGATTTTGCCATAACACCATCCAGGATATCAGTGGAAGACATCATAGCAAATGTGGAGAGCGAAATCCGGCAGCTGCCTCTTCAGACGGCTGAACAGATAAGGATGGAGACGTTACGAATTCTACAACGAGCAAAACCACCAAAAAGCAATCTCACCCTTGCAGAAAGGAAAACTCTAAAAGCCTTGAACGAAGACAAGCATATTCTCATTTCACCAGCAGATAATGGAAATGCCTCAGTAGTAATGTCAACATCAGATTACGAAGGAAAAATCAGGACTACTGTTATATCTCACCACCTACAAGATCTACTTGTGATCCAACCACCCGGATTTTGAGGGCCAACAACAATTTAATCAAGGACGTGGGATCGGATCAAATTACCTCTTCTTCACTGTCGGCCTTATCCGTTCTGGATCCGCTATCATCATAGCAATACGCACTTTGTTGACCGCAGCGCGGAACAGTTCAATGGAAGTCACGCCAAACCACTTACGCAAGTTCGCGAGCCAGGAAATTCTCCTTCTACCTGGTCCTCTTCTTCCCTAACGGACAGGATTGGTAGGCTACTGCCCTAGTAGCACCCTGACGTCAATATGACGTCACACGAACTAAAGACGTCATCAACTCACGTCATAGAACTGATGTGAATAAGATGTCATTATTAAGTCATCTAGTTCATATTTATAAAATATTAATGACTTACTAGTAACAATTCAAACATTTATAAAGCAAGGGGGGTTTTCTTATAATTTTATATTAGAGAGAAAAGCAAAGTGATGGAGATTTGCCGATTTGCCCCCTTTTTGTGGCGCCCTCTATGGGGTCGCTTTGATTGATTCTGATCATCCCAGGCGGAAACGTGACGTCATTATAACGTCAAGTTTTGATGATCATTCGTTATTCGACGTCACCTAATGAAAAAATGACAAATAAGTGACGTCGATTTTTCGACGTGTGAATGACGACTCATAATCACGTTATAATAACGTTATATTTAGTCGAATAATTTGTTTGCATATTTAATGTACCTAATACATATACACATAACATATTTAATTGACTTATAGGTATGCAAAAAAAAATATTAGATGACAATTTCATAAAATAAAATTTTTAACTTCTTTGGCAAAAAAAATTAATTTAAAATATGCAAACTATTGATAAAATTATTTTTATTGTATATTTTAAATCGGGGTGTAGCCGCTTCATAAAGCAAATTTTTTTAAATATCTTGTTATTTTTTAGGTAAGTTTTTCTTGTTACTTCAAAATTTAAAAACTTTGTGTGTTGTTACCAAAATCAAAATTTTTAAATTTTTTGTTACTTTTAGAACAAAATGTCTGGTTACCAAGGCAAAATTAAAAAAATTCGTGTTACGGTTACATTAACATTTTTAAAAGTTTTAAATTTTGTATTATGCTTTAGACAAATTTTTCACGTTACTAGCGTCAAAACTTATTTGATGTTACATTCAGATCAATGTAATGGAAGTATTTCTGGTTTCTAAATAAATTTTTTTAAATTTTGTGTTACGTTCAGATTATAATTTTATGTTACTACAGTCGAAATTTAAAAAAATTTGTGTTAGATTTAGGCTAAAATTATCTGTTAGAAACTCCAAAATTTTTAAATTTTGTGTTACTTTTAGACCACAAGTTCTTGTTACTAACTCAAAATTAAATAATTTTGTGTTACGTCTAGACTAACATTTAAAGTTAAAATTTTAAGATTTTGTGTTACTTCCAGAGTAAAATTTCGTGTTACATTAGCTAAAATTTCCTGTTACCAAAGTCGAAACTTAAAGATTTCATGTTACTTTGGAAACAAAGTTTCTTATTACTAAAGTCAAATTTTGTGTTACTTTTAGACCACAGTTTCTTGTTACCAAGTCAAAATTTAACAATTTTGTGTTATATCTAGACTAAAATTGCATGTTACATTTATGCTAAAATTTCCTCTTTTCAAAGTCGAAAATTAAAAATTGATGTTACTTTCGGTACAAAATTTCTTAATAGTAACTGTTTTTTTATGTTTGTGTTACGTTTAAACTACAATTTCGTGTTGATACAGTCAGAATTAAAAAAAATTGTGTTACTCACTCTTAGACCAAAATTTCATTTTATTAAGTCAAAATTTTAATTTCGTGTTACGATTTAAAATAAATTCTCGTCTTACTAAATTCAAAACTTAAAAATTTAATGCTATTTTTAAGTAAAAATTTCTTGTTACTAAGTAAATATTTTTTTTTGTGTTACGTTTAGACTACACTTTCGTATTCCTACAGTCAAAATTCAATAAATTTGTGTTACGCTTAGACTAAAATTTTCTGTTACTAAAGTAAAATCTCCTAAATTTTTTGTTACTTTTTCCATGTTACAATTTCTTGTTACCAAGTCAAAATTAAACAATTTTGTGTTACGTCTAGACTACAATTTCAAGTTAAAATTTGAAGATTTTGTGTTACTTCCAGACCAAAATTTCGTGTTAAATTTATGCTAAAATTTCCTCTTTTCAAAGTCGAAAATTAAAATTGATGTTACTTTCGGTACAAAATTTCTTAATAGTAACTGTTTTTTTATGTTTGTGTTACGTTTAAACTACAATTTCGTGTTGATACAGTCAGAATTAAAAAAAATTGTGTTACTCACTCTTAGACCAAAATTTCATTTTATTAAGCGAAAATTTAAATTTCGTGTTACGATTTAAAATAAATTCTCGTCTTACTAAATTCAAAACTTAAAAATTTAATGCTATTTTCAAGTAAAAATTTCTTGTTACTAAGTAAATATTTTTTTTTGTGTTACGTTTAGACTACACTTTCGTATTCCTACAGTCAAAATTCAATAAATTTGTGTTACGCTTAGACTAAAATTTTCTGTTACTAAAGTAAAATCTCCTAAATTTTTTGTTACTTTTTCCATGTTACAATTTCTTGTTACCAAGTCAAAATTAAACAATTTTGTGTTACGTCTAGACTACAATTTCAAGTTAAAATTTGAAGATTTTGTGTTACTTCCAGACCAAAATTTCGTGTTAAATTTATGCTAAAATTTCCTCTTTTCAAAGTCGAAAATTAAAATTGATGTTACTTTCGGTACAAAATTTCTTAATAGTAACTGTTTTTTTATGTTTGTGTTACGTTTAAACTACAATTTCGTGTTGATACAGTCAGAATTAAAAAAAATTGTGTTACTCACTCTTAGACCAAAATTTCATTTTATTAAGCGAAAATTTAAATTTCGTGTTACGATTTAAAATAAATTATCGTCTTACTAAATTCAAAACTTAAAAATTTAATGCTATTTTCAAGTAAAAATTTCTTGTTACTAAGTAAATATTTTTTTTTGTGTTACGTTTAGACTACACTTTCGTGTTCCTACAGTCAAAATTCAATAAATTTGTGTTACGCTTAGACTAAAATTTTCTGAGTAAAACCTCCTAAATTTTTGTTACTTTTTCCATGTTACAATTTCTTGTTACCAAGTCAAAATTAAACAATTTTGTGTTACGTCTAGACTAACAACTTCAAGTTAAAATTTTATGATTTTGTGTTACTTCCAGACCAAAATTTCGTGTTACATTTATGCTAAAATTTCCTCTTTTCAAAGTCGAAAATTAAAGATTGATGTTACTTTCGGTACAAAATTTCTTATTAGTAACTGTTTTTTTATGTTTGTTTACGTTTAAACTACAATTTCGTGTTGATACAGTCAGAATTCAAAAAAAAATGTGTTACTCACTCTTAGACCAAAATTTCATTTTATTAAGTCAAAATTTAAATTTCGTGTGACGATTTAAAATAAAATTCTCGTCTTACTAAATTCAAAACTTAAAAATTTAATGCTATTTTCGGATAAAAATGTCTTGTTACTAAGTAAATGTTTTTTTCTGTGTTACGTTTAGACTACACTTTCGTGTTCCTACAGTCAAAATTCAATAAATTTGTGTTACGCTTAGACTAAAATTTTCTGTTACTAAAGTAAAATCTCCTAAATTTTTTGTTACTTTTTCCATGTTACAATTTTTTGTTACCAAGTCAAAATTAAACAATTTTGTGTTACGTCTAGACTAACAATTTCAAGTTAAAATTTTAAGATTTTGTGTTACTTCCAGACCAAAATTTCGTGTTACATTTATGCTAAAATTTCCTCTTTTCAAAGTCGAAAATTAAAGATTGATGTTACTTTCGGTACAAAATTTCTTAATAGTAACTGTTTTTTTATGTTTGTTTACGTTTAAACTACAATTTCGTGTTGATACAGTCAGAATTCAAAAAAAATTGTGTTACTCACTCTTAGACCAAAATTTCATTTTATTAAGTCAAAATTTTAATTTCGTGTTACGATTTAAACTAAATTCTCGACTTACTGACGAAACTTAAAAATTTAATGCTACTTTCGGATAAAAATTTCTTGTTACTAAGTAAATATTTTTTTTGTGTTACGTTTAGACTACACTTTCGTGTTCCTACAGTTAAAATTCAATTAATTTGTGTTACGCTTAGACTAAAATTTCCTGTTACTAAAGTAAAATTTCGTAAATTTTGTGTTACTTTTTTCATGTTACAATTTCTTGTTACCAAGTCAAAATTAAACAATTTTGTGTTACGTCTAGACTAACAATTTCAAGTTAAAATTTTATGATTTTGTGTTACTTCAAGACCAAAATTTCGTGTTACATTTAGCTAAAATTTCTTGTTAGCACAGTCAAAACTTAAAGATTTGTTGTTGCTTCCAGAACAAAACTTCTTGTTACTAACTGTTTTTTTATATTTGCGTTACCTTTAGACTACAATTTCGGGTTATTAAATTTAAAATTAAAAAAATTTCGTATTACGTTTAGATCAAAACTTTCTATTACTAACGTCAATTTTTTTTATTTCGTGTAACTGTTGGAACAAAATTTTTCGTTGCCAAGTCAAAATTAAAAAAAAATAGTTATACGTTTAGACTAACATTTTAACTAAAAATTTTGTGTTTTAGCTACTATTACAAAATTTCTCGTTGCTAAGCAAACAGTTTTAAATTTTGTGTTACGCTTTAAAATAAATGTTTCTTTTATTATAGTCAAAAATAAAAATTTGATGCTACTTTCGGATAAAAATCTCTTGTTACTAAGTATGATTTCGTGTTCCTACAGTCAAAATTCAATAAATTTGTGTTACGTTTAGACTAAAATTTCCTGTTTCTGAGGTCAAAAGTTTTTAATTTTCTGTTACTTTTAGACCAAAATGTTGGGAGATCAAAATAAAAAAAAAATTGCGTTACGTTTAGACTAACAATGCAAGTCAAAATTTTAAGATTTTGTGTAGATAAAAATTTCTCATTGCTAAGTAGAAATTTTTAAATTTCGTTTAGTCTAAAATTTCGTGTTACTGCAATCAAAATTTTAAAAATTTTGTGTTACGTTTTTGTATTTCCTGTTACTAATATCGGAATTTTGTGTTACTGTTAGACAAAATTTTTTTATTACCCAGTCAAACATAAAACATTTCGTTTTACGCTTTAGACTAAATTTCCGTATTACTAAAGTTAAAATTTAAAAATTTGATATTGCTTTCAGATCAAAATTTCTTATCAGTAAGTATTTTTTTTTTATTTTTCTGATACGTTTAGACTACAATTTCCTGTTACTACATTCAAAGTTAAAAAAAAATGTTTTACTTTGAGACTAAAATTATAACACACAATTTTAGTCAAAATTTAAACATTTTGTGAAAAATTAAATTTCCTGTTATTTTTAGACTAAAATTTCCAGTTACTAAAGTTAATTTTGTTAAATTTGGTGTTACTTTTAGAGCTTATAATTTCTTGTTACCAAGTGAAAATCAAAATGGTAGTAGAAAATTTGGATTTTAGAAGCTTTTCAACTCATTGACGTAGTCAAAAATATACTTCTCAGAAGAGAAACAGTTTGTAGAAAATAATGTAAATTAACGTCATTCTCACGTCGCAAAGTGACATGATTTTGACGTCACAAAGTAACGTTATGACACGTGGCAAAACGACTTCATCGGTCTGTGACTTACGCCCGTCATTCTCATTATGACGTTGTTTAGACGTCGTCCCATCAGGTCTTTGGTAACCAATGCTTACCAAATAATTACGTCAAAATAACGTCACTATTCCACCTGGGATGTGTTGACAGACGTCCATCTTGTCAATTTACTCGTTCATAACTTTTTGCCGTATCAAACCAAATAACAAAGTTAAAATTCACGAATGCAACTGTGATTTTTTTATAGTCAAAAACATTCTTGACGTAGCACTGACCTCAGTGTTACTTGATTTTGTGTAGCCAAGCTGATGTCAGTTTCACGTCAGTAAACTAAAGGTTACTATCACGTCACGAAGCTGACGACAGTTTTAGGTCAGTAAGGTGACGACGGCTTCACGTCAGTAAGGTGACGTTAGTGGGCTGTGACTTAGGCCCGTCATTTTGACGTCATGTTTTAGGTTATTCCGACGTTAGATATGCCGTCATTGCCACATCATCGTGCTACCTGGGTGGAGAAGCACAATGTTAAAACTGCCTTTAAACCCACTGGTACAATATAACAAAGCTTGAGATCGGCCAAAGACCGCAGAGATCCCCTATCGGCACCCGAAGACCTGTGGCTCGGTATACATCCTCACCACAAAACGCAGTGTCAACATGAGAATTACGGAATGCAAGAGGAGTCGACAAGGTCTCCGAAGGTCACGACATCTTTTTCAACAAGATGGATAATATTATATCAATCGCAGCGTTTCTATCCGAGACTAACGAGAGAGGCCACTGAGATCTTTTCAGTGGCAATTTCAGACAACAATTCAGCAGGAAGGGGGAATAGAGTGTGGTTCTATGACATACTTCAAGTGCGCCGAAACACCGCGCCAACTCTACCCCCACCCCAGTCCCTCCACTGCAGCGCGACGGCGCCGGAATAAATACCACGCAGCTCACCACAGTCGAATCAGTCAATGTCGGGTAGCACGGGAGATCACTTCGCCCATTGCCGCATCGCTTTTGATAATGTGTGCCACAACTGAAGACGAAACGTCAGGAAGAAATTTCACTGGACCACGGTTTCAAAGCCCGGAAATCGCTTTAGATTGTAATCTACCTTTACCATACATAAAAGCCACTTCATATACGAAACTATTACTTCTAAGAACGGGGATCAAATAAAACCGGATCATTTAAGGGGCCAAATAAAACCGGACACTCCATCATATATACCTACTTATTGGTTTTTTAACCATTTTAGTAGTGGTTGGGGGAATTCCAAAACTCACCGCGTGATCTAACGATTAAGCTGGTCATGTGATGGCCATGTAGCATTTCAATGGATAGAGCAGATGACTGACCTAACCGGTAGATGACCTGGAGAGTTTTGAAATTTGCCCGTTTCTAAATTCTACAAAAATAATGGGTTAACATGGAGTACTTAAAATCTAACTAAAAATCATAATCACAAGTATTCATTGGTATAAATTTTGAATTTGTTTCAGTCTCTTCCACATTTTTTTTTTATAAAAAAGTAAAAAAACTTATTTATAAATTAATGCTACGATACATAAAAAATATAAATCCTAAAAATCTAACATCGATTAAGCTTAGTAAAGTTAACTTACAAATTGTAATCTTTTGGCAAGAAAAATTCCCAGAAATACAACTTAGTAAACTCGCAGTATCATGTAATATGTAGTGAAAGATTCAGTCTGTCATGAGTATGTTTTTAGTGAGTAAATGTAAGTCGTTCCAAATTATAAAAAAAATTACTAAGAAATATGTTGTAACTGCTGTAAATGAACAGCAAAAATGCCGACAGTTTTTGCTAAACATTTTAATTTTAACCACTAGAACAAATTGCACAAAAGTGAGGTAATTTCCAACTACATCACAAATTTGTTAGCAGAGGTTTTAACGTATCAATCTGGAGTGAATAAAAAAGGCACTAATTTTGGGTAAATGTACCAGATGGTGCAGTTTTCTTGGCCTCGTCGTTACACAACATATTGTAGTAAAATGTGTGAAAATCCGGCTCAGTCTTGTTCCTCTTAATAACAAAGAAAATTTTAAATGGAAGACCAATAAAATTAACTTGAGGAGGCAGATGGTTGTGCTCCTCTCCGAAAAATATCTTATTTCCTCTAGATGTTATCCTCGATTTGCATTTGACATCTTTCTTTGAACGGCACTCCCAGTAGGTGCGGTCCGCGGGCATTGAATGTCTGGTGTAAACGTAGTTGTTGAGGATCAATTGAGGGTTTTTACGACCAGCGAAGAAATATACTTTTGTTGCTAAAATTGTAATATGAGATTAGGACACAAAAATGCTAAATACGGGGGCAATTTCTAATGAAACAAATAAAGGTTCTATGCTGAAAAATTAAACCCAATCAAAATTATTGTTTAATACTTAGCTACAGAGTACAAAAATAAAAGCTTAGAACGAATTTCTAGTAACAACCTTAACCACTTTTGACTTCAAGCCCCCAAAGTCAATATTTTTTGGTTCATGGTTGTGATGTAGACTAGAGGCATCAGTAATTTGTATGATGGAGCCGGTAGTTACAAACCTAGCTTTGCATTTCAACCTATCTACAGCATTACATTTCCAATAAGTGTGATTGTTTTTGTAGTAATGCAGCTTGAAAGTGTAGTCATTGAATATCAGCTGTGGTTTTATGCGCCCTCTGCTGAAGTAAACAATACCTAAAAATTCGTAAAATAAGCAACAATTACGGAAGTTTTCTAATGTTCGTTAGAAATGATCACTAATATCACAATCTATCACATTCAATGTTGCCGCGAGGCGTATGGACAAAGTACCGCACTTTTGCCAAGAAAAATACCTCATTCGGCACATTTAGTACCTGAATTAATAAATGTTTTAAAATGACAGTTTATTGAATGAAGATTGGTTTGAACCAAAAACTTATAGGCAAAATGGTGCAAGAAATTCGGGCGGTCAAAAATTTCGATTTTACCTCCACATACGAAACATTTTTAATTCTGCTGAAAAGTTCAATTTGTTACTTTTAAATTTAACTGTTCAATCAACAGAAAGTCAAGCCTGTGAAGACATATGTTTTCAACAACTAATGGCCTCTTGAATACTGTTCTACCTTTGGTTTGGGTTGACGCGACCACGGTGAGGTATCTTTTCTCCTTCTTTAAAGATTTCTTCAAAATCGTATTTTTCAGGAACAATTAAGTCTATTTCTTCACTCCTCTTTTTCTTCAATTCCTTTTTCTTTCCAACCTTCGTGGCTTGTAATGACACGGTCTACCGGCTTGAGCAGTATTTTCTGTAGGTTTTCAGCTCCTTTTTTCCGGTTTTTTATGATCTAGCAACAGGTTTGAGCCGGTGACAACGCAAATTCTTGAATATCCGCTATTTCTCGTTTCTCTGGCACTTGGGCAGAGCTTAGTTTCTTAAGACTTCATTTCTTAATGGTCAATAACCATTTTCCTAATCTTGCGTTTCTTCGGTTTCTCTTCGCTCACCTTCAAGATAATTGTATTTTCTGCAGTAACAGTTTCGACAATAAGAGACACGGTAACATTCTTTTTCAACAGTTTCAATTTCTGTAATTTCTTCTTTATTTTCCTTTTTATTTTTCACATTTATTTTGTTAACGGTCTGCGATTTGGGCTTATATTCTTGTTACAATGTTCTGCTTCACTTCTTCAGGAAGTTCTTCGACAATCTTGGCTGGAAGATCTTCTCGAGTTTTCTCTTCAGGTATCACATTTGTCACCCTCTTGTTTCAGTGTCGTAATTTCTGTGGTTGTCTGTTGGTCTCCTTTTTGTTTCTTACTTTTGCGTTTGCAAGCTATCTTGCAGGAACTCAAACAAAAAGAAACTTCTACACTTTCTAGGAAATTTTGCCAACGTTTTGACGTTTATTTAACCTCTTTATCAAGGCAATCGCAGAAGGTCTTTGTATCACTCATAAATACTTATAAAACTGGCAAATTACTTTACGGAGAAGGCTGGGCTACACAAATTCTGCATTTCTTACCACAATTTTCTCACGTATTCCTTGTTCGATTGTGACGGCTTCTTGTATTTCTACAGGAAATTATTCAACAGCAGAACTTCCATCTTCATACTTCAATTCTAAAAGTGCCACTTCTTCCTCTGCAGTTACCAGTCCTACGTTGTTCACTCTCTTTTTCTGTAGTTACAATTTTAGTTGTTCCTTGCTTGTTGTCGCCATCCTTTCTGACTACCTTGCGGATTTTGTTAACTTTCGTTTTCGGAAATCTCTTTTCAAATATCACTATGTTTTGTGATACTTTCTGATTGTAGTCGGAATTCGTATTGCTTTAAATAAGAAACTGTTATACGATGAAAACACAGACAAAGCCCCCTTGTAAAGATAAAATCTCAAAAAATTTAACATTTTTCATTGTATAAGATATCCAGAAGGACCAGTTTCGAGGCAGTTTCCTCTTGACAGCTTTCTGTTAGTAGTCGGAATCCTTATTATTTTAAATAAAAACTATTATTCGAAGAAAACACAGAGAAAGCCTCCTTGTAGAGATACAATTTCAAGCAAATTTACATTTTTTTACAGTATAAGAGCCACTCGTATCAGTTTATTTGCAAATTTTATTGCATTTAGGGAGCGCTTAGTTAGAGAGGGTTGCACTTGGAATAAAATGTCGTATATTGAGGTCCTCTTCTTTTATACCAATCTCACTTCAAACTGATCTTTTCGCTCACTTGCAAAATATTTTGAATCATTTTTCTTGTTTTTCAATATTTTTTAGAGGATAAATTTTAAAAATAGTGAAATAAAATCATTTGCCACTTTGGGCGCCAAATGTGTGTGCTATAGAAATAAGATGTTGTCGAAAATGCATCCTTTTATTTTATCTTTTTTGTGAGTTAAAGTGAGTTTTTTTTTACAAAAAAAGGAGTCTTAAGAGATCGTTTCCCACATTGGTCCCCAAAAAGAAAGCATAATTATTTTGTATTTATCTACATCGCGTTTCACACACTTATGTTCCTAGAAAAACGCCTTTTAAATGTCATGTATTTGTTTTATGTCTGTTTATATCGCTTCTGTATTCTTTCATGTGATTGTGAGGTGAAGTAAATTGTTTTTACAAAAGTGAGCCAACAAATCGTGCTCCACATTGGGCACCAAAAAAAGCTCGATGTAATTGTTTAATGTAGATATTTTTAAAAGTTGTAATTTATCTTATATCTATCTCTATCGCTTCAGTACTCTCTCAAGTGATTGTGCGTTGAAGCATTTTTTTTTACAGAAGTGCGTCTCTACATTGTGCCCCACTTTGAGCGCCAAAAAAACCTTGACGTAATTGGGTAATTAGTTAAAACATTTTTAAAAGTTAATATTTATTTTTTATATCGCACACGTAACTATGAGTTGTGAATTTTTTAACAAAGTATGTCTCTAAATTGTGCCCCACAATGGGCGCCAAAAAGGCCTCGATGTAATTCAGAGATTACTGAAATAATTTTTAAAGAAAGATATTAATTTTATATCTCTCTATATTGCTTCTGTTCTTTCTCACAAAATTGAAAGTTGAATTGAAAATTTTCGTACAAATGTGCGTCTTAGAATATAGTGCCCCACATTGGGCGCCAAAAAGACCTCGATGTAATTCAGAGATTGCTGAAATTTGCTCAGGAAGTTCTTCTACCATGTAGAGGAGTGACTTTTTGTAGGGCTTCTGTTTCATTTATAGTTACCGCAGTGGTCCGCGCTTTTCCTTCCACCTCGGTGATATTAATTTCTGTACGCTTCTGACCTCACACTTTTGTTTTGTATTAACCCGCTTATAACATTTGTGTTGTAAGAACGGTGCAGAAGAAAACAGTTATGTTTAGCCTATACGCTTACCAGTAATTTAAGGTCAACGCATTCGTTCGCAGTTGAGTTCTGCAATATTTTTTCATTGCAATTATTTAATAATATTAGGAATAAGCAGTATTTTGAGAAATATTATTTGAGAACATTAAAAAAACGAGTACCATAGTACTCGCATAAAAAAAATATACCGGATTCGATCCAAAAGTACCTTACCTTAGCGGCAATCCTGACCACAATTTAGGATCGCATTTACAGCTAGAGTCTAAACCCTACCTGAGGTCTAGACTCTGAGTCTGACGTATATCGCATACATTCTAAAGTGTTTTCCAGGCTTTGAAGCCGTGGTCCAATGGAATTTCCTCGGAGTTGCATGCTGGGGCAAACACAAAAGTCAGCAGTAGCAGAGCACGCTCTCTCCGAAGGTCACGATATCCTTTTCAATGAAGTGGATGTCTTATATCAATCGCAGCGTTTCTATTGGAGACTAACGAGAGAGGAAATTGAGATCTTTAAAAACGACAACAATTTCAACAGGAAGGAGGAAATTACGTTACTAAATGCAGACTGGAAGCGAGTTCTACGACATAACTTCAAGTGCGCCGAAACCCCGCGGCAGCACTACCCCTACCCCAGTCCCTCCACTGCAACCCGACGAAGGGGGAATAAATACCACGGAGCTCACCACAGTCGAATCAGTCAACGTCGGGAAGCACGGGAGATCACTTCGCCCATTGCCTCATCGCCTTTGATAACGTCTATCGCAGCTGTAGATGAAACGTCAGGAAGAAATTTCATTGGACCACGGCTTCAAAGCCCGGAAAACACTTTAGATTCTAATTTGACCGGTCGTAAAATGTTTCTTTTAACCTCAATGTGAAGTTTAGCGAAAGCAAGTTAAATAGCAAACATTGGAGTCACGTTTCATGTAAATATGGTAAGGCAATTTAGGCGGTCAATCATCATTATTTGTCAGTTTTTCTAAAAGGGTAATGTCCTTTAGATAGGATATCAGAATCTCAACATTTGACTACACACCATGCGACATGGATATCATTCAAGCCATCTTTCATGTAAATTGGTGAAGACTTATTACCCTATTAATGTGTTTTTACCAAGTTTTCCAAGTTGGTAGCGTCCTTTAAAATGGATTTCAAAACCTCAAAATTTAACATGTGCCAACTTAACATTCTTTTCCTACCCATTTCTTTCTACATTATAATAAAGTAAATATTGCCTCATCGCCTTTAATAATGTCTATAGCTGTAGATGGAACATCAGGAAGAAATTCCATTGGACCACGGCTTCAAAGCCCGGAAAACACTTTAGATTCTAATTTGACCGGTCGTAAAATGTTTCGTTTAACCTCAATGTGAAGTTTAGCGAAAGCAAGTTAAATAGCAAACATTGGAGTCACGTTTCATGTAAATATGGTAAGGCAATTTAGGCGGTCAATCATCATTATTTGTCAGTTTTTCTAAAAGGGTAATGTCTTTTAAATAGGATATCAGAATCTAAAGATTTGACTACACACCATGCGACATGGATATCATTCATGCCATCTTTCATGTAAATTGGTGAAGACTTATTACCCTATTAATGTGTTTTTACCAAGTTTTCCAAGTTGGTAGCGTCCTTTAAAATGGATTTCAAAACCTCAAAATTTAACATGTGCCAACTTAACATTCTTTTCCTACCCATTTCTTTCTACATTATAATAAAGTAGATATCATCTAAAGTGTTTTCCAGGCCTTGAAGCCGCGGTGTAATGGAATTTCTTCCTGACGTTTCGACTACAGCTGCGACGGACATTATGAAAGGCGATGAGGCGAAGTAATCTCCCGTGCTTCCCGACGTTTACTGATTCCACTGTGGTGAGCTCCCTGGTATTTATTCCCCGGCCGTCTCGCTGCAGTAGAGGGACTGGGGTGGGGGTAGTGGTGGCGCAGGGTTTCGGCTCACTTGAAGTATGTCATAGAACTGGTTTCCATTCTGCATTTTGAAACGTAATTTCCTCCTTCCTGTTGAAATTGTTGTCGTGTTTAAAGATCTCAATGGTCTCTCTAGTTGGACCCGAATGGAAACGCTGAGATTGATATAAAATATCCACCTCATTGAAAAAGATGACGTAACCTTCGGAGAGAGCGTGCTCTGCTACTGCTGACTTTTATGTTTGTCCCAGCCTGCAACTCCTCTTGTGCTCCGTAATCTTCGTGTTGACGAAGAAGAGTGAGTTGAGTTTTGTGGTGCCAATGTATACCGAGCCATAGCTGCATGGAACTCCGGGTGCCAATAGGGGCTAATATTGCTAGATTCGCAAAATGCGTCACTATGGCTATTTGAAAATGTCTGTAATAGGAAGATTTAATGAGACTTATGGAGATTTTTATTCTTCTTCTTTATGTAACACAATCATCGTGTAACACTTTATCTATTTTCTCACAATTGTAACGACAGCGGATTTAAGCCCCTCACAGCTCAACGAATTTGGTGCATGATTGTGACTTAAACTAGTTGTACTACTAATTTGTATCACAGAACCCATAGTAACAAATCTTGCTTTGCAATTGTTGATCCGTTGGGAAAAGACGCATCTCCAGTATTTACGGTCTTTGGCGTTTTCATGCAGTCCAAACGTGTGGTTTCT
The DNA here is from genome assembly GCA_951812265.1 of Taphrorychus bicolor. NCBI lineage: Eukaryota > Metazoa > Arthropoda > Insecta > Coleoptera > Curculionidae > Taphrorychus > Taphrorychus bicolor. Next base: position 5,253,435 of record OX638300.1, read on the forward strand.
GAATATAAGTAGGGTTCTATTAGTACGTCCTTTGGCAAAGAACAGAACATCTAAAAATGGAAAACAATAGAACGTGAACAAAATTAAGGATTTATGTGCTGAACTTATAAAAGCATGTGCGATATAAACACAACTGAAAAATTCACATGGCAACAAATTAAAACTTACGCAGTCAGATTTCGACATTTTTATTGGATCAATTCTTCGAGGCTATTTTGTATAAACTGCAAACTCACCAACGATAACATGTTCACAATCACCAGCCCGATATGGGCAACGCTGACAAAGGCTTTGGTTTAACAGGGAATTAAATCAAACCCGGACTTTGTTTTCTGACCGATCGGAAACAATTTGATACCCTACTGAAATACTGACGGTTTGATATCTTGAATTATTGCAATTAGTACTAGAAGAAGTGAGTTTACCATGCAGTTCAAATTTGAGAACAGAACTATGAAACAGAGAACCTTGATTTGGGTGAGCAAAGCAGCTTGCGGAAGATAAAAAACAGAATAGAGAGGTGCAGATCTAACAAGGGGTTGGGAGTAGGTGCAGGAGGCAGTGCGGGAGAAGTAAAGAGACGCAAAATTGGTGACGTGGGAATAGATATGCAGGAAGGTAGGGGATGGGCAGGGGGTCAAATATTGAAAAGAGGATCAGAGTTAAAAAAGAGGGGGAAAGATAAATTAAATAGGCTGGAGACGTGTTAATGCTCGAGAAGGAGAATGAATGATAGTTAGAGTGGTGGTAGTGAGAGAAAAGGACAAGAGAACTATTTAAAGGTGTAAGAATTAAATCAAATGGGCATATCAGCAAATAGGATAAGGAAAACGAGGAATGCATGGTGCTTGTGGAAGATAACGCAGGGGACTCTGAATTTATTCTTATCATTGGTCCTGAAGGAATATTTTTAGAGGCGCTTATATGCAATAATAATAAGGAGGAGCCACCATTAAAGGGTGATAAAAGGCCCAAATCGAACAGGCAAGAAAGTAGAAGAATAGATTAATTACTTACTTGAGAAAAATATGAAGTTGCAAGATTGCACTCTTCGGGGAAACTTAGTTTCATGCAATTCTTGTGTGTACATTTGCAAATCTGTATGCAAAATTGCATGGGTGGCACCTACAGAAAGGCCTATTAGTTGGTGAAGCTGTTGGATACAATTCTCTGGTGCACTATGAATTATCTGTTGTGCCTGAGCAACTACTCTTGGTAGATCCGCTGCCTGGCCCTCTTCGTAAACTAGCTGTTTCTGTAAACAATTCTGGAGCATGCTCTAATGTTTTTAACTCTCTTCTGTTCTATCAAAAAATCATAGCCAACTAGATGGAGTTTTGTAATTAACACCCCATGCTTTTACTCACATTGGGAGCCTTCTAAAGTAGTCAACCATTCTCCACTGACTAGGATCCAATAGGATCCATCTAGAGAATAAATTTTATTTAAAATCTGGTAGTCTTAAGTAGTGGGCATCAAAAGGTGAAAGTAAGATTCCTTCAGTGAACGACAACAGTGTCACAACCTGTCGGATAAGCCAAGTATTGTCCAACTCGATGAATGCAATATGACACTTTTTGGAGGAAACTGTAGCTTATGGAGTCTGAAACTATTGAATATTTGTGTGCCGATGATTATTGGATGTGGTCATTCATGGTAAAGATTTAGACAATAACGTCGTCGAATAAACACTGTGCGAGTTCATGAAAGTGGCAAATAAGCATATGTCCCGCCCTTCAATCACTGAAAGGTTGGAGTGACAATACTGATGCCAAGAAGTATCACAATGCAATGAGCCACAGCTCCATTTGAGAGAAAGAGCGAGAAGTTCTTTGCCCTCTGGGTCCATACGAATGTGTGCCTACATCCATCCCACAAATACATGACAGAGAACATCCTGCCTGACCAGATGTTTTTAGTCACTTCGGAGAATCACCAAATACCAAACATCGAGTAAAACTTTTAATGCAGGATCACTTCTGTCTTGAGTTACATCCTAAACGTGGCACTGGTAGTAGCTGCCTGGCGAAGCCTGAATAGGTCTGCAAACTGCTTGAGGAGCCGTCAGACATTACTGTCTTGCCCTTAAAGTTTTCAAATTTGAAGTCAAAAGTTCCAAAATTAGCTGGTCGTAGTCTGTCATGATACTGGTGATAGTCGAAATCATATTCAATCACGTTGCCATGCTCGAATAGCTTTGCAATATTACCTAAAGATGGTAATTTGGACTAGCATGACAAAGTGGTCTTCTCGAAGACGACAATAGAGTCAAATAGAATCTCGAAGAAGTCAAATTGACGTATTCGAGAAGGCCATTGAAGAATATCCCAAATTTGCAGCCGGTGACACTGAGGACGCCTCTGAAATTTTCTGGCTCTTTGTTAAGTCTGGCCCAGAGTTAAAAGGACGCCAGAGATGGAGATTCTCTTATACTTGGGACAAAATCTCTGATATATGACTGCAATGAAGATTTTGTGGCAAAGCTCAGTTTTAAGGTTCTTCAGAGCTTATCTTGGAGATCTTTGTCCACCGTGATATAGTTCCCTAAAACAGTTGGCGGCAGTAAGGCCCACTTCGGAGAATCACCAAATACCAAACATCGAGCAAAACTTTTAATGCAGGATCACTTCTGTCTTGAGTTACATCCTAAACGTGGCACTGGTAGTAGCTGCCTGGCGAAGCCTGAATAGGTCTGCAAACTGCTTGAGGAGCCGTCAGACATTACTGTCTTGCCCTTAAAGTTTTCAAATTTGAAGTCAAAACTTCCAAAATTAGCTGGTCGTAGTCTGTCATGATACTGGTGATAGTCGAAATCATATTCAATCACGTTGCCATGCTCGAATAGCTTTGCAATATTACCTAAAGATGGTAATTTGGACTAGCATGACAAAGTGGTCTTCTCGAAGACGACAATAGAGTCAAATAGAATCTCGAAGAAGTCAAATTGACGTATTCGAGAAGGCCATTGAAGAATATCCCAAATTTGCAGCCGGTGACACTGAGGACGCCTCTGAAATTTTCTGGCTCTTTGTTAAGTCTGGCCCAGAGTTAAAAGGACGCCAGAGATGGAGATTCTCTTATACTTGGGACAAAATCTCTGATATATGACTGCAATGAAGATTTTGTGGCAAAGCTCAGTTTTAAGGTTCTTCAGAGCTTATCTTGGAGATCTTTGTCCACCGTGATATAGTTCCCTAAAACAGTTGGCGGCAGTAAGGCCCACTTCGGAGAATCACCAAATACCAAACATCGAGCAAAACTTTTAATGCAGGATCACTTCTGTCTTGAGTTACATCCTAAACGTGGCACTGGTAGTAGCTGCCTGGCGAAGCCTGAATAGGTCTGCAAACTGCTTGAGGAGCCGTCAGACATTACTGTCTTGCCCTTAAAGTTTTCAAATTTGAAGTCAAAACTTCCAAAATTAGCTGGTCGTAGTCTGTCATGATACTGGTGATAGTCGAAATCATATTCAATCACGTTGCCATGCTCGAATAGCTTTGCAATATTACCTAAAGATGGTAATTTGGACTAGCATGACAAAGTGGTCTTCTCGAAGATGACAATAGAGTCAAATAGAATCTCGAAGAAGTCAAATTGACGTATTCGAGAAGGCCATTGAAGAATATCCCAAATTTGCAGCCGGTGACACTGAGGACGCTTCTGAAATTTTCTGGCTCTTGGTTAAGTCTGGCCCAGAGTTAAAAGGACGCCAGAGATGGAGATCTCTTATACTTGGGACAAAATCTCTGATATATGACTGCAATGAAGATTTTGTGGCAAAGCTCAGTTTTAAGGTTCTTCAGAGCTTATATTGGAGATCTTTGTCCACCGTGATATAGTTCCCTAAAACAGTTGGCGGCAGTAAGAGCTCTAGTTACTATTTTTGCTAGTTTTCTATATTCCTGTTGGACTAAAGGCAAACTAGAACGGGTCTAATTTCCGGGCGACAAAATCGTCAACATGCTAGTGATTCAACTGACGTTTTCCATAAAGCTCAGCGGTCAAAGAAGTCTTAACTCCAGAACCATCAAGTTTCCTTCTAACCACCTAACTTCAGAACCAACCAGTTCAAAGAACACTTCTCTGAACTCACAGAAATTAGCTGCGTTAAATAGATATTGGGCAGCTCACTTGGCTGCATTAGCATGGGTATTGTCGTGTGTATCAAGAGGCATTTCTCGTAAATCATAGATCTGGTTACCGAGAAAATTGCTCAGAGAAGAAATGGCGGAAGTCTTGTGGTTCATACCTTAAAAAATACATTGGGAAGGCGGAATCTCGGGTTGAGGTTAATATGTCATGGTTCAGTATAACAATAGTGTTTGGGTAAGTAGAGTCTACTTGCCATGCACTCGTTTTCCGAAAATCATTTGCTGCGAAAAAATGGTTGGAAGATGATACCTCAACTTTCTCTGTAAACAAATTGTTGGAACATTATCACCAACTCACAAGTGGCACCGCTGAAACTTCACCCACCGAGTCACAGGTGACAGCATTCCAGTGACAGTGACACAGTCCAAGGTAGACCCCGGGACGAAACGCTAATACCACATATATAGGCTACAACGATCTCAGATCGTCCCAGTGGTGTTTCAATGAATAACTAAAATCTTTTCAGAGAATACATTTCCCAACTATGGTTCATCGTAATTGGTGACCCTCGACAGAAGCAACACGCAATCTTCCTAGCACAAGGCCGCAACAAAGATCGCTTCAACGCCACGGGACTACTAGAGCAGCATCTCCCTCACACCCACAGCGAGCAGCATCCAGCAAACTCTCTTCGCTCACTGCACCGCCGAATTATCTCAAAAAACATCACTACCTGGTACCATTCTCTGCAACACTGACATATCCTCCGTCACTCACTTCGCTCAAGCAACAGCAACACAACTTCGTCCTCTCAGTTAGCAAGATGAGCCTCGCTTGTCTCCCATCACACAACCTCCGTTCTCGTTGTCACTGGGAGGGGAATATTGTAGAGGAACGAAGTGGCAACATTAGTCGCCAAGTTTGTCTTCAAATACAAGTTCCAACAATGTAGTGAGAATGCCGTTCTTACCCCGGCGTATAAGACAGAGGTCTGCCACGCCTTACTGACGATACCCAGGTAGACCCCGGGACGAAACGCCAACACATACCATACATGGGTTACAACGATCTCAGATCGTCCCAGTGGTGTTTCCCTGAGTAACAAAAAGCTTTTCTGGAAATACATTTCCCATCTATGGCACGTCATTATTCCACGCCATAACTTTAAGGCAGCAATAAATTTCGCCGGTCCCTTTCAACCTCAAAACTTGGGTCTTGGTCTTGTGGTGATGCAATGAACAACTCGTCTGGCGCAGGCGCACAAAAAACTTCTCAATCTCTTATTCCGCTAGTACACAATATTCTAAAAAAGGAAAACTTTTTGGTTATCAATTAATAACACAACACTTATTGTTTCACAAATATCACCTCTTTGCCTTTCTTTAGAATACATTCTAAAGCTTTAATGGCCAAACTTTACAAACTTTAAATATGTATTACCGTTTTTATGTGGTTTTATGTAGATTTGTTATAGGTGATGCTGATATTTTTAACTTCAAAGATAATGAGAATGAAATTAATTCAGTTGTTCACAAAAATTCCAGGTGAAATGCTTAGCCAATACGCCAAGGCCCATGAAGGATTCCTCTGGATACATAATAGAAAATCAGCAATTCACTAAACGAAATGCTCCAAAAAGGGCACCGTAGAAGAATCATTTTGTCCTGTCCTGTGGTTTTTGTTCACGGTTCTATGTTGATTACAGGAAATTTCATGATGTGACAGAGAAAGACAGCTACCCATTTCCTATAGATGACACTTTAGAAATTTTATCCGGATCAAAGTGGATCTCCACTGCCTTTTCTACAGAACCCGTAAAAAGTCTAGTTTCTTTGTCTTCGGGAGCAATTGGCCAGTATTATTATTCAGTTACTTTATCTCCAAACCCCTTTCTGTCCCAAAATTTTTATATTGCTTGAAACTACAGGGTACGGCAGAGAAACCTGCTGATTTAAATTGGGCGCCAAGGGCGCCAATCGGCGACAAGCGGTCAATACGGGGTGAAGAGAGTTTCATTCTCAAGAGTGGACCCTGAAGTTTAGTTGCCACTTAAGGCAGTTGATGTCATATGTTGCATTAGGGAGCGGCATGCGTTTGCCGTCGATGCATACTCTTCCAAAGGCTGTTCGGTAGTCACCACCCAACGTGCCTTCCGGGATAGGTTTAATATTCAACCCGTGGGTCCCGATCCTGGCAATGAGTCGATTATTTCCTCGGTAGACATATTCAAGAAAAGTAATAAAAAAGATGTTCAAGGACTTCCAAAATCCCAGAAAATCAAGAGCATGAGGAAGGTCGTTGTTGCACATTCTGAACCTACAACTTGAAGAAATGGAACATGGGGATGTAAAGTTCCAGCAGGCCGGAGCCATGCACGGCACACACAGCGAGAACTTCAATGGAAGTTTTGAGGAAACGAGCGGCTCATTTGCTTGAGGGGTGAGGTTCCGTAGCCGGTGCGCTCCCCGATTTGTCTCAGTGCGACTTTTTTTTTATGGGGTTATTTCAAACCCACCGTGTACATTGCCAAACTACAGACCCTGCAACACCTGAAGGACAACATTCGAGAAGCCATTGCCAATATACCCGCCCATATGCTGGAAAGAATGGAACGAAACTTCAGAAAACGGTTGATCAGTATATCGCTAATGAGGGCCGTCATTTGCGCGATATGATTTTTAAAACTACTGAAGACAAAAATTCAGGATATGATAAACGCAAGGAAAATAACGTAAATTTATCTAAACAGTAAAAAAATATTTTTATTCTTTGCTACAGAACATTATGAAGAATTGTATTAATATTTTTTCACAATTGTTACAATAACGGATCTCAATCCCTCACAGCTAAATGGATTTGGTGCATGATTGTGATTTAAGCTAGTGCTGTCACTAAGCTGTATTAGAGAACCAGTAGTAATAAATCTGGACTTGCATTTGCTTAACCTGTCGAAAAAAATGCATCTCCAGTAAGTACGGTCCTTGGTGCTTTCATGCAGGCGGAATCTATGGTTCCTGAATACAAGTTGAGGTCTGTTACGCCCTTTTGTAAAGTACACAATCTCTAAAAATGAAACAACAATGGAATATGTAAATAAAATAAGATACGAACAGTTTCTTCTGGATGTTTGTTCAAAAGTTAGTTGGCCATGTATACCACAAAAACTATTTTCTCTAAAAAATAACATGCTACTAGTTTTTCTTTATTATTGAGTGATTTCATAGAAGTATTTTTATTATTAAGACTGTGGTGACTGACCTACCCCGAAAGATCATATCCAGAGGTAAAAAAGATCTTGAAAATTAAACAGTTTTCACAGAGATTTTAATGGCCCCATACAGCATACAGACAGCATACTTAGTAATGAAGACGCGTTAACACGGTTCAATTTGATTGATCAGTTTGGATTAATCATCTAAAGTGAATTATGAACATTCCAAATGATCTTTTTAAAGGCACGTTGACACGATTCAATTTGATTGATCACTTTGGATAAATCCTACACAGTGAAAACAGCTGCGGCAGATATTATCAAAGGCGATGAGGCAATGAGCGAAGTGAGGGTTAAAAATGTCTCTAAACCATATTTCACTTTAGATCTGGATTCATTCAAACTAATTAACCAAATTGAACCGTGTCAACGCACCTTTAGACCTTCCGTATTTGGAAAGTGACCGATCGTTCACGTAAATATTAAAAATGAGTAGTCCCAATATACTATTCTGAGACCCTCAAAATTACGTAGACATTCTCGGATTTAAAATTATCCAAGAAAACGTACCGGGTCCGATCCGATTATATATGAAATCAGCCAAGATAAAGCAGGCCCTCTAACACACTATCGCAGCCTTCAAATGAGTCGATATGTATGTCGAGGAATAGCCCTGCAACGAGATTTCCATCATCAACAGCTTGAAGTATATTTAAAGTTAGTTCCAAAAGTAATTTTTAAGGAGACACTGCTGGCAATTCAGTGAAGCTCCTCTCAAAGCATAACAAATACATTTTTGACACATATTTTGAACAAATTGCAAGTAATATTTTTATTTAGTGGAATATGGAGCAACTGCACGATTTTTATGAGGTGTCAGATATGGCGAGATTTGCTATAAAACTATCAGGAAACTATTTGCATCACACAAACAAGCACCTACATAAATTTAAGTTTTTTTTACAATTCTAACCACTACTGATCTTAATCCCTCACAACTCACAGCATTGGCAAGGTGATTGTGATTCAAGCTAGTGACGTCAGTAAATTGAAGTAATGATCCTTTGGTGACAAATCTAGCTTTGCATTGCGTCGTTCTAGCTTTGCATTTCCAGTACGTGCGATCTGTATTGTTGTAGTCTAAGCTGAACGTATGTCCACGGAATATGAGTTCGGGCCTCTGTCGCCCTTTACTGAAGTATACGACATCGAAATCTAAAAATTGAAGAAAATAGTTTAACATATAAAACATCAAAATATAACTAAATATTTGTTTTATTATTTATTATTGTGGTACAGTAAGTTATAAATAAATATCTGGTACGTATGTTTGAAATTTGGTTCATCAGACTTGATTCTTCGGGCATATTGCACAATTTACCACTCTACAATATTTCTTAACGCAGCTTCTCAACAGACGCAAAATATATAAAAACAAAGTTTGACAAAGATTTTGTCACATTCCTTCACCAATAAATGTTGCCGTAAAGGCAGGTTATAAAACGAAGTAGAATCAGCGATTATAACCAACAAACCCATACAAAAAGATGGAGAACAATAAAAGCACTCTTACCTTATATGATCGGTTGAATCTTGAAGAGGGCCCTATTTAGTAGTTCTCTGTCTGGATATGCTGGTCACTGGTCCGATAAAACGAATTAATAACACGACCCGAGAGCTGAGTTGTAGCGAACGGCCTATTGCTTACTCGATCACCGACTGTTTATCAATCTATCTGGCTCGAAGGACCAACAGTATTCTTGGGATTAAGAATGGCTATGCAGAATAATGCTAATTGTTTCCTAGCTGAAATCTTGTATGGCGTGGAACTGCGACCGGCGTCAGAGATGTTGGCGTCTAGTTAAAAGTTAGCAACTCTTGGCAGGAGGATGGATTGTTGCGGCCAGTGGAAGAAAACAGGCATGGAAAGCGGTGAGGCGCAGATCGCCAGCCTCATCCAGCGGGACATCCCATTTCGCAGGAGAGGCCCCTTTGCCTCCCCCCTCCCCCCCAACAAGGAAAGAATTCAAAGAAGAGCTGTTTCAAAAACCTTCTGAGAATAATCAGGTATGGTATACAGACGGATCAAGAATGGCTGATTCACAGTCGTCAGGAGCCGGAATATACAAAAACTATGAAGAGGGCGAGAGCTTTCCCTTGGGAAGCCACACTCGAAGTGGCCGCACGACCAGAAGTCAAACAAGGAGCAGAACAGAACATCTTCATCTACTCTGACAGTCGGGCGTTTCTGCGCGCCATCTGCAGGAACAGGACTAGTTCAAAGCTCGTTCAGGACTGCAGAGATGCTGTAGAGTCACTGGAAGAAACAAAAAGGGTAACTTTGGGATGGGTTCCTGGACACAGGGGCATTGACGGAAACGAGCGAGCCGACGAATCGGCCAAGCGTGCTTCCCAAACATGTTTACTGGACCGGAGCGATGTCTAGGAGTAAGCAATAGTTACGTCTCTCATACTCTGAATGAGTGGACATGGGAAAGTACAAGGATAAACTCGACACAGTCAGGAATATGTAGACAGACCAAAGAAATCTACCCTAACGCGGATAGATCCAACGCCTCGTGGTTACTTGGGAGAAGTCGGCAGTGCCTGGGAGACCTTATAGGAATCCTCACTGGCCAGCTGTAGCAGACTAAACAGACACATGCACCTGCAGACTAAACAGACACTGACACTCTTCACTCTGCACGATGGGCGCGAATGCGCCACATGACACTGAGAGTGAAAAGGGTGTTAAGGGCCTAGTCGCAAGGCTTCGCTCCCCCTCCCCCCCCTCCCCCCCAATGTCTACCACTACTACTACTACCACCACCCCTTGACTTGTTCATGCAAACCTGAGAGAAAATTTAAACCTAAAGCAACCAGTATTCACGATAAATAAACCTTTTGACAGTGTCCGGATTTACAGTCCGCAACACCCATCTTTTTGAGGGAAGAAATGGTTTGAAGACCCCTGTCACTCTTATACAGTACCACATGAGGTAGTTGTTTGAATTGGCAAAACAGGGGATATTAGAAAAAGTGGAAAGTTCATTAAAGTGAGCTGGGAGCTGATAAAACCAGCACATATCTTACAAGAAGTGGTTATTCGACACGGTCTTGATTGCCATCTTCAGAACATCCCCAGGAAGAAGTCTGCTAGGTTTCGGACCAGAGACCGCTATTGCGTCAACGGTGGGGAAGTCTACGGGGAGTATCAAACGTGATCTGTCCAAGAAGGCAACTTAAGGAAAGAAAATAGCAAACAATAGAAAAAAGAACACGTTTCAATAACTATTTTACTTTCTTCTTGTTAAAGTAAGTTCTTACATATGTACAGTATGTGAGTAAAGCAAGAGTCCTTTTGTCTTATAATGTGTTCTTGAGTGGGATTCGCGTGTTAGCCAAGAAAATAAGGAGTGGCCTTGAAAACATTAATTTCCCACAAACTCTCAAAAAGATGCAGTGCACTGTGGTAAAAATAAAATATTTTGATCCCAATTTTTAACATTTCGGTTGTATGTTATGGCTATTTACCTGTTGTAAAGTACGTACTTATTACATATTCATTTATTTTGGTCATCTAGTTGCCTTTGAAACCTTCATTTTTCTATACCCAGTTCCTTTTAGCACATGTTGAGAAGATACAATAAAAGTGCCAAAGTCAAATTTCCAAGGCCTCCTTGACGACACTAATAAGTGAATGGCTTATACATAGCGGCTACTGAATTAGAACGATTATTATTAAGTGGCACTTTTGCTAGTGAAGTTTGAACCCTACCTAAAGTTTAAACTCAAGATTTGACGCATATTACATTATCTGTCGAAACCTTTCAGTCTTCAAACTGAAGTTAAACGGAACGGTAAAAAAATTATAACGAAAAATAAAACGAAGACCACTGGGAACATTAAGCAGAGTTTTTCTAAATCGAGAAATAGGGAGTGTTTATTTGAAAAAGTCATCTAATTGGCTGTGAAATGTTAAACGAAAAGGATGAAAGAACAAAAGTCCTTTTTTGACGGTTGGATGACAATGACGTTTTCTAATGAATACGGATTACATCTTTCAATAGCATTGGTACTTCAAAACAAATGGATAAGTTTGAATTTAAGGGTATCGTTTCTAAAAATTACATTTTGATAAACTGCCGGTCGTGAGCAGTGCCATCAAGAAAACACAAACGAACAAAAACTACCTTCGTTTATTTTCACACTTCCTTTAAAAATCTTTTCCACCTTCTATGTAGGACTGTTGTCAGTGGTTCTGATGGAACACCGAACCTCATGGTGTTTTGCTGTAAACTCATTAATCACTTATCACTAACGAGTTGATACTTTAGCCTACAATTGGCTCTTCTTAGCCACCGGGCTATTTCTTCTTCAGCCTCCTTTTTGGTGCTGCATTTCTTTATTCTAATAGCTGCATCTGAAACAGAATACCTACAGCCAACATTCCAACAATATATTACCATGGGTTATATATCGTCATAATGGTAGACCAACTGAAACATATAAATAAACTTCTTTGTTTGCTATTTACTAATGCAAATATAATTATATATGTTTTTTCTTTCTCAATCTGAGTACTAAAACTAATTCTGGATTAATAAAAGGATTTGAAGTATAATTGAAAAGTTTTAGTTGAATTCAGATTCTGATTTATATTCAATATTCAGTTTTTTACAAGGGAGCATATTGCAGGTGAAAAACTTTTTATATGAAGCATAAAATCAAAAATTTCTGGTTCTTGGTCATAATATATATGAGTGGATGATAATATATATGAGTGGATGACACAGCACATTTTGGCTGGGTCTTGTGTAAATAGGCTGATTTGCTGCATAAGGAATTAATACTCTAAAATCAGTGAAAAAGTGAAAAAGTACACCGAATTGTAAAAAAATTCTGCTAATCTACTAGTCCCCAAATTGTGGATTCATTTGCTCTTTGTTGAATATTACCGTCTGTTGTAATGTTCTAACTGAAATTTTAATGGGCTAAAATATAGTCCGTCTGCTATGTAAAGCAATAAAACTAAAAATTCCGGTGACTTTAAGGGTGTGTGCCATTCTAGTCTACTTGGTAAGGATGAAGACGCGAGCATTGATATACCCTATTCGAGATTCATGCGAAGTTACAGAGAAACTAACCCGACTCTGAAAACCGATCAAATTAAAAACAAAACTTAAATTTAATCAATCAATAAGCTTTATCGCCTCAACAAACTTAGTCTTATTGACAAAGCATGAACTGTACCCTAAACTACAAGTAAAAGCAAAATTAAAACTAGCACACAATCATACCCAACAACTCAATACTATACAGCAATCGATCATTCAAAAAACACTTGATTGTTTCAAGTTCTGAACACACAGACAAAGTGACACCCTACTACTAATGTCAACCAACCGTCACAATCGTTTGCTATATAATTCCTCCAGCGAGTAAATGGCTAATGGCAAAACTAAAGACTTCAATTGTTTTCTAAACATCTCATAACTGGCAACTTGTCCGAGACCCAGTGGTAAATGGTTAAATATTTTCCTTCTGTAATATATTACTGAGTTACGAGTTTGGGCGGACGTTGGTATCGGCAAGCGCACGCTAAACATAGTGCCTGTTCTAGAAATCTCCCCTATGAGGCTGCTTCGATACTGCCTGAAGATTAATGAAGCAGTCTCCAAAACACACAGAGAGGTTAACGTGAGGACCCCGCATCGCACAAACAACGGTCGGCATGACTCTCTCCGCCTTCCGCTTGACCGCTCTCTTCTGAAGTATGAACAATGCACTAAAAAGCTCTCCCCGACAAACCCTCCAAAAATAAATTCCGTATCTCAAGTGACTTTCGACCAAGGCAAAGTAAGATGATCTGGCTACAGAGTAGTCCAACTTCGTAGACATGATCCTCAGCGCAAAGCAGTCACTCGCAATCCGTCCCTGCAGAGTCTCCACATGTTTTTCAAACTTAAGCTTATGGCCAATCTGCTCTCCGAGATATCATCAACTGGATAGTCACCGATGCTGAATCTACCCAAGCCACACTTAAATGGCATTACTCCAGTTTTACCAATGAGAAGTGATTTGCCCTACAACAGTCACTCACCACTTGCAGGTCCCTGCCAAAGCGAGCCCTCATCCCTACCGCGCCACAGAATGGTAGCGTCGTTGGCGAACAATGTGAACCGACCAGAAAAGTCCAGAGAACCCAGATCATTAATATATATTAAAAACAGGATTACCCTGTGGGACGCCATGTTCCATCTCAACCTTCCCTGAGAGCTGGTTTTCAAAATAAACTCTTTGAACCCTTCTCTCCAAATATGAAGAAAGCCACTTCAGAGCAATGCCCCTGAAGCCGCAGCGATCCAATTTATAGAGCAAGATGTCATGCCGTACGCAGTTGAAAGCCTTCGCCAAGTCGCAAAACGCCGCCTCGGCAACATCGCCATCATTCACCCCCAGGTACACGTCTTCCATAAAGGTAAAAATCGCCCCACTTCCCTCCCGAAAACATCATTCTCTTCTTTACCAGCCTCTCAACAATTTTAGACAATGTAGAGAGCAGCGCAATAGGCCTATATGTAGCGGAATATTTATGTCCATCAATCAATTCCAAATTCGACTTTTTGTTAGGGAAAAGTTTAGCTATGCAGAATATCCTTTAGTAAAAATCTCCGAAACCTTCGTCTGATTTGTTTCTTGCAGTTGACAGCTGTTTGGAAAAGCTGGATGAACGTCATCGTCACTTCCAAGTTCAATAAACCTTTATCTTTAAAAGTCGGAAATGGAAACTTGGACCTCGATTAATGAAAATATTTTTTTTATTTTCTAGAGTAAACAAAAATTCTCATTATGCTAGGAGCTCGGCTAGGATTTAATAAACCTGGCATGTGCGCTTTGTACGCATCAACAGTTGGCCGTTGTATCGATTCAAGCCCATCCATTAACTATAGAGGTAGAATTATTCCAGACAAAGTGCAACATACCTCCTGAAATATTCATAAATCTATGTGTAGTTCAAGAGTAATGTTTATCGATTTTATTTGGTTAGAGTTTTTGCGTGCAGACCAACCAAACGAATATATTGGAATATACTATGCATTAGAACCATCAACGAAATAGGGAAAATATTGTTTATCAACTTCATTCATCCATCCAAGGGAAATTAAAAGAAGACTCAAGCTAAATTAGATAGCATTTTAAATGAAAACTGTGCTGAATTTCAAAACTAACCCGGAAAAAATACGTAACTAAAGGAGTACAGCTGTTTACATAATGTGACAAGCCAAACTGGAACACCATTTTTTGAGAAATGTTGCCACAACTGAGGAATAATTAAATATACTTAGAGTCACAAAAAAGCACTAAGAGGGCCTTGCGTTGCCACCTCCACAACACGACTCCCAGTCTATAAAAGTTGGAAAAACTTATTCTAATTAACAACTGTTATACCAGGCACCTCTAAAACGCCCTGTCTAATGACAGTGGTCTCTAAACTTATTTCAAGTTTTCTCACAACTAATAGAGTTTTTCACTGGCTGCACTCAGGATGCACTCGTCTGAACTCCGTACAGATTATTATTTTTTAACTAAGGTGCATTTTTTTGGAATCGTATGTTTCACTGGACAACTTGCACTCAAAAAGTGCGCACTGAGTGCACTGAGCGGAATAACCACGATTGTTTTAAGGAACTCCGGGAAAATACCATGTTCAAAGAAATGATTCAACGACTCGGCCAGTTCAATAAGCGCGACAGGCGGTAACCTCTTGAAAATATTTATAGTCATTCCGTCTTCTCCCTTTGCTCTTTTATTGGTAATTTCATTCAAAATTTTCTTCACATGAATGTCGTTTGTAGGCACAAGAAAGAATGACTATCCGGACTGTGTTGGCGCTCAACCCCTCATAAAGTTTTTAAGTCCGATTCCATGATCTTCTTCATCCGGTGTCTCAAATCCAATGGAACTGTAGTACCTATTTAATTCTTCAGGAGAACTCGTCTCCCCCACAGGAGCGTTATTAGATTTCCCTCTCAAGTCGTTCACTATTCGCCACGCCTCTCTCTGCCTATTCGGTGCACTCTCCATTCTATCTCGATAGAAATTACATTTTGGTTTCACCAACGCTCTTCGATATATTTTTCTGTATCTCCCAAAGGATGTCAAAAAAAAACTGTGATGTCCGAAAAGTTTCTTTAAATATCTCAAAGCTCTCATATTTCTGCCCGAGACCTTAAGACCCTTAGTCACCCAAGAGTTCTTTTTCCTATGTTTCAGCTTGACCATTGGAAAGCTTAAATTAAAAATGTCCAGCAGCTTTCTATAAAAGAGCCCTAACAGATCGTTCTCGCCATCCGCGCATGACCAGTCAGCTGCGGAGCGTAACGCGTCAAACTTGCCAAAATTTCTCTTAGTAAACTGCCTGGACGATACCTTACCCTTAAACCAGAGCTAATCTCCCTTCAATATTCCTCTATCAAAGATGCCAGCAACAATTTCGTGGTCTGAGAGCGCCGCTGGAAGAACCTTACATTGCACACTCATTCTCTTCTAAAAGGCTGTGCCACGTTGCCAATGAAGAAGCTCTATTACTATTACTTTATTACACTCCAAACGTCATAAAATAACCTCGTAGGAGTGGAAATTACCCCCAAATTAAAAAATAATAAAATTGACAATAGTGTTAAAGATCGGTGCAGGCAATAGTCGGTCATTTCCGAGCGACCCTTGGACCTGTCACGACTCGACAGCGCCGACCATGATTTATTACTACGTTTACGCGACTTTTAGTGTTATTTAAACATTTAGAGGTATTCTTTGAAAGTTCAAAGAATGTTAGGAAATTTTCTACTTCATAAGCTTTAGGTATAAGAGGCAGAGACCGCTGCGGGTCTAGTTAGTCTAATTTTTAAAAATATTATAAGTAAGCTAAAAGAATAAGTAATACAAAAAAATATAGTAAAGGGTTGGTGGTAAATATTGGACTATAAATAGACTAATTGTACTTGTGTTTGTGTGTCAAGTAAAGAAATAGTGTTTTAATTCAATTTAGCTGCATTGGAGTTATTCGAACCCGAGTATGCAAGCATTGGTGTGAGCATTAAAACATTGACATTATTCTTCAAGACTCAATTATTTTAAGTGATTTAAAATTATTTCGATATTGGACTAAAATACCAGGGTTGCCGAACGTCCGGAGTCCAAATCGGTAAAAAAATTATGATAAGAATCGATAGATTTATGAAAATGAGTAAGGTAGTGGAGGGTAATAAGGCCCGCCGGAAAATAAGGCCCATGTTCAAATTTCCCGCTATAGAGAAACTTCTGCCAATATCAACGATCGCATATGTTTCATTCCATTGTGTAAAGCGCCGTAGGGGTGAAAGAACGTTAAACGCACGTGGTTCCTAGTAGCTTGGAGAAATATATTGTAATAAGTGTGTGTGTTATAAGATTTCTTTAAAAGGTAAGCAATTTGTTGGGCCGATTTTAATATTATGAACTCTGATAGTTGAGTTAGTTGAAAATTATAAGTACTTAGCTTTAAATAGGATTTTGCAAAAAGTTACGTTATACGTGTATCTTCAGTTAGTGGCCATTTATTATCATCGATTTATGTCGGAAATTAAAGCCCGGGCCGTAATATCAGATTTTTCTGTAGTGGGCTTTATAATCCGGTTTGATTTTAAGATGAGTTTCCATACATTTGTTCCAAAGTGTATCGACTGAACGAATCTCTTATAATGCGTGCCTTCGGTTAATATGGCCCGGCAGGGCAAGTAAACTGGGCTTTATTTTCCGACATAAAAAACGATGTAGAGGGCTTTATTTCAAGAATAAAATTCTAACAAAATATTAAGTTTACAAGTTGAACTTTTAAGAATTTTGATTATAATTCAGGTAATTATAAAATAATATTTTGTAGATGAGTAAACCAAAACTCAGAGGTCTTCGAGCCAACTGGAACCAGGAAATGATGGAAGAAGCTTTACATTTATTAAGAAATGGCCACTCACAAAGATATGTGGAACAACATTGCGGAATTCCACGTCGGACACTTAGAGCTCATTTTAAAACGGGATCAACTGTTAGACAGCTTGGCCGAAAACCGCTTTTAACTACCGAACAGGAACAGGAGCTGGAGGACAGAATTATTAGATTGGCAAATATAGGCTTACCACTAACTCCTAAAACATTACGAAGAAGCGCTTTTAAGTTTATAGAATTAAATAGAATCCCCAGTAAATTAAACAGGAATCGAAAACTTGCTGGCAAAGACTGGTATGCAGCATTTCTTAAGAGGCACCCTCATTTAAGCAAGCGAAAAGCCCAATCAATGAATCCGGCAAGATCCCAAAAACTTAATCGTTTCATTGTAGACGATTATTTCACCAAATTAAGAAATTTGTTGGATAAGTGTGAATTACGCTACAGTCCTGAGAGGATTTTTAATATGGACGAAAAGGGTTGTCGCTTGACACTACATCACCAGCAATCGGTAATAGCCCTGAAAGGGGCGAAACGGGTACATCTAATTTCACATGAGCACGCGGAAAATGTTACAATCGTGGTTTGCGTTAACGCCCTTGGGAATGCAATACCGCCCATGATACTTTTTAAAGGGGTTCGTTTAAAACCGACCTTTTGTGATAATTTGCCTACTGGTTCTAAAGTTTCCATGAGTCCTAAAGGTAGCATGACAACTGAGATTTTTTGCTCGTGGCTCGATCATTTCGCCTGTTACAAACCAAAAGGTAAGGTGATGTTAATTTTTGATGGAGCTGCCTCATATTTAAATGTTACGATAGCAGAGAAAGCTGAACAACATGACATTGAACTTCTGTGTCTCCCTAGCAACACCACATACGAACTGCAACCATTAGACAAAGCAGTATTTCGTTCTTTTGAACATTTTTGGGATGAAGAACTTTTAAATTATTGGGAGCAACATCCAGATCGAAGTTTGAACAAAGAAAGATTCTCCGATGTCTTCACACCAGTTTGGGAAAAATGCATGAGCGTGTCTAACATTATAAGTGGATTTCGAGCCACGGGCATTTACCCTCTTAATCCAAACATCATCCCAGAAGTCGCATTTGCACCTTCAGAAGCGCCAAGAAGAGAGATGGATAATCAGCTAGAATCATCCGATGAAGAAGAGAACTTGCCATTATCACAGTTGGTAAGCAAAATGGCAAACAATCCGCCAGATGTAATCACAGAAATTCAATCGATACCTTTGCGAGTGACAGCTGCAATAAAATCACCAAACCCTCCAAATAGTTCGCTCATTTCGAAACATTCCATCAAGTCTGCACCTTTAAAGGGACGTTCTGATGGCTCAACACAAGAAGAAACATTCAGTAAAATTTAAAAAACCCCCGATATGTGCTCAAAAAGACAAGGCCTAAGACGAAAAGCTTTAAACTACACTGCACAACATGTAACCAAAAATTTGTTTATTGAGTCAACTGGTCAAACTGCAGAACCAAGACCATCATCAAAAAATACCAAAAGCAAGTTACCAACAGCAAAAAAGAAAAGTGAGTTAGCTGAATCCTGGCTGTGCATTATATGCGATGAAGACTTTCAAGCGGACATGCGTGCATGTTCTCGTTGCAACTCTTGGGTTCATGAGGAATGTGTAGGATTAACAAAAGAGGACACTGATACTTTTGTATGTCCAAATTGTGACGATTAAACTTTCTATGTGGTGGGCCTTATTTTCGGTCCGTGCGTAAAATAAAGCCCATCAATCTTTTTCTTTTAATTGCTGTAACAAATGAACGTTTCCTCTCTTTCTTTATCAAACTTTGTTTCTGTATTGAATAGTGTGTTCTAATGCTTATGTTATTTTTAATATTGGAATATATTTTTATTTTGGAACATTATTTAATGTTTTGTATTAGATGGGCCTTATTACCCTCCACTACCTTATCAGTACTTAACTAAAATAACCAATATTCTCCCGTAGAGATCGGGAGCTGGTTTTGTGACACTTTGTGTTCTGGTTTTGATTTAATCTTTAAACGTGAAACTTTACTGGGGCGATGCTAAGATAATTGCTAGAAATTAGAAGTTCATATTTAATGTTGCCATTACTCTTAAAATTTTGACTTGAAAAGAGTCTAAAACAACCCTTTTTTTGACAAATCCCAAATCGGCACAGAAAAAGTTAAAAGACATCAGATTTCGGAATTTCGGTAGATCTGTAGTAACAGTGTAAAAAACCCTGCCAGATCTAGTTCTTATACGCGGTCACAAAACGCACTCCTTGAAGGAAAGTTCCTGTCGCTGCGAGCTTCAACTTGCTCTAACACGATCCAGGCGCGATCTATAAAAGGCGGCAGCCTGAGGCGCTTGGCCCATTACGTTAATACAAATA
The DNA here is from genome assembly GCA_951812265.1 of Taphrorychus bicolor. Classification (NCBI taxonomy): domain Eukaryota; kingdom Metazoa; phylum Arthropoda; class Insecta; order Coleoptera; family Curculionidae; genus Taphrorychus; species Taphrorychus bicolor. The sequence goes on from OX638300.1 coordinate 5,273,123, forward strand.
TTTCTCGTTTGTGTATGTAATTGATATTGAAAACAAGGCTATGGCTGGAAGAAAATAAGACAGCGTATTCTACCTCAAAACGACAGATTTAAGAAAACTCAGGTAGAGCGACTTGTAAGAATTGCAAGAAAGAAATTCAAGGTAACAATTCCTTGAAGAGACTGAAGGCCTAATGCGCAAAATTTGTAAAAAACAGCAAGAAACAAGTGTTTCGATACTGACATTACCCTCTCCCTCTACAAGTTCCATTTCTGACCTTTTTCTGATGGGGAACATTAACAACAGAAGAGGGATAAGTACTTCTATATGAAAGTGTTGACACGTCGGGGAATCCTCATACTTCCGAGTACTTGACTAATTTAGTGTGTGATTTAGTTTCTTCCTGTGAATCAAAATATCAGTGCAAAGTTAACTCTTTCGTGACAGGCAATGCTGCAAACAGAAACTTCATAAGGAAAACTTTAGAAGAAAGAACGAACTCAGAACTATATTTTATGACTGCCCTTCACATCTATTGAATTTACTGTAAAAGGACTTTCAAGTACAAGATGTTATCTAGAACATGTTGTCCAGATTGTCAAGTACTTTCCCAATAATCATCTGGCTAAAGAAAAATTCAGTCAAACAGGAGACAAAGCTTTAGTATCCAATTGATGTTCGATGACATAGTGTTGCTGTCTGTTTGGAACCGTATGTCACTCAGTGAGACTTAATACATAAGACTAATGGCCGATCGCACGAAGCAATTTTTAAGTATACTTAGTTACGGCTTCCATTATTACCATGGTTACTCATATGGTTTAAGGGCCCTTAACTTTAAGTTTCCTTAAAATTTGCTTGGTGGAAATGGCCATAAAATGCTTACTACTGCGATTAGAATAAGAAGGAGATTGATCCAACCATCTACGAAAAAGTTAAAAATACTGGACTGAAACATGCAGCTCAAGAATATTTGAGCATTTTAAAACCTATCGCAGTGGTTCTTGACACCCTGAAGAGAAAAAATGTTACTATTTCAGATGCCGTAGAGCAATGGAACAGAAAAAAAATCCATAGTCGAGACAAGCAAGTTGCAAAGCAATTCAATGTCACTTGATAGCCCATATGTTTAACCCACAGAAGCAGAAATACAAGTTAACACCTGAAGAAAAGAATCTGGCTTTAGAAACAATCAACGAGCTACATGGAAGTATTTATTTTTCAGTAGATAAGTACCTAATGCATTTTATTTTGGTTTTTTAGAATTTAGATGGATTTTATTTGGTTTTGTGGATCTAAAAAAAGGATTATTTTTTATTTAAAACATGATTATTATTTAAAAAAAAAATCAGGTTTTTAAATCATGCTTCAAACCCTGTATGATGGGTGAATCTGCGTCTACGGAAGACGGTACACCACAGATGACAGACACTCAGTGTAAATGGAATAATTTTTATTCTGTGCAGAGTGATTAACATAACACGGTTCTGAAAAAAAGGCGTATATCTAGTAATTAATGCAACCTTTTTAGGAAAAAATTCTTTTGTTTTTTTTTATTACGTTCATTACTTACTTGGCTTTTACTAGTAACAATCAAAATTTTCAGTCTAAACCTGATTCTAAATTCAGCTTGATATTGAAATATTACGTATATGTGTATAACCGTGAATTATACTTACTTATTAAAACATTTGGTAACAGCAATTTGACAAAAGGTTTCTTCTCTCTGCGGCCCAACCAACTGTATTTTACTGCTACTTTGTTACTTAATATTGCACCAAGACATCTTTTTGTAAATTCCATAAGATTCTTTCCACCCCAATAACAAAATTCCAATTCCTACAATATTAGTTTGTTTCATACTCATAACAATAGTTTTTAGAAGCACTTAACCGATTTACGCTATTCCTAGTACGTAGTAGTTACACCCTGCATAAAAAAAAAGACAAAAATGTAAATACTCACAAGATTATCTCGATTGTTTTGAGAAGCCTGTAGGTACTCCTCGAATTTCAAAACATCCTGCTCACTGTCCAGTGGTAAATGAAACTTTTCCAGAATTGATGATTTTGATAATTGGTTTGCAGCATATGTATTAGCGCTGCTGGAAACCTTGATAGGGCGGGTTTGCTCCAAGAGCAAGCCTTTTAAAAAGTCCAGTTGTCGCAGAATTTCTGCAGTAAATTCACCTACGATTAAGTATGTTAAAAAAGACAATATTCAATAATCAACCAAAAACAGAAGGCGAATATGTTCAGAACCATGAGATGTGGTCCTTGGTTGAAACGATACGACGGTTTCGGTTGTCAGCCATCAGCAACCCAAAAATTCATCAAGATAAAGTCAACGTCAACGCAAAAGTTAAATGCGTTATAGTTATATCAACGCAAACCTACAGGCCACATTCTAGTCATTTCAAAATAAACATATAACGTATAACCCAAAGAGTTTAAAGCACAGGTTAAATAAAACGCTAAGGATTTGTGTAACCCCAACATAAGTTTTTATTTATTACGACAATGCCAAAATCCCTTCTATCATCTCCCCGCCTCTATCTAGCTACCGAGTAGCTTAAACTCTGGTCAATGACGACCATTTTATGGTGTAAAACAAACCCGCAAAATCATTTGACAATGTGTACAATATTGACAAACTTGGCGTTAGTAAACTTCAAGAAATAACTGGGAACCAAACAAATTAGTTGATAAGTTATGTTTCGCTTATTTTCATTTTTCTCAAACAATTCCAGCTGTACTCCTTCCAATTAGCTAAGCTCAGGAAACGTGCCACCTCTCTAGGAGCCCCACCGATTTTATGGATACCCATCGGAGCCCGATAGCATCTTCCATCATGGTATTTTATAAAAAATCTCGAGCTGGGCATATTTGTTGGACGCAGAGCTACGTATTTTCTGTAAATATCGATGTATTGCTCGCCGCAAATTGTAAATGTTCGATGCTTTTCTTTGCAGTTACCAACTTGAATGTAAAGCAATGAACTAAGATCTTGAATTTGGTCAGTTCTTATGTTGATCATTTCCTCTCCTCGGCATGAACCGAGGACTCCAATCATCATGACTACCTGAAAAAAGTATAACATATAACACATAAAACATAAAAAGTCTATGTAAAGTAACTGCATTATGGCAACAGGTAACAAAAAAATAGTATGCTATTGACATAGATCTAGACAAAGTCGATTTCTGAGCGTTTCATTTTACAGCACGTTCTCTTAAGAAACTACTTAAGTTATTGAGTCCTGAAGCCTGTGATCATGATTGTAGAACCAGCTTCAGATAATAATGTTTTGTGGTTAGTATCTACTTTCTTTTGAAAACGTGTTTTTGTTTTTTTTTTGTTAAGATCAAACATTTTAAAAGGAGAGACTTTGATGGATTCTTGTGGTAAAAATTTTTTGGTAAAAACTCCCTATGTCGGCGGAATGGAAATAGAGTGGCAAAGTAATAAAAAAACAAGACAAAATTAAAGCAGTGCTTAATCGTCAACTTCAATTCTAATAAAAGGAATTTCCAGAGAATCAGGTATGTTTGCGTCTAGATGGAAAGATCTAGGTCGGTTGACTAGGGTTATTGCCAACGTGATTATGAAGTGGATTTCAAAACAACTGTAGCAAGTGTGCACGTGGATGACTTGACACTAAATACTGTTGGAAATGAGGTTGATTTTGATGTGAAAGAGGAAGGACCCCTAATTGAAGGTCCTTCTTTAGAGGTCCCCTTCATCGAAGGATGAAGTTTCTAGATCAAAGGAATTACCAAATAAATATCAACTTGGAAAATAATTTGGTTCAAACGATGGAGAGCTGGTAATAACTCCAAAAACCCTGAATGAGCTTCAGTCGTTTACATTAAACAAAGTGGTCAAAGCGGTTAGCCTAGTTCAGCCGATGTTACTAGACTGAAGACCGGATCCGAGTATTCAAGAGTGTTGAGAAAACCCAACATAAAAAGGGAACAATTCAATCATTTGAACGGTTTATAACAGTAAATATCTCAAATAAATCCACTGGTTCTTTGCCGGCAAAAAGGCAATAAAACGTGCTGAATATCATATTCAAAGAAACCGTCGTAATAAAATCTAAAACCAGCCCAGACCACAGTTTTATTACCCTAGATAACAGATGTAATGGTTTTGCAGGTTTAGAATAAATAAAATTCCCTTGTCGTTTAAATAAAGGCCAACGTTTCGACGTTTAATTTTACGTCTTCTTCAGGGCTAGAAGCAAATACAAAAAACACAATAACCAATTGAAGAGTGGCCAACAAAAATATAAAAATCAAAAAACATTTTAAAAATATTTAAAATTTTTTGTTTCGAAAAACATGCGGTCTACCCTAATATAAATATATAGAACCTCCGCTCTATATTACAATTTATTTTTTTTTCATTTAAACTGGAAAACAAAACTAAAAAAACATTTTAAATATTTTGTAAACGTTTTTTGATTTTTATATTTTTGTTGGCCACTCTTCAATTGGTTATTGTGTTTTTTGTATTTGCTTCTAGCCCTGAAGAAGACGTAAAGTTAAGCGTCGAAACGTTGGCCTTTATTCAAACGACAAGAGAGTTTTATTTGTCCTAAACTTGCAAAACCATTACATCTGTAAATTGAGAGGACGCAATACATTATCATCAACCCTAGATAACGAGGAGGTCGGTATGCGACTGCTGATTTCCCTATTGGCTGGGCATAGGGTATGGATCGCTCGATATGATTGGCCGATGTCCCCCGGGGAGCGGACGAAAAGTCATAAATGCATTTGTTCACCAGGGTGAAAGAGAGTTCAGGTTCAGATTTCGCCGGTGAAGGATCGCTGTCTCCCGGGCGAAACATATCATTCGAAAAGTATCGGTGTTAATAGATTAACTGGTTGAGGATTCGATGAAGTATCGTTTGGTGTTCGTTCGGGCTAAATGTCAGTCTCGTGTACTGGATTAAGTGTGTTCCTATTATCTGTGCATTATTATGGGTGTGCAGACTAGTATTGAACTATAATTGAAGGTACTTTTTTAGAGGTCCCCTTCATCGAAGGATGAAGTTTATAGATCAAAGGAATTACCAAACAATTATCAACTTGGAAAATAATTTCGGTCAAACGATGGAGAGCTGGTAATAACTCCAAAAACTCTGAATGAGCTTCAGTCGTTTACATTAAACAAAGTGGTCAAAGCGGTTAGCCTAGTTCAGCCGATGTTACTAGACTGAAGACCGGATCCGAGTATTCAAGAGTGTTGAGAAAACCGAACATAAAAAGGGAACAATTCAATCATTTCAACGGTTTATAACAGTAAATATCTCAAATAAATTCACTGGTTCTTTGCCGGCAAAAAGGCAATAAAACGTGCTGAATATCATATTCAAAAAAACCGTCGTAATAAAATCTAAAAACAGCCCAGACCACAGTTTTATTACCCTAGTTAACAGACGTAATGGTTTTGCAGGTTTAGGATAAATAAAAGTCCCTTGTCGTTTAAATAAAGGCCAACGTTTCGACGTTTAATTTTACGTCTTCTTCAGGGCTAGAAGCAAATACAAAAAACCCAATAACCAATTGAAGAGTGGCCAACAAAAAACTAAAAATCAAAAAAACGTTTAAAAATATTTAAAATGTTTTGTTTAATGGTGTAGGTAATGTAAATTGGTTTTCTTTTAAATTGGAAAAAAGTAAATTGTAATATAGAGCGGAGATTCTATATACTTACTTTAGGGTAGACCGCATGTTTTTCAAAACAAAACATGTTAAATATTTTTTAAACGTTTTTTGATTTTTATATTTTTGTTGGCCACTCTTCAATTGGTTATTGCGTTTTTTGTATTTGCTTCTAGCCCTGAAGAAGACGTAAAATTAAGCGTCGAAACGGTGGCCTTTATTCAAACAACAAGAGAGTTTTATTTGTCCTAAACCTGCAAAACCATTACATCTGTAAATTGAGAGGACGCAATACATTATCATCAACCCTAGATAACGAGGAGGTCGGTATGCGACTGCTGATTTCCCTATTGGCTAGGCATAGGGTATGGATCGCTCGATATGATTGGCCGATGTCCCCCGGGGAGCGGACGAAAATGCATAAATGCATTTGTTCACAAGGGTGAAAGAGAGTTCAAGTTCAGATTTCGCTGGTGAAGTATCGCTGTCTCCCGGGCGAAACATATCATTCGAAAAGTATCGGTGTTAATAGGTTAGCTGGTTGAGGATTCGATGAAGTATCGTTTGGTGTTCGTTCGGGCTAAATGTCAGTCTCGTGTACTGGCTTAAGTGTGTTCCTGATATTATTGAGGGTGTGCAGACTAGTACTTCGTAGTTTGCAATAAAGGAATATGAGTTTATTGCATAAATAATGTTTCTCTCTCTCTCTCTCTGTATCCAATTCCCTAAGTAAAGTGGAGTTATTGTCACCCAACTGCTGGACTAATCAAAATTCAGAATAATTAATCTAAGAAGACTTTCTCACGTAAGTTGTGCATTTAAATTGACTTAAAGTGCTTTAGTCAGAGATTTACTCTTAAATCAATGTTTTTTTTTGTTACTCCTTGCATTCGTGAGTTTCTGATTGTTCGTTAGCAGCATTTTTGACATCACATTTTAGAGGTTTTGCGCAGCGATTTGGTGCCCTTTGAGAGAGAGAAACGTGAAGTCTTCAAGTCTTTCAAGAAAGCCAAAGAGATAGAGAGGACATGCGTCATGAGTGGTAGACCAACTAAGAAAGCCAAAAAGAGAGAGAGAGAGGAAATGCGTCATGAGATCAACTAATTTAATTCTATAGCAGACCATATGAGTTTAAGGGCCGGTAGTTTGAATTTCGATTAATATATTTATATTAATATAACACTGATTATCTATGACTTATATTATTATCACTGTAACATTTAACCGATGATTACTTGATCAAGCTCGTGATCGGGATTCAAAATACCGGCCCTAATAGGAGAACTTTCTGGTGTTCCTATCGGAGTCTTATATATTTTCGTTATTGACAACAATGAGTTTAAAGATTCTGATCAACGACTTGGTAACTGCGGACATGCTTAAGAAACAGGAACATGGAGGGTTCATATATTTCCCAAGGAAACAGAAGAGAGGGAAGGAGTGCGTTATAAGTGGACTAACTAATTTAACCGTTTAGGAGACCACGTGAGTCAAAGTGAGAGCGTCTTCCTACCGATCTTTTACTCTTTTTCTTTTCTAAGGGGTATTAAAAAAAAATCATCAAGATGTATACCCAGATAACACTGAATATTTTAGTAATACTCATACTCATCTACGTCATCTAGATAGCTATGCATTTTTGACAGAAAAGGGTGACATAACGAAAGTCAATGGACTATTGCTTGTTCTCTCATAGAGCCCAGATACATCTATATAATATTGAGTAGCAAAAAGAATTATAAATCTAAACAAAGTCGATTTATGAGTGTCCCATTTTACAACCCATTCTCTTAAAAACCTATTGATATAAGTAAAAAATATAAGTTATTGCCATCTGAAGCCTGTGGTCATGATTGTAGAACCAGCTTCAGATAAAAATGCTTTGTGGTTAATATAGATTTTCTTTTGAAGAGGTCCTTTTTTTGTTAGGATGACTGAGATTAAAAATGAGAGACTGATGGATTTCTGAGAGTTGAAAAAACGACGAATATTGTTTAGAATAGGGAAGTAAGACTGAGAACTTCCTGTCTGGAAGATAGAGGAAACTGTTTTGGAGAGTTGGTCAAGATGACGCACCTGGGCTCCAATGCGGAAGTTCTACTAAACGTTGAAGCGTGGTCGTGTCTGAATCCAATCGAGTCCAATATTAGATAGTACGACAAGTAGATAGAAGGCGTTTGAACCCAAAGCATAGTGGCCGAAGTGACCACATCTACACAAGTCATCCAATACAGCCTGTCTTAGAAGTTCAACTAAATTATCTGTTTTGGAAATAAATTCGTTCGAACCTAAACTGGACTTCTTATGGGTATGGACTTGGTAGCAAACTGACAATCCATAATAGTTAGGTTAGTGATCTTTCGAATACTTCTGAAATTTGACCTTACTGGAGTAGAAAAGGATTTTCTTAATTTTGAATTTTATTTAAATTTGACATGATTTATTCCCTAATATTCTGATTGAAAAAAGTATTATAGAGTAAGTTGTTTTAAGCTAATTACGCAGAGGTTATTTAGTCTAGTGTTATGAAGACAGTGTAATCATTTACATACATTTAAGTTAGGGGACATTGCGGTGTGCATTAACCAACATGTGTATTTTGGTGTGAAGAAAGAACAGTCACTACCTATAGACGTTTTTTATAATTTATCCCGAGCAAAACGAAATTCTCGGCATCGTATTGTTTGTGTTGATTTGTGCTTGATTTGACTATATGACAAACGAAGTGTAAAAAGTACTGATGAGAGGTAGACCCCGAAAAAGCCCGTTTTTTGGGGTCTACCCCCTTTTTTTGGGTTCTGCGGATTCCGTGCCTGGTTGCCTATAAATCCCCGGTCTCCTGTCGGCAGTCTTCTCTGCAGCACACTCTTCGCTGTTTTCAACATATCTCATAGCCTCGTCAGCTTGGCTGGCTTGGCCTGACATATCTTGCGGGAGATGTAGCTCACCCCTTCATTATTGGGGTTCCTTTTGTCGTCACGGTACGGGCTGTACCCCCGGAAGCTACCAATCTTGGTTTCTTGAAGACCTTAAGAGAATTTTCGGGATTCTTTCTGCCAAGAGAAGCCTCACTTTCTGGCGCGTAGCCCGTTATTGTTCCAGGACATAATGGTGAGGGACTCAGGGTGTATAGCAGCCATTACCAGAGAAGAGTGCCTCACGAATCCATCCTCCCAAGCAGTTTTTTAACTTGGCTTCGATGGCGTTGATGAGGTTATCGCCTTTTTGAGGGCTTTTGCTGTTGGGAGCGGCTGCCCATGATCGTGTCGCTGGAGGTGCTAGCATTGGGTGGGCACTGCCTTTTTTCTTTGCTGCTCAATTTTCACAGAAACACCATGCAGTTTCTCTATTTTGAAAATCATCGGGTCTGGACTTGTGATCAGAACCAGGGCCAGCTATTGCTTGGTCTTTCTGATCGTCATTATAAACAGATCAGCTGCCACAGCCAAAAATGTTTTTTAGTGGGTAAAGATTTCACATTACCGGACAGCAGTGCGGGGCTGTCCGGCGTCATGCCGAGAAGATTTTTCGCCCCGGGAGTCGCTTCCCCCCCCCCCCCCCCCCAAAAAAAACACCCGAAATTAGTACGCAGATGGGTTGATCGACAAATTGGTAACCACCCACTCTTTACACTTCCTTTGGGATCCGATAACCTGCGAGATGCAGAGCATTAAGGGCTACTTCTCGAACTAAGTTGTTATCTAATATGCTGGTGGATATCGCCTGCTCCTGCTCTGCATAACATCTCATCACAATACAGTGTATTCTTTTGAAGGTTTATGAAAACGTGGAGTTTAGTATATTAGTACGCGTTTATCAAGCTTCTTATTTTTATTCGATGACCCAAATTTAATATTAGTGGTTAAAGGACAAAGTGTAGCACATCATAAGTACAATCTGGTTCTCTGGTCTGAAAGCTCGAATGATCGAAATAACTATTATCAATTATACCCAACAAAGCTACTCTTTACCTTACTGACCTCTCTAGAAATACTACTTGCGTGTTACGTGACTATCAGTTCTATTACAAGATAATTGGTATTTTCGAAACATCTGTAATTGTCAGTACTACAATCATAAACATGCAATATCGCAAGAGGTCTTTGTAAAACTCGTTAACTTTCTATTGCGCAAATGTACCTATCACTAGTCTACCTATCACTAAATTATTAATGCCACAATTATAATATATTTATACTTATCGTCTGTTGGAAAGTACCTACCTAGTATTATGTTAACTCACCTTAATTCCTAGATATGTATCATCAGGAGCATCGGTCAGAAATGTAAAAAATTGGTCTCTGCTAAACACAGGAAGCTTCTTAGGTTCATAGGTTTTATGTAACTTCTTAAGAAAACTGCGTAAACGCTGGTAAGGCGCTATGTCAATTCCCTCCTTGACGAGGAGCAAACGTTTGAGAAAAGAGAGCTGAGTCCACATTGTGGTACTTTGAACATTAAAAGTGGCCTGCTCTTTAAAGTAAGCAATAAAGGTATTTTCCGAATAATCGTTTAACCCCTTTGCTGCTTGCCATGCTTTGAATCTACTGAAGGCGCAAAGGTACTGCTTGGAGGATTTTTGTGGAATCGCTGGCATCGTTGAATAACTTTCTGTTTCGTCAAAGAGATCATCTTCTTCAACAAGAGGCTCACTTTTTATAAATATTAGCGATTCGTCATTTGTTACGTCACAATTTAGAGCTAAAATATAAAACAAATCAGTAACATACAAGAATAATTATTGCACTTAACAATAATGATTACTCCTCACTCTGAACATATTTTAAGAAGAAAGAATGAATGTAACTATTAACGAGTTGTAAATCTATTTTTGGACAAAATTTAGTTACAAAATAAGCAAAAAAAATATACAGGATATTTAAGCCAGCTTGGGACAAATTACTATCAAATGTAAGTTAATAAATACAACAACTAACACTATGCTCTGTTCATCTCCATCTTCTTCAAACCATTCCAGTTGTAATCGTTCCAATGGGGTAAATCCAAGAAACGTGCTACTTCTCGAGGTGCTCCCGCAAGTTTGTGGATTCCCATCGGAGCCTTGTAGCACTTTCCACTTATATACTTGAGGAAAAATCTGGAACTGGGCATATCCTTAGGACGCAGGACAAGGTACTTTCTATAAATCTTTATATAATTGTCTCCAGAAACGGTAAATGTTCGACGCTCCTTCGTTTTGCAGTGCCTAACTTTAACATACAGCAACGAATCGAAGTCTTGGATTTCGTCAGTGGACAGGTAGACTAGTTCTTCTCGACGACACCTTCCCAGGACGCCAAACATAATGACCACCTACGAAAGGTTGGGGTCTATTAGTGAATTTCATTGTGAGTAATAACATGTAGACAGAAAGGACAAAAAGTCTTTTATACATTAAGAATTGCAATACAATTGACTCATAAAAATACTCGAATGCAAAGTTATATGTTTAGAATCTCTAGTCTTATCCCTTCATGCAGTTTAACCCTAAAACTTATAATTCTAGAGAAAGTACTGCGTGCGAGTACTACATATATCGATCGACGAAGCGATTCCTAGTCAGTATCTGCATTACGTGCAGTACTAAATGCCCCCTTAGCGAAAAAGGTGGTGCTAGTAGGACTCGCCTACCATAGCTGGCTGGACTTTTGGCTTTAATTTCGATGTTTGTGTGTGATCATCAGAGTGAACCCAACTGACGAGCTGTAGTGGCAGCGAAACGCGTCTTGGGAGGTAACGCTCCGATTATCTCACACAACCTTCCGGTGTTTTTTTTTCACTGGATTATGGAAGGTCTGTTGGCACTTCTATATAGTGCCAGCATATGTGCACCAGGGCAAAGACACAGACACAAGTTAGATGTGCTGTGTCATTCTTACATTCTAGAGAAAGTTACGTAATTACCAACTAAGTAAGAAAATTTGGCTGCGTTTGAAAACTACGACTTCACCGCAATAAACTGACCTACTGTATACTATTATAAGTGCCGCCATCTATACTGCGGCTGGTGCTTCTACACCTTCTACAAAGGCTTTCAAAAATATTATAAAATTAACACAAACGGGTGATCGAGATTTCGATCTACATCGTCAGGAGGTGACGCCATAGCAGAAATAGCAAAACCTTCATTCTCTATCACCTAGAGGAACCGTAGAATGATTTCGCTCTTATTTGAGCTCAGCATGGTGTAGCATTGCGTTGGCCCCCTCTGTAACAACCATCATAACGTTTATTGTGGACCTACCTATTTCTGAATCCGAATTTTTACTCAGATATCGGCTCATTAGTGCCATTTCTGCCTCGAGTATGGTTATTAGCTTATAACGTGCTCACAAAAATTATCCTGTGGCGTAGTCGCGCCTTTCTTTAGCACACTCCTAGAAATTGGTTTGATGATTTCTTCCCCTCCTCCACAGTGGGTGCAGAGTGAACCGTTCACCATTTTTAGGAGGTGATCTATCCGGGTTAGGGTAGATTTCCTTGGTATGTCTACAGATTCCTGTCTGTGTCGCTTGTACTCTCCCACACCAACTCATACCGAGTGTGAGCGACGAGCCTACTGCTTACTCCTAGACATGGCTCCTGTCCAGTAAAGAATGTCTGGGAACCACTCTTGGCTTAATCATCGGCGCGCTTGTTTCCCTCAATGCTCCTATGACCAGGAACCCATCCAGAGTTACCCTTTTTGTTTCCGCCATTGAACACTCCTACAGTGCTGAACAAGCTATGAATTCGTCCTGTTCCTGCAGATAGTTCGCAGGGCCCCTGACTATCGGAGTAGATGAAGATGTTCTGTTCTGTTCTATAGCACACTCCTATAAATTGGTATGATGATTTCTTCCCCTCCTCCACAGTGGGTGCAGAGTGAACTGTTCACCATTCTTAGGAGGTGCATGTATCTTTTAGTCTGCAGTGGCCAGTGAGGATTCCTTGGATCTATCCGGGTTAGGGTAGATTTCCTTGGTATGTCTACAGATTGCTGTCTGTGCCGTGTTTACTTGTACTCTCCCACACCAACTCATTCCGAGTGTGAGAGACGAACCTACTGCTTACTCCTAGACATGGCTCCTGTCCAGTAAAGAATGTCTGGGAACCACTCTTGGCTTAATCATCGGCGCGCTTGTTTCCCTCAATGCTCCTATGACCAGGAACCCATCCAGAGTTACCCTTTTTGTTTCCGCCATTGAACACTCCTACAGTGCTGAACAAGCCATGAACTCGTCCTGTTCCTGCAGATAGTTCGCAGGGCCCCTGACTATCGGAGTAGATGAAGATGTTCTGTTCTGCTCCTTGTTCGAATTCTGATTGTGTGACCACTTCGAGTATTGCAAACATCGCCGCCTGGAAAACCAAGCCACACCAGAGACATAGCCACAAGACGTTTTCCTGCAGGCCCTGTCCAACGCTGGCCACCAAACCACGGACTCATAGGATATCCTCGGTCTGACTGTCGCAGTGTAGAGCCAGTGCAGGACGCGTGGTTTTCGACCTCACCTCCTGTCCCCTGTCCTGCGCAGTTGCCGTACCAGTGTTGTTACCTTGTTGCATGCCTTTTCTACGTGACTTTTCTAAGTCAGCCCACTGTCGCTGATCACTCCCAGATACTCTGCATCAGGCTTTAGCAGCAGAGGTTCTGCGTACAACGTGGGTGACCACAATCCTGTAGTTTTGATCCTTTCGGTGTGAGCACAAGCCCTGTCTTGCCAGAATTGACTGACCGACTCGTCTCGGTACACCACTGTTCTATTATTCTGCAACCCCTCGGCTTGTAATTTCTCCAAAACTCCGTCCATTAAGAGACACCATAGTAGAGGTGATAAGCACCTGCTTTGTGGACAGCCGCCCTCTAGTGATCTCACAGAGAAGCTCCGGTCTGACCCAGCTTACCAACTGTGTAGGAGTGCCGCGGGCCCCAAGAGCCTCGCTGATGTTATTTGTTCTGGCTTTGTCGAATGCTCCCTCAATATTTCTAACGATTTCATTAGAAAAATCAAATTTCTAATGATTTCATTAGAAAGACCCATGTCAAACTTATGGGTCTAAACGATTTAGCAACATTGTAGTCACTTTTCCCAATTTGTGGTATGAAGACCGCGCGGAAGCGGATCTCCACGCCTGAGGGACATATCCCAGTGCCATGCTCGCCGTGAACACTCTATTTAGCGACGCGGGCACATTGTCCAGTCCCTCCTGCAGCTTTGCTGGAAATATACCGTCTAGTCCCGGTCCCTTAAATGGACTAAATTTGCCCACCGCCCATCTAATGACTTCGTAGGTCACTATTTCCCTTGCAAATATGTGAAACCAGCTTTGGAAGAGCGGCCACGTCATTTTCTCAGAGGAAGTGGGTCATCAGGAGTCTAGGGTCTCTCCCTGGCTTTCCGTCCCTTCGGAGCATTTATCTGCTTTGACCGATGGCTTCTGTTAGTAATTTGTCCGGCCCTGGTGCTTCCCTTCCTTTCAGTTTGCTTGTTGCCTCCTTTAATTCTGCATTAGTAGAATCCTGGTACTTCACTGGGACTTCTGCCATCTCAGTCTATTGGCCTTTCTGATCTCTTGGTTCAATTCTATTCTTTTGATTTTATGACTCTCCCAGCGTCTCTTCAGTCACTTCCTCAGCTACTTGTGTCACTCTAGCCCTGGTGAATAGCATTCTTTTTGCCGTGCATTCGTCTCTGTTTTTTTTTGATGGTGTTTCACCAGCATAGGCTTTTGTTCTCCTTGTGGGAGGTGCTTTTGGAGTTTTTGTGTTTGGTGATATGTACCAAATTACTATGCTTAACCCCTCTGTTTCTATCGCCACAATGCAGGGTCGTTAGTGACATTTATTTTTAGGAAATCTTTTGTTTAATAAAGTTACGTCACGTTTTACGTCAGCAATCCATCTTCCTTCTTTTACCAAGTTTTTGTTTGGTTCGCTGTCTATTATAACGTCAACGCCTTATTCCTTTGTTGTAGCAAATGCTATATCAAGCGATTTTCTGGATCCATCAGCGTCTATTTGTAATATTTTTACTCTTTACTCTTTTATTTGGCATTTTGTGATGACGACTCTATTTTTAAAACAGTATAAGCTACCCCTGATTCCGCTACATTCAATTGTTCCAAGTCTCTTCTAGTTTGCCTACTAAAATGTTTCTCCATGTCAGTCCAATATTCAATTTTGGCCACTGTAAGTGCATTCTTGAACTATGCGCACTTATCGCTGTTGATTTTGTGACCCTCCGTGTTGCATAGTGCACACGGCTCATCTTCTTCCTTACTCATGTAAGGAAGAAACAAACAGGCCATAACAGAAGGGCCTTCTGTTATTGCCTGTTTGTCCCCATCTGAAGCATTAATCAATCTCTCGGATCACAGCCATTAAAGAAATCTGTTCTTAATTGGTATCTCCAGCATTTCTTGCTACTTTCTACCCTTATCTGGGCCTCAAACTTGAATCTACTATGAACCAATTTTGATATCTCTGAGTTTCGTTAGATTCGGTGTTGCATGCTCTCCTGTTAGCCTGACTGTTACTGCCTGGAGGACGTTTTCAAAAAGACCTAAGTTACCCGATTCAAAAACCCGCTGAGCTTATCCCCGGGATAGCTTCGGGTACGGCTGTTTCCATCTCTTGCTTTGTAGCTGTGGCATCTATTCTCGTAATACCAAGTGTTCATCAGAAAAACGTCATCTAGAAGCCGAGAAATGTTTGACAGAAAAATATGACATTCACACAGGAATTCTAGGTGTTGCGAATAAAGATCGCAATCCGTTTTTATTAATATTCTAATAAGACCTCAAAATAATTATGTAAATTGTATAATATATAAACTGATGTACAACATGCAGCCCAATACCGAAGTGTGATCTGAATGACTGTCGAAAAACCAGAGTTGACATGTGGTTGTTGAATGAAACGCAAAAGTGCCCCTAGAAGAAAATAACTCACTGGTGAGAGACTTTTGATCGAATTATGTGAATAGAGGGTGGATTCAATGATCTAAACCAGCTGGCTAAGCTGTCATCTTAATACCAATGCATAGTCAATAGCTCAGTGTCAACTTTGATCAATGTCATCATTGAGAATTCCTTCCATTTTTAGGTACTTTGTTACTGCAATTCCTAAGTAACCTTAGCAGTGTTTCACGTTATGCCTTCACGGTTCCAAGTTTTAAAACATAATCTCTAATATGGGAGTTCATATGAGCTCCATAGGCGCCACAAAAATATCTGGGTTGAAAAACTCAAAACACGTGGCTCTAACAAGTTGCTAAAAACACAAAACAAAATGGTTCTAACCTAATTTAAAACTGTTTAGAATCCTTCAGTTATAGTTGACGTCATTAAAGTAATAAAATTGAGGATAAATCTAAATTAAAATCTTTTAATTAGAGTAAATACTTCCGATCTCGTCTCCTATAGGTCGCCTCATCCTCTCATATATTCAAAACAATCGTCCCAACACAACGGCTCGTAGAAGTTGCTCATAGAGCAAACTTATGTGCTCTGACATGGGCGACATGCCCTAAAGAAAAACCCTCCAACTGTTGAATAGAACGCCACAGTTCCGTTCAGTTAATAATATACGTACAAGAAGTACAGTCTGCAGGAAATACTAGGAAACAAGTCGGGTGCAAAAAATTCCTACTTGCGTGCTGTACGTACACTTTACCGCACTGACTTATGCTTCGAGAAGGATGCATTAAATGCGGTAAACTTACTAATTGTAGTAAAAAGCAATGAGAGCAAGACATCCATATATTTGCCACTTCACCCACTTGATGGGAGTGGATCGAGATTTCGACCTACTCCATCTGTTTACCACGCTACAGCAGAAGTGGCCAAACTTCATTCTCTGTCAGACAGAGAAGCCATAGACCGGTTTCGCGCTTATTTCACCTCAGTCTTTAAATACGCTTCCAAACTTCATCTAATGCTTCAGTTCCACAGCACTAATTTATGGCAGCCTGATTGAAGAAGTGATACGGGATGACCTGAGTCATAATGGTATGCAGTTCGTGAGTGCAGTTGTGAAACAGGTTTCTCACTGCTATGCTGCACATGATCCCACTTCCAATCTAGTCGAAAGAAAGAACCTTGATCTAAAGGTCCTGGATGGTACAGGGTTACAAATCATATGGTTACAATTTACAAGATTGAGTGCATCTTTTCTAACTTCTAAGCTGCAAAGTTGTAACTACTTTTCATGAAACAAGAGATGGCAAAAAAATTGGGATAACGAAAAGAGGTGCGCTGACTGATATCATAGCAGTAGTAGTAGTGGTAGTAGCACTGGGAGCTAAAACCTTGCGACAGCCCTCTTTGCAAGCTCACGATTTACGTATTCTCACTCCACCACGTGGGCCCTTATCCTCTCCACGAGTCCCTCTTATGAAGAAGAGTATCCCGTTCTATCTCAAAGCTCCTTTTGGAGGAGGAAAGCGGTTCCGACTCTCCTGTAGCAGACTCCTAGGAAGTGGTATGAAAATTCGTCCCCTAATATGCAATGCACGCATAGTGGACTTGTCTTGTAAGTATTGCTACAAGCTCTCCCAGACAATGCCGACTTTTTCTAATTAGCCACGAAGCCTTGAATGTCCGGGTTAGGAAAGATCTTCTTGTTCTGAACACATATTCCTGACTCCCAGTTTGTCTTTGTACCTTCCAATGTGCACTTGATGACCATTTGCGAGATATATATTTTATATTTCGTTCCTAAACAAGGTTCCGGTTCATTAAAGTGTGTCAACTTTATACCTTTTTTTCCAATGTCTCTAAAGCAGCCCAACATTCCTGAACGAACCTTGAACTCATCCTGTTCCTCCAGTTGGCTCGCAGAGCAGTCCAACTGGAGAAAAAGTAAATTTCCTGCTGTGAACATTATCTGATTTCTTGCCGGTAACCAGTTCGAGTATGACCGAATAATCTCATAAATCTCTACCGTGTAATCTCTCGAGGTGTGCAGCCATTCGCCCTTTTCAAGACCTGCTTGGTATATTCTCGCTCTTGACAAATATGTGTCAGCCATTCTTAAACGATCTCTATACCACATCCGATTCTTCCCAGATGGTTGCTAAAGGAGCTCTTTCTTGAATTGTTTCCTTGTTGGGATGCTTATCCCAAATGATATCCCAAAAGCTTAGTTGATGGCCGGGACGCCCATTCTACGATAGCACAATCGGGATGTCTCGCTCAATGAAGATGGCGATCTTCATATAACAATTTCCTATCGCTGTTTCCTTCTACTAATCGCAACAATCCATCCTCCTGAAGAAAGACATAGAACCTCTCCTTAGGGTTGACCGACGGTCCTTTCTAAGTACACTAAAGTTCTATTATTCTGCATGCCTTTTGCATTTGATTACAAACGATTCAGAAAAACTTTCTCGGTATCATAACCAGTTAGTCATCCACATGTTCAATGCTATCCTCTCATCGGCACTTAATAGTCTTGTTTATCCCTTAGCTAAAATTGAGCACAATAAAACAAGGTAAAGGACTAACTGCAATCTCTTGTAATCGCTTTATGAAAGCAAAATGAGGATGCCAAGACAAAGAAAAAATATCTGAGTTTATTTTGACAGACGTGAACCAAAAGAAGCCTTATATTTGATAGACGACAATTTTCAATTTTGATAAGGGACAGCTTCTTAAACATCTCGTTTGACCAAGATTTATCAGTATGTAGGGTCATAGAATAAAAAGGAGGGTTCAAAATCAATAATAGTTGCATTATTAAAGTTTAACTGTTTTTCTTAACAAAATAATGGACAACGTATTAGAAGGAATCGAAGGCAACTCATCAGTCCCACTAATTATCTAAATAATGTGACTCATTATTTGACATATGGGCATGTTTACATGGTCAACTATAAGACCATTTGCACATGCGCTTAAACGGCTAAGAAACTTGAAAATGGTCTTCACCACACTCATAAATATGTGGCAAAAATACCGGACTCTCAAATAGTACTTAAGATTTACATTAAAACAATCTAAAACTATATCTACTAGTCATTATAAAAATGCAACAACATTATGCAAACAGAATGTTGCAACACGCAACGTCACCTATCGGAAGATAGACTAGTTGGTTTTGTTTTAGTTCTTTATCCCACAATATTGACATTGTTACGAATCGCATTGCATTTTGACAATTTTGATAAACTCACAGTCCAATACTTAGTTGGACATTCCTTTAACAACAAATCCTGTTTATCATATTTAAGACAAATAGGTTACATATAGTTTACTTTAATCATTCAGAATTACCTTAACTCCAAGGTACTTTTCGTCAGGGGCATCACTCAAAAAAGTCAAAAACTGGTCTCTGCTCAAGACTGGACACTTCTTGGGCTCGTAATTTTTATATAGCTTCTTAAGAAAATTTCGCAGACGAGAGTAAGATCCAATATCAATACCATCCTTAATTGGGACTAAACGTTTCAGGAGAAAGTATTGAGTCCACATGGTCGAGCACTTAACATTGAAACTGGCCTGCTCTTTAAAGTACGCCATAAACGTATTTTCAGAAAAATCAGTGATTTTCTTTGAAGCCTGCCAGGCTTTGAACTTCTCGTAGGTGCGAAGGTAAATTTCAGAGGATTTCTCGGGAATCGGCTTCATTAGACGCAGGGTATCTTCTCCTACATTCGCCGGTTCGTCATCACCAGATCCTGGCAATTCTTGTTTTATTAAATCAAGAAAGTCGTCTAGAATGAAATAAAATTTAAATTAATTTTCAAGGTTTCAATGACTCAGACTCTTAACCGAATAAATAAGGTACTGGGGAGAAGACGCTATTTTAAACAACAGGGATAACAATATTTATTAACAGACAATATTTTTAGATCACTTAATTCGTTCGGAAAAATGTTTCGTACTATATTCCAGACGTCAGACTTGGTGTTTCTAAAAGTAATGATCAAGTTTGCGACTTGTATTTCAGTCTAAGGAGTCAGCTTCCTAATAGTATGGTAATAATTCTACAAATTAAGCAAATTATAAAAGCTTTCAACAATAATACGGTGTGAGAGAAAAAAAACACTTAGTCATAAACAACCAAATTGGTTTAAACATATAACTTAGAAATAAAATTTACAAACTTGAAAGGCAGTAAAACAATGAATCACTCCTAATACGAGTAATGTAACTTTCGATGAATTCCCATAACACTGGCCGTACTCTGTCTCATGCAATGAGCAGTAAAATCCTTCCAGTCAGGCAACTTTAAAAACTCGGCCACTTTTCTTGGAACATCTCCAATTTTATGTTTTCCCAAAGGAGTCTTGAGGCATCTACCTTTTTCGTAGTTAAGGAAGAATCTCGATTCTCCAAGTTCTGTTGGACGTTGCAAAACATACTTTCTATAGATATCAAGATAGAGACTGTCACTGATAGTAAAAGTTCGATATGCGTCTTCGTTTCGGTCTTTCACTTTTATAAATAGGATGGAGTTGAGGTCTTCTATTTGGTCGGTCATTAAGTAAACCAACTCGTCAACTCGACAAGATCCGAGGACACCAATCATGAGGACCACCTGAAAAAGAAGAATGGGATTATTTACGATAATTCTAAAAGAACTGTTTACGTTATAAGACCGCTAAATAAATTTTTATAGTACTGAACGTATAACGTACATTTTATCTCGCTAACATTTTCACTCGTAACGTTTTAAAAACAAGAAATCTGAATGAAAACATGAGAATTTAACCAGTAATTTTATGCGCGGAAAAGAGAATATTTTTGAAAAATCCGCTAAAAGCTTATTACTATATTCAGTACAGTAAGAAAATTTCATTACCTTACTCAATACTGTATTAGTTATTTACGTTATAGGCAGAGCTGCAGTAATGAAATAAAATCGTTACTTTACTGTAACGCGTTCCCCAAAGTAACGCGTTACTTTTTAATATAGTCAAAAAGTAACGGTAACGCCAGTACTATTATTAAGTAACGCAAAAAAGTCACATTTTTAAGTAACGCGTTAGTGTAAAAGTAACGCGTTAGTTTTTATTAAGGTTTCTAGTTCTATATTCTTAAAACATTTATAGTTGAATCGGTATTCGGTGATGGTGACACGTAATATTATTTAATTCGCTTGCCTCGTTTGCCATATTCTATAAAGGATCCCTTAATAGTAGTGTTTCTTAGCAAAAGAGAGTCAATAAGAGTAAGAGTTTATGTTAAATAACTAGCATCCTAACATCTTGATTCTATATTTTATAATTGTGAAATATTCATCGGTTTTACTTGTTGTTAATTTTCGCTGCCTGTACCCATTTTTGCACCCAAAGGCCACACCTGTCACGCTCGCTAAAGTTAAGGATTAGAAGCGGAGGAAGCGGTACTATTTGTGCTATTGAAGTAGTAAAAACGCTATTAGGCATAATTTTTTATCGCTAAAACTATTTTTTTCTACAAACGCCAAATAATGACGCATCTTACGCTTTCATTAGACAAACGAAAACCTAACCTTTTTTGAGGATCAGAATGTGAGTGTACTTTTCCGCGCGTTGCCCAGGACAGCAAGCGAAAAAGATTTTTTTTTTCAAGCGGACTAAAAGTACGTCATTTATTTTGTATATACGCACACCTAAAGTGGGCTTTCTAATCCTGAGACCAAAAAAGTAGGAAAAAAGTCCTAGGCAGTAAAAGTAAAGTCAAAAGTCACTACTACTGTCATGGTGGCGCATATATAAATGATTTTCATTTACCAAAATGTTTTGAACACTAGATAACACCAGATAGAATGATCTGAGTGTATTGCCATCTTTACATCCTTATTGAAAAAACAAAGGATAGGAATACTCTCAAAGCGCTCGAGAGCACCATCCGAAACCGTTATTAGTCGAAATCGCATAGGTTCTCAAATTCTGAGTTCGTCTGTTAAATGTTATGCGCGTCATCATATTTATCTGTCAATGTGATTTTTATTAATTTAGTATTGATAATAATGCTACAAATTCTTAGCTTACCATAATTTACCTAAACCACCTAAACCATTAGTTATGATTTAGTACCACTAAACAGTAGTGATTATACGGTGCTGACTCCTCCGAATTAATGCACCCTATAGTGGAGCTCACACATATGACAAAATAGCGGAAATGCTAGAAAACATACACATGGCGTTTGGTTTATGTGGCAATAAACTAGTAGCGACCGTTACTGATAATGGCTCTAACGTTGTGAAAGCGCGTAAAACGTTTGGAATACAAATTAATACATACAATGTTATTGAACAGGCAATCGAAGAAGAAGCTGACACTGAAAATTTAGACGAAAATATAGAAGAAGAAACATTATTTTTCCCTACAGCAATAGAACATGACGAAGAGACGTACATCAGTCTACCAAATCATTTACGCTGCACCTCTCATATGTTAAGTTTAATTGCCATTAACGACATTCTAAAAGTTCTGAATAAAAATACTTATATGAGAACTAAACATACATCTATTATGTCCAAATACAACATTTTATGGAATAAAGCAGGAAGGCCAAAATCTGCTGAAATTATTAAATCAACTCTAGGTCAAACCCTAAGATGCCCCGGAATGACCCGATGGAACTCAGCATACGATTCTATATCACAAATATTAAAAATTAAAAATCTTCTCCCAGAGTTATACAAGAAACTTGATATAAGAACAATATTTCAAATATTGAAAGACCGTGATTTGGAGTATCTTCAAGAATACTGTGATGTTCTCCAAACAATAGCTCAAGTCCTAGACATTCTCCAGCGAGAAAGTAATATATATTATGGGTATTTATTACCTACTCTGGTATCGCTGTCCGTAAAATTGCGTGGGTTAAAAAATAAACCTTGGAAATATATGTCTCTAGTATTAGAGAAATGTAATAAATCCATCCAAAACCGATTTTCATACATATTAGATTTTTCAGATAGCTCGTACAACGCAATAATTGCTACAGCAACCAATCCACTATTTAAACTAAAATGGATTAAATCTGTTGAAGGACTGGGTAAGAAACACGTGCTAGATATAAAAGAGAGCATAGTAGCAGAAGCGAAAAATCTGCTGCAACCAGAAGAAATTATTGCTGAAAGTGAAAACTGATAAGCATTCAGGAATTGATTTTTTCGAATTTCTGGATGAGAGCGACAACCGCATTACGGAAATGAGTTTTTACAGGATCCTGATATTGATGTGCTAATGCTAAAGAAGTATCAATACGTAGAAAGAGTTTTTATTAAGTTTAATACGCGTTTACCTTCATCAGCACCAGTAGAAAGGTTGTTCTCCTATGCTACTTTTATAGATTCACCTCGAAAGCATGCTTTGTCAGATGAGAATTTTGAAAGACTGGTTCTTTTGAAGGCAAATAATTTCAGTTAAATTATTTAATTTAATGTTTGTTCCTGAATAAAGTTGCTTTTGAAAACGAATGTGCTATATAACATATTATTATTACTATTTGTTCTAGAGGTTTGTAGTTTACACATAATTTATTTTTTACATTTATAATTATACTAAAATAAAAACATGTCTTATTTTTATCTAACTGCAATATTTTTTTTCTTTTTTTGTAGTAACGCGTTACTTTAATGTAAAGCGTTACTTTTTAAGTAACGATCTGTATGTAACACGTTACTTTAATAGAGTAACGAATAACGTATTTAGCATGAGGACAAAAGGAACGTTAATTTTGAGTAACGCGTTACTTTTGTCTTTAAAATAATGCAATATTACAGTAGGAGGAAGATGTTTCTGGACGAGGCGATAGCCGAGTCTGGATTTTCAAAACGAGTACTGTAAAACGTTACCGGACAAATGACGAACAACATCTTACTTCATACTTATTAGGCGCAAACGGATTTACGAGAGACTGCGCTGCCGCACCGTGTCCATGGACTATGATAAATGGCTTCACTGGGACAGCGTTAGTTCAAGACCAATGTTCGTGGTGAAAAGCCACATACTGCCAGAGCTGCCCCTGCTGCAAAACTGAAAACATTTGATCTAGACAAGGGCGATAAACTCTCCTAAGTCAAGACGTAGCACCGTGCCACGCCTTGACATTGGCGTGGACGAAAACATTGTATTTGGCATGAAAACATTGGATCAATACAAGGCAATTTCGCAGGGCGATAAACTCTCCCAAGTCAAGGCGAGGCACCGTGCTGAAGAATGGATGACACAGAGGTGATTGTGCGACAAACGGTACACCTCCAGGGAACGGCGAACCTTGGTACTAAGTAGTCTTGCTGTAGTAATGCGGGGCGCTGCTGAAGTCTACATTTATTTCCGTTGCTGCTAGTGGGAATGAAACCTGGAGAATAATAATTTTACGTCCGACAATGGGGACTCATCCTTTGATCCTCAAATAACTGAAGAATCTATGGAGACCGGTCAGTCGGCTCCAGCACAACCTACTGCGGTGGCAGGAAACTAGCCCTCTACTTCAACAGCAGACGATACAACTTCCGAAGAGAAGCTGCTAGAATCCTCTTCGGAAGATGAAAAAGCCAATCGAACAGAGAGGCGGCAGATGCTCTTGGGGGGTTATCTCTCAAGAGAAGACAGTTACCAAAATCTGCATGGAGGCAATTAAAAAACTTAATGAGCGGAGGGGCTAACTATGCTACCGCTTTAAAGCAAATACTCGAAGATAGAAAGAGGAGCAAGAAAACAGCTCTCACAACCAGATCCACCGAAGGTGCAAAACGCCAACGGTCGGAGGGTAGCAGCTTCGCAGCAAGCTTCGAAAAAGCCGCGAAGGGTGCCCGAGGGTTCAATAAGGAGGGTCAGGGATGGCATAATACACCCAGACTACACGACAGCTACTCTGTGCGGGGACAAATTCCGGCTGATACAGGCTGCAACCCATCGCCCTCGCTGGCTACAGATCACCAGCGAGGACGAGGAGAGTGCCGCATGGTTGAAAGCTTCGGTCGACGGGCTCCAACCCTGGGATGGTGCTCGTCCCAAGCTCGTAAAGGGATTAGACAAGCCAAAACCCAACATCTGTGTAGCCTACATACCAGATGACACCACCGACCAGCGACTAACGCCTGAAAAGGTAAAACTGCGGCTCACGAAAATGAACCATGGGCTGTGAACACCTGCGAGTGGACGACCCTACATCGCGTGGAACCGGGTCCTGGACAAACCTGGACCTTTGCCATCGACGATGCGTCACTCGCAGTCCTAGACGGCATGGAATTCAGACCCTTCTTCGGTTTTGGAGAAATTCAATTCAACCACAGACCGAAGCAAGGCGGACAAACCACGGGCAAGAGCCACGAGGAAAAAGCTGGCTCTAGCAAACCACCCTCCGCTGACGTACAAGCGGAGCGACTGGATAAGCCTGGCTGCTTTGTTGTGTCCACATCAAAAAGAACTAGCGAAAGCTCCGGCAAACCACCCTCCTTTGATGCACAGGCGGGGCAGGTGGGATAGACCTGGCAGCTCTCGTATGTCTGGAGCCAAAGCCGGCCAAACATCCAAGGCTGCTCCAGACCCTTTGGGGAAGAACCACAAACCTAATACACCTGGGCAGGCGCAGTACAAAGGGAAGGTCAAATCCATTCCCAAACGGCCTAAACCAGGAAAAAATCGGGACAAGGTGGAGAGGAAAGACCCCAAACCTGTCTCGAAGAAGGAGCCGTAGGATGTGACGTAAGACCACATGTCTACAGGTCAACCTTCAGCATGCGAAAGCAGCTACATACCTTTTAGAGAAGAGATTCAGGGAAACTAATGTGGATATAGCCCTCATCCAGGAACCATGGACTTCTAACAAGGGCCGAGTATCCGGCTTAAGCGACACTTAAGCACCAAGAGTAAGATTATTGCCTGCGATTGGGATGGTAAACTAAGAGCTTTCCTATAAGGAAAGATCTCCAATTCTTTTTACTTACAGAGTTCTGCACTAAAGATGTGGCAGCGGGACTGTTTCGCTGACCCCACAGAACAACAAGAAAGGTGTAATCCTCTAGGGAGGTAGGATAGAGCCTACCTCCCTGGATATACGGAAGCTGAACAACTTCCGTCTGAGGCGGTGCGGAGACTCATCGACCACGCCAAGAGAAACAATACCCAGCTAATATTGGGATGTGATGCGAATGCCCACCAATCTGGACAGTTGCAGGGAAAGCCCAAGGGAGGACAGGAAAGATCACAATAAGGAAGAAACTGAAGAATTTTGGAGGCGATTGAACAGTCTTAGAAGACCAAGCGATGAAAGTTCGGGCAGCAGCACCAATATGGATGCGACTGCGAACATGAGCACTGTAGACTTGACCGCGGCGGATCTGTTGACACTGACGGAGGTTGTTGAGGAGGTTAACCCTGAGAACTCTAAAGAAAAATTTTTAGCGAGTCCGCGGGG
The DNA here is from genome assembly GCA_951812265.1 of Taphrorychus bicolor. NCBI lineage: Eukaryota > Metazoa > Arthropoda > Insecta > Coleoptera > Curculionidae > Taphrorychus > Taphrorychus bicolor. The sequence continues at coordinate 5,299,119 of OX638300.1, forward strand.
GACAGTAGTCCACTGAGCGGGGGTTTTCCTCTCGAAGGCCGAATGGACGCGTCCTCTCTTGGGGTACCAGTTTTCGCAGTTTCTTCACTGATTGCTGTCAATGGAAAGGCGACAGGGGCACACCCTACCGACCAAGGAACAATGTGTCCCACTCTGAATCCTCAACCGAATTTGGGAATTGATTGCTCAAAAGAAAGCATCGCAAAACCCAACATCAAACCCCTACCAAAAATCATTGAAAACAATGTTCCTGAATATTCGAAGTTTGCAGAATAAGCTGGAAGAAGTGGAAGCTATCATCAACGAGCGTGATCTCCATGTTGTTTGTTTATGTGAGCACTGGCTCAATGAGCAATCGGAGAAGACCTGTAGGATTCAGAATTATACTGTGGCGGGCTGTTACTCCAGAACCACTTCCAGGGGCGGCGGCGTGATCATATATGTCAGGAAGTGCTTGCAGTTTAAAAACATTTTGGGCATCGAACAGAGGGTCAGTTCGAGATCACTGCGGTTGAACTGACGGGGATCGGTGTTGTGATTGTATGTGATTATAGACCACCGACTAGTGATATAGACTCATTTTACCATAAGATTAGTGTAGTACTTGATTTGTCCTTGAAGCAGAAGAAAACTGTCTTCATATATGGGGATTTTAACATTGATTTGATGGACGACAACAGCGCGAGACTTCGGGAATTCCTCGAGCTACGGCTTCACGTTTCTTGTAAGGGATACCTATACTAGATACTTTAGCTCCAGAAACAGCTGTCTGGACAATTGCATCACCAATATTAAGGGTGAGTGTTTCGTGGATGTTTTACATTGTCACTTCTCGGATCATATCGCCATTTTTACCCAGAATGCTTCACAACAGGCGGTTAGGAATGGCCATACAGAAATAGTTTACTTTAAACCGATTTACGAAGTTGTGCATGAGTGTGTCTTGGAGTTGCTGCTGACGGTTTGGGAGGTTTATCGCAGGACGATGATGACATCAATGGTGCATTAACTTGTTTCTGGCGCATGTTGGAGAACTTTTTGAGAGGCACTTTCCTCGTAAAACAAAGAGCGTCCATAAAAACAACAAACACAAAAAATGGTTCACAGCCGAACTAAAATATGAGAGAGACAACCTGACTTTTTTGACAGAACTAAAGAACTGCCATAAACACCTTGACATTCAGGATCATCTAGAGCGTGCGCGAAGAAGATATAAGAATAATCTAACGGAAAGTAAATGAAAATTTTTATCCGAACAGATTTCGCGATCAGCTAACAAACCTAGGATCATATGGATGATCATAAATGGCCCTTCCAGGCGATGCCCGCCGGGTGCTTGTGCGGTCAGTGCGGATGATTTTAATGAGTATTTTGTGAATATTGGCAAAAAACTTGATATCTCAGGGTCAACGCACCCACTCATAGTAGATAAACAAAGTGCTTTTTATGACAATTTCAAGGTCACATGAACATCCATGAGCCTCTTAGATAACGCCAGACGAGGTTGCTAGACGTTGACCTTGAAAATCGCGCTCATGACCTTGAAAAGTGACCTTGAAAATCAGTTGACCTTGATCCACACACGGACATTCCACCTTGACGCGTCCGTACCCCTGCTAAAATTTACGAGGCTCATGCAAAACGCCTTGACGCTTCTCACATCGTTTAGGCTTGACCTCGCGCGGGAAACGTGTCGCAGCAAGCCGAGCTACCTTGGACCTTGAGAGCTATCCCCCCAGAATGTGGGTTGGGACTTTGTTCCACCTTGACGCAACGAGGTCATACTGTAAAACCAATCTCGAACGCATTCCGTCAATGAGACAAACGACCATGTTCGCATCAAGCGACGGATCTACTTGCTAAAATTTCCGAGGCAGTAGAATATTCATACAAAACGCCATGACGCTTTTCAAGTACAAAGGTGAAGGTTTTGCATCGTTCAGCCTTGAGCTCGCGCTAGAAAAAATATTCATACAAAACGCCTTGACTTTTGCGAAGGCTTTGCATTGTAATTCAGCGAGACAGGAATTTCATGGCCACATGTGAGGTGAATCAATCCTTTGTAACACTCAGATAAGAAAATCAGAATTTGCTGACGCATTTTGTTCAGTACATGTTCACTGCTAAAGCTTTTACCTTGAGTTGAACTCGCTTAACCATGAAAATCCTGGTAACCTTGAAAAGCGACAGATGCGCGTAATCTTGAGCAGGCTTGCTGACTCTATTCAGGGTCTCTCATTTATTAAGAGTACTAAGCGCCAAGCAATTTTCAAGTACACCTATTTAACGCTTCCACGTACATACACGACCCACAAACAAAACGCGAGGTGAATCAATCCTTTGTAACACTCAGATAAGAAAATCAGGCCATCGGAATTTGCTGACGTATTTTATACAAAAAAATATCACTTTCACGAACGCTTAACAATTTAGAGATATCGTCAGTTTTCCTAAAAATCGAGTTTTCTCTGCAGCAATTTGGCATATACGTTTTATCATTTGCCACCCCACTCACTCCACCAATCTCGAACGAATTCCGTCAATGAGACATATGACCACATTCGCATCAAGCGACGGATCTACATGCTACATGCTAAAATTTCCGAGGCAGTAGAATATTCATACAAAACGCCTCGACTTTTTTCAAGTACAAAGGTGCAGGCTTTGCATCGTTTAGCCTTGAGCTCGCATAGGAAACGCGATCGCAGCGAGCCGGGTTACCTTGACGTCAGCCAACGAACGTGACCTCGAAAACAACGACAGGTCTACGCTAGTCAAGGACTTTGCGACATGCGCAACCTTGGGGGTACGGCTGAACCTTGAAAGGTATCCCCAATAGTGTGGGTTTCAATCGCAACGTCAACGAGGTGTACTGTAAAACCAATTCCGTCCACAGTGAGTCATACAACCATGAATCGCAACAAGCAACCTTGACGGGTCCACGTGTTAAAATTTCATAAACCGAGCGCCTAGCAAAAATTCATACAAAACGCCTCGACATTCTTTTAAGCGCAAAGCTTTTCATCGTAATTCAGCGAGACAGGAATTCCAAATGCCCACAAACAGAACGCGGACTCACGAATCTTGTGACAGATGCGCATAATCTTGAGCAGGCCTGCTGACTTGATTCAGGATCTCTCAAGTATCAAGGGTACTAAACGCCAAACAATTTTCAAGTACACCTATTCAAGGCTTCCATTACATGCACGACCCACAGACAAAACGCGAAGTGAATCAATCCTTTGTAACACAGATAAGAAAATCAGACCATCGGAACTTGCGTAAAAAAATCGCTTTCGAAGAGCGCTTAACGATTTAGAGATAATTTTCTCAACAGTAATTTCGCATATACGTTTTCTAGCCACCACACTGAGGGCAATTTACCTCCGATAATAGCGCTTAACCATTAGCTATCGCCAAACAAAAAATCGAGTTTTCTCTGTAGCCAATTTGGCTATAAAACGTTTCATCATTACAAGATTTCGAGCCACCCCACTGGAGTAGTTATCGAAGACTATGCTGCTCAATAAATTCGAGCACTATTCGAGATGACACAAAAAAAATCTCTTTCCAAGCGCTCTTAACGATTTAGAGATATCGCCAAACACTTTTCCTAAAAATCGAGTTTTCTCTGCAGCAATTTGGCATGTACGAGCGTTGGCTGGAACCCACGGGTATCAATGCTCGACCTGGGATTTAGAAGCGAGTCAGATTTTCAAGGTCACTTTTCAAGGTCATGGGCACGATTTTCAAGGTCAACGTCTAGCAACCTCGTCTGGCGTTATCTAAGAGGCTCATGGATGTTCCTGTGACCTTGAAATTGTCATGAAAAGCATTTTGTTTATCTACTACTCATTGGACCTAATTGTAGTAGCATCTTCACAGGTAAGTTGCGAAGAGAGCATATTTCTTACACCGGTTGACTCTACCCAAGGACGGTAAACAGAACAGGACGGTCCACTGCCATTTAAACAACATGAGCCTAAAATCGTGACGTCAGCATTATTTCCCGAGCCCCGTGGCCATCATCGACGCTGCAATTTTTTTAATAACGTTTTCGGGTGGCCGCTCTAAAGCGCTCTGAGACTATTCCTGTCAATTGTTTCCTTAATAAGATTGTAAGGACGGAAATAGTTTTAGGGCGCTCTAGTTCGAGAAAACACTGAATTTTTGATTTAACATCTCGATGTTGAATCAAAACATCCTCTAAGTTTTTAATTTTTCCCTTGTTGCTGTGATTGTGCCGACTGTGTTGTGATTTAGTAAAATTACGAGTACACAATGCCTTGTCAGATTTGTGCTGTTGCTGAATGTTAGAAATTCAAGTGGAAGAAAGAAGGCGGACAAATATCTTTTCATTTTTTCACAAAAAGAAAAGATGCTCTTTGACCTAAAATACGAAACAAGTGGATTCAGCTTTGCCAACGAATAATTGTTTCGAGTTCGTAGACCGAAAACCGCGGGAAACCTCTTACTGGCGTTGTTAAATATTATGTAAAAATCTGGCAAAGTATCTTATGATTTGGGCAATATCACCTGCGAAACCCTTGTCAAACGTGTCATATTAATGTCAATTCTTTATAGTTTTGGGCCATTTTCTTGGCTAGTTTATTACAGAAAATATATTGAATTGTTATCAACTTTGTTTCAATTACAATCCAATTTATTGTCCCAGATCTTGTACAAGAAATATGTCAGTCTAAAACGAGCCTAACACAGGCCCCTTGGGACAATTTAAGCGACCCAACAGGGCAGATTGGGAGCTCTCCAAAAATACAAATCCCCCGGGGAGGAAGGAGTGTTCCGGGCACTACTACAACAGGGCCTGGATCAATTCGCACCTCTACTTCCAAACTGCTGGTCCAGGGTGAGGGTCGTCTATATACTAAAGATAGGATGTAGGGAAAAAGATCCTAAATCGCTCAGGCTAATCAGTCTAATCTCGTTTCTGTTGAAAAGCTTAGAAAAGCTGCTAGACAATAAAGATCTACTCAGATAGTCCAAAACTTGTTCAGTTCCAAAACTGTTTGGAACTGCCACAGGACTCTGAACACCCTATCGCAGGAGAACAGCGTCACATTGGTATGTGTCACGTCAGGCGTGTGTCACGAAGGCAATGAGAGGGCCGACTCTCTAGCTAGTAGGGTCGCGGGCTTTGCATTCGTAGGCCTAGAGCCGGCACTGGGAGTCCCATACTCTCGGGTCAAGGCTGAACTCCAGAAGTGGAGCAATGCCCAGTCCCAAGACTGGTGGGAGAACCTACCCCAAAAAAAGTATCACGCGAACAGGGAGGGCAAAAGCCAAACCATTCTTTAGACTAAATAGGAGACAAATCAGAGTGGCCACTGCACTGTACACAGGACATAGCCAACTAAGATCTCATATGCACAGACTCGGATTGTCCGAAGAGACGGAGTGTCGGCTGTGCTTGGAGTACGATTAGACAGTTGAGAACGCCCTATGTGACTGCCCGGCTTTTGCAAGATTGAGATACTCACTGTTCGGAAACACGATCATTAACCCTCAAGATGCAAACGCAATGTCGCCCGAGGGACTCATCAGATTCGTTGAGAGTCTGGGCGTAACGGGTGACAACTAGTGGAGCTAGCAGGGGCAAACCTTGCTGGTAACACTTCTAGAGACACTCACATTGAATACAAAACAACACAATAGAATAATACATATTAAAAACAGAAAAAGATTAATTTTAGGCGCGGCAAATATAGAATATTTTTGAGAAATCCGGTATAGTTTCATTACGATATCGTCCTGTACTGTACCGGTTGTAGCTCATTACTGGTCTAGACCCGTAATGTGCCATTTTCATGAAAAGACAATGTAATGTCATCATTACATGTGGTTGAAAATAAAGGTATATAGGCAGTATGAAATAATTGTTATTTACGTTTCATGTTCGGACAATAATATTTTTTTCTGGCAAGAATAAGATGATTCCGGACAAAAATTTTATACCTTTTAAAAACAAGAGAAATGAATGAAAACTTAAAAAATATTATATTTTTTATAATTACTATACTCAGTACCTAAAATTTGGCCGCAATATCTATAATGACTTAAAAATAAAACATTCTGGACCTGGGAGATGTATATCAAAAGACTTAGTAGGGTTTTTCCACCCAAGGCTAATTTTCAGCCCGCCAGAATCTATCAGAAAAGTAAAACTATTTGAACGGCTTTTAACAAAAATAAAATAAAAGGACATGGAATGAGAGTAATTGAAATCTTCTAAACATAACAAACCCTGACATATTCTTACCTTAATTCCTAAATACGTGTCATCAGGCGCTTCAGTCAAAAAATATAGGAATTGATCTCTAGTCAGTGCCGGAGATTTCTTAGGCCGATAACCTTTATTCAGCTTCTTAAGGAAACTTCTCAGCTTATTATACGATCCCAAATTTATATTATGATTCGTGCTCAACAGGCGTTTCAGCATTGAGAATTGGGCCCAAAGAGAAGGACCCTTCATATTCAGATTAGCTTGTTCCTGGAAGTACGTCAGCAGAGTCTCTTCTGAGTAATCCGTAAACTTGTTTTTCTCCCGCCACACGTTGAAGTTATCGTAGATACGTTGGTACGTTTTTATAGATTTTAGTAATACTACGGGTTGAGTAGGACTGTTATCGATGTCTAATTCTCCTTCCTCGACGTAATCCGGAAATTCCGGTTTGAATATTATGGAGTCAACTACAAAAAAATTAAGTTATTTCAAAGTCTCAACAGTAATTATTTTATTATATTAAACACTAAGCCTTACCTCACAGCATTCGTTTTTTGTGAAAGTTTTTAGCTTGTGCTGTAAGACAGACTTCGCTTATTGAATTGGGGATGTTTTTTTTTGAGTTATTCAATATGAATTATTAAGAATATTTGTTATTTTGTGTTAATATGGTGATCATTTAAAAAGCAGAAAAAAAACGATACGTACTGCAAAAACTGACCTTGTGGCTCAAGTACTTGCGCCTGATTTTGTATTTTTGCTATATGCGATAATTATATTTATATTTTAGACCTGAGGAAGACCTCAATAAAGATCAAAACGTTATGTGTTTGTTAATGTCCCACTCGCTCTATCCACCTTTTTCAACTTGTGTCAAACACTTAGAAAAAACCATTTGAAGTAATATTGTTGAAGAAGTGACTTAATTTAGAATATATTGTTCGTTAGTCCACCACCTGAGAAGATAAATAAAAAAAAATGCAAGAAAAAAACCTACATTAATCATGAGCAAATAAAAAAAGTTATGAAAGAACTGTAGGAAAAACCGACAAAAAAATATCAAGAAGAAAAGATCTCAAGCCAAAGTGTTGAAATTCGTAGTCTAGGTACTCTATAAAACGAACCGGGCAAAACATTGAGAAAAAAGTAAAAACAGATCCCTAGATAGTACAATATTCTCTTATCAGTATGCAATCGGTATTCGCTAAACTCTTTGGGAGGGCTATGTATGATAGGCTACTACGTTATTTTGCGAGTAATGAATTACTTAGTAACTATCAGCACGGTTTCATGAGAGGAAGATCAATAGACACTGCCCTCCGTGACATCATCGTGCCTGCAGTAGAGGCCTTAAAGCGGGGCGATAATGTCTGCGGACTTTTTCTTGACCTCTCCAAGGCATTTGATAGTTTAGATTATGTTATCATTCTTGAAAAGTTGAATAAATATGAAATCAATTGCAGTGCCTATTCGTGGATCGAATCTTATTTAATGGATAGAACTCAGGCTGTAAAAGTAACAGAGTGTGGCAGGCAAGCTAGGTCAGAACTACGTTACATCACCCGTGGCGTCCCACAGGCAGTATTCTTAGACTATTTCTTTTTATAATCTTTCTCAACGATCTCCCTACTAGTCTTGGAGAGACTACCTAGTCTCTAAAAACTGTAATTTAATTAACTTTGCGGATGACACAACCTGCTTAGTACATGCCCGGTCATCAAATGGGCTGGAGGAACTCTGCAGGCATCATTTTGATAGCTTGGAGAGTTGGTTCTTTCAGAATGGTTTGATTCTCAATGTGGAAAAGACTACTTTAGAACTATGGGATTACAGCTGCCTCTTACAGGGGCCATAAAGCTAAAAAATCATAATGTGCCATTGCTTGATTCTGCCGGAGTGTTGGACTTGGAACTAGATGGAACTAGGAATCACTTTGATAATTTAGATTTCAGGTTGTCTTCAGCAACCTGAGACTATGCTAACATTATATCTTCTTTAACTTTAAAAACAATATCTATAGACTATTTCTTTCAAAATGTAAGCGTCATTGTAAAAATGAGACCTCGACTGTCAATGAGTTCAGTTTGGTCAAATTTCAACACTTTAATTTGCTTTTCTGAGGCCCGGACAAGCAAAATATACATGTTTTTGTATGATATCACCATTTTCCATGGTGTTTTACAAGATTGGACCACTTGAATCACATTTCATTGGCGATATACAGGCGAAATTAGAACAACTTACTTTCGTCACTAGAGACGAAAGTTAACGTTATGGGATTTTCTCTCACTAGAAGCGAAACTTACGTTTTCGGCTAAGGCAAGATATGATGAAAGTTGTTTATTTTTACATGGTTGTAGAAAAACAATTATTCATAACTTCCAAACGAATTTGGATTAATCATATAATTCGTAAAAAAAAATATAAACTTAAAATGCTGTAAAACAATCAATGACCGACAGTTACGTTACTCGCATTACGAGTAACGTAACTTTCGATAAACTCCCGTAATACTGGCAGTACTCTGCCTCATGCAATGACCAGTAAAATCCTTCCAGTCAGGCAAATTTAAAAACTTTGCCACTTTTTTTGGAACGTCGCCAATTTTATGTTTTCCCAAGGGAGCCTTGAGGCATCTACCATTTTCGTAGTTAAGAAAGAATCTCGATTCTCCAAGTTCTCCTGTTGGACGTTGCAAAATGTACTTTCTATAGATATCAAGGTAGAGGCTGTCGTTGATGGTAAATGTTCGATATGCGTCTTCGTTTTTGTCTTTTACTTTTATAAATAAGATAGAGTTGAGGTCTTCTATTTGGTCGGTCCTTAAGTTAACTAACTCGTCAACACGACAAGATCCCATCACACCAATCATGAGAACCACCTGAAAAAGACGAAAGTGATTATATACAATAACTCTGTACTAATTATTTACACGAGATTCATAATGAATAGATATTTAATGAAGAACCATCAGGTTTGAGATTCAAATTTCACTTGAATTATAAAGCTACAGTGGTATGCAATTGAAACTTTTTTTTCAATTTGAAAAAGTGGATCTTGTGACTTCGGTTGTGAAGGTCTTTTCAGGATCCATTCATTATCCATTTTAGAGGAGTCTGAACACGAAGATTACGGAACCCAAAAGGAGGTCTGGGACAAACACAAAAGTCAGCAGTAGCAAAGCACGCTCTCTCCGAAGATCACGACATCCTTTTCAACGAGGTGGATATCTTCTACCAATCGCAGCGTTTCCTTTCTCATCCGAGACTAACGAGAGAGTCCATTGAGATCTTTAAACACTACAATAATTTCAACAGGAAGGGAAAAATTACGTTTCCAAATGCAGACTGGAAGTGAGTTCTACGACATACTTCAAGTGCACCGAAACCCTACGGCACCACTACTGCCATCCCAGTCCCTCCACCCGCGGTGGGGTAATAAATACCCCGGAACTCACCACAGTCGAATCAGTCAACGTCGGGAAGCACTGGAGATTATTTCGCCTTTGATAATGCCTGCCGCAGCTGTAGACGAAACGTCAGGAAGAAATTCCATTGAATCACGGCTTCAAAGCCCGGAAAACACTTTAGGTTGAATTTTGACCGACCGTGAAAGCCTTCACCGTCTTATAGTAAGCTTAAGCTTTGGATTTGGAATGGTCTCATGTTCAACTTGTACAAAATGTTTGCTTCTGTACAAAATGTAGCTCTTATAGCAAAACTCACTTTTTCACAAACTAATGCAGTCATTTCATTGACTCTCATAAAAAAACAACTGAATCAATTTTTCCGAAATTGGAATGTAATTAAATATAAAGAAAATGTCACCGGAAAAATAAATCACAATGGTGTACAACTGTCACTTTGACATTTGAAGCCATTAGTTTTTAGGCTAACTATGATTTATTTTAATTTTTTTTCTATAAACACCCCAAATTTGTTGACAATCTATAATTATTCAAACAATGCAACATCAGGTAGTTTTGGGAGTCTATATCAAGAAATTAAAAACACACTAATTTTAGAGGACTTCAACGCCAAAGTTGGTAATGCAATAACTGATGGCGTTACCGGAAAATATGGACAGGGCGACAAGAATGACAAAGGATCACGTATCGTCGAGTTTTGCCACGAAAACGAGCTTGGTACACTTGCTTCCCACTTCCGAAACATCGACTATATACATGGATATCACCAAAAGATGACAATACGACCATAATACGGAACCAATGTTGCTTAATAATCGTTTCAGGAACTCGATGACATCAGTTAAAACTTACCCCGGAGCAGACATGAACTCCGATCATAATTCGCTCGTCGCAAAGTTAAGATTAAGACTCAAAAGGAGGAAGGTCATAGACAAGTCCCATACTTTAGATACGCAACTACTAAAGCAATCGACAATTAAAGAGAACACAGCCCAAGAAATCAATAATTCAGTACACCAGATCACTACGATACCAGAGAACTCTGATAAGGCTTGGAATGTACTCAAAATACCACTACTAGAAGGCATAAAACCTCTTCGGCAACGAACACCACAAGCCAAACAAGGCTGGATGACCGCCGGAATTCTGGGACTCATGGAACAAAGACGACAGTGCAAAAAGAGAACTAACCAAAAGTATAGGGAAATCCACCGAACAACTTGGCGAAAAATAAGAGATACTAAAGAGATATGGCTACAGGAATCCTGCTAAAAAAATTGGAACATTTACAGGGAACTCACAATGATTTAAACCTTCATAAGCAACTGAAAAAAGCTGCCGGCAACTACAAAAAAATTCATTTAAATTCATTAAAAACTTCAGATGGGAAACATACTTCTGATCCCAGTGTGCTCTGTCCTCTATGGAGAGACTATATTAGGGATATGTTTAAAACGCCTAATGGAAATATCGCCGAATTGGAATCACATCATGCTATAGAAAGATCTGCGTAGTATTCCAGAAAAGTAACATTATCTAAATGACCTTTAAAATAAAATAACTCACATATTCTTACCTTAATTCCTAAATATGTGTCATCAGGGGCTTCAGTCAAAAAATATAGGAATTGATCTCTAGTCAGTACCGGAGATCTCTTAGGTCGATAGCCTTTATTCAGCTTCTTCAGAAAAATTCGAAGCTTATTATATGACGCCAAATTTATATTATGGTTCATGCTCAACAGGCGTTTCAGCATTGAGTATTGAGCCCATAGGGAAGGACCTTTCATGTTCAGATTAGCTTGTTCCTGAAAGTAAGTCAGCAGAGTGTCTTCTGAGTAATCCGTAAATTTGTTTTTCTCTCGCCACACGTTGAAGTTATCGTAGACGCGTTGGTACTTTTTTATAGATTTTAATAATATTACGGGTTGATTAGGACTGTCATCTATGTCTTCTTCTCCTTCTTCGACGTAATCCGGAAATTCCGATTTCAATATTACGGATTCAACTACAAAAAAAGTACAGATTTTAAAACCTAACTATTTCATTATATCAAATATGGCTTTTCAGAAACTAATGTTTAGTCGATTGATGACACCAAGCATTACTTCACACCAATCGTTATTTGTTAAACTTTTAACTTATCCGGTATATCAACATTCGTCTAATCAAAGTTTTTTTTTTAAAGTGATATTTTTGAAACAGTGACTTCTTTTAGAAATTATTGTTCGTTAGTCCACCACAACTATATGCAAAAACCAAGAAAGGTTTCGAGCAAGAACAACCTTGATAATAGACAAATAAAGAGGTAGTTAAGGAAATCTGTGTTGGTCAAAAATAAGGTTTATGACTGTAATTACTCTTTTAATCTCAAAAAACGGGTATCTAGATAGTACATTATTCTCTATGTCTCACTGTAAAAAAAAAACAGTTACAATCTGATCAGAGGAAATAAAATTAGAGAAGATGGAAAATTACTTCACTTTTGTGTCAGTCCAATATTATCCACACCCTTATATAGGCCAGAGAGATTTTTGTCAGTACTCTATTATTTACGATACTACCATCACAGTCGAAAAAATTCTGAAAGTTGTTTCAGACTTAATATCTCTCAAATTTAGTACCAAAACTGTGCAAAGCAATTACCCACCAATTTGGTAATTATTGCAGTACTATTTGTATAAGCACATCTGGAATGTAAATATTTCATTAAGGCGGGTCGTTATAGTAGCAAGTGAACCAAATAAAAATCTATGAGAGAAGAGAAGTGGCTAATGGACACCTGGACACCTTATCTACTACCTGATTAATAGAAAACTGACAATCAAGAGCCGAATTTAAAAACATGGAATTGTGACATATACTTTGAAAAACTTTAACATTGTACGTTATATCACCACATGTGACTATGGTGACTTGCTAACGCCCTATGACTGATCTAGAAAGCCCAAAAAATCACATTATAAGACTTCAATACAAAATAAAAAAATAAAAAGTTAACTCTACAATCTTGAAAAACATCATAACCTTCGATCAGGGAAAATCTCGAACGAAAATCGACCTGAACTAATAGATGAGTGAAGAGTTGATAATTACAAACACAAAGACCTTACATCACAGATCAAAAAAGCCTATAAACATAAAGCGCAAATAAGCAGAAGACATTACTGGTGGAATGATTCTATAGCTGCGGCGAGGAGAGAATGCATAGCTGTCAGAACACCCAAAAGCAGCAACATCTGGAAAAGGAAGAGAAAACAGTGTTGCTGACAAATGGGATGCTTACATAAAAAGAAGAATTTAAGACGGAAGTAGGTAGGTCCAAGGGAAAACATTTGTAGCCCGTTGGTGACCAACAGGAAGCAGACATATGAAGAGAAGGCAACAAGAGTATAGCACAGTAGTTGTATAGCACAACGTGGAATATGAAAACGCGATTGAAATGACAACATAAAAAACTAGAGAACTAGTTAACCTGCTTCTTCCAATAGCAAAAAAATCATTGTCTGAAAAGATTTACTCAATCCAATATGTGAAAACAACAATGGTATAGCTTTGGATGGCTACATATATAATGAGCCAAACGAAGGCCCCCGAGTCCACAAAATATTCCTCGTTATTCTTCTTATGACACTTCTCTCCGAAGGTTGGCGATCCAACTGGCTATAATGATGCGCGAAACTGCACCCCTGAATATCTCAATAGACCTTCGAACCAACCTTCTCAGATCCTTGAGCCACCAATTCTGCCGCCTTCCCACTGATCTTTTACCCTCGATCCTTCCCTAAAATATATATATAGTATTTCATATCGCTCTCCTCTCATGATGTGATCGATGTATTGTAGTTTTCTTTCTTTTATTGTTGTTAATGGTTCTTTATCCTTATTCATCCGCCTGAGTACCCCTTCGTTGGTTATTCGGTCTATCCAAAATTAGCGAAAAATACGTCGATATAAGTACATCTCGAATGCGTTGATCCGACGCTCCAGTGCTTCATTAAAGGTCCCGCTTTCACATCCATATAGAAGGAACGGGAAGATATAGCAGCGTAGCACTAGATATAGCAGCGTAGATTTAGGTCACGGCAAGTGAAGAAGCTCCTCATTGACGTAAATGAGCGTCTAGCCTGTTGGATCCTTGCAAGAATTTCGACTTTAGGGTCATTGGTTTCGTTGACGAGCGCGCCAAGATATTTTAGATCAGAGACTTGTTGTATAACCGCATTGTTAATTCTAAGGGTTGCTAGTTTTGGTGTCTTGAAGAATATTACAATCTTGGTCTTCATTTGCAGTCCGTGCTGCATGCTATGTTCGACAATACGGTTCATCATGCTCTGGAGATGCGGCAGGCTGTCAGCAGGCACGACCGTGGCATCAGCAAAGCTTGTTGCTTACGCAAATGCCACTGATCTTAATGCCCTCTATCACATCCTCAAATGCTTCAGGGAAAATCGCTTCGGAATATATATTGAAAAGAAGGGGCGACAGAACACGACCCTGTCTCACTCCCTTCCGAATCTCGGATTAGATGTTTTGCCCTCTATTCTGACTTCCACCGTCTGATTCCAATATAGTTGGGTGATAAGACGCAGGTCTCTCTCGTCAACACTAATGGATTTGTGGATCTCAGCAAGTCTCTGGTGCGAAACACAGTCGAATGCCTTACGGTGGTCAATAAAACATGCGTGTATATGTCTACATTTATGTCCCGGCACCATTGCGTCAGAACGTTGAGTGTAAAGAGAGCCCCGCATGTACCCATTCCGTTCGTAAATCCAAACTTCGTGCTACCAATCTGTCCCTCTCATCTGGCATATATACGTGTTTGGATGATACGGAGGAATGCCTTGAGGACATATCAAAAAAGAAATAATCAAATTCGAACCATTAACTGGTTTAATGATGATCTTAGATATATGCGTGAACATCTAATTTTGTTAAGTGAGCTATATAATAAGCACCCTACTATTGCTTTAAAAAAAAATAAAAACACATATAAGAACCTGTACAAAACTGCAATAAAAAACGCTAAAAAATCGCGGCATAGTTAGAAAAGATGGGCGTGAGGGTGTGAATATACCTCCTGACGAATTCAACCAATTCTTCATGGGTATCGCTCATGAATTACAAACTAAAGTAAGACCACCAAATTTTCACCCAGTTCGGAATGTACCCAAAGCTGTACACCCTGCTTTCAGTTTTGCTGAGGTAACATTGAATGAGGTACGTGATATCATAAACTCTTTAAAAAATAAAACAAGCAGAGACCCTTATGGCCTAAACGTTTCTTTAATTAAATCAATTAAGAACCTAATTATAAGTCCATTAACTAAATTAATAAATCTTTGTTTTGGGGAGTCAGTATTTCCAGATGCTTTCAAAGAGGCCCTAGTAGCCTCAATTTTTAAGAAGGGAGATCCCGGTGATGGCTCAAATTATAGGCCAATCTCACTTTTACCAATACTTGCTAAAATATTTGAGAAATGTATGGCCATCAGAATAGCTCATTTCTCTGCAACTAATAAATTATTTACTAATAGTCAATTTGGCTTTAGAATGGGCCTTAATACCACTCGGGCTATTTTGGATTTGGTTTCAGATATTCTTATGCTATGTTGCATAAGTTGCACGTATGCATATTCTATGCTTTTGATGAATCCACTTAACAACAATCACTTATACATACAATATCACAGTCTTCTGTGATCTAAGCAAAGCATTTGACTGTGTCTCTCATGACTTGCTCTTAAAACAACTTCAGCAATACAATTTCGATAACTCTGGCCTATCTTTGATTTAGAGCTATCTTAGGGATAGAACTCAGAGAGTTAGAGTGGATGGGGTTGAATCTGCGAGAGGTAATGTGACTGTAGGGGTTCCCCAAGGATCGGTCCTTGGACCACTCCTCTTTTTAATTTATATTAACGATTTACTAGATTATGACCCTACATCACGGTACACTCTTTTTGCGGATGATACTACTATAATTAATAGGCACGCAAATCTGGAGGAGGCAAGGGCAAAGTCGGGGGAGGCACAGGAGATGGCTGAAGCATGGTTTGATTCAAACTTACTTTTTCTTAATGTAGACAAAACTCAGTCAATGATTTTTTCAACACGGGCAATACCGGAGATGGACTTGGTAACCTCTGTAAAGTTCTTGGGCGTCAGTCTGGACTGCAGACTTCGGTGGGATGCACATACGGGCCAGCTTTCTAAAAAGCTTAGTAAAAATATGTATATCCTGCGTGGGTGAGTGTGTATCTCATAGCGTCCTGCGACAGGCGTATTTCTCTCTCTGCCATTCGCACATTTCTTATGCAATAATTGCTTGGGGACACGCTGCGGGGGCGGAGAGGGTTTTCCGTCTTCAAAGGAGGGCAGTTAGAGTGATTGCAGGTCTGGGATATGGGGACGATTGCCGCGAAGCCTTCAGACAGAATAAAATACTAACATTACCATCACTTTTTATCTTGGAAACTTTATGCTACATAAAGACTAATATCACTCTTTATATAACGCACGACTCAATACATAACCATGATCCTCGAAACAAACAAAATCTTGTTTTGAACTGTTGGAGGTTAAAACGTTGCCAGGATGGGCCCAATCACCTAGGTATTCACTTTTACAACAAAGTACCTGAAAACATAAAACAGCTACCGATAATAGAATTTAAATGAAAATTTAAAAGTTATCTTCTCAGCGGTGCATTCTACTCGGTGGGGGAATGTTTAACTCATGATTGGTAGTCTTGTCATGATTGGTTGATTGTTTTGATTGAATTTTAAATTGTTGTTTCGGTTTTGGGATTTATTGTTGTTCTGTAATGTGTTTGACATTGTAAGTTTTAAACTTGTGACCCTTATAAATTTTTAATTGTGAATTAAATTATTAAGTATTTTTTAATGTGTAAAGTTTTGGGCTGGAACAAGCTTTATATGCACCTTTTCTGCTTGACGTATGTAAATACTGGATATGTATATAAACATGAATAAACAATGTGAATTAAAAAAAAAGGATATGGGACATCAAGCTACTCATGCGGTAGTCATCGCACTGGGAAGCATTCGTTTTTTTGGGTATGGTGATGAACGTCCACAGCTGGTTGGCAGCTGCTGGCAGCAGTCCACTGGTATTCCCCCGATCTGATCCTCCTCCTCAGTCCTTTGCTCTCGAGAGAGCTTGGTGACATCATGTATCAATTCCCTTGATTGTCTCTTTCCAAGCAGTTCTATTCTGTGCCAAGTGTGCTGCATCCGGCAGACTATGGCCCACCATGTGTTTGACTTGGTCCACCCATCGCCCCACGTGATCGTCTCCCTTCCACCCTTCCTTCCACGATTAGTCTTTTTATCGAGGCTGTTTGTCTAGAGATGGGTCTAAAATACCTCACAACTGATTGACTAACTTTTGTGACTAATCGGGTTTTAAAATGTAGTTCTTCTAGTATAGACACATTCTGTGGGCCGTCCAGGGTATTCGCAGGATTCGTCGGTAAACCCACACGACTCTTTCAACGTCCATGTCTCAGCTGCGTACGTTGCAATGGCAAATATGATCGCGTGTGCTATTCGCAGCTTAGTGTTTCCGGTAATTGCAGTTGTTTTCCATATTTTTGTTAATTTAGTTGTTGCGTTTCTCGCTATGGCAACCCTTCTTTTGATTTCCATTTCGCAACCTCCCGAATTTGTGATAATGGGTCCTAGATAATTAAACGTGTTAACCACCTCGAAAGCAGCTATTCCTCGAATATGAGGTTGGTTGTTGTTCTGTCTATTGAGTTCGAGTCCGTAATTTCGGCTAACGCGGCTCAACCTGTCCATTATGTCCACCATTTCTTCCTTTTTAGCTGCTGGATGATCAAGGTATCGTCAGCATATCTTAATGTATTTATTTTTCTTCCTCCAACTGACACTCCACCATCCCAGTCTTCTAGCACATTACGCATGATGTATTCGCCATATATGTTAAATGATATTTAACATATATGGCGCAATTAGTGCGGTCTGATATATAGAGTTAAAAGGAGAGGGGAGAAGGGCTGGCCCTCCCCATCTGCATCCACAATGAGTTTGAGCGTTTCCGCGTGCACCTGGTCAGGTCCCACGACCTTGTCGCCTTTTTGAAGCCTGATAGCGCGTATTACTTCTTCTTTCATGATTTCAGGGCTAGACTCATTAACAGCGTCACCTTTAGGAGATTTTTTGGGTCGAACATCGTTAAAGAGGGTCTTCACATATTCGTCCCACCGTTTCGCCCACCAAAATTCTGGTATTGGCATCTCTCAAAACCACCCTGCTGCTGTTTACGCTGCGTGTTGGTAAACTCCTTCATTTTTTTGTGGAGACTGAGCAGGTCGTGCTTATCTCGTAGTGCCTCGACTGCAATGCACCTTTATGTTAACCAACGCTCCTTTGCCTTCCGGCACTTTGTTCTCACCTTTCGATTCGGTTCTTCGTAACGATCCCCGCCTCTGGCATTTTCTCTTCTTGTGTCCTCCACAAGTCCTATGATCTCATCCATCATCCACTGCTGATTCATGACAATATTCCTACTAAACGAATAATATCCGCAATAAAAGACCATCCAGCTAAAATTCTCGAAGCACCAAGTAATGGAGTGTTCAGCGACCCATTAAAAATAGCAGATCGGTACTTACTATATAGAAGATCCACTGTTGTTGAGCAAGGGACATAAAGGAGTGGGCAACGAGAAAGAACTGCCCATGATAACTCTTGATAAGATATGTGTCGTGGCTCTATCAGAATAGAGTAGAAATTTTCCAAATTACCCCGCAAACATAGTAGTTGGCTATGTAAAAAAAAATCGAGGTATAATGGTCGATAAAGATTCCTCATGTAGAATATTACACAGTAAGATTCAGTTTCTGAGCTGCCCGTTCTCAAAACGTAGCAGCCTTGGCGTATGCAGACGACATTCCTAATAAATCATGCAACAAACAGATATAAATTTGTAGATTAGACCAAAGCTGCCATAAAGAGAGTGAGCAACTGGCTGAGCTCAAACGAGAAGAGCTAGCCCCACCAAACTGCAGCAGTAAGAAGAGTAGTAGAGCCATAACAATCTACAGTTGGCAGCGATTAAATATCTAGAAGTCCTATTCGGCGAAGTTTTGAAGAGCATGCAAAGAAACACCGTCCATAGATGTATCGATATACTGGGAAAGCTTCACAGACATGTCAAATGTAAATAGTTCCAAGCGGCACAAAGAAAAGCTGCCATTTATTGCAATCCATAATGTTGGTCCTATCTCTGGAAATGTAGAAATATGTAGCAAGTATGTACGACTACGCACATTGGTGCAAAGGAGGGCTTTACCAGGTGAAATAAGCAGATATCGCAAAGTTTTAGAATCGCAAGTTACACATAGTTGGCAGTGGACTTTTTGATTGAAGAAGGTTGGAGACTACCACGGTGGAGTGTCCCTAAAAAAAATCCAGAAACTATGGCAAAAAAAGGAACGAAAACCATAGAAGCGGTCAATGAAATAGGTAGTAAGTTTATTGCACAACAAGGATGGAGGTGTAGGCCATATCACACGAAGACGAAATTTCTATATCTTCCAACCAAGTGCGATATGGACAAATAGCGGTAATAGAAATTATACCAAAGTTTAGTAATATATGATTTTAGAATAAATGATAGTTTTGTAAATCGATTTAATTTAGTTTATTAATAGCTATTTATGTAACCAGTTACGAAAAGTCCGATTTTGTGTAACGAATGAATGTTTGCGGGACGAGCGTAGCGAGTTCCCGCAATTTGAATGAGATACACAAAAAAGGTTTTTCGTCACGTGTTTCATACAAGATTTTTTCTAATTTTGACTACAAATACCTACTTAGAGAGAGAATTATTATTATTAAACTTCAATATTTACTTTTAAACCACTTTGTATCTACTTAATACCGTAAAACTATAGCAACGGTGTGCCACAGCCGAAACCTGCAACTGGTGGTGACACCAACTTTTCATCACTAGTTACGAAAGATTTTACTTTTCGTAACTAGTTACTAAAAGTAGGACGTTACGTCACTGTCACCAGTATTGAAAAGTGCCACTTTATATGTCAAAATTAGAAAAAATATATAGTTTTCTGTCTGAGGGGCTGTTAGGTCAGGTAATAGTGTTATAGATAACAGAATAAGCCCCAAAGAAAGTGACAAACATTTTTGTATTGCTGATTTCAACAGACACAAAATCATCTCTTCAATCGCCTCAATCTTTTTGACTTTAAGAAGATCAAGCTCTAGCTGTTTCTAGAGTATCCATTCCCAAAAAGCAATCTTGAGAATTGGAACTCAATCTTGAAAGCTGTCAGTGTCCAAACTTGAGAGCTGTTACTGTCCAAACTGCCGGAAGAAGAAGCGGTTGAACTTTCGAGAACTTTTTGGTTTTCTGCTGAAGGTTACGTCAGGTCATAGTGTTGTAGATAGCAGAATCATTCCCACGGAAAGTGACAAATAAACATTTGCCTGACAGATAAACAATTCAATGTACGTCATATGTGGTGTTTTAACTTCAAACTGAAGTTATACTGAGAGTTGTGAAAGAAACTACTTTACTACTGGTAGTACAAAAACTAGTTTTTTTCCTGCTTTACTAAGTATTTATTAATGTTTACTTAATAATCTAAAACGGAGGTAACTTAAAATGAAATACAGAAAATTAGAGGTAAGTAGTTAAAAATAAATCGTCTTACAACATACCATAGAAAAAGTTAGTTATTAAAGCACTAGTCGCTCTCTAATCTTAACTTGAATAGATTGGGTTTTCAGTATCGGAGGCAGTTGTACTGGAGGCGGATGGTTGTGTTCACAATCATCAAAATAGCTGATTAAATTTGATTTTGTAGTTAACTTTGCAGTACAGCGAAGCTTATTGTTTTCGACGCAGGACCAATAGCTACTAGCTCTTTTCGTGTGCTGAAATTTGAAAATATAGCCTCGATATATCAACAGAGGATGTTTCTTCGGGCCTGCACATATGTGTAATAGACCTGCAAATTAGCCCACATTAGTTGCAATAAATCGGGGATATTACCAAAGTAAAATGAAAGCAAACTCAAACACATATATATGCACAAATACGGGGTGTTCATTATAAAACTTCATCTAGCACGCTATGGAACTGTGACAGAAAAGGATAACATAATCAAAATAAATGGACTTTTGTTTCACCATCCTTTTCTTTTGACAGTTCACAGCCAACTAGATGAAGTTTTATAATGAACACCCCGTATATGCACATATTGTGAGGGTACTGGAAAAAAATAAGCAGTCGTTAAAATAATATTTATCATTAATTCGTATAATTCGCCAAAATATGAACAATCTCTGTTAACAAAATGTCCAATATTATATTTCTTAAACACCTATTTCTATATTACGATACTCTAATGTAAGTATTTCTCCCGCCAAACCCTGTTCTTACAAAAAAGTTCAAGATTCAAGGGCGGACGTACGTAATCGTTTTGAGTGACCCAGTGTGAAGACAAAGATAAAATATCCGAGTGCCCTTATGGCGAAAGAGATAAGTTAAAAGAATTTTGTCTGTTATGTGGTCAACAAGAAGTATCACCGCGTGTTGGGTCTAATGGTACAAAGAAAGGCAATGAGCAGCACGACGAGGTAGTATATTACATATGGAGATACCCTCCTGTTTTATAGTTTTGCCAGCGTATGAGTTCAGGAACACAGAACTCATACGATAAGAGGAGAAACAACAAAATCGGGATTGCAGAGCACGCTTGGTCCGCACATCATAATAATAAGGCCAAAATTGTGGATAGGGAACAGCACTGGAAGAAACGAAAGTGAAGCAGTCTTCACTGGAAGCAATGAGGGCGTCTTTAGTAAACCAAGTTGCGACGTTTCTTCGGTATGGCATCTGTTGATACAACGGACCAGTGCTGGTCGCATGACGTGCGACGATCCGGCAAAAAGTAGCCTCGAGTTTAATGCTCACTTGAAATCGAGCAGAAATTAGACTGCTTGAAACTTCGTGTAAACAACTCAATAAAGACAATAAAGGTCGAAGATGTTTCGCTTAATAGGTAGATAATGGAGAATTTAATAAAAAAAAATCTCATAAAATAAAGCCTTCTTAATCATTAGAAATAAAACTAAAAAAACAACAAAGAAAACAAACAACAGTTGACGTTTTAGAATCCCTTCCTATGTTATTTGCGTAGTTCGAGTTTGCAAATGAAAGATCTGTTTGCTGTAAGGAGTGTGCTGTAAGGAGACAATTATTTAGGCTGCAAAGACAAAATTGGCAACAGATTTGAAGATCAAGACACCAACCTTCACCGGGAAAATCGTTGGGAGATGTTGGATTCTTTTCGGTCCAACATCGATTTTTCCTTCCATGAGGACTCTTCAAATGAGACAAGTGTTGACAAAATGATCGCCTGCATTCTTTTGTAGCAGGGAGAGCAAATATTTTCGTTAATATACCATATTGAGTCATTTCGTTCTAGCCTAAGAGTGATTACGGCACGGCGTTAGTTTCCGGGGCTATAATCTCCGATATATTCTGTTGTAAGTGGTCGTGGGAAAAAGTATTTTTGTACGACTGCCTCGAAAATGAGCAAATGTGCACTACTAACTACCGTTAGAAATCACATATTGCAGACAGCGTGCGCAAAGAGTACATTGTGTACGCTTCCGTACAGAAGCGTGTGCAAACTCCACTTTGCACACGCTTCTGATTGTTTCGCACAAGCCTTGCATTTATTTTATAATACGAATTATCATTTATGAAGCAAAATGGCAGTCGCAGAAAAAGTATAGTGTGCAAGACGTACGAAAATCACTCTTCACACTCTTATGGCTCGTGTCCAAACCGTCACACTTGTATGAAAAGTGCAATTTTCGACACTAGTTGCACAATATACTATTACGTATCAACGCCGAGTCAAACATAAATTTTGCTTTAATTAAAAATATGGGTGTGCTTGAGGATGACGTCTCCTGATAACTTTAACGAGCTGAGTTGTTAATATTGAAGGCAAACTGGTTGGAGGAGCATGATTATGAGTTCCGTTGAGATATATTGAAGACGTTTCTGTGATGATACGGGCCTTGCAACAATATCCAGATTGCTGAGCTAGTACGCACTGCCAATATGTTCTTTTTGCTCGCTTGTAATTGATCCGAAATATGAAATCGTCAAATATTAGCTGAGGAAGCTTCCGACCAGCACAGAAATGAACGTATCCTAAAAAAAAAGCTATGTAAGAAAGAATATTGGTGAACATCAGAATAAATCCTTCAGATCTTGGCCTGACTCATACAACAATCACGTCCAGATCCACTATAGTATTATCCGACTAATATTGCATCGGTGAGGAATTACCATAAAAAGTTTTTCAAAAAATAAAGGTAATAAAAGGGATTCACTGCTACTAGGGTGTTAAAATTGAAACATTTTTGAATCATTTAATCATAGTAGTCAAAGAGTTGAATTTCCTGTTCCATTCAGAAACTTTTTGGCCTAGTTATAGTTTTTTTAGGAAAGGTATCGAAAAACTAAAATAATGTGTTCGAAAAAAAAGTTAATTAATTAAAAAATATTTTTTATTACTCAATTAATAATAATAATAATAGTTGAAACCGGCATCCACTAACATCCAACAGCGCATAAAACCATTTTCACTTAGCCATTCCTGAATTATTTAGCAAGTTTAGTGGTCCGCCGTCAAGTTGAATCCAGTCCAAGTAAACCGTTGTTTCCAGTAACACATCTTCAAGCAAACTTATTGTTCTGGGGAAACTCAACAACCACTTCCGCTTTTTGCGCCCTCTGGAAAAATGTGTAGTCCACATAGCTGATCATATATGACCCCTGAACATCGGTTAATTGATAACAACATCCCTAGTTATAACTCATTCACTTATTTTTGCCATCTCGTTACGTTTGAAATTTTCATTTCTTTTTATACCTATCTTATTTCAGCACTTGTTGAGAAGATACGATAAAAATTTCAAAAACAGATTTTCAATGCCTACTTAATGTCAAAAATAGGCGAATGCTTTATATGTGGCGATAATTGCGTGATTCCAAATTTAAATATTATAGCAGTCATGAATCTAGCTCACCTAATCTCTGCAGTCAAAAGCAGAAGGCCAGGAAGAAACTACAAATTGGCTATGTACCAGATATAGCCGTTGTAGTCCAGTTAGGGAGGATTACTAACTGGGAGGATTACCTAATAGAAAATTTAAGTCAATCTACGATAAAAAGTTAAGTTCAGTTACCCCATGGTCAACTGGGAAAACTTCACCTCGTATTCTATAGCTGATACAATGGAACAGATTGGAAGACTGCCGCAAACCTACCACAACCCTCCCACAGTGGATAATCATATTGCTGACGATGAACAGCCGACGATTGAATATTTTTTTAGCAATTTATTCAAGTATGTGGCAATGAAGACCCGACAAAGTTATTCATTCTAACACTCAATCGAGAGTGTTAGACTAAATACTCGGAAAGAGAACACTGAGAAACCTGAACTAGCCACCCTGGAAAAACAGAAGCGTGCGGCAAACTTTCAAAAAATGAAAAGCTCCATAGCGGGTGGGTAATATCAAACATCTTAAAATATGTGTCCAGGAAGGACAAAGCTATACTTCACGCTATTGTTAATGCGGTTCTGAGACTTTGCCACTTTCTAACAAACTAGAAACAAGATATAGTAACGATGTTCAACTAACAAAGTATGGTAACCATGTCCAACGAAAAAAAGCAAAGACAAAATATTTCTACCGAACTACTTGCTCATAACTTCGGCTTTCGGGGGTACTCTGCACATCCTCAAGGACATAAAAAGCGTTACGAACGTGGAGGCATGGACAGCAGGATAACTTCCGGGTTAGTCCCCTAAAAGAGCGTTCATATGTCGTTTGGTGTGACGTCCGTTAGTGCAAGCTAAGAAATTTAGGTCTTTAGCCAATTTATCCAAAATGTTTTTAGGGATAACGGGGGGGTAACGTCAATTCTACTCCCGAATCACAAGGGTATTGTGTTCCACAAAGTGCAACTATACCTTTTATATACCAGTAACATAGCTAAGACAATACTCGCGTTTTGTGCCCTCTATACAGCTATATCAACAACGACAAGATAAAAATGACAGTAAAAGAACACTGCTGGAAAAAATACACCAAATGCGGCAGTAACTGATAAAAGCTTAAAAGATGAAACTTAATCCAATTAAGTGCAAGACTTGAGTGCAAGACACCAAAGTCAGACCTGCAGGTTTAGAGCAACAGTTAAAAATTTACTTTCCCACCCACAACAATATTAAGAGAGAGGTACCGTCAAAGATCAGGTCACAGCGGCCGGCAGACCTTGAAAATTTTTAAGTCTTAAAAAGCGAGTTTGAGAGAAAACCTTAGTGAGGAGGGTCAAGGCACATAACACGAAGCATGAAGGAGAATGTTGACAATTGTTACTACTTACAAAAAAATTCAATTCTGGTTCGAAATTCTTGTTTGTAATTGAAAATATTGTTACGCCCGACAGTCGGTCCACAGAAATTCGGGCCGAAGCGGGAACACCGAGCGTCAACTGCGACCCCGTGAACCCGTCTAGAATAAACGAGAACCGGGAACAGTCGCCTGCGTTCTTGAAAGTACGAGAGTGTGTTCAAGCCGGGCATATAAACCAGCGAGCCGCGCGATATGGGATCGAGTGGATAGTAACAAAAGTAAAAAAAGCAGTGTAGTAAAAAAGCGAAATGAGCGGACAAGCAAACAGTGCGAATTGTTAGTAGAGAGTAATTGTGCTTTAATCGTGTTGTAATAGTTAAAAGTAAATAAAAGTGTGTAGTTAATTGACGATAAATTATCAGAACCCGTATCCCGTCACAATATGATCACTGTAGTCAACTCCTACACACATTTCTTTTATCTAATAAAACCCTATTTTAATATTCTCCCCTTCATAGACAACTTTATGAAGAACTTTGAGTTGCTACTATAGCGATGGAACTTTCGGAGTATAACCTACTTTACTGCCCGGACAAATACCAATACAGTTTCCTGAAGCGTAAAACAAAAACTGAAATTCACTATGAAAGTGGAGAATGAACATTTGTAGATATACTTTGCGAGTTAAAAGAAATAAAACACTTAGAAAGATGCACTTAAAAAATAGCTTACGGCTAAACAAGATAAAACAAGCAAACACATGAAACTGATGAAGCATCGACGACTGTAAGAAACTGATGAAAAATTAAGTTAGAAATAGGATAAAAACACACAATCGTAGGATTTACATAGTCCCATGTAATACTACTCTACAAGATCAACCAGACAGACTACCCAGACGACATGGATATAAACTGAAATATAAACTAGGAAGGAAGAACTACCCTACTTACAACCTTCTATTAAGATTAAAAATGAGTGCTACGTCATATATCGTATGGGCTTAAGGCCCAGAAGACGTATGGAATATAAAGCATACTTTAAATATTACCACAGAAACACCTGCATAAAATAAGAATTTGAGTCAGTTTAGTTATGGCTTTCTTATGGAAATGTTACTCACTCTAACGTCAAAAACACATTTTAATCAAATCCACTTGACGAAACGGTGAGAAGATTTATATTTATGTTCAAATAATGTTATAAAAATGTTACATCGACCTTTAGGCTTCGTTCCAGATTACTGTATTAACGAAGCCAATGTAAGATGTCAACGTTGAGTCTGTTCTTTTAGATATTTTTGCAAATACGAAAGCTATTCACTAAAAATATACAGTGACTCACAGCTTAAATGATGCACTTTGTTATATACTAAATATTAGTTATTTTTTAAGATCTGTATTATCAACAATTGCATACTAGTTTTTTGCGACTAGAATAGTTTTCTTAATATTAAATAATTATTTTCCATAAATTATTGAAAACTTAGGGTTCACAGCTTAAATGATGCAGTTCTCAAAATTAACAAATTCAACATGAAAATTGAATTTTCGAAATCACCAATAAATTGCAAGTATTTTGTTGGGCCTCCGTAGTTATCAATTGCAGCTCGTAGTCGTCTGGGCATTGATTCTACCAAGTTCCTCGTGTACTCTGGAGAGGTATCGTTCCAAATTCTTCCTCTCAATTCATTTCTGTTATGTATTGGGACGTTGTGTACCTTTTTCTTTAATATTAACCACAAGTTCTCAATTACATTTAAATCAGGTGACTGTGCTGGCGTTCTGATGACATGCTGACAGTTATAAAGTAATCAATTGCGAACCCGGTACGACGTATGTTTTGGATCATTGTCATGATAAAACTGGTAGGTAATTGTTATTCATTCTCAATCTTTAAGCACTACCTGTTAGATGCTCTCTTAGTATGTCAAAATACGTGAATTGGTTCATATTCCCTTCAATAATATGAATGTCACCTACCCTTGTAGACGCCACACACCCCATAACATAATGCCACCTCCACCGTGTTTTACAGTGGCTTTCACATTTTTTAACTTTAATTCTTCATTAGGTTTTCTCCACATTGAAATTTTTCCATCTGACCCAAATAACATTATTTTAGTTTCGTCAGCAAATATTACGGAATTCCAAAACTCAAGATCTTTATGAACTTTTTGTCTGACAAACCATCCTATTTCTTTGACTAATAAAGGGTTTGTTTCTTGCAGTTCGACCATGTAAATTATTCTTCCGTAATATCCATCGAATTGTTTCTGGGTTACATCTTTTTCCAAAGTGTCTTTCAACCTCATTTCGCAACTTGATAGCACTTTCTTTAGGATTCATCGCAATTTGTTGAAGGATCCATCTTTCCTCAAGGTCATTAAACATCTTATTTGGGGCGACACGAGACTTCTGGATTCTGTGTTCATTCCGGTAGCGCTCAATGATGTGCTGAATAGTTGAAGAACTTTTATTCAGAATTTTGGAAATGACTCTTTGACTATATCCATTTCTGTAGTGAGTAAGGATCAAATTTCTTTCAGCAATTGTAGTTCTACGACCCAGGCTAAAAAACTACTGTCACTGACAGATAAGCAATTTTAGTATTTGTCAGGCAAACTTAAACAAATGAAATAATATACAACTGGAAGGCCTACTTCAAAAATTTTCGAGTGGTAGATATCATTTAAGCTGTGAACCCTAAATGTGTCAACAATTTATGAAAAAAATTAATTATATTATGTGAAATAGTTTTGTGATAAGTAAACTGGTTTGTAAAAATTTATAGAACTTTTCTTTAACGTATTTTTAATTTTCTGTTTTCTAGAAAGTTTTGATAAGACTGTGAAGGCTTTTGACTTCACAGTCAAAATACAATCGAAAGTTCAATACAATCTAAAGACCACCACTACCCCCACCCCAGTCCCTTCACTGTGGCGCGACGGCGCGGCGGGGAAATAAATACCGTGGAGCCTGCCGTGGAGAAATAAATCACCACAGTCGAATCAGTCAACGTCAGGAAGCACGGGAGGTCACTTCGTCCGTTATTCCTTCTTTTTTGTTAATTTTCAAATTTGACCGCCTGTAACTTTGGAAGGAATGGACCGATTAGAGTGAATCTAACTGTTTTTTGCTCTTTTCGATATCCTCTTTCTCCCCCCCCCCCCTCAAAAGAAAGTCCCATATAGTTTGGGAGAAGAACTAACCTTACTCGTATTTAATTTCTTACGTTTGTAGGAGATAAAACTCGTCTTATTTAGATTGAAAATAATACAAAAAAAAAACCTTGAAATGACCAATGGGGGAGGAGAGGCATTCTTTCTTTTTTGTGAATTTTCAAATTTGACCGCCTCTAACTTTGTAAGAAATGGACCGATTGGAGTGAATCCAACTGTTTTTTGCTCTATTCAATATCCTCTTTCTGCCCCTTCAAAAGAAAGTTCCATGTGTCATTAGTTTGGGAGATTTTGACTAAACATCGACCCATTTGGTGGTCAATTTTTGGGCACTTTTATAAGGAATCGATTTTTTTGCCATTTTTTAAAAATCCACTTATGGGACTAATTATTCTACTTGAATTGAATTTGTTACGTGCATAGGAGATTAAACTCGTCTCATTTGTTACGAAAAAAAATTCCAAACATTTTGTTAATGACCAATTCCTTATTTCATTTAAGCTGTGAACCCTAAATGTGTCAACAATTTATGTAAAAAATTAATTATATTATGTGAAATAGTTTTGTGATAAGTAAACTGGTTTGTAAAAATTTATAGAACTTTTCTTTAACGTATTTTCAATTTTCTGTTTTCTATAAAGTTTTGATAAGGCTTTGACGGCCTTCACAGTCAAAATACAATCGAAAGTTCAATACAATCTAAAGGCCACCACTACCCCCACCCCAGTCCCTTCACTGTGGCGCGACGGCGCGGCGGGGAAATAAATACCGTGAAGCTCACCACAGTCGAATCAGTCAACGTCAGGAAGCACGGGAGGTCACTTCGTCCGTTATTCCTTCTTTTTTGTTAATTTTCAAATTTAACCGCCTGTAACTTTGGAAGGAATGGACCGATTACAGTGAATCTAACTGTTTTTTGCTCTCTTCGATATCCTCTTTCTCCCCCCCCCCCTCAAAAGAAAGTCCCATATAGTTTGGGAGAAGAACTAATTTTACTCGTATTTAATTTCTTACGTTTGTAGGAGATAAAACTCGTCTTATTTAGATTGAAAATAATACAAAAAAAACCTTGAAATGACCAATGGGGGAGGAGAGGCATTCTTTCTTTTTTGTGAATTTTCAAATTTGACCGCCTGTAACTTTGTAAGAAATGGACCGATTGGAGTGAATCCAACTGTTTTTTGCTCTTTTCAATATCCTCTTTCTGCCCCTTCAAAAGAAAGTTCCATGTGTCATTAGTTTGGGAGATTTTGACTAAACATCGACCCATTTGGTGGTCAATTTTTGGGCACTTTTATAAGGAATCGATTTTTTTGCCATTTTTTAAAAATCTACTTATGGGACTAATTATTCTACTTGAATTGAATTTGATACGTGCATAGGAGATTAAACTCGCCTCATTTGTTACGAAAAAAAATTCCAAACATTTTTTTAATGACCAATGGGGAGGGGGGCCCAATTCCTTATTTTTTGGAAATTTTCAAATTTGACCGCCTGTAACTTTGGAAGAAATGGACCGATTGGAGTGAATCCGACTGTTTTTTGCTCTTCTCGATATCCTCTTTCTCCCCCCTCAAAAGAAAGTTTCAAGTGTGCATTGGTTTGGGAGATTTTGACTAAAAATCGGCCCATTTGGTAGCCGATTTTTGGGCACATTTATAAGGAATCGATTTTTTTTGCCATTTTTTAAAAATCCACTTATGGGACTAATTCTATTTGTATTGAATTTGGTCCGTGCATAGGAGATTAAACTAGTCTCATTTATTACGAAAAAAAAATCAAAACATTTTTTTTATTAAAAAAAGAGGGGGGGGGGGTTATTTCTGATTTTTTGTGAATTTTCAAATTTGACCGCCTGTAACTTTGTAAGAAATGGACCGATTGGAGTGAATCCAACTGTTTTTTGCTCTTCTCAATATCCTCTTTCTGCCCCTTCAGAAGAAAGTTCCATGTGTCATTAGTCTGGGAGATTTTGACTAAACATCGATCCATTTGGTGGTCAATTTTTGGGCACTTTTATAAAAAATCGATTTTTTTTGCCATTTTTTAAAAATCCACTTACGGGACTAATTATTCTACTTGAATTGAATTTGGTACGTGCATAGGAGATTAAACTCGTCTCATTTGTTACGAAAAAAAATTCCAAACATTTTTTTAATGACCAATGGGGGGGGGGGGACCAATTCCTTATTTTTTGGAAATTTTCAAATTTGACCGCCTGCAACTTTGGAAGAAATGGACCGATTGGAGTGAATCCAACTGTTTTTTGCTCTTCTCGATATCCACTTTCTCCCCCATCAAAAGAAAGTTCCAAGTGTGCATTGGTTTGGGAGATTTTGACTAAAAATCGGCCCATTTGGTAGCCGATTTTTGGGCACATTTATAAGGAATCGATTATTTTTGCCATTTTTTAAAAATCCACTTATGGGACTAATTCTATTTGTATTGAATTTGGTCCGTGCATAGGAGATTAAACTAGTCTCATTTATTAAGAAAAAAAAATCCAAACATTTTCTTTATTAAAAAATGAGGGGGGGGGGTTATTCCTGATTTTTTGTGAATTTTCAAATTTGACCGCCTGTAACTTTGTAAGAAATGGACCGATTGGAGTGAATCCAACTGTTTTTTGCTCTTCTCAATATCCTCTTTCTGCCCCTTCAGAAGAAAGTTCCATGTGTCATTAGTCTGGGAGATTTTGACTAAACATCGACCCATTTGGTGGTCAATTTTTGGGCACTTTTATAAGGAATCGATTTTTTTGCCATTTTTTAAAAATCCACTTATGGGACTAATTATTCTACTTGAATTGAATTTGTTACGTGCATAGGAGATTAAGCTCGTCTCATTTGTTACGAAAAAAAATTCCAAACATTTTTCTAATGACCAATGGGGGGGGACCAATTCCTTATTTTTTTGGAAATTTTCAAATTTGACCGCCTGTAACTTTGGAAGAAATGGACCGATTGGAGTGAATCCAACTGTTTTTTGCTCTTCTCGATATCCTCTTTCTCCCCCCTCAAAAGAAAGTTCCAAGTGTGCATTGGTTTGGGAGATTTTGACTAAAAATCGGCCCATTTGGTAGCCGATTTTTGGGCACATTTATATGGAATCGATTTTTTTTGCCATTTTTTAAGAATCCACTTATGGGACTAATTCTATTTGTATTGAATTTGGTCCGTGCATAGGAGATTAAACTAGTGTCATTTATTAAGAAAAAAAAAATCCAAACATTTTCTTTATTAAAAAATGAGGGGGGGGGGGTTATTCCTCATTTTTTGTGAATTTTCAAATTTGACCGCCTGTAACTTTGTAAGAAATGGACCGATTGGAGTGAATCCAACTGTTTTTTGCTCTTCTGAATATCCTCTTTCTACCCCTTCAAAAGAAAGTTCCATGTGTCATTAGTTTGGGAGATTTTGACTAAACCTCGACCCATTTGGTGGTCAATTTTTGGGCACTTTTATAAGGAATCGATTTTTTTGCCATTTTTTAAAAATCCACTTATGGGACTAATTATTCTACTTGAATTGAATTTGTTACGTGCATAGGAGATTAAACTCGTCTCATCTGTTACGAAAAAAAAATTCCAAACATTTTTTTAATGACCAATTCCTTATTTTTTGGAAATTTTCAAATTTGACCGCCTGTAACTTTGGAAGAAATGGACCGATTGGAGTGAATCCAACTGTTTTTTGCTCTTCTCGATATCCTCTTTCTCCCCCCTCGAGATTTTGACTAAAAATCGGCCCATTTGGTAGCCGATAGTAAGGATCAAATTTCTTTCAGCAATTGTAGTTCTACGACCCAGGCTAAAAAAACTACTTTCACTGACAGATAAGCAATTTTAGTATTTGTCAGGCAAACTTAAACAAATGAAATAATATACAACTGGAACGCCTACTTCAAAAATTTTCGAGTGGTAGATATCATTTAAGCTGTGAACCCTAAATGTGTCAACAATTTATGTAAAAAATTAATTATATTATGTGAAATAGTTTTGTGATAAGTAAAATGGTTTGTAAAAATTTATAGAACTTTTCTTTAACGTATTTTCAATTTTCTGTTTTCTACAATTGAATATGGTACTTAAAAAAAACCCTAAAAATATTTTTACTAAATAATAAGTGTATCATTTAAGCTGTGAGTCACCGTATGTAACATTAAAAATATATTATTTCTTGTTATAATTGAGATATCTTAATTGGTATTAAAAAAACTACGGTATTGTGGTAAAAAATGCCGTACCTTTTTTTCTATCTAGAAGAATGGTATAAGCAACTAAAAGTTTTGTAGAAAGTCGATTTAAAAATAAGTCTGATAAAATGTAATTTTTTTATTCATGGTGTTTAATGTTTGTATAAATTTTTCAAGATACAAACATACATCTTTGGTAACCATCTTTAACTCTACATGCCACAACTATTATTTTTTTAATGTGTCAGTGGTATTCTAAGCCAACAAAATTAAAGCTTCAAGGTAACCAAAAATCTGCAGCTAAAACAAAAAAAAATATATAGATAATAAGTCACAATAAAGTATTAATATACATGTTACATTAAGTATGATAAGGTTTCCTGACAACTGAAACCATTTGACTAGTCAGCACTGAGGGCAAGACAGTTGGCGGCTTGTGATTGTGTATTCCATTAAGAAAAATCGTAGATGTCTCCGTAATTATCCGGGCCTTACATCCAGGCTTCTGAACACATTCCCAGTATGTTCTTTTTTCACGCTTGGAGTTGATGCGAAATATGTAATTGTCAAATATCAGTTGGGGCAGTTTCCGACCAGCACAGAAATGAACGTATTCTAAAAAGATACATAAAATAAAAACCAAAACAGGTAGCTATTTAGTAAGTTAACATGATAGTACCTGCTTATGAGCTATCCGAGTTAAGTAGTACCATCCCAATATGGAATGTCAGTCTTTTGTTTAACACGAAATTGGACTGGGACAGCAGTAGGGAGTACATCACAATAAAAAACACAGTATCTTTTAGCCAAAAAGGGACGAGATTGATGGCATTACACAAGTACAACACGCATGTTCAGTGCGCGATTGAGAGTCAATAGCCTGGATATTCTAATAGCCAGTGCAAAAAAATTACTACATTACATTTGAAAAAATAAGCACACACACACTATGGTCAGTTAGAAAAGAAGATTTTTATTTTATACACCAACCCCCCCCCCCCCCCCAACCCATATAAAAATGTATATAAAAAATAAAGAAACTTCAAACGTAAATCGCATTTCGTGCTTTAAGTGTTAAGGAGTTTACATTGGGTAGACTAATCACCTTCTCAGAGTCTCATCATAGTGTATTAACAACGACACTTTCCTGATACGGTACAATCGTATTAATTTTAAGATGGCGATAGTGAAAAATAAAGCAGAAAAGAGCTTCTTTGGAAATGGTGGAAATTGTGATAGAGAACATGCTCGTCAAAAAGATAATGCAAGGACCGATATAGATAAACACACTAAGTACTGATGCTTTTTGCGAATTTTTTACTTGAGGTCATGATGCAACGTCACTCACTACGAGGCATTATTTGTTCAGTTCATGGACACTCTTGGCACTCTGCTGCTAAGACCAAGCTCGGACCACAGAGGTGGAGGAAGGTGCTCAGGCAAAAAATGTTTAGATTTTTTTGGAATTCGAGATTATGAAAATAAGAATTCAAATTAGGATATAAGGAAGGCTCACTTTTAAAACCCCTCAAGACTACTTAATAATCTTTCAACAATAGTGCATACACCTTTAGTCAATGCAATAACTTTGTCTGTGTACATAACTGACCAACTAAAATTATCTGAGTTCGGTTTAGATATTACGAGTTGCCTGTTTCGTTGTTTGAAGTGATGAAAATAGTAATGTGTAATTCATGAATTCAACGAGGATAGAAACTTCTTTTTATTTGTTCCTATCTTGTCGATAGAAGTGAAAATAGCGTGTGTAGGACAGACATAATTACTTCACATTTGTGAAAGAGCCAACGCTTTGACCTCCATTGAGGTCGTCCGAAGGGCAATAAGCCAAGTTTGTCAACTAGGAACAACATTCCACTGAAATTATAAAATACCCAGTTACACGAAAAATGTCCCCTGTCGAATAAGTGTGTCGTCCTGTTATGGTGCTCGTTTGCTCCTTTGCTCGTGTGCCTGGGGATGTTTTAATTTCAGTTCAGTTCAAATGTTGTTCCTAGTTGACAAACTTCGCTTATTGAAAAAGCCCTGAGGAAGACCTCAATGAAGGTCGAAACGTTGGCTCTTTCACAAATGTGAAGTAGTTATTTCGGTCCTACACCCGTTATTTTCACTTTTATCGACCTGATAAGGACGCAAAACATATATGATATCCTGTCTTGTGTTACAGCTTCTCTAGCACTCACATACCTAGCGTAAGATTTTATTTACATTTAACCCGTCTGTGAAATGAACAGACTACAGTAGAGCATCAGTCCAATCTTTGATATATTTAGGTGTAAAATGACTTGACATTTTGGGTATCGGTAGGACCATATATCCTCGCTTGACCACACACCTAGATATCCAAATTCCAGAGACGTCATGACTGCAGCAAGGCACCTGCTGGGATGGTTTGATTTAGTCATTAACAATTAGTTCTAGAATATCTTGATTTGCCTTAAATATGGTGATTAAATAATTTATTTCATTTTGCCTTCCTTTGTAGAAGAATCAGTTTATGCACGATCATGGCCTGTTAGCAGTCAGCATCGACTCCGGACTTGTCAAATCGGGACGGGCATCTTGAGAGGGGAAGAAGTTGAGATAAGACGAATATATATTTTCAGGATTAAGGTTGCGGGAGAAAGACCCAAAATAAAACTTCTACGCTTCCGCAGAAATTGCCGACGTTTCGACGTTTATTTTACGTCTTTTTCAAGGCTAAAAAAATTTAAAAACACAAAACGAAGACGCCATAAAATTACATATTTTAAGAACAGGATTTACCAACATACCTATGATTGCAGAGAACGAAATAGGAATAAATCTGAAAAGACTGCCTTAGCACAGCACCATTTTTCATTGGGGCATGACTTTGAGTTTCTTAAAGCGTCCATATTAGATAGGGAAAGCAACTACTATAAAAGAAATGTGAGTGAAATGATTATGATTTCTCTACATAATACTGTAAATTGCAGAACGGATGTTCAAGGCCTTAGCATCCAATACAGTAATTTATTAAAACAATATTCTTCTATATGTGGGAAGGGAAGTTAGTGTGTGGCAAGGATAACGTCATTATGTCTATATGATGGGGGAAGAATGGTTGGTAGAAATCAGTACACCATCACATCATGGATAAATATTAACCATAATATTAAGGAAAAAAAATAATAATAATAAACACATCGGCTTGCCGGCTGATAAGACCCGATGTGGTGAAATTCAATATTAATACGTTGGGTACCTACACACTGCTAAGCACGGTTCTCTTTATGTTTCCACGCTTTGTCCGTTTTTGTTTTTGTTTTTAATGTACGTCACTCCCCGTGGTTGTTCCGATGGACAATAAACATCATTACCATCTGACGATAAACTTCTGCAATTTGAGTGGAATAGGTAAGGGAGTTCATTACTTTTTAATTGGATTTGTAATTTTTAATCTGTTAGGTGATATATGTTTGCGTATTTTTATAACGTCTTCGTTATTGTGTTTAAACATTTTTTTAGCCTTGAAAAATACGTAAAATAAACGTCGAAACGTCGGCAATTTCTGCGGAAGCGTAGAAGTTTTATTTTGGGTCCTTCTCCCGCAACCTTAATCCTGAAAATAAAAATCTTGAGGACGCTACACCTAAACCATTATGTCTGCGATGAGATTTTTAGGGTATGGACATGGTACAATATAGACACGTTATTTGAGACTCGCAGTTTAGTGATGTTCGAGCGCTGGTCTCAGACTCGTAAGAGGAGCAGACGTACCAGCTGTGAAGCCTATATACCAAATGACAGCAACGACCGGCGACTAACGCCAGAAAAAGTGAAAATTAAATTTAACCTGGCAGACCCCATTCAGACTATTCTTCGGCTTTGGAAGCGTCCAATTCCGCCACAGACCTAAGAAAAGTGGTCAATCAACAAATGCGAGCCAAGCAGAGAAAGCTAGCTCTAGCAAACCACCCACCGCTGACGTACAACCGTAGCAGATGAACAGTCCCAGCTGCTCAAACTCAAGTGAATGTTCTTTTTTGGTTCATTCCACGTTCCCACGACACGTTCAAACAAATGAACGTTATTCGGTCATTTTCTCGAATATGTCGTCAAGCAAAGTTGTGCGTTGTGGAATTCATTTAATTTGCAATCTTTTGATCGAAGAATTGGAAAAAAAGAAGCAAACGTCGACGTTGGTGGGTGCGACCATAGATTGTGAGGAGAAATGGGTTTGGTGCTCCAGATTCATTGTTAAAAGAATTAGCGGATGAAGATCCTGATTCATTCTTCAACCCAAAAAAAAATAAAATATTTACTCCACCGGTCGACTATTCCCACGGAAAGCGAGACCAAAATGACCGAACTCGAGTGAACGTTCTCTTTGTGTTCGTACGATTCATTTTTCGTTCATTCGGAGTGCGAGTGATTGATGCTGAATGCCGAAATCCAACCTCGCTGGATTGGTTCAGTAATGAATTCATTTATCAATTTACTTCATACTGTATCATTTAGGACACTTTTACGTACTTGATTTTAATCCGGTAAATAACCTTTTACAGGATTGGATATCGTAATAGTAATTTACGTCACAAGTCCAGTAGGTGACTTGTTACAGTACGAGGTTTTTACGGACGAGGCGACGTCAGGAGCCGAGTCTGGAAAGTTATACGAGTACTGTAACAACACCTAATGGACGTGTATCGTACAATATTTTATTTCATACTGTTTTTATGATTTAGAAATTAAATGAAAAAATGACCACATAAAAATTAGATTTATTGACATTTGGCGGTGTCTGTATTGTTGTCACTGTCAAAACTCATAATTCAAGAGCTATAGAATAATGATTTAAAGTTACGTTATTTATGGTACCAAAATAAACTTTTGAAAATATGCAGGCACTAGTTTTAAGACTTTAATATCACAAATTATTTGTTTTTTTAATTACTACATACGTGTAATAGATGTTTCTCAAATTCCTTCGATAAACTTCTTCCTAATGGGAAAAATGATGGAGATGTCAGCATTAACTCATTAACAAAGTGCTTGTTTTTCTTCACATATAGGTAGTACTTTGAAATAAGTCGGTTCTGCTGGGCATTGGGGATATTTTTGAATTTCACTGAATAACTTAGAGGCCCGTTTCGAATATCAGGAAATGATGGTTGATTTGATTTAATAGTTTGATTTAATGACAAGTAATATCAAAAGTCGTAACTACTGCGCACAAATTTTGACGTTGCCAACTAAGCATTTGACAAAATCTTAATCAAATTTAAGTAACGTAATATTTTGTATTAGACGGTAGCTCTCTAGCATCGGTTGCCTAGCAACCTTTACCGGACTTGTCCGGTAAAGTTCCATTTACCGGACTCAAATTGATGCGTGTAGGACGTATATACCGGACAGTATGAAATAAAGAAATTTTACAGTAGTGAGTACCGGCACATAGTGTGGTTGTATTCAATAAATTTAATGTATCCATGGTATCCTGTACCGGTACTGGTACAGAATACCGTAATGAAACTATACCGGATTTCTCAAAAATATATTCGCCGCGCATAAAATTAGTTTTATTCCTGTTTTTAATAAGTATGAAATAAAATGTTAAACATCATACGTCCGGTAACGTGTTGCAGTAGTCGTTTCGAAATTCCAGACTCAGGTAGCGCCTCGTCTGGAAACATCTTACTCCTACTGTAAAACTATATTTACCGGACTTATAACGTAAATAACTATTGATTCATTTAATGGACAAATGAAAGGCAGAAATGATATCACCTTTACAGACGCCTCGAAGAGGGACAGTAAACTCAAGGCACCCGAGCAGGGAAGTGCAAATCTATTCCCCACTGTGCGAATCCAAAGAGAAGAGGAAATTCTCTAAACCAGACTCGAAGAAGGAACCATAAAAATTCCAGTTAAGACCTGATTTCTGCAGATCAATCTTTAGCATGCGAAAGCAGCTACCTACATTCAGAGAACAAGGTGCGTGGAAGCATTAAGGCAGACGTAATAATCTGCTCAGCCTAAATTCCCTGTGATGCAAAAACTGACGTCGTCCTTCTGAGGCGGTTCTCAGACTAGTTGACTACTCAGTATGAGGAAGCAGTGACATAAGACTCATTTTCTAATTACCTAAAACAGGTAGGCAGAGAGTTTTAACTAAAAACGCCGCAAAAACGATTATCGGTAACCCAGTTAGCGAAAAAAGTTTAATTGTGCGGTGCCGAGGTGTGCGGCGATGGTAAGAACTGTTACCGTAAAGGGTTTGTGCCAGAGGTGTGTGTCAAAGTCTTGAGACAGAAAACAGCCAAAGTGAACAAATGTTGATTTCTTCATCTGTAAGGCCCAGCACCAGTTGGAGCTCCATCAAACTTGTAAGCGCTAGGCAGTTTCCTAGCTACAAGCTAAACTGCTTACGACTTGGGTTTAAATTGAGCTCCAACATTCACCGGTGAGGTTGTGATGATGTCCAGAGTACGGCAGCCAGGTCCAGTGATAGTTTAGTGAACAACACGGATGTTATTGTTACTGAAACGGAAAAACTATGGTTTTTGTGAGTAGTTTGAAAGAGTTTTTTAGATATAACTGTTCTGTCACCAAGCTTGCGAGCTTCCAGGAGGGTTCAGGGATTCGTATGTTGGTCCCGCGCTTGTGAGCTTTACGTGTTTTGATTAGGCCATCCAGTGGCATGTAATTGTAACTGTAAAAACAGAGCTTACAGGCACGGGCAAGTAGTCAATTGAAGTTACCTAGTTAGTAGGTTTTGAAAATTAGACGTTGGCGTTGGCCTGCTGCTTATCAAGAATATCGTGGATTTAAATTTAAGAGTGGACTTTAAGATAGCAAGTTTTGGTTTTGCGCTTTATGTTTCTTTTGCAAAGTAGCAATAAAAAAAAAGTTAGGTTTACCGGTTTTAGTTATTTCCTGATAATTTTCAAACAAAAAATAACTTGGCGCCTAACGGAATGAGCGAACGCTCCTTTGAATCGATTTTAACCTACTCAAAGGTCATGGGCGAAAAAGGAACGGAGGCGACCACATCTACCCCTCATAGTGCACGTCTCGAGCTGCTACCTCGCTTTAGAAGGTTGGCGGAGGCGTTTAGTGGGTCGGGGGGCACAAGTGATCGTTCTCGAAACACAATCAACCTTATTCCAATCACCCAACAAACCTTATTTCAAATAAGATATGCGACTGGACAGTATCCCCGGAGAAATCCTGCTCGGATTTTCATTCTTCATAAATTATAAACACGTAACGTTTTATCTCAAAAATTAAAGATCAGGTCTATAGTCACTTTCAAAGCTCCAAAGCTCCAAAACTGTGCTTTTGATTGGGAGCCCCTTCAGGCACAACTGGAAACGACCAACATTTCTTTTGACGGTCCCATCAACATAGAGCTAGCAGCAAAGCAGCAGGCAGCAGGTGCTCTCCTGAAGATAACTGTCAAACAAAAAGTAAAAAAGATAATAAACAAAGAGTCTGGTAGAATAATATTGCCTGGAAAGTCACAGGAAAAATGTCCAACGACTCTTTAACAAAGCGAAATAACCCGCGACTGAGACACTTACAGACCGGCCCTAACCAACTGCAACAAGCAGATCAGGGATGTTAATAGGGTGTCCTGAAGAAGGTTCTGTGGTGGAAAATTCAGGACTTGGCGACGGGAGCTCAAATCTATAGGGTTCTCTCCAGACAGCCGTATCAGGTGCTCGGATCGCGAAAACGATCCTATGGTACCTACAGCTCCGCTTGTAGGGAGTTGTTAGAGGTTCTGGCTAGTTGTCATTTTCCGGGTAACCAACAGGCGAACATGGACACTAAGATAGACAGACCGACTCTGTTAAAATTCATAATTATGGTTTTTGAGCCATAGAAATCCTCTGAAAAAAAAGATACCTGCCACTGTGTCAACAGGCCAGCTCGCATCTCATGTAACAAAACTCTTCAGAATTAGCATTGGGTGGAACTTTATTTTAAACTGTTGGTCCAGAGCGAGGGCCGCCTACATACCGAAGATGGGGTGTACAAAAATCGCTCAAGCCAAACCGTTATTGTTGAAAACCTTGGAAAAGCTACTGGACTCGTAGTTAAGGGAAGAAGCACTAACAACGTACCCCTTAGTGCAGAAGAGTATGCATACCAGGCATATATCAACAGAACTAGCACTCAACCACCTAGTGAAGAAAATCCAACATACCTTAGACACGAAGGGTGTCGGAGTTCTATTTTTGGAGACATCGTAGGGACTTTTAACAATGCACTTACGGACTCCCTACTTAGCGCTTGCAAAGCGAGAAGGTTGCGAAACCAACTGGATTCACAACATGCTGGAATCCAGACTGATCACCACATCACTAAATGATGACGTTGTCAGATTCACCGAGGCAGGAAGTCGTCCATAACGTGGAGTTCTTTCTCTACTCTTGTGGTCTACTCGTAGATGACCTTCTGGCTATTCTAGAACTATGGGGAGTCGAGGTCCAAACATACGCGGACTACATAGAAACCATACAGACCAACAAATCCCCAGAACTCTACAAAAGGTGCTAGATATCGTACACAGCTGGTGCTAAAAGAAAACCTACCAATAAACCTTAGGAAAACAGTGATTGTGCCATTCACCCAAAGAAAGAGTTTAGACTTTTCGGAAGCACCATCCTTGTTTGGGATAACAATCCCGTTTACTAACAAACTGAAATATCTGGGAGTGATCTTGGACAAAAACACACATGGAACAGGGAATTGATGTCCTTATAGACATGTAAAGAATTATGATGTAAATCATGGTGGATGAGACCCCAACAAACTATATAGTTTAGGTGGCAGTAATAAGATCTATAATCACCTCTAGCTCCAGAAGAACAAGCATGGCTCTATCAAAGCTACACTCTCTTCTGTCTTTTCTACAACAGATATGTCTTTGCATCGCGGGGGCAATGAGAAACCTACCTACTCTTGGAATGGAGGCAATGAAGGCGAAATAGCGGCTGCAGCATGCGGCCCACATAACACGATAGCCTTAGTGAGATCAACAAGGCCCAGGCTGACCTGCGGGTCTTTAGGACATTGAACATGGTGTCCGACCTAATGGCATCAAAACAAATAATAGATACACGCTATATCTTTTGGAATCCCTCCCAGATTCTCCTAATGGGAAAGATGGAGATTCTCCCTCCTCACGAGAAGACATACATATTAGAGAGTTTCAGACAGAAATACAAACAATTGACCTATGTGCCCGACACATGATAGAGGAAGGAGATGACAGTAGATCAATAAAGATCTGCTCGGAAGTCGGGGAATGCTTCAAGCTCTTATACGTTGCGCCAGGATACCAAAACGGTCTGAAACTGACACAAGTCTCCGAATATATTATAGTAGGAGCACAGCGTCACACTAGTATGGATTCCGGACCATTATGTATCCGAAAGCAATGAGAGAGAGTCCGGAACCAGTTTTGGGGGACCTAGAATTCCTGGTCAAGGTTGAACTCCAGAAATGGAGCGATGCCAAAAGTCTGGTTCACATTGTATTTTTAAATTTGTGTATATCTCCACCAATATTTCTGACTTCTTTTTTCTCTTGGGGCTGCGAAGACTGCACTGCTCAGGTTGGGGCTATTTGGTAACTAATGATTACCACTGCCGCACCCACTAAGACTAGAGACGAGACTAGCAAAGGACACACTTGCCATGCGGCAGTTCAGGCAT
This sequence comes from Taphrorychus bicolor, assembly GCA_951812265.1. Lineage (NCBI taxonomy): Eukaryota > Metazoa > Arthropoda > Insecta > Coleoptera > Curculionidae > Taphrorychus > Taphrorychus bicolor. The sequence goes on from OX638300.1 coordinate 5,341,329, forward strand.
ATTCACAGGGTTGCTAAATGCCTTGGATCAATGTCGCAGTTTGCTATCTGTTGCGGATAAAGTAAATAATATTTTTGGTAAATGCTGCTCCTGCAAGTGTCTAAGGTTTCCATCTTATCTCTGTGAACAACAGATAGCTCACCTTCACCTAGCCGATCAGTGTAGGTTTTGACAGTATTAATAATTCTACTAGATATTCTACGTTAAATATAAGTTAACAATTTATATTTATTAACAATTACTTTATGTAACACCCATATTATGCAAGTAAACATTAGCACCTCATGGAACAGATACAAGATTTTTTTGGACACTGATTTACGAGAGCTAACATTATCGATCCCGTACGAAAGAAAGTTTTCTGAATTTGTATCATATTGTCGAATTGACGTCATTGAAACTTAATCTGATACTTTGGTTCTTCACAACCGACACAGGTTGGCTAGTGAGCACTGAAGGCAACTGAAACGGAGGCTCGTGATTGTGTATTCCGTTCAAGAAAATCGTCGAGGTTTCCGTAATTATGCGGGCTTTACAGTTTGCGGCCCTCTGAACACATTCCCAGTATGTTCTTCTCACACGCTTGTAGTTGATTCGAAACACGTAATTGTCATATATCATTCGGGGCTGCTTTCGTCCAGCACAGAAATGAACATATTCTAAAAAGTATATTTATATAAGTAACAAAATTTTAAATGATAATTAAAATGAATAAGACCACATGCTTATGCGATTTTTTTTCCATCCCCTCGTATATAAAAATGTAAAAAGCTTCATACCAGAGGGAACAGTGTCGTATTGTGAAACGTAAACCTCGTTAACTAGTTAAAAGTATGTAAATTGTACATAATGGTAATGGAAATGAAATTAAATTCCTATTTGACTATGGAAATGAAACATACTAAATGACTAGTGAAAGTCAATTGCCAAGTCCACACAGCGTAGGTGACCTGAATTATATGATTTTTCTCCTTCTGGGTTGACTGAGAGTCCCGTCTTACTACACCCTTGTTCCACAAGTCTGCATGCCTTTTGCATCCGATCACAAACGCTGATAACCAGTTCTCTATCTGCATAGACTTGCTCGCTGAACTCCTCTGTTTGGAACATCTCCCAGAGACAACCATAGTCGAAGTGATAACCAGTTGCTTTGTGGACAGCCAACTGCGATCTCTCTCCTCTTGTCTCCCAAGGAACCTTGCGGTAGCGGAGCGCCGATCTGACGAAACAACTGAGCTGGGGTTCCCCGGGTCCTAAAGGGTTTGCAAATGATGTTTGGTCTAGCTTTGTTGAATGCTCTCTCAATATCGAAAAAAAGTGCAATAGCACTCCTTTGTTGGAGTACGTCTTTTTTATTTTATACACTACGAAATGGAGAACCGTTTCCGTGTCGTAGGCATGTTGTGCTTTATTTATGGGCTGCCTCTTTAAAATCTCATCTGTGATACCTATGATACCTATCGACGAACGTTTCCAACGTTTTCATCAGAAAGGATGTCACAGTGAGGATTAAATGATTTGGCGTCACATCTTCGCGTTTGAGGGACATATCACAGCCCCACACTCGCTCAGAACACCATGTTCAATGACAGCAACACCTTGTCTAGTCCTTACTGGAGCATTACTTGAGTTTTCAAGACGCTACGTTAAGCATCATAAATACTTCATCAAAATATCAAATAGCGTGGCATTTTGCAGCAATTTGCGAAAATTTTCAGTTTTTAATTAATGCATAACCAATTTTATTTCAGGACAAGTGATGGTGCAGGAATACAGAACAATTGGGGAATACGTAGGTTAGCATTCTATTAAAACTCTTTTATGGAGTACAGTTGGATTAAGATGCTGGCACTGCAACCAAGCCAGCACTGAAAACTGCCAGACAACTGATTAAGGAGGAGCTATTTCAATACAAAGAGCAAAGAGACGTTGTGAGTAACACTGGCGTGCAATTCACGAGTACTGTTCACATCAGAGAAGAACTGGATCGCGCGAAGAATTGAATAGTGATGACTGGAAACTACACCCTTGGCCCAATATGCAATTCACGACAGCACCCAAAAATCCTTTAACGGCAAGGTTTACTTCTAAGCGTGGTGGATATTGAATCATCATTAAAATTGTCACGCTTACTACGTATTAAATGGCATCAGTCGACCAGCCTAGCCGAATAGACAATTTGTCCTCATTCACCTCTTTCAAAACTACCACCTTGGAGGAACTCGAGCTTGCCCAACAAATTGGGAGACAAGAAAGACCAATTGCTAAAAATCAAATTACAGAAAGCTGCAGAGAACGAAGTGCCCTGAAGCGAAGTCAACTAGTGAAACCACGATGCTCTTGTCGCTACAATTTTACATCAGTCATCATAATTACTATAAAACAGCTAATATTTTGACAATTCATAGTTCCTCATGGTTACCTTAAACCTATTTAAGCGTGTACTCATCTTCAGTGTTCATTTACAAGTATTCAAGTTGCGAAAAAAATGCCTTTAATCGTTACAAAACGTTTTTTGTGTGATTTTTTTTTTAGCTAAACAAAAACGTAGTATTTTTTTTATTTTGAACCAACAACTAGATTCTTTGATTCTTTTGATCCACACGATTTTGGCCCAAAAAAATTAAATTTTTTTATTATTTTTTCCAAAAAGTGAATTTTTTGTCCCATGGTCGATTTGATAAAACAAAACGAGATTTTCTCAGTTGATGGAGCAAAACTTGAGATTTTAATCCACAAATTGAGTTTCATTAAAACAAAAAATGCGTTTTAATCGTTCGTCAAAACGTTTTTTGGGTGTTAATTTAACTAAATGAAAATGCAGTTTTTTTTTATTTTGAACCAAAAATTTATTTTTTGATTTAATCCTTTGTGAGGGTTCTGATCGTCTTGACCCAAAAAGTTGTTTTTTTAATGATTTGGCAAACTTTAACGAAGCCTGAACGAAAACGTGAATTTTTCGTTAGTTATAATATACATGCAATATATTTTGCAATAACTGAAGTTAGACAAAATATTAAAAAAAAACAAAAGATGTAATATTGAAAAACAGTAGAACAGTAGCTAGCTAGCTGGTGAAAACGGTAGATTTCCTGTTAAAATTGTAGATCTGGCAACACTGCCTCCATGCCTCTGCCAGGTGGCACATGGACGTATTGTGTGACATTTCATAACTGGCAAGTGCAATGAATTATTCTTTAAAAGTAGATATAGAGACATACTTATTTATACTTAAAATTGTAGGAAAACCAGCGCTGCTCTAGAATGGTCTTCCAGATTGGTTTTCAGTTAGAAATCACTCAGAATGAGCTAAGTCTCATCCAGAGATTTGGTTTATATATAGAGCTTAAGTATTGTCTCAATAAGTTGTTTTTAAAGAAGAGGCTCCAAGGCTGTGTCTGTAAAGCGAATATGATCCTTAACACTAATAAACTTTCATCGCGGTGTTGCCATTCTTACTATTTTTTTTTATACTTTATATACCTAGGAACATTTGTTAATTAAATGAAAATAACAACATTTGAATTGTCATGATTATTGTTCTCTATCTCCACATAAACAGAGAAAACTAACTGGATGGTATTGCAGGTAGAAGACAAAAAAAAACTCTCTATCTTCTATTGAAGAATCCCGACGTTTCGACTAAAATTTAGTCTTCTTCAAGGCTAAAAACACATGAGAAGATGCTTCAACTTACATAACTACATTGAACAAGACTAAATTTTAGTCGAAACGTCGGCATTCTTCAATAGAAGATAGATACTTTTTTTTTGTCCTCTACCTGCATTACCATCCAGTTAATTTACATAAGGACGCTATTACACTGATCATAAACAGAAAAAATTTTATATGTTTGACTATACCCTTGGTAAGTCCTTCAAGCAGTTTGTCAAAATCAGTTCTGGAACGGTCATTAAACAAGAACATAACCTCTTTAAGCAGTCTCTACATGGACCTTTCCACATTGATATTGCTAACGAAAATCGGGCGTGTGTGGCTTTAGAGAGAGAAACAGTTTAAAGGTTGGTTCAAAAATCGGGGTGTCTCGTTTCAATTGCTTCTTAGTTTAGTGATAGTTGTAGCTACAGCAGAACCTCGTAATACCGTGGTGGGAGGTCACCAACAAGCATTACTCAAGCACGATAGTGATCCCCACGTTCAATGGGCATTAACATGGATCCAATCCCAATAATCCATAATTCATAAATCCTCAATAATCCAATCCCAATTGGATTATTTAATTTAGCAAGAAAACGTACCTACAAAATAATTATTTTGTAAATTTGTAATTAATGTAATTTGAAATAGACATGTGTACAGTATATGGGCTTTATGTTAAAACCTAAATGACAAAGTACATTCCCCGTTGAATATGGCGAAGAAAACACCAGAACAGAAATTGTCTTTCAACAAACAATGCAAAACTGGAAAAGCAAAATGTTTTTGCAAACTGTCTTTAAACCCACTCGTACAACACAACAGAGCTTGAGATTAGCCAGGCACCGCAGAGATCCCCTATTGGCATCTAGAGTTTACCGAGTTCTATGCGGCTGTGGCTCGGTATGTACTGACACTACAAAACGCAGTGTCAACACGAGGATTACGGAACACAAGAGGAGTTGCAGGCTGGGACAAACACAAAAGTCAGCAGTAGCAGAGCACGCTCTCTCCGAAGATCACGACATCCTTTTCAACGATCTTATATCAATCGCAGCGTTTCTATCCGAGACTAGCGAGAGAAGCCATTGAGATCGTTTAACACGACAATAATTACAACAGGCAGGAGGAAATTATGTTTCTAAATGCAGACTGGAAGCGAGTTCTACGACATACTTCAACTGCGCCGAAATCCCGCGCCATCACTACCCCCACCCAAGTCCTCCCACTGCGAGGGCGACAGCGGGTGTATAAATACTACGGAGCTCACCACAGTCGAATCAGTCAACGTCGGGAAGCTTCACCCATTGCCTCATCGCCTTTGATAATGTGTGCCGCTGATGTAGACGAAAAGTGAGGAAGAAGTTCCACTGGACCACGGCTTCAAAGCTTAGAAAATACTTTAGATTGTATAATGAAATGGAAGTTTCTGGATACTATAAGTTTGGCAATTCAGATTGAAATTAAGTGAAAATATTAAATAGAGAAATATTAAATATAACGATATATATTGGTGAAGGTAGCAGGATTAGGACAAATAATACACCTCTTCTTTATGGGAAAACGGCCAACGTTTGATATTGTCAATTGTTAAATGTTAAATGCTAGTTTTTGTGTATTATTTTACAATGAGTTTACTATAATGTTGATGGAAATGACTATTACTCTACATTTTTCTAATAAGCATTGTTTGTGGTAGAATGTTGAGCCTTCGAATTTGTTACACCGACATTTTCTTGAGTTTCAGCCCTGAGGAAGTCTAAATAAATAGTCGAAACGTTGGCCATTTTCCGATAAAGAAGAGGTGTATTATTTGTCCTAATCCTGCTAACTTCACCAGTACATACAACTCAAGGACGCTAATCACAATCATATAAAAATATAAATAGATAAATCAATTTTTATGCCAGTGATGGTTTTAGGTGACTGATAATAGGACACGTTTCTTCTTCAGCCGTACATATGGCTAGTTAACCGAGGCTTACGCATTAAACGGATTTATGAAAACTTCGCTTACGAAGCAAAATGGAAAATAAGGGCATTAGTCTTCATTGTCTTTCTGTAAAACATTTTTCTGTCTGAGTTAATGTGCCTTTACATCTACCTGTATCAGTCTTTTAGGAAAGGAAATTAAACGAAAAAATCAGTAAACAAAAGTAGGTATATTATAACAATTCTTAAGTAAGATTCACATACTTACCCGGAATTTCAATGAATCATTTTGATACAGACATTACTTTCGTTTTTAGACTACGAAACCAAAATTAAAATATTCCTCCATTTCAAAAATTTCTAGCATAGTAACTATGCCATTTATAAACAATACAATAAACAATTTTTCAGTTTTATTATAGTGGTTATTTATCTTAAACTTTCAACCATCTATTTTATAGTTGTTATTTGTCCTGTATTTCAGTAAATTGAGGGGACGCAATCCATGTTCAGAATATATAACATTCACTCGTTGACTTTTTAGGACATTCACATCAATGCTAGTACCATTATCTGGATGATTGTGCGAACTTTTGCAGATGACTGTATTTTTAAAAGTGACCAACTTGGCCCTGCACTTAGTCTTGCGATAGGAGGTACAAATCCATGCGGTTCTGGTTCGGAAGCAGTTGTTTATGGAGTAGCAATTGCCTTTGAAAACTAAATTGACTGATTTTGAAGATTTCCGAAAATGCACCACATCAAAGCAACCTAAAATGGAAAGCTGAATAAAACAAAGTTTATTACATTAACAGAAAATTAAATGCATATGTTTTGTAGAAGCAAAGTATCGAAGATAACCCTAACTTGATGGTAATCTTTGACTTTTAGTTCTGTTATTTTTTTTAAGTTCGAACTCCTTCACTCAGTTCTTTGGGTTGTGATACTAAAGCAACTAAAAGAATAATAAATTATCAAATACAAGAGTTTAATAATAGATAAAGATATTTTCAAAGAGTAGTTGAACATTGAGTAATTAGGAAAAGTGATACACCTCTGACTTTATCAAAGAAGCTTTCGGTGCTAAAACTGTCGTCCAAAGCTATATTTAGCATAAAACAAGGCTTAAATTTTGCCTTTCACAAGAAACTATCACTACTGCCGAACTATCGTAACAACTTGTGAATGAAGGTTGGAATTTTTCAAAAGATTCTCTTGAAAGCCCTTCTTTGGAAGGTGGTTGTGGCATTCGTATACGTAAACTTTGCCGCCCGAAGTAACGATTCTGCTCGGACATCTGGTGTCCTTATCACTGTAGTACTGATTACAACGCCATGTAGTTTTATCTTCCATTTTTCTCTCTATGCGGTAGCGGTGGTTGTCCAAAATGATCGTGGGGTTTTTAACAGCTCTTTCAAAATATATGATTCCTGAAAATTGAAAATATATAAACGGTAACAGAAAGGAAATATAAGCCATTATCTTGGAAGAAAACATATTTTGTATATATGCATACAGTTCAATAATATATTATTTTAAGGATTGGTAAGCGAAAGATTTTGGACCGATAAACAATGTTGGAGATTAAAACTCAGATTAAACTTGACATTTAAGTGGAACTTAGTAAAAGTACTAGATTAGTACTTTTATTTTTTCGAACTATTAGAACTATTAGAACACCCCCCCCCCTTAATCTCTCAGCGTGCGTTTAATTGCTTAAAATCCACTTTCGAAACTTTGATTCCAATAAAAACCACCCTTCCTGAAAGGTTTTTCGAAAGAGCTCGTAATACGATATTACGGATTAATCCTCTTGGTGCTGTCAATCATCACAAGTCGAGCATCTTGGTGCTGCTCGACTTATGATGTTTGACGTAATAAGTGAAAACCCGGAGATGAGATCATACTTCTTTGTGGTTGGTCGTTGTAGGGGGGTGGTACTTACATTTTTGAAGTCTCAGACGGAAAGCTCAGTCAAGGTTCGTTGGAAATCTGATTAAACTTCAAGTTCGTCTTGATTAAGAGCTAAGGATCATCCAAATATAGAACATTTTTTCAATGTCGAATAGAAGTGTATTTTAGATATGTGTGTTAAGTGTACCTACCCTCGATGTATCAAAGCGTCCTTCAGACTTTTTATTGTAATGTATGTATTACATTACAGATCCATTTTCTTTTTGACGTATAGGAATTTCCTAGCTCGAAGAGCTACTGGTTTCCATACATTGAACGAAATAAACATTTCCAAGACGGGTCCGAGTCTGGGGCGTGCAAATTAGCAAATGGTCAACATATAGCTACAGAAAGAAAGATGAAATGGCCATGTGACGGATGATGTCTAGCCTGCATAAAACAAACATATTGCACACAAAGTTGAAGTAGGTAATTTATGGCTAAGCTGATGGTAAATGGCCTATTTCATTAATATATGTCTTATAACTCCAGAAAGATCACAATAGAGATATTGTCGACCTCTCAAAGCGAAAAACTCATTGTACTTGTGTTTTCAGCGTTAAACTATAGAGTTCGCCCGAAACGACTCTGAAGATACTCCACGATAATAGATAAGATATGCATTTTCAGTGCTTGTTGCATCTTGTGTTATATGTATGCATGTGGTACAAACATGACATGTAAGTATTGTAAAAATGACCAATTCAAGCGAGAGGCCCCCCAAGAAAACTTTATTGCTACCCATCCAATTACAATTTTGGATTCCTGAGTCGAATACCAATAGAAGTATTTCCTTTCACTATTTTCCGAACGAAGATACTACTTTTCTTGTGAAAATCAAAAACCAATTCTGTCAAGGATGAGAATGGACAGAAGAAAAAGCATCCAGCCTGGATCAAAGGCATTTCAATAGCAAGACCAATTAGCAAACATAATACGAGTTTGCTCATGGTTTTGGCCGTACCATCAAGAAACCTTTCCTGAAAAATTCATCAAATATTAAAAAAAAGTTTGCAATATACTAGTGGATAGAAAAAAGAAGCGTAATGAGGCCCAGACAATAATTCCTTCAGCCTAGACTCATATTACAATTATAACGTCCAAGGTAACCTCAACATTCGACTTTGTATAATAGATATAGCGCACTCTATTATACAAATAGTCCTAGTTCTGCATAGTCCAGCATTCACAGAATAGAGCCAAACTTTATAATTTGTAAACACAAATAATATAACAAGGACGCGCCTTCTTTAACCGGAGCGTAAAATAAATAGAATTGTAACGCTACGGTACTACAGCAACAGCAACTGAGGGCTTCTATATTTCATCTCTCTATACGTTTCTCTGTCGCGCGGTGGCAACAGATAGTTCGCATTTGCCTAGCACTTAAATTGTGGGCCGCGCAAATACCTGTATCATCTACTATCGTCGAATGTTCTAACGCATTTGGCAATCATACCACCTTAATCTCCACATGTTTATGTAGATACAGCGTTGTGTCGGTATACTGGATGAAACGAGTACCCTGTCCAACTCAGTAAATATACAGCAAATGCGAGGTGAAAACCTCGTGGCAAGCCATGGAATACAAATTCTTGTCTAAGATAAGTTCACACAAAAAAATTGGAAATCGGAACTATTAAAAAAACTAAGTCGTTTTAGACCTACGATTCTAATTCCATTCAATGTTTGAGGTGTTTTTTTTTTAATAAACGCACGGTAGGGCAGGGCCAAAAATAGCTCATTATGGTACCCCGTCCTTTTTACTTTATTCCTTTTATATTATTATGGTTCCTTCGAGGTATTATTTGAAAAACTCCAACATCACAGTATTGCAGTTTTTCCAATCGAGTGTCATAACAGAGAGAGCTAAACGCCTTCGAGAAGTCACATAGAGGACCGCAGTCAGAGTATGAACTTCCTCAAAAGCTTCGACTGTGTCGGTCGCGAAATCAAATCAAATTAAATCAAATAAGCTTTAACGTCGAAGCAGGCGCTCTTAGAAAAGCAAATTTCCTCACTTACATCCTACAATAAAATAAAATATAAAATCACAACAAACGTCATCAACAAGAAAAAAAGAAAAAAAAACAGATATAATAAGTTGTGAAACAAGTAGCAAAACCACAGATAATTTGCAGTGCAAGATATAAAAATATAAAATACGCACAATAGAATATAGACTAACAATCACTTATATTAAAGTAGAACAAAACTGCAATTACAATGGTAGGCACTGTCCCTACAGTTTACAACGTACGTACTACCTATACTAATACAATAATTGACTAAGATAAAATATAACATTAAATATAAAATTAAAACATTTTTAATAAATCAGTTGGGTACCTATAGCAAGCCACCAGCCAGTAATGGTAAAGCCTGTCAGCATAATGCTTGTTTGCAGAGTAATAAGACTTTTCCAACAAGGCTATCTTTAAGGTATATCTGAAGGTCCTGATCGGCCGAACAGTCCTCATCGACTCTGGCAGGTGATTCTACGGTTTCAGTCCCTCATAAATTATAGAATTCTTAGTTAATGCACTTCTGAGTCTTGGAAGTGTAATACTGTTACTATGTCTGGTAATATACAATTTTAAGCGCTCGGTATCCTTTCCATGTCTAGTGTGTAAAAGAGTACACACCTCCTAAATGAGAACGCATATCAAGGTTAAAATTTTATCCCTTTACGAATCAGGGTTTATAGTGTTTACAATACCCCACATTGCACACATATCTAACAGCCCTCTTCTGGAGTACAACTACCCTCGAGAATAGCTGTTGGCCACAGAACCCCAGAAGGCAATACCATATCTAAGGTTCGACTCAATGAGGGTGAAATGAAGCGTCCTTGCAGTAGTTGAGCCCAACTCGTTGGATACCATTCTTACCGCGTAACATCCTATCGACAGTCTACTACATAAATATAGGATCAAATCTGAGACCAGAGTCGATATGCATACTCACAAAACGAGTACCGGGTGCACTCTCAATAGGACAAGAGCTCACACTAAGATTGAGGGGCTCACACTTTAATATGTGACTTCTGGACATTAAACGACAGGTAATTTGATGCGCATTCCTTCACCTTACCCACGTCCGCCAAAACGGCATCCTCAAGACCCGCAGGGTGCGCACCCCTCCAGAGCAAAGTCGTATCGTCAGCAAAGATAGTAAAGCGCCCCTGAACATCAAGGTAGTTCAGGTCATTTATATACGGGGTGTTCATTACAAAACTACACCTAGCAGGCTGTGAAATTTTGACAGAAAAGGATGACATAATCAAAATAAATGGACTTTTGTTTCTCCATCCTTTTCTTTTGACATTTCACAGCCAACTAGATGAAGTTTTATAACGAACACCCAGTATATTAAGAACAATAGCGGTCCGAGAACGGATCCCTGATCAGACTGTCAGAGATCCCACTATGACCACGCACCACATGCTCCCTAGAATCAAGATAGTACTTAAACTAATCGTGCGTTATTCCTCAGAATGCATAGCGCTCCAACTTAGTCAACAACAAATGGTGGTTCACGCAGTCAAACGCTTTGGAGAATTCACAGAAGACAGCTGCATAACACTCCCCAATTCCCACAAGCCACGGTAAAGAATCTCCAGAAAAGGGACAATTCTAACCTTGAGCAATCTTTCCATCCCCTTACTCAGCGTCGACAACAGTGATATGGGTCGAAAACTGGAGGGCCACTATTATAAATCGGTATTACAGGTCCTCTTTCAAGGTAGAGGGGAAGATACTACTGAAAAGGAAAAATGTATTGCTTCGAGAAAGCGAAGCAGGGCACATCAGGTGGATCTCAAGGACCCTGATAGTTCCACAGTATTCCACTATGGACAAACCCTTCCTAAAACCAAGTTTAGCTCTGTTTATTAAATTATTTCTACCAAGAAAACTGAAGAATCTTGTCAGAAAAGCAAGTTCAGTGATCTTGAATTAATGATTTTTCTGGCCCCCATCGCAAACTTTTCTAATTCAAGTAAATGCCTTTTGGACTTCCTGTCCTGGTCGTGACAGAAGACAGAGTGATTGGCATGGAAATTGAGAAAATCGTTTTTGTTAACTTAGATAACGCAGCAATTTATGCTCCCTGTTTTAAAGAACATACAATATGTTCGTCAGAAAACGTCATCTGGAACGCTATGAATTTTTGACAGAAAAGAATGACATAATTAATGAAAATTAAAGAATTATTCGAATCCATCTAAAGGATCTGTATGTCCTCTTCTTCTTATGGCGCCCTCTCCTTTCGAAGGGTGGCGATCGACATAGCTAACATTGTTTTGGATACAGCAGCTCGAAAGATTTCAATGGAAGTGCACCCAAACCATCTTCTGAGGTATTTCAGCCAGGAGTTCCGACGTCTACATATAGATCTTTTTCCTTGAATCTTTCCTTCAATTATTAGTCTCAGCATTTCATACTTGTTGCCCCTCATAATGTGGCTTATGTATGTAAAGTTTTCTTTTCTTTGATGAGAACCATTAGTTCTTTCGGCTTCTTTATTCGTTTAAGTACTTCTTCGTTCGTAATTCGTTAGACCCACCATATGCGAAGCATACGGCGATATTAGTACATCTCAAACGCCTCAATTTTCTTTTCAGTTGTTCACATCCGTACAGCAACACACTGAAGACATAACATCTAATCATAATCATCTAACTAACGACATAACATAATCATCTAATTTAATCATGCGAACCCTGAGCTCCAAACTCAGATCAGGACTAGTACAAAATCTTTTCATGTTTATGAATATTTTCCTGGCTTGTTCGATTCTGGAACGGATCTCTCGTTTCGGATCACACCACTCGTTGACTATGGTACCCAGATATTTAAAACACGAGACTTGTTGGATCTGATTGCCGTTAATCAAAATTGTTTCAGCAATATGTCTCCTGGAGAAGACTAGCAGTTTGGTCTTTAATATATTCATATCCAATCCGTATTGCTCACTATATTCAGTTACTCTATTCATCATATTTTGCAGAGCTGATATGTTATCGGCAATGACTACGGTGTCGTCTGCGTATCTGACATTGGTGATATATACTCGATTTATTTTGATACCTCGCATGTCTTCCGCTAAAACTTCTTTGAAAATTGCTTCCGAATAGATGTTGAAAAGGAGTGGTGACAAAATACAGCCCTAACGTACGCCTCTTCGGATTGACATAGTGTCAGATGTTCTTCCGTCTATTATTATTTCGTCGATCTGGTTCCAGTAGAGACTTACTATCAGTGTAATATCTCTTTTCTCAATCCCTGTTACGGATAGTATTGCTACCATCTTTTGATGCTTCACGCGGTTGAATGCCTTTCGATAGTCAATAAAGCAAGCGTAGACATCTATGTTCATATCTTTGCATCTCTGTGCTAAACCATTTAAGGAGAAGAGGCCTTCTCGAGTGCTTAGTCCATTCTGGAATCCAAATTGAACGTCGCTTAATTGTTCTTCGCATTTCTTGTATATTTGAGTGTGAATTTAAGAATATGTGGCATTAGACTAATCATGCGATAGTCGTCGAATTGTGATGAGTTTGTTTTCTTCGGGATCGTTATAAAAGTAGACTTGATCCACGTGGGAGGAATCTTTCCGGTTTTGTATATGGTATTGAATAGTTCTAGTATAAGATCCAGTTTTTTGCCTTCTTGGCTAGCGATAGTTTAAAGTACTTTCATATGTACCTTGTCCGCTCCTGTAGCCTTTCTGTTTTTCTGAGTCTTCAGCGCGTGAATGACCTCACTTTTTTAACTGCTGGTCCGTCTTCTCCATGTTCAGTTTCTACCTTAGGAATCTTATGTCTGTCGTCATCAAAAAGCTCCTCAACGTAACTCTTCCATCTTTCTAGTTTCTCCTCAATACCATTTATGATTTCATTATTTGTATCTCTCAGAATTCCTGTTTGGCGTTTTCTTCCTACCACAGCTACCTCGCTAACTTTCTTGTGCACATTAAACGAGTCATCTTTCTGTTGTAGTTCTTCGATCTCTGTACATTTGTCGGCCAGCCATTTTTTCCTTGTGTGTCTTCCACTCTCACGGGGGGGCACGAGTACTATCTTGATTGGGTCTGGTGGTGCCTCCAGGTGGTCCTCCCTACGATTTTTCTGTCCATCGTGGATGTGCTGGAGGTTTGGGGGTCCATCGCGGATCTGCCTAACAAACTCTCCGGTGATGGTACTTACCCTCAAGTCTGCCTCCCGCTTGCACACATTATGAATGCCATAGTCCAATCTCATCCCATAGGCCAATCTCAGCGCGCTTGGCATTTTCTAAGGTCTTTGAGAGAGTGATTTATACTAAAATAATAGACTTTCTTTGCAATCACAATATTTTGTTGATTTTTAAGCAGCCAGTTTGGTTTTCGACCAGGATGCTCAACTCAATCGGGTGCCTTAAGCACATTGATAAGGACGAAAAAGTTGCTGGACTCTTCTTCGAACTCTTGAGGGCCTTTGTCAAATTAAAACTCATTGCTGTTTGACATTCTACAGGGGTATGGAATAAGAGGGAGTTTTCTGTGTTTCATTGACTCGTACTTAAGTAATAGAAAAGAAACGGTTAGTATCACAACCAATGGAGTAAATTGGTTGTGATACTAACAAGGCGTAACGCAGGGCTTCATACTGGGACCTGTACTGTTCCTTTTGTACGTGAATGGACTTTGCGATGGCATTCCGGGTTCGTTGGTCTGTCAGTACAGGTCTGTCTGAACAGTTTCTGTGCTCTGCTGCGGAGGATCCGCAGGGTATTCACGCTGAACACCCATAGGCAGCTTTACTTTGTCTCTGTTCAGTCAGAAATAACATATGGTATCATGTTCTGGGTATCTTCGGCTGGAACTCGGCGAGTCTTTATGGTCCGAAAACGTCGGCTTGTTTCTTAGATCGCTGGTCGTTTTCGTGAGGAAGTATCCTAATCTCTTTCGCATGAACGCCGATTTCCACGCGGATGGCTTGTCTGTGGAGACCAGGGGTGGAGCCGGTCTGAGTGTGCCATTGCACAATACCGCTTTCTTTAAAAGGGCTTTACAATCTTCTGCCTCTTGCTGTAAGGCAGGAACGAAATTAAGTTTAAGAGAGATACCACCAGATGTCTGCTGGATAAATCTACCTAGGATTTTGACTTCGCCTTTAATCTGTGCCACCAATATTATTATATTTTCTTGACGATACTATTCTCTAGGATTTCTGGATTGTGCTGGTAATAACGATTGATTTGATTTGATTTAAAAATAAATGTACTTAATATTTCACAGCCAACGAGATGACGTTTTCAAATGAACACCCCCCACATTCGCACTTAGAAAAGAGCTCAAACGTATCAGTGGTGTGGTTGTAACTCTCAATAGAAGGGTATAAGTTGGGAAAACGTCGAAGTTATTGTCTTGAGCCCTATGCCGCAACACGTCTCTGAAATTCATAAACTTTTCGGTTTAGCCTCCTGGTATTGCAGATTTATTTACAGAAATATGGTCGTTTTTATTGGTCTGAGGAATGTGAAACGACATTTTGATCCATAAAGGAGCATGTGGTTCGAACACCTGCTCTTTCTTTCTCTGATTTTGAACAGCCATTTACGACTCAATGTGATGCTTCTAATTATGGTCTATGGGACTGTTCTAACTCAAACTATTAAGGACAAGGAACGAGTGATCTGCTACTTGAGTCTAGAGCACGAGAGAAAAAGAGTGTTGGCTGTTTTGTTCACCATTCAAAAGCTCTCTCCTTATATGGAATTACTCATTACCGATAATTACAGTTTAAATTGGTTGGGTTCCATTAAATAATACAACAGTATAATTTCAAAATCCTCCACCCTAGGGGTAAGAAACATATATATTGTATAAAGTACCCGATGTTTTGCTACATTCCATCCCAAAAAAACAGTCTTTGAAAAGAGCTCCTGCCAGTCACATGCTAAGTGCACAGCCAGTTACACCTTTCGAAGGAATAAATAACCAGGTGATTGGATCTACTCCTTTCGTTTTCGGGTTTTATTTGTATGTTCTCGGCCTTCGATGTCTTCAGTAACTTCCTTCTATTCTTGCTTGTGCTATCGGCAACTTCTAAGTCAAACATGCATTACCTCTAATGTCTTTTTAATTTTTGGTATACCCAATATCCATAGCAAAAAATGGACCCATTTCTTATAATTTTCAGCCGACATGGGGATGATAAGCAATCTGTGAGAGGATTAGTGGAGCATGTTGCGTTTGAAGAGATTTCCTTGAAGAAGTTGAATTGGTTATCAATTTTGCATTATTTATTTTAGTACGATTATGGTTTGGCGTCTCCAACGAGTTGTTCTTCGCCTTCCGGATCTGTTTTTAGAAGACAGAAACACTAATCGACATATCAAATCCAGCGCAAATAATTTTTTCTACTGTTGACATATAACGTGGCACTTTTCAATACTGATGACCGTGATGTAACGTCCTACTAACGTAACCTACGACGGAAAATCTTTCGTAACTGGTGATGAAAAGTTTGTTTCAGCACCAGTTACAGGTTTCGGTTGTGCACACCGTTGCTACAGTTTTACGGTATTAAGTAGATACAAAGTGGTTTGAAAGTAAATATTGAAGTTTAATAATAATAACTCTCTCTCTAAGTAGGTATTTGCAGTCAAAATTAGAAAAAATCTTGTATGAAACACGTGACGAAAAGTCTTTTTTGTGTATCTCATTCAAATTGCGGGAACTCGCTGCGCTCGTCCCGCAAACATTGATTCGTTACACCAAATCGGACTTTGCGTAACTGGTTACATAAATAGCTATTACTTCACGTAGAAGGTGTCTCAGCTACTCATTGGTGTCACGTAGACACAATCACAAAACCCAAAAATAAAAAAAAGAGACTGTCAATGCAAGCAAGAATTCAAATCGCGTCATAAAATGAAGAACTAAAATTAAGAAGTTACACTCATAAAAGAAAAATTGTGTCAACTACCCTATTTTTAAGGGTGGTTTTAAGAACGTAACTTACCTTTCCACAAAAAAAATAACATATCCACAGTCCAACGATCTGCATATGATCCCGGAGAATAAAAATATGACTTGCCTTGTGAGTTAATGTGCCTGCAAAGTAAGTATCACGGCGAAGAAGATAATCAATTGCCAATTGAAAAGAAAAGAAAAAATGCACAAAAACTGAACACAAAACTTTGCTGAACCAACTATTGGTAGTGCTGCTGATGGGCCGTGAATTGAAAAAACGCTTGTAAAATACATATCAGCTTTTTGGTTTAATACAAATCAAGAAGTTTATGAGAGGAAGTGACTGGTAATTTTGTTTGAGTATGAGACTTTGACAATGTCATCTGATCCAAATTGAAGTCACGGAAGCTTAACTAATAACACCCTACCAAAATAGCTAACTCCAAAATTTTATGACATTATTATCATAGATATCTAACCTAATTCTAAAACCTAACAATAAATAACTTATAAGAAGAAGGTAGGAGTAGGAGGTAGTGGAGTTGGAGGTAATGGATCAAGTTGTTAAATGGCCGACACTCTTAGTGAAAATGTAACAAATAGCATTAATGAGGGAGGAGGTGAAGTGAAAGATGCAGAACGAATTACGTGTAAAAAAGCGTTTTTTCGTAATATACCTAATTTTAAAATATGACTGTTGTGCATAATTATTGTTACTGGTGACACAGGGCGGGATTTATTATTGCGTTAAGAGAAGATACATCAGAGACACCATCAGTAGCAAGCGAGGAGGTAGTTTGTTGGAAAAAAGTCGAAATCCTCATCACACTATCCAATTTTTATTAGTCCTACATTACATTTCACTAAAAAATCTAGATAATTCCCATATTAAAATCATGCAATTACCATATCAAAACCATAACTTAAATAGAACACTTATGAAAGTAAGAAGGAACTAATTTTCTGTGAAATGTGTGAGAGATTGAAATTTTCAGCTTTTTCGCACAGAAAATAAAAGGATAAAAGTTTTATTAAGAAATTTAAAAAATTTTCTACTTTTTGCATTTCCAAAACCTTGTAACTATAACTCATTCAAATAGTATTGCCACCTCGTTACTTTTAAAATCTTTATTTTTTTTCTATCTACCTCCTTTCGGCACACGTTGTGAATAGCACAAGTGAATACTTATTATATGAGGTGTTCATTAGAACACGTCATCTAGAAGGCTACATATTTTTGACAGAAAACGAGGATATAATCAAAATAAATGGTATTTGTGAAAAGAAAAGGGTGAAAGCATTCTTTAACTTTTTTCGCAACTAGAAGACTCTCACCCTAAGTAGAGAGTTTAAATGAAAAGTTGAAGTGAAAAGGTTGAAGTGAAAAGGTCCGTCCTAGACCAGTAATGCACATGCAAACAAAGCGCAGAAAGTTCAGTGAATTAGAGAAACCCCGATTGTTGGTTTTGCGCTACCATAGCAACCATCAAAACTTCCGCCTCCTGAGTGAAGATTTGAGCCAGAATATTACATGAATAAATAATATTCAAGAACATTTTTTGATGCAGAAAGTGAGGTTGAAAATAAAATAGTTTCAATAGTTTCGAAAATAAAATATATTCGATGGGAAGCTTCATTACTGTCTCGAGATTTTATTTATCTGGACGCTATAATCTCTGGGCAGTAATGAAAGACTTCCCATCTCGTGTTGTAATATACTATTTATTTTCTTACTGGATCTTATCTTATTACAAGATG
Organism: Taphrorychus bicolor; assembly: GCA_951812265.1. Taxonomy (NCBI): domain Eukaryota; kingdom Metazoa; phylum Arthropoda; class Insecta; order Coleoptera; family Curculionidae; genus Taphrorychus; species Taphrorychus bicolor. The sequence continues at coordinate 5,359,590 of OX638300.1, forward strand.
GTGTGATCAGATTTCTCATTAACTTCTAATAAGATATAGTTTTAAATTTTTGTATCCACCATCAACATTTTTTTAATAAAAATATTACCCTTATTTCATATTTCTCGAACTCCTTACTTTCCTTACTTGGTCACACCACCTTATAGAAAAAAGAAGTGCGAACGAAGAAGCGACATTTATTTTTCAAATTATCTTCAAAAAAAAATCAGAAAAAAAAACGAAACCAATTATTGGAAATTTCGATTTTTTTCTAAATATTTCCGGAGGTGTTTCAGTCTTTGTAAATTTAAAAACAACTTGTAGGGCTTTAAAATGGACCAATTTGTCCTAACTGCTTTCTGCACCCAAATGCGCAACTTGGCCCGAATTTAACCGAATCTTTATATCTTACGATTTACGAAATTTTAGTAATGAGCGGCGTTCGAATCACCTTGTAACAGGGTTTTGGAAATGTTGAAAGTAGATAGGTTTGCAAGTTTCCAAATTCTTATAATATATGTGCTATTTTCTAATATCTTAATAAAACTCTATTTCTATTTTCTTTGCAAAAAAATTATATTTTTTGCTTTTAAGCATGGCTTTTTGTTATTTTTTATATTAGTTCATTTTAATATTTTCTTTGCTTTATAAAATGAGGGTTAAAAAAACAGTGCAATTCAAATGCCGGTAGGGGTGTGGGCTTCGAAGTAGCTGTTTCTGTTTGTTGCTTTCTTAACACGTGCAATATTTTGAAAATATAAAAAGCAGTTCAGTTTTTCAATTACGAAATTGTAAATATCTTGCATATTTGAATCCAGAGTTTCTGCAAAAAAGCTAAAAATTTCAATCTGTAAAAATGTTCAATCTTTTCTATCTTTTAATAAATAGAGCGGGAAAAAACCAAACAAAAAATACAGAATTCTGAAATAAATTTTTTTCTACGCAATAATCGTGAGCTACAAGTAAACCACCTAGTAGGTACATTTTTATATATTAATTGCAAAAAAAAACCGACCTGCGCCTTAATTTAAGAGCTCTATAATAAGACTGTAAAGGCTTTCACTGCCGGTCAAAATACAATCTAAGGTGTTTCCCGGGCTTTGAAGCCGTGGTCTAATGGCAGTTCTTCCTAACGTTTCGTCTACTGCTGCGGCAGATATTATCAAAGGCGATGGAGCAATGGGCGAAGTGATCTCCAGTGCTTCCCGACATTGACTGATTCGACTGTGGTGAGCTCCGTGGTATGTATTCCTCCTAGGGTGGAGGGAGGAGCTGGGGTGAGGGTAGTGCTGGGGCGGGGTTTCAGCGCACTTGAAGTATGTCCTAGAACTGGCTTCCAGGCTGCATTTAGCACCGTAATTTCCTCCTGTTTGAAATTGTTGTCGGAATTGTTAAAACTCGAGTCTGCCGCAGCTACAGACGAAACGTCAGGAAGAAATCTCCCTCCCCCCTCCGGTAATCATGTCAATTTTTTGAAAAAACTTTAATTAAACTTAAAAGAAACCTTATACACGCTTTGTATTACTACTATGGCTAATTTAAGTAGAACAATAACACAGTAAAAACCTAGGGCACTCAGAAAATAAGTGCGTTTCTAAACAGCATCCGGATTTCGAATAATATAAACAGTTTGAGACAACATATTCTTGAACTTATCCTTTGGCTTGGGGTCATGAATATGCGTTCCAAATATAGTAACATTCCTTCCACTGGTAATGATTTTACATTTGCATCTAACAGCCCTGGAGTTGTAGTAGTGGTTACACATCCATATAGTTTGGCTTTGTTCCTTTCTGTGCATCAAAAAATCGTAATTGTCGACAATAATTTTCGGATTTTTCATTCCCATGTCGAAGTAAATAACACCTAAAAAAAATGTATATAAAACACCTACTTCTTTGATGCTATTTAATAATATACAGATCTGTACCGGAAAATCGAATTCATAAAGTCGTCTTATAAGTGTATTTTAAAGACAAACTTGCTTTGCAAACAAGAATACTAACTTAGGTCTCGCCTGAGGATTGCCTAATGATGGTTACTACCTGGGAAAGCATGTTCTTGTAACGCTCAGGTTTTACGCTGTACTCGTGATTATGTTGATCAGCACTCACGGTTACTACACGCCCAGTTGTTACTATTCTTGATTTACACCGATTCGCTTTAGATCTAAAATAATGAGTGCACATCCAAACAGTTTTGTTCGTTTCCTTTCTGTAGATTAGATACTCGTATTCATCGAGGATTATTTTCGGGTTCTTTGTTGCAACGTCGAAGTAAATATATCCTAAAAGTAAAAAATTTAAACTGAATCATTTAATTAGTGATATAAGATATTATTAGAATTGAATAAACCTACGAGCCATTTATTTGAACATGTCTTTATATTCATTATCTACTTCTCTAAAGATATTCACATTGCTGCACTTCATGCTTTTGTTGAGTTTGTCAGTTCTATAGATAATGGAGTGACTATGAACGTCACTACTTATGATTACATTCTTTCCAGTGGTGCTGATGCGAGACTTGCATCTGTCAGTTCTAGTGCCAAAATATTCAGTGCATCGCCACACCGTTTTGTTGCCATATTTTTTCAGAACGCGGTACGTCTGACCATCGACAATTAATATTGGGTTCTTGTTGCCTGCGTCAAAGTATACAGCTGAAGGATCCACTACAACAGCTTGGTGTTAGTTTATACATATCAGGCCGAAGTTCAATCAATCCATTGTAAGAGTTAAACAAATATGAAACTAAATTTAGTTTTAACCAACATCATCGATTAAAGTGCCATAAATCGCACTTTCGTTTCAGTAACGTATAAAAGTATGACGTATCGTTAAGACGTAATAAAAATAAGCAAAAGTGCAATACCATCTCAGTTTATAGTTGACAAAAAGTTAACGTAAGAAGTTAAAGAAATGATTTAATTTTTATTCTTAACGATATGATTTAACGAATCTTTTATTTTCGTTGAAAGTCGGAGCTCTTCGTAATTCGTCAAATGTCATCAGTGTCATTTCTGTCATTTATTTTAACTTGGACTTGACGTTCGTTAAATTCTGAATTTTGCCCAAAGGTTCTGGGATTTAGAAGTAAATAGAATAAATAAAAAATATTGTAAATAAATAAAATATAATTTTCAATGTTTGTTTCTTGTTTTGTTTCGCTCGAAGTGCGAGCAGAGCAGAACATCTACATCTACTCCGAGAGCCAGGCGGCTCTGCGAGCCGTCTACAGGGGCAGAACCATTTCAAAGCTCGTTCAGGACTGCAGGGATGCTCCAGAGTCACTGCCAGAAACAGAAAGGGTAACTGTGGGATGGTCGACTGGTTGGAGGTCGACATTACGCCGGAAGGATAAACAACCACCATCAAGTATCAGCACGGTTTAAAAGAAATCTTGGTCGGGAAGCTCACGAAAAAAGTCTTGGTCTGGGGGGGCTCACGAGAAGAGCCGATCTGGGGGACTTACGAAGGGAGTTTTAGACCAGGTACTTACGAAGGGAGACCGGTTTTGGGGGGGACTCACAAGGAGTCAGTGCGGGACCGACTCCGTGCGAGCCGCCTTGGGGCTGGTTGGTGGTCGTCATTACGCCAGAAGGTACAAGTACACGGTTTAAAAGGAGAAAAAAAGGAGTCTTGATCTTGGGGCTCACGAGAAGAGTCAATCTGGGAGACTCACGCAAGAAGTCTTAGCCTGGAGAGTCGCGAGAAGGGTCGTGTTTGGGGAATTGGTGAATAGGCGTCGAGGAGCATCGTTACGCTGAGAGCGAACGATCATCAACTGAGACCACCAGTGGAAGCCTACAGTCAAGTTTCGTTGTCAAAGTAAAGAGAAAGGCCATAACAGCCGCAAGATATGGTTTATTTGGGTTATTTATGTAATGAATTTCGTTGTCACAAATTTGCTAGAGTAGGTTACTTTGAACTAAGAAAACAGAAGTTTCCGTAGACCCTCATCTTGTTATTTTTAACGCTAGCCCTCCTTGTTTGAAACGCCCCGTTTTGTTGTAAAAGATCAGCATACGACCTTTCGGGGGAGGTAACGTAATCGCCGGGACCAAAACCGTAAAGTCAGTAACATCAATACAGCACATATTTTTAATTTGCTAATTTCAACATAAACTAACAATTTTTACCATTTGTGTAACCCTATAGTAGTACACACCACAACAAAATGGACTGAAGTTCTTAGTATCGTTTCAGGGAGACTTCACTCTAGCGGTCGAGAAGACGCAGAAGTCTCTACATCTGAAGTTGTTTATGAAACTTCAATCCTTCCGCTTGCCAGGAGAGTTTTCCAATCACCACTACCAACCAATACCGATCCTTCATCATTTGTGGCACTTTTTAAACAAGAAGTGGAATTGATGAAGCCTGTACCAGATAATGATGATTGCGTATAAAGATTTTTTGATCACCACACCTTCAGTCCTGTTCTCGCGTCTTTGTTAGGAAGGATTTTGTCAGGAAATCAATCATTAAAGCGTCTATACGAGGACCTTTTCCTATTATAAAAGGGCCTAATTATCTCAAGTTTATATTTAAAACCTGGATCTGTTGATGGATTTGTCTTTACAATTAATAAATAGGCAGGATTGTCGATACACTTTATTTAAAAATTAAAAAAAAATAAATCAACTGGAGCACTAAACTTAAATAAATATGCATGGTATACGGGTTTAATTCCTCAGGTACTAAGTAGTTGCCACTGTAGATGTTCAATGAGATGAAAAGTAGATGTCCATTATTTAAATATGTCAAATTACTTAATAAAATTCTCACATGTCTTGAAGAAGTAAAGACGCAAATACAGATGCAAGTGGTTTAGTTTAGTAGCAATCTTTCAAAGTACAAAAGTGTGTCATCATGGAGAAAATATAAAATAATCGCAATACAGTCATGCTTAATAAACTTGATACAAAAAAACCCCTCCAATGCAAGAATAAGCTGTTGTCAACGGTTAAATAATGTTCATTAATCACGCTGCATCTTTTGTTTTTTCATTATATGCTTCATAAAAATATCAAACAAAACAAATGAACAGTTAAACTAGTATGGCCATGATGGATTTATACGAAAAATTATAAATTAAGCCATGGACAAAGTATGCCCATCCAACTTGCATACAACGCACATCATTCCCTCAGGTAAATCACGCCAACTGAAGGGTGGGCTCAAACGGCCCATATTCACCTTCGGGAATAACAGCTTGCATTATATGCTTGTTGAAAAATATACTATTCTGTCATCCATTTTCTAAAACCTTATGATATTAACTACTTGCGACAGGCCATTATTCACAGACGTCGCAGTATCCTCGTGATTATGCACCCCCGTAACGTACACATCCTTTCCACTTGTTACTATCTTAGATTTACATCGATCAGTTCTATTTCCAAAGTACTTGGTGCACATCCAGACAGTCTTTGTGGGTTCTTTACGAAGAACTAAGAAGGCGTTTCTCTCGAGGATTATTTTTGGGTTTTTTGTCGCCACGTCGAAGTATATTGTTCCTAAAATTTAAAAAACATACAAAAATGAGAGAAGAAAATATTCTCAATAACTCGGTACTAACATACATATGTTGGATGGATACATTTTTTATTAAAATGTTTTTACTTTTTATTACCACTAAAAAAATTCTTGTGACCATTTCTCTCTAGAAGAGATTCAAAAGCAAAACCTCGACCTTCCGTACGATGGCCATAAAATTACATTTTGTGAATTGTAACTTTCTGCGGGACAAGGTTAACATTACATTTTCTTTTCGTTGAAATTTCATGGTTATGAATTCCTCGCACCGTAACCACTTTACCAGTAGTTACCAGCCGAGCCCTACACCGATCTGACGAGTCAGAGTAGTAGTATTGACAACACCTCCAAATAGTTTTGTCTGGCCGCCTTTCAATCGCTAGGAAATCCTGACCATCAAGAATCAGTTTCGGGTGCTTGTTGCCCATGGAAAAGTAGACTACACCTAGAAAAAGTGGAGATGCGCTAAGTCTAGAACTACATGATCAGCAAAGGAAAAAACAGGTTTTCGTTCATAATTTCGCACAGCTTTTATCCTAAACACAACGGACGTTTCGTTATCTTTTATTTTGGTACATATTCTTGTTTTGACGACTTTATTCGTGTTGAAGGTGGTAGGCAATTACTCAATTTCAATTACTAAAGTAATCCTTACCCACTTCATTGGTTGATGACGAAGATGACAACAATCGAATAGCACCTATGAGGCAACAACTCAGCAATTGCCACACCGAAGGGACTTGAAATTGTTTTACTGAACTTGAAATAGTTTGACTGAAGACGCTATTCTATGTACACAACTTTAGCTTCTAAGTCTAAGATATTCCTACAATTTATCCGATAGATTATATTTATATTTAAATACAATACAAAAAGTATCATCTTTGTTAATTCAAACTGAACACACTGAATATTATTTCGAATCCTAAAAGTACTCCCAATGACGAATTCAATTATATACTATTGTAAAATTATGTGGCGGAACTTTATCCACCGACTCACAGGTGGCAGCATAATCGAAATTCTTCATAACATCACACCGCCTTTCCTGCGCCGACTTTGTCTTCAAATATAAGTTCCAACTATGAAGTCTCATCTCGGCGTATAGGGCAGGGGTCGACCACGCCTTACTGAAGAGTCCAAGGTCGACCCCGGGACGAAACGCCAACACTACATACATAGTTGCCCTTAAGTGCTTGGCAGACGTCCATCATTGAAGAAAGGTAACAGAGTGTCGAAGATCTGAAACCACGAGAAGCAAATCTATCAAGTTCAATTGACATACCTCTATTATCCAAATGTTCTAGATATCTTTAGCAAGCGACTATCACTGCAATGGAGATTATGCTTTGAGTGCTACAGCAGTCTCCCACTGAAGAAAAGTAGCAGGGTTTCGAAGACCTGGAAGCATGCGAAGCAAATCATCTATCAAGAGGTAGAACTCAAAGATCTAACAAAACTATTGTTATCCAAATTATTTTGTTTTAATAACCCTGATTGGAATCCCGTCTATCCCAGTACTATTCTTATTTTGCAATTTATTGATGACGTTGGCGATCTGATTTTGATCTACAGGTTTGAAGAAGAAGCTATTACATATGTACTTATTTGGTAGTGAGCATTCTACAGATCTAGCATTTCCAAATCTATCACTGATAGATGCCTCAGTTACTGTGGCAAAATCGAGGGCAAAATAGTCCGCAAAAATGCCGGCGACCTTCGTGGGATCGACAATCAACAAGTCGTCCTTGTTTAATCCAATTTTCTTTGTCGTTTATTGTCTGCCATAAGTTGTGTTTTGTTCCATATAGCTTTTTGTTGATTATCGTTTTTTATAATCCGGTTACAGAAATAAACCTTTTTGCCTAAAAAATTACATACGTATGCTCTCGTTTTTTTCTTTTATATAAGTTATTCAGTTCAGGGTTATTCCTGGACATCCAGAATAGGTCTTTCAACTTGCCGCTATTACTAACTATTTCAGGGGTTTGCCAACCATTTTTATTGGTAGGATGCTGTTTCCCAATCTTGATAGGACAATTACAATCAATTGCCGATAATATAGCAGTTGATATTTCGCCATATACAACGTTCACATCGCGTTCCTATTGATAAATATAGTTAAGGTCCTCTATAGCAAAAAAACTTTTCAGGGCATTCAGATTGTACTCGGAGAAAGACCCATATTTGGCACATTCAGGCTAGGCAATAAAAGAGATGTAACCACAGGCGAGACAAAAGATAATCAGACATCCATATCACCCAGGTAGCATTGTATGACCAAGTAGCACTAATGGCCAAAAGTTAGTCATAAAGTAGTAAAAATAGACAGGATTTGGTTGTCATTTGGCCATTTATGTAAGATAAATTTTGTCAAAAAAAAATTTGCCATAAGAGCGCATCTATGGCCAAGATTTGATCATAAATTAGCATTTTTCGTGATGGCAATAACTTAGCCAAAATTTTGGTAAACATTACATTTTCTTGCCTGGCTAAAACTTCCGAATATTTACTAGATAAAATATCTATTTTATTGCAGTAAATTTGTGGCTTTCCTGACCAGAAGTATACCCAAAACTTGTGTTAGCCAAAATGTCTACAAACTTAGCAAATAATAGCTAATTTATAGGGCTACAAAATATTGACATAAGCTAGCCATAAAGTAGCCAATTTAACTCTTTTTTTTACTTCGTTGGGTGCCACTAGGGGGCGTAAAATTAACGACGGCCGAAATTGCTATTTTTTCGCCACTAATGGCGGAACGGCTGCATTAACCTCTTCACGATCGTTGTAGCCTCGATGAATATCTGCAACAACCCAGCGGCCATGATTTTTAGACTGTTAAATTTTCTAATTTAGCAGCTATTTGTAAAGTAATAAGATATACATATGCAGCTATTGAATATTTCACACTTTTATCGTTAATTTAAAGCATTTTGATACATTGAGTCGTCAATGGGATTGTTTTCGGAAAAGTTTAAACAAAATCAGAAAAATTTAGTTCAAGGCCAATTATTTTTTATTATTAATGTAAAATATAGGTTGCAAAATAATGAAAATTATCTTGGCGGTTTGAAATGTATTAGGTATCTCCTCTAAATTCACAGTATTTGCCTTGGCACTAAGCATTATTTGAGGCAATTCGAAGTAATCTGCAACCAAACTATTCAGGATATAATATACTTATTACTTATCCACACAAGACAATCAGTCCGTTCATGTCGGCATTTTGAATCTCCATGCACAGTTGGTTTGATGAAAGGAACGCAATGCAAACGTGGAAACTAGCTTTAAATATTAAAATCTAGCAACATTTTTAGTCACAAAAGCTATTTTTTAGCACCCAAATTTTAGCGATTATATCTATAAAATCTAGTATTCATTGCTAAAATACGGCCAAAATACTGGCCTGAATTTATTGGTCATAAAAGCGAAATAGTGACGAAATTAAAGTTCCCCATTTTCGCCAAGGTGTCGTAATAATTTCGTAATAGATTGGCTTTTTTTAACCAAATGGCCACCGATTTTAGCAAGGATTACGAAACGATCGCCAAATTATGGCTTAGAATGCTATTTGGGCAGCAAAGCACTAAAGTTAGCCAACGCTTTAGAGTGTGATGTTGGCCAACACGTTTCCAGAAATGTAATATACAGTGTGTCCCAAATTCGAGGCTATACATTGGGATCTTGGAAACTGTCATGGCTACAGCAAAGGTTAAATGGGGAATGTTTTGGGGAATCTAGTGCCGATTTCAGATCCGGCGTCAAATTAGATACCGGACACTTGGTTTCTGAAATATTGCAGAAAATATAAAAATGGCGGATTTCGTTTTTTTCTTATAAATACGAAGTGGTTTATTTCTATTATATTATTTCTATTTCCACAGCGATCTCAGATCGTCACGGTGGTGTTTCCCTGAATAACAAAAACCTTTTCTGGGAATACATTTCCCATCCATGGCGCATCATTTACAACACCATAATTGGTGACCCTCGACAAAAGCAACTCGCAATCTTCCGAGCACCAAGCCGCAACAAGGATTGCTTCAAAGCCACGAGACTACCAGAGCAGAATCTCTCTCATACCCACCGCACGCAGCATCCAGCAAACTCTCTCTTCACTCACAGCAATGCGGAATAATCTCACACACATCACTCTCTGGTATCGTTTTCGGCAACACCGGCACATCCTTCATCACTCACCTCGCTCAAACAACAGCAACACAACTTCGTCCCCTCAGTTAGCAAAAAGTGTCTCGCTTCTCTCCCATCATACAAATTCCGTCCTCTTTGTCACTCGGAGGGGAGTATTGTGGTTCATCCACCGACTCACAGTTGGCAGCAATAGGCGAAATTCTTCGTAACATCAACCTGCCTTGCCTGCGCCGAATTTGTCTTCAAATACAAGTTCCAACTATGAAGTCTCGCCCCGGCGTATAAAGCAGGAGTCGACCACGCCTTACTGACCAGTCCAAGGTAGAAACGTGGGACGAAACGTCAACACTACATACATAAGCTACAACGATCTCATATCGTCCCGGTGGTGTTTCCCTAAATAATAAAAATATTTTTCTGGGAATGCATTTCCCATCCATGGCACATCATTTAAAACACCATAATTATATAATTTATTAAAAAAATTATAAAGCTATTCTAAATACCTGCTATTTTGAGCTAGGCAGTAGCAGAGCCAATCTCCCAGCCGACCCCACAAATAAAAGTCCAAAGGAGTGAGGTCTGGAGATTTAGCGGGTCAAGCAATTCCGCCTACTCCAGATGTATTTATGTGTAAATGGTTCAGTTAAGAAATTGCCCCAAAATGCGTGAAAGGACCATCTTATTGAAACCAGATGTTCTGTCAGCATGGATAAAAAACTTCTAATTGTCGAATAATACTCTTGACTAACAACTATAAGTACAGTTCTGACCTAAGATTCCCATTAACAAATAACTGGTACAATAAAGGTTTGTAATCCCTGCCCAAACATTAACTTTTTGAAACCTTTGAGTATTTTCTTCGTCCGTCCGTATAAGACTGAAATTATGCATAATGTGCCATTAAGCATAAAAGTAGCCTCTTAGAAAAATGTTATATACAAACTTTTAAGATCAACATTCTACTTCTCCATTAGAAAATAGCAAAATTCTAATGGTCCTTCTACTAGTCATTAAAGTATATTTTGTAAGGTCGAATTTTTTCACGTCGAAGTAAATTTAAAACTGACTGGCGACTTACGTGGTTTAAGTTCAACTATCAAGGGATTACCTTACATTATTGCAAGATTCAAACTCACATCACCGACAGTGGTCACCTACCTGGTCAGCCTGATCTGCTTCTGTCTTTCACAGTTCCTGATTCATTGTATTACTTCATCAATTGTTAAACACAATTGAGTTAAACACTACGTTTAGAGTAACTGACTAAAGAAGCCGCATACTTCCTGTTGAGTTATGTGTTTCCTTCTCAGACAAAAACACCAAGGAAAACTTTATGTGAATGAGGTACCGTCTTGAATGAAGCTAATTAATGTTCATAGAGCTGGTTTGCACCTTAAAAGAGCTTACATTATTGGATCTTTTGTACACTGTATTCGGATCAGGATCAAGTGGGCGAGACAACAATGAAAACCTCTCTAAGCCACAATTCGTCGGGCGCGCTGAAGAACGCACGGCCGAGAGATAGCTCAGCTTGAAGCGACGAACTTCAGGACACTTGGCGCACTCTGCTGCACACAACTTTCCTCAAAACTTGTGAAACCAAAAATTAAAACCAACCATAAAAATAATGACTCATCTCTGGTAAGGAGCCCTAGTGGTGAACCACCCAGAAAAAATTATCAGATGCTGCCCGAAGAAAATTAGGGCAAGCCCCCAGATACAAAAGGGCTGATGAAAGACCGCAGGGGAAGGAAGAAATTAACCTGGATCTGAAACTAACTTGGACCTAGAGAGATCCAATGGCTCCAACCAGACCACTCCCGAAATTAAACAACCAAAAAGCAGAAGAGTCAATGACACCCTAATGGGGAGTGTGCTAGGAGGATATCCAAGCAATGTCCTTATTAATGGACAAGGGGACAAAGAGACAACAAAGGAAAGCATTGTCTCCGCTTTGAACATACCATCAACCCTGGGATTATTATAAAAATAAATAAACAGGGGGTTCTTTGTAGAGACCTGCGTGGATCAACCTGTGAAGGCCTAGTTGCAGACTACGAACCCACACCCGGCGCACAACTTTAGGTTATGGATATCAAGGGCACAATGACCTAAAAGATATGGACAGAGCCAACAAATGGCGATATTTCCCTAAAAATGGTCCCATTTTTTTGCCGAAAGTTAGGCACTCTGAAGTTGCCGGATATTAATTAAGTCGATTGTTTTTGGTCTCCTGGGTAGAAAGAGTGCGTGACACCGAGGTACTTTAACGCCTCAACAAGCAACTGGAAGTTCTGTTTACACTAAGAGAGCGCGAACTGGAGTATTTCGGTCACATCTTAAGGAATGACAAATATCGACTTTTAAAGCTTATTATAGAGGGCAAGATCGAAGGGCGAAGAAGCCCGGGTAGAAGAAGGATATCCTGGCTAAAAAAACTTAAGGCAATGGTATGGAGTGAGCACTACCACATTGTTCCGCCAAGCTGTAGACAAGGTTCAGATAGCGCTGATGATTGCCAACGTCCGAAGAGGACAGGGTACCTAAAGAAGAAGAAGATTGTTTTTGGTTTTGTTAGGTTGGAAGTTAAGTTATAGAAAACCTTGGAGCTAGGTCAGCTAAGGGCTAGGAGCCCTAGCGCTCTAGCTAGGAGATGAATGTAAGTTCGATATTAGATTAAATTGGAAATAAAAAGTACCTAATAGAAATAATGACAGTGACAGCTGTTTTGCAATAAATTAACATATAGTGGACGTCGCCTAGACGTCACCAAGTTAAAGGTTCCCACTGCTAAAAAGGGGAGGCCAAAACTGTAAAACAAGATGGGGCCTCCAGATTAGCTCGATGCAAGGGTCGGAATTACCAGAACCAGTGAGAGCAATGACGTGCATTTCGCGGCCAAATGCAGAACCCACATTAATTAAACGCCGCCTGGCCTATCAAGACTCAATTCCGAAGTTTGGATTATCGTCGACAAAAACCTGACAACAGTCGACAGGTAATTTTCCTCGTGGATGGAAATTCACGGGAGATCGAAAAACTCCAGTGCAGTCCCTTTCTAAACCTTAAGAGATCTGTTCAAAACTCTGGAAAGAAAACTAGTGGATGAAAAGGTGGAACAAAACAAATGGAAGTGGTCTCTGTCGGTACCGGGGAGAAACCGCATGCAGAAGGAGTTGTAGAACAAGCCCCAGCCGTTTAGTGTAAGCAATATTCGAGGTCATTGCGTAGGGCGGCCTACACAACTGCCCTCTATAAACACAACTTAGGTTGTGTCCTGGTACAGAAACCCTGAGTTGACAAGAAAACATATCAGGGAACCTGAGATGGAACTGGACTGGGATTTGCTAAACACGGAAGAAGGCCATCCGAGAACTTGCAAGGAAATAACATCTTTATGGGACCTCATCCTTCATGATGATTAAGAGGTGTCTAAACATGGTGCACTGCTGACTGACAAATACCAGATCAAAGAACGATGGAAAAATTACTGTAAACAACTAATGGCAGACAATGGCGACCGCAAATAATAGAGTTCGCTGAAAGGGAGCCCTCAGTCCTGAGGGAGGAAGTAACTGCTGCAGTCAGAAAATTGAAAACCAACAAGTCGCCAGGCGAGGATAACATCGTCTCGGAAATGATAACAGCTCTGGGCGATTCGGGGATCGATGTTCTGCTTAGAATCTGCCAACTGGTGTGGAACGGGGGTAAATGGCCCGAAGACTGGACTAAATCAATTTATGTCCCGCCCTATAAAAAACGATCGCGAGAGATCTGCGACAACTATCGAACAATAGCCCTCATCTCATACGCAAGCAAAGTGCTGCTCCAGATTATATCAGAACGTGTAAAGCCTCACATCTTGTCTCAGCTACCACCAGAGCCAGCCGGTTTCCTGCCGGGACGTGGTACACGTGAACAAATATTGAACATCAAGCAAATCATAGAAAAGGTAAGAGAGTTTAATGTGCCACCATACTTGTGTTTTATAGATTATACCAAGGCCTTTGACTGCGTTCAATGGTACAACCTTTGGCGTATTTTAGATGAAATGGGCGTACCAAGGCATCAAAATGAGCTGACAAACCCATTTCAGGTAGAGAAGGGTGTCAGGCAAGGATGCATACTGAGTCCTCTCTTGTTCAACATATATGGCGAATGGGTTATGAGGAGAGCACTGGAAGACTGGACTGGAGGAATAACCCTGAACGGCAAAAAGATCAACAACCTTCGCTACGGTGATGACACTACAGCAATTGCGGCATCAGAGGAGGAACTCTGCGACCTGATCAAGCGAATAGAGCATTTCAGCAAGGAGGGTGGTTTAAGAATAAATAAAAAGAAAACCAAAATTATGATAGTTGACCGAGCTAACAACAATAGACCAGAAATAAAGAAAATAAATAACATCGACACAGTTAACACTTTCATTTATCTAGGTTCATTAATATTCAACTAGGGCGGATCCAGTGAAGAGATCAAAAGGAGAAGCTCCTTAGCAAAGGAAGCTATGACTAAACTAACAAACTTATAGAGAAGTCATGAAATCTCTTTGGCAACAAAAATAAGACAGGTGAGGAGTCTGGTCTTCTCAAACTTTCCCTACGGGTCAGAATGCTGGTCACTCAAAATAACGTTCAAAAAGAAAATTGACGCTCTGGAAATGTTCTGTTGGCATAGAATGCTGAGAATCTCGTGGACACAAAGAAGAACCAATAAATCAATAATTCAGCAAATAAATCCAAAAAAAGAGACTAAGAACAATTGTAGGGCACTTGAGGGCATGGTAGCCGGAAAAAGTCCCCGAGGCAGATTCCCCTCTAGATATACGGACCTCATCTCTAACATCACGGGACAAAGTCTAGCTTGCACATTTAGGATGGCAGAGAATAGGGAGGAATGGAGACATATTGTGGACAGCAACTCTTGAAAGCAGGATTCTCGAATACGAGATAGCGACTAGTCACTCTCTCTTCTTAGGAAGAGAGAAACACAGGAGCAAAAAGAAAGGACCCAATCATGTAATAGGGATTCCTAGTAAGTGGCCAACCAGGACTGCCACCTACGCAAGAGGTTCCAAGACTAGTAAAACACTGTAAAGAAAGACAGACACAACTCGTACTGTGATGTGACGTCAAAGCCCACAATATGGATTAGTGATACATGTAGTAACTCGTGATCTATCAGGAAAAGTGAATCTATATGGGAATTTCTGATTACTAATCGGGGCAATGAGCCTCGATTATTTTATATCTTTATATTGAACCAAGGAATGAGGTGATAGACCTACCAAATTGTACTCAAAATAACACTACGGAACTAGACTGTCGAATTGCTACATAAGATGGCGACGAGTGAAGATCAGGTACTTTGACTAACGACAATGTAACTATAAATTATAAAATTTCTAAGGGGGCTATGAAAAGCCTCCTAAAAAAGAGAAAAATGAAGCGGGACACCTTATGGTTGACGTCTGAGCTCTCGAATTTGCGGACGAAAACTCGCAGACTCTTTAACTATGCTAAGAAGACCGGAATTTGGGCAAAATATAAAAATTTCCTAACGAATTATGTCAATGAAAGAGTGTCCGCACTATGCGGTTAAAAAAGTGAAGCAAAAATCAGCAGATCTAAAATAGAGCAGATCTGAAATACCTTGCTGTATTCCACCCTCCAGAAAGCCTCTTACCTCCATGCTCCAAAAGAGGACCCAAGGTAAGCTAGAAAACTTTTACAAAAACGGGAGGCTACATAAAGATAGAAGAAATCTTGGTCCTGGTTCTGGATACTCACTATCCGGGAAGCGTATCCAAACTAATCCTAAAATAACTAAAAATATGGGCAGTATTCCAGACAGATATCATTATAGTCCGAGAAAGCCTAGACACCTTGTCATGCCTAGTTACACTCAATAAAATTTTCCGTTCGTTAGGCAAAAGGACATCAAAACAACGAAGGCAATAAAATGGCGGATCTTTCAAGGACAAACCTGGCATGAAGCAAATTTCAATGTATATTGGAGATAGACCCAGAGTGTCAAAGGGGCAACTGAGGAGGGTAGAGTACAGGACAAGGTTCACTGAGAAAACACCTACACCCGATGATGAGAAAAAAATATCTATAATGCCGGATGTGTGGTGAAGAGGAAGAAGCGCTTCTTGCGCTTTTGGATTACATGTACTGGTAGAAGAAGATATAGCAGGGATGTGCATCAGAACTATTCTTGATTTCTTTGAGAAGACTGTACTGATGAATTTAAAAGAGCGACAGCAAATAAGCGACGAAAATCATTAAATATTAACATTAATTAAATTCTTACAATTATCAAAATTGTGCAGGAGCAAGCGCTTTTTCAAAAAACTTGAGTTTTGAATCAGCAGGTTGATAATTAGGCGTACAGGTACTTAAATATTTAACATTCATTTTTTTATACCATTTCTTTAACTAAACTTATCATCGCTATTCCCTAGCTTTTTGGCTTTAAGCCACGACACACGGTCTCCAATTTGTCGACCAGCCAAGCTGGACTGATGGGGGGTAGACCCCGAGACTGGTATACAGGTGGGTTGAGTGACAAATTGGTGACCACCTACTCTTTACATTTCGTTCTGGTGCCGATAACCTGCGAGGTATAGAGCAATGTGGCCTGCTTCTCGAACTGAGAGCCATCTGCGATGCAGTATTAGATCTAATGCGCTGCTGCTTAGCTTTTTGGCTTTAAGCCCCGAAACACGAACTTCAATTTGTCGGCCAGCCAAAGCTGTACTGATAAGGGGTAGACCCCGAAACTGGTATGCAGATGGGTTGATCGACAAATTGGTACTCTTTAAACTTATATCGTACATCGTTGATTCCATCACCACGAGTGCTTTTAGATCCAGAAATAATATTTGGAGTGTTCCGATTGACTTAAGAAAGTTGGTATATTTTATATCATAACCCTAAACCTGAGGGAAGATGATTCTCTTGTCATGAATCGATATGCTCGGCCATTTTTAGGATACTTTATTTTAAACAATTTGGTGCGTTCCGGGAAAAATTGGTGATCAAATAAGATAACGTAGAACCTTATCTAATACTGTAGATCCTATCAAAAGGTTTGACATGAGTTGAAATGCAATTAGTGCAATGATTAAATATGTAGTTAATACTTTAAATATACAGGGTGATTAAAAACTAAACATAAACGTATATAAATGTATACAAGTACTGCAACACAGCAATTTTTCAGGACTATACATATTCTTTCATAGTAAGTATGGTAATATTCAGTATTAAAGACTTTTTAGTTCCCTGCTATCTATAAGGAAATTAAACGCATCATGAAGACTTTTGGCACCTTTTAATAAATTAATTTAATAGACAATACTTTATTGGTAGATAAATGGAACTTTATGAGATTTCATATTTCTATAGTCTCTACCTGTCGCCCGCGGCAAATGATTGTGCTTTCCAAAAATATACGCAACCCCCTTTGTCGTGGTAACGTAGACCTTACATCGTTCACCTTTCGGATGATAGTACTGCGCACAAATCCACGAAGTAGCATCGGGTTCTTCTTTGCGCAGTAAGAAATCGTACTCATTGACAACAATTTTAGGTTTCTTCTGGCCTACGTCAAAGTAAATTATTCCTACAAAATTAAATCTTTTCAGTTAAAACGTCAATTAGGAGCCACTTTTACATTTTAAGTTTAATCCCCTCAAGAGGCTGAAACTGACGTTATGATTATCCATCAATAAATTTTACATTCAACTTTTCATAAAGTTTAAACTTAAGATATAAAAGTGGCCTTTGGTAGATTATAGCCGCGTATACACAGTGACAAAAAGATGTTTAGGTCACAAAATATCATTTAATAACGTCTAAAATTGTATTATTTCAGTTTCATCGATTCGTCGGGGAGTTAGGTCAGCTGAGGCTCTAATACGTCCAAGCATCCAGGCCTTTCATCGAGTAAAGGTAGGAACCTTTACTCGAATAACAATAATGTAACAACATGAAAACTAGACAAGCCACAAATCGACTACTTACAGGCTGCGTAAAACCCATTTAACTAATATAATTTTATTAATTTCGATGCATGGTACGGATCTGTAGCGTTCTTGTTCAGCTAGAGCAGATACATGTTAGCGCGTGAAGGACAACAAATAAAATCCTTCCCTATATGGAAGAATTGCTGAGGTTTCGATTGTGGTTTCAGTCTTTATCAAGGACACCGGCGACACTTTAATTATGGCTCAACAAACATTGATACACATTTCAAATAAATTAGAAAAATAAAATGACAATAAAAAACCTAACACATTAAAAAATAATCTGTTAAAGTTAAGGCCCCACCCGTTTTTGGATGTTTTGGTATCAAGAAGGCCGAATGGGAAGCTTGCGCACACCGTGCCGGCTGATTTTGGAACGGGAAATGCATACGGCAAGCACGAGTTCGATAAGGCAGTCCGTCCAAGGAATGTAAAGCGCCAGGAAGGAACAGCGGAAGAAGATGAAGAAAAGCGCAAATGTACTAGTTTACCATACATCCACCAAGTAACGGACAGGATCGGCAGGCTACTAGAATAGCACAATATTAAAACCGTCTTTAAATCGAGCTTCAGATCGGCCAAAGACCGCAGAGATCCCATATCGGCATCCGGAGTTTACCGAGTTCCGTGCAGCTGTGACTCGGTATACATTGGCACCATAAAACGCAGAGTCAATATTAGGATTACGGGACACAAGAGGAGTTGCAGGCTGAGACAAACACAAAGTCAGCAGTAGCAGAGCATGCTCTCTCTAAGGTTACGACATCAAGGCAGTCCGTCGAAGGAATGTAAAGCGCCAGGAAGGAACAGCGGAAGAAGGTGAAGAAAAGCGCAAATGGACTAGTTTACCATACATCCACCAAGTAACGGACAGGATCGGCAGGCTACTGGAATAGCACAATGTTAAAAACGTCTTTAAATCGAGCTTCAGATCGGCCAAAGACCGCAGAGATCCCATATCGGCATCCGGAGTTTACCGAGTTCCGTGCAGCTGTGACTCGGTATACATTGGCACCATAAAACGCAGTGTCAATATTAGGATTACGGAACACAAGAGGAGTTGCAGGCTGAGACAAACACAAAGTCAGCAGTAGCAGAGCATGCTCTCTCTAAGGTTACGACATCCTTTTCAATGAGGTGGATATCTTATATCAATCGCAGCGTTTCTATCCGAGACTAACGAGAGAGTTTCTAAATGCAGACTGCAAGCGAGTTCTACGACATACTTCAAGTGTACACTACCCCTACCCCTGTCCTTGCACAGCAGCGCGACGGCGGGGGAATAAATACCACGGAGCTCACCACAGTCGAATCAGTCAACGTCGGGAAGTACGGAGGATCACTTCGCCCATTGAATCATCGTCTTTGATAATGTCTGCCGCAGCTGTAGCCGAAACGAAAGAAATTCCATTTGATCACGGCTTCAAAGCCCGGAAAACACTTTAGCTTATACCTTTAATTTTCTTCATAATATGAAGGCTAGCGTTATCGATGCTTCTATTGTCTATAGGCTGTAACATCATTGAACGTAATTTTTATCGCCAATCGAGCTTTTTTGACAATCAGAAATAACTGGTAGGGTACAATTTTAATTAAAAGACTTAGAGGAAGAACCAAATGTAAAACTAATCAAAAAAAAATTGTTTCTAAAAATTCCTTACGGTCTTCTTCAAATGTTATAGATGAGTCTCCATCTATCGACAACTTGGAGACCGATTTCTTGACTATGACTTAAATCAATAAAATAATTGCAAAAGCAAACTATTGGTATTTCAAATATTCATGAACACTGTAAATGGTAGCAGGCTCTCTGCTAATGTAGGTTATCAATAGCGAACCGAAGAATAATCAATGAGATGGTCTATTAGTCAGTTATGGTATCCAGATATATGGGACAGTTTTTTCGGTTTTTAGTGAAGAGATTTAAGAAACCAGCTGCGTTCCGAGATGGGGAAAGAATTACAGTTTTAGGAGATCAATTCAAAACCGCTTCCACATTATTGAAACATTTTATGACTCACATTCTTTAAATCGATCTACTCAAGTTACTAGTAGTCCCAGGAAAATTTTGTTGTGGCGGAACACTGACTTACAGGCGGCAGCGCCGAAGCTTCACCCACCGGCTCACAGGTGGCAGCATTAGTAGAAATCCTTCGTAACATCACACCGCTTTTCCTGCGCCGAATTTGTCTTCAAATACAAGGTCCAACTGTGAACACTCACTCCGGCGTATAAGGCAGGGGTCTACCACGCCTTACTGACGAGTTCAAGGTAGACCATGGGACGACACACCAACACCAAATACATAGGTTATAAATAACGACCTCAGGTCGAACCAGTAGTTTCCCTGAATAACAAAAAATCTTTTTTGGGAAACATTTCTCATCCATGGCATCATCATTTATAAACCCATAATCGGTGACCCTCGACAAAAGCAACACGCAATCTTCCGAGAACAAGGCCGCCACAAGGATCGCTTCAACACCACGAGACTGCTCTCTCTTCACTCGCTGCAAAGCAGAACAATCTCAGACACATCACTCTCTGGTACAATTCTCGGCAACACTGGCACTCACCTCACTCAAGCAACAGCATAACACACTTCGTCCCCTCACTTCGCAAAAAGACCCTCGCTTCTCTCCCATCAGACTCCTCTGTCCTCGTTGTCACTGGGAGGGGAGTATTGTGGCGAAACTCATAGGTGGCAGCGCTGAAACTTCAACCACCGACTCACAGGTGGCAGCATTAGTCGAAGTCCTTCATAATATCACACTGCCTTTCCTGCGCCGAATTTGTTTTCAAATACAAGTTCCAATTATGAACTCTCGCCACGGTGTATACAGACAGACAACGTTAATAACAGCTTTATGATAGTTGTCTGTCTGTTTATGTGTGAATTTGACTGTGTAGTCTATTATTTTAAAAAATTGGTAATTGTAACTTTTAATGCTTACATATTCCGTAATATGGTTGCTCGCGATTCTGCTGTACTAAAATACTGCGTAAATTTAGGAACAAGGAAGGCAAAACAGAATTCGTCCTGAGGATGCAGAAATATATCTGCAAAACGTAGACCAATTCTAATAGTTGCCTTCGTCATTTCGTTATCCTATTTCCGCATAACCCACCATATATTTAAATATTTAGTAAGCTATGAAATTTTTCAAAAATGTGAAAGTGACTTTGAATTGATCCCCTAAAACTGCAATTATGTAGGCGTTTGACCCACTTCGTAACTCTGCTAATTTCTGAGAGATCTCACTAAACATAGAAAAAAAACACCAAAAATCAATCAAGCAGCGTTGATTGTATCTGTGTCACCACTGTGGAGTTCTTCTAATCTCAACATAGACTTCCACACACTGAATATAATTGGAAAGTTAACTAACGATTTAACTAAAGTTAACTATAACAAGAACGCATCTATGGAATTAATTTGTTATTTTGAGGCATGTCGTGAATTACTTCATATGATATTTCCTTTTTGTTGTCACTTTTGTTGTGAAGTTAAATGGCGGGGGACGACTTCAGAGCGCTTTGAAAGTATCAGCATCCTTTGTTTTCTCGATAAGAATGTAATGTAATGTAATGATGGGTGTAACCCATGGATGGATAAACCATTATCATATATCTCAATATCATCAAGTAACAGTGACAAATAGTAGATCATAAAGTACTAAGCTAAAGAGGTAAATCAAATATGGTGGATTTGAATCTTCTTTATATGACATTTTTTAAATTTATGAGACCTCAATGTCACAGAAAATCTGAGTTGCTGTCATCAAGCCCTTAACTGTCACAGCCACTCTCTATAATTTTTCAAATGTTACCACACCATGTATGACACATCGTTGCAAAGGTTATTTCATAAGCAATGCATTCTACTATCATTTTGTGTATTGGCATGAAATTGAGGTATAAGAAAATAAAAAACTCTAAATGTTTATTCTAGTTATTAACTACCTATAAGGGAGCAATTACCGTTAAAGTAGTTGTTGAAGGTGACTTCCGTTAACTTCCATACAAAAATACAATCGACTTTAAAAGGGAGCACGGAGTCAATTTTCGACATTCTGCTATTATTCTCTGCCTAAAATCTTCAATGTTGGCCATTTGTGTTGCATACACTTTGGATTTCAAATGCCCCCGTAAAAAATAATCCAACGGTGACAGTTCGGGTGATCTAGGCGGCCCCTCAATTCTTTCATTGTCAATGACCAATGGCGCCCACTAGCGCGATAATATAACGTCTCATACTTTCATAAAGTGTCAAATTTCCAGGCTTCAACAATTTTCAATGGAAGATTTCAATCTCGTAGTTAAGTTTATCTATGTAGTAGATGCGATCAAGTTACGACGTGCCTTTATGACTATCTTCTTTTACATCAAAAAATTATAGCTAACTAGATGACGTTTTCGATTGAAGACCCCGTATGTCCCCCAGCTACTAGAGTTATCTCAAAATGGACTGTTTCTAGAATCGATTTAGTTCCGCGATAGAAGGTGTATGTAGAATGTAAGAAGCGGTCCCAAAGTATTGTAAAAGACAAAACAGTTTAAAGTTTAAACGTTTAGGATTCAGCCCGAGTTCGTCTAGATCTCATTTCTAACATAACTTCAGTTTTGAAACATATAATATGTCCTGGAATTTTGTATAAAACATTTTTATAAAGTGCATGTAACTACCATATTTGTGTAAAAATCATTTCATGAATTTAAATTTAATATATTTTCTCATTACATCATACGTCATCGATCACTACTATTCTCAAGGAGCTATTTAGGATG
Source organism: Taphrorychus bicolor (assembly GCA_951812265.1). Taxonomy (NCBI): domain Eukaryota; kingdom Metazoa; phylum Arthropoda; class Insecta; order Coleoptera; family Curculionidae; genus Taphrorychus; species Taphrorychus bicolor. The sequence goes on from OX638300.1 coordinate 5,382,087, forward strand.
GGTACACATGCAAAACGATGAAGTAGTTTGAAGCACTAATTTAAATGTTTATTTAAACTTTCTTACTTCTCAGAAAAGCGAAATAGTATAAGTTGCGATTACACATAGCACGTTCTAAACAGATGACAAAATTTATATACTACCTAAGCATACCTACTAACCAATGTCTAATAGATACAAAAATGGAAGTATAATATTTTCTTAATTTGTGCTTAGATATACGGATGTTACACTGATAGTTGTAGTACAAATGCTCATGAAGATGCCAACCTGCATCGAAACGTTTGTTTCGTAACTGAAAGAATTGACAAAAGTTATTTGGTTTTTCTGTCTCTTTTGGACATCTGTAGGACCGTAACCCAAGAACCCACCTCTTTATTTTCCCAATCAAATTATGGAATCTTACACATGTAGTGTTAACACCAACACCAAGAATACATATTGTATCAAGACAAAAATGTGAAAAAAAGTGGTTTCTACTACACCCTATAACAACTCAATATCTGGCTTTACCTTAGATGTTATGTTTACATTGTTTGCAATACAGTAATTACGTAAAGTTACAATACCTTTTAATATAAACCAAAAAAAACTTAACAATCCTCATTTCACTGTGTCGGTCAAAGCAGTGCTATAAATATTCCTCCATATCGAAAGGCTAATAGCTGCTTTTGTTCCTAATTATACTATGCACACTTTGGCAAATAGACAAAGTTTACTTCTATTTTCTTTGAAACTCATCACTCAATTTCATTTTTTTTTCTTTTTAATTCAGCCTAGTTCTTCGAGTTGAACACGAACATACAGAATACAGAAGAAATAACAATTGAAACACTTTTTTTTGTCATTAAACTTTACCTTTATCTTTGCTGAACATTTAGCTTTTTATACGATTCAAAATTTTAATTAATTTATTTTCATTATAAATTTTGAAGGTATTGTTATTATAAAACCAATGTGTGATCCTCAAAATGGCACAAAAAGCTGTCTAAAGGACTAATTTAACAAAAAACACGTATTTGCTCATCTCTCACTTCTAACATTGGGCAAAAAACCTTTTTATTTTTTTAGTTAGATATAGCAAGTAACACCTCGTTTTCAGCTGTTTAGATCAGGAATTCAACGGTGTAGTCGGAAATTTAATATCTAAATCCCAAAGGAAAATGCGGCTAAAAAATTTTCAAAATATACTGATTTTGAAGGAAATGTTATTAGAAAACCAATGAGTGACTCTGCCATTTGCACAAAAAGATGTCTAAGAAACTAATTTAACAAAAACACGTATTAGCTCAACTTCTACGTCTAACATTGGACAAAAAACTTTTTTAATTTGCAAATTAGATATAGCAACTAGTACTTTATTGTGCACTTAAAAAGCAGTCTGAAGGACTAATTTAACAAAAACACGCATTTGCCCATCTTTTACTTCTAACATTAGTTAAAAAAACTTTTTTTTTTCGTGTTACATACAGCTATCTTAACGAAGATAGAGCGATGGGCGAAGTGATCTACCGTGCTTCCCGACGTTGACTGATTCGACTATGGTGAGCACCATGTTATTTATTCCCCCGACGCTACGTCGCGCTGCAGTCGAGGGACTGGGGTGGGGGTAGTGGTAGCGCGGGGTTTCGTCGCAGTGCGCACTTGAAGTTTGTCGTGGAACTCGCTTCGATAGGGCCGTTCGTCTAAGCAATGTAGACGGGCAGGAAGGAATAACGGGAGAAGATGAAGAAAAGCGCGGATGGACTAGTCTATATATATACACCCACAAAGTAACGGAGAGGATAGGCAGACGACTGGAACAGTACAATATTAAAACTGTCCTCAAACCCACTCGTACATTTACCAGCAGATAAAGGAAACGCAACAGTGATAATGTAAACATCGGATTACCGAGGAAAAATCAGGACACTGTTAAGATTCCATCACGTACACGAAGGTAACTCGTGATCCAACCGTCCGGATTCTGAGGGCCACCAACAATTTAATCAAGGACGTCGCATCGGATGAAATGACTGAGCTTCAAAAATCAGATGGCTTACCACTTAGGCTGTACGGTTTGCCAAAGATCCACAAACCGGATGTGCCACTGAGACCCATCGAGAGCACCATAGGAAGGCCCGACCTACGAAATCGCGAAACACTTCTCAAAACTGCTAAAAAGACGTCACTCATTTCGTCAAAAAACTGCAGTCTTTGACTCTTTCTCCAGAAGAAATTCTCGTTAGCTTCGATGTTGTTTCGATCATCATTCCAGACAGAGAAGGGGAGCCATAAAGACTCTGTCTGTGAAAGCCAAGATAATTTGTGCGCCGGCTGAATTGGACCGGGAGATGACGCATCTGGAAAGAGCCTTTGGTTGGAATGGATACAGCAAAGACGAGTTCGATAGAGCCGTCCGTCTAAGGAATGTAGAGCGCCAGGAAGGAAGAACGAACAGGATCGACAGGCTACTGGAAAAGCACAAGAGATCCTGGAAGAGAGGCCATCGAGATCTTTAAACACGACAATTTCAACGGAAAGATTTTCAAATACAGACTAGAAGCTAGTTCTTCGTCATACGTCAAGTGCGCCAAAACCCCCACCCCAGTCCCTCCACTGCAGCGCGACGGCGGGAGAATAAATACCACGGAGCTCAGCACAGTTAAATCAGTCATCGTCGGGAAGCACGGGAGATCACTTCGCCCATTGCCTCATCGCCTTTGATAATATCTGCCGCAGCTGTAGACGAAAAGTCAGAAAGAAGTTCCATTGGACAACGGCTTCAAGGCCCGGAAAACGCTTTAGATTGTATTTTGATCGGCCATGAAAGCCTTCACAGTCTTGGAAACATCACTCCTCTCCTATTATCCACGGTCGATGGTAATGTTGGAGGCAAACGGAGAATATGCGAGGAGAGGAGAGAAAGATAGAAAACGATCAAACAAAGCTAAAGACGACATATTCATAGTGTTACAAACACCACTACTAGCAGACGGTCATCAGTGGCGCAAAAGAAGCATGTAGATGAAGAGCAAGCTTTCAAACTATTAAAAGGAGCCTTAAAGAACCCAGCTTGAAGAATTAAAAACAAAAACCAGCTACATAAGTTCAACGACATCGATTAAGCATAAATTTTTAGTTCTGTCTACGCATACATTAAGATAATTATAGCCGTCTTGTCCTGTATAGCGCACAATCTATCAAACATTATCAGTTGCATCAGATGGCGCATGTCATCCATTCACATGACATTTATGATAAGCACGGCATGGCATGATTCGCATGGCGGTGTAACTTTCAAACTTAAGTCACAAGGATTTTTAGTAATTTTAAAAAAAAATTGTTATAAAACGGCATTAAATAATATGTTGAGGCGACTGTGGATACTGTGAGGTTGTGTGAAGCCTCTGGATTTAGTGTCAAAAGCTGCTAAGCACTTCTAATGCCAAGGGGTACCATATCGAAACCAGACGTACATTTCCAGCAACAAAGGCATGTTTTTAGCCAGACTTTCCACGATTCAAAGGTAAGAGCCAAGTTTTGTAGTGTTATATACCGTTGATATTTTAAATAACTGGAGACTTGGCTGTCGATGATATCAATTAAACAAAGCGGGCTGCCTAAGGTTGGTTCTACTGTAGAGTACCTACACTTGAAATAACCGTTTCGCCTTGAAAATCTGAGAGATTAAACTCACCTCTTTGTCTCCTTTCATCTTAAAAGAAGAATGTGTAGCCTTGTTTCGTGTTATAAAATAAAATTTAAAAAAGTTAGATCCTCACCAGTGACATATGGCCAGCAATGGTGCCAATTTCTCTGCCAATATTTATGGAACCAATACGTTGTAATGAAGTTACTAATTATTCAGTTAAAAACCGTACTATTGATGTTTGTATATTTAACATAAACAAACTTGCCGTCGAACCAAGCCTTCAGCTAGCAACAGTACACGAAAAGGCCCTTCCAAAACCTCCATTCCGCTTCCTACCACACAACCACGCTCAGCCCTTCAAAAGGAGTCTACGGTGAACTCGGCTACCCAAGAGACGTTCAGTAAGCAGCGCAACCCATCCGACCTCGACGCCGACGCAGCCACTGTGGGTAAAGGTGGTATCCGTCCGAACTTATCCCTCGGGTAAGCCCAGGCGGATGTTGGATTAACCGTTGGATATAAGGACCGTACAAGTCATAGGACGGTTTTTTGGCTTGCCCGGGCCGATTATATGTTGTCCCTGCCGCGTGTCTGTCCCTCGATTGAGCCCAGGCCGATGTGGGATCAACCGTCGGATGGTGGGACCGTGCAATGCATGGGAAGATTTTGTGACTTGTCCGGGCCGTTTGTATTTTTTTACTGTTAGGGCCCCTTATTCTCTGTTTGAGCTCCGAGGAATCTCGTCTCAATCTCCGAATAACGTTTAGGTACACCGGACCAGTCGTAGGAGGCATTTGCGACTTGCTCGGAGCCTCGCTTGTACCGTGTGCCCATCCATCAGTTAAGCTCAGGCGGATGTTGAATTGACTGTCGGATGGTGAGAAGTTTCATACTTCTCTGTTGCTACCATGTATTATCCGTGAGTTCCCTGTATTACCGTGATTCTTATTTGCATCATATTTGTGAACTACCGGGTTAGGATGTAAATGTACCTATTCATGCTCGTTCTGAGTTTTATTTAGAGCGGCTCACAGAACACCGAATCCTTCTCCACTGTTTCAAAGCCTACTCAAGCGCAAAACCAAGGGGTGACGCCCGAAAAATAAATCAACAGAGAAAAAGCGTCACAAGGTGTTACGTGGGACGTGCAATTGTTTCGTGTTCTCGTGTTAGGAAGAACCATCGTGGATTCGTGGGTTTTAGGGTAAACCGCTACCAAAATCAAAACAATGGTTTCTCGCGATTAAAGTTAATAATGAGTATACTTTTGTAATTGCAAGCAAAGTCGCATAACATTACTATGGTCAAAAGTATTACAGCTTTAAAAGCTTGTTCGATAAGAATTCAATATATGGCCGAGAAAGAATATGCTGCCTGCGAAGAGAGCAACATGAACAGTTCAATTTTACTCTCATTGTTTCATATGGTTGAAGATCAGTTAAGGTCCCAGGTGAAATATGCTTAGAGACAGGATCCGAGTTAATGGTAATCGAGGAAGCTTTAAATGGGGTTCTATACTTTCGAGAGCACCACATATCTAAGAAAACATTGCGCTTATGCAAGAAAACGTGCGCTCTCACGTGGCCGTTGTGCCTCCATGTTTTTAAATAAGGTCGCAATAGGTACAATGAAATATCCAGCTTGTTCTGCAGACCTTAATCCGATCGAATATATCGTAAGACTTGCTAAGAAGACGATTGATTTCCCGAATCCCTGCAATTCAAAATACTGAGCAAGTGGAAGCTGCGCTGCTTGAATTTTGAGATATATGCTTCATTAGATGTAAACGACATAAAGAAAAGTATGGGGAGACCCATGAATGTCGTGATAAGGGCATGCGCATATGTCAAGTGACGACTTGATGGAACGGTCAATAGAGGCAACCTAAATTAAAAGCAAAACATCACTTTTGGACATTTTCTTTTTGACTTTTTTTTTTATTTTGGTAGAAAATTTCAAAGGCCCTTAATGAGCACATGCCTTATAGTAGGAATTTGGTAGGCAAAACGCTAGACACAGAGGCAGAAAGGTTCAACGCCACCCATCGAGTAATCGAACTGTTCATATTACTGAATGGTCCTTTAAGTGCTTGTATCCGGAAAAAAAGTTCAATGGTCAACGTTATTGCGCGTACGCAGATTGTTACACTGTAGATTATGGTTTTAGTTTTATTTAATTCTGACTTAATTGTTTACACAATAAAGGTTTGAGCGATTGAAATAGTGAACTATATTGAGGTTTCCCTTTCCAGCCGCATTTCCAACCTTAAGCCCAGCTTTACGAGTCCCTACGCGGGTTTTCGTTTATACTGCGCTGCCATATTCGCTATTATTTTAAATCCATCACGCACGTGATTTTAGACCGAAATGGCGCCATTTAATCTTTGTTGTAGTTCTGTTTATTGTTTCACTTTTATACTCTGTATTTAAGATATCATGCTGAATAAAAAAAAGCGGTTTTTTATTAAAATCACTCCGCACGTTGTCTCAAAGAGACTAATAAAGTTTCACTTCGTCTCTTTGTTTGATACACGAACAAATAGTTCTTTGTCGAATCCAGTTCTCGAATCCAGTCACATTCCTGAAGAACGAAGCTGAATTTAAAAGAAAAAATAAAGAATGTCGAGTGATGGATTGAGATCCAAATAAAATGGAAGTTAAACTTGAGGGAAAATTCGATCGTTCTTCAAAGTTTGGCGGTGTGTATATTGTAGTAATTTAAAACAAACATTTTGCAACAAAATTAATATCTTAGTATTTATAGTCCCTGCAAACAGTAACTTGTTGGGAAACCATCACATTGGTGCTCTTATTCTTCGGCTGTTTGGGCTCGTGGTTATGCATAGGTCCTGTGATATAGACGATCCTTCCGCAAGTTGTAGCCCTAGTTTTACATTTGGTCTTAAAATAACTGGAACATATCCAAGTGGTTTTACTGGTTGATTTCCTAGCCATGTTAAAATCGAAATTATCCACGACGATTTTCGGCAATTTAGTACCGACATCGAAGTATATTGTATCTGAAAGTAGGTTTTAGAGGTCATGCGACGTCTCGAAACAAGACACGCCTTAATTACTAGTGAATGCAAGTTTGTCGGGTTTTACAGCTTGCACTCTTTTATTAAATTACCATTCCAAAATACATATAATAGTATAGCAATATTGTACCTGTTCCTGTGTTGTGCAGTAAAGTGGCGTTACGGTCACACATTTGACCTTCGTTGTCCCTGGCTAAAAAATCAATATCCCGGGCCTAGATCTAGGTTCTGCGCAAGAACTAAAAGGTTTACTCTCGAACTTGAATTCGCTTTTTGGAATTATCTGAAATTTATCCATCGTTGCTAATATTTAATATAATACAATTCTCGTTTTGGTTTATACCAATAATGTCTAGATATTGTAATTAATTGCCTAATGAAATTATAGACGTTCTTCACTAATACGACGATTGAAAGTTAAACGAATAGGTAAAAGAAAAAGAGGTGCTAGAAAAATACATGAAAAAGAGAATATTATGAGAATCCCTATTTAGCCATATTTATAGAGTTATATTGAATTTTGTGTGGAAGAAAGATAGTTGGTAGCAGTCAAATGGGTTGGTATATTGGATAAACGAATTTTATATAATAATATTAAATAACGAGTTCTGACACTTTCTTGCAGTGATAATCGTGAAACAACTAAATAGAATAAATGGAAGAATAGTTATGAGGCACGTGAAATATTCCTATAAAACTTCTTGAAAACATGTATGCTATGTCGCTAACTTAGAATACTTTATTGATAACAATAGTATATTGTTGTATATCTTGTACTAAAGCTTTACGTTGAGAACAGAAAGAAGTGTGGCTTACAAAAAAAAACAGCTAAGGTTACCACCTATCCATAAAATGAAAGTTGCAAAACTCATTGACTCACCCAATAACAATTACCGTTTTAATATATATTTTTTTAATTTTACTTAAATGAATTTTTATTTAAATTCAAAATATAAGTAGGAGTTTTATAGCTCGTTCTACTAATATTATATTAAACATCAGGATACTAAGCGAATTTTCCTGTCTAATATCGCTGATGAATTGTATGGATTCAGTTATTTACCGTTAATGTGATCCTGGACTTTATTGTTTGCATATACGTCGAGCTGTAAAGAACACCAAAACAAGTTGGTTTGTCATATAATTTTTGTTTTATTAACCCTGTCGTAAAAACAAGAATTGTGGACATCTACAAAAAAATGACAAAACAAATAAAAATGTGAAACTGACTTGGCCCTTAAGCTGCAAAACCTCTAATAGTAAGTATTTTTTGCTAAAAAAAAGCATTTTTAATATAATCCATCCCTTAACCATATTTCTTTAAGAGTGAGACTGAGTTTCGTGATGCTCTAGAGTTTGTTATAACTTCAATAAAATTTGGTTTATAATCTTCGTAAAATAAAAAACAAACTTTGCAAAACTCAATAATAACAATAACTGTGTAAAAAAACTCGTACTATGACAGATCACGTACTGGAGTTGTCACGTAAATTATTGTATTAAGTGCAGTAGGTGGCGTGTTACAGTACAAATTCCACATTTGTTCTGTAACAAATCATTTGTGCTTTTAACAAAATTTTAATTTTGGACCAATATTTCACCGAGTGTTTTCTTTTATTTTTTGTTTTTTTTCTGATTAATTAGGTTGTTTTTCGCCACATTTTAAAAGTTCTTCAATTATATTCATATCCTACTCAGTCTTGTCCCGGTCATTTTTCTCACTACTCGCATTCCCCTACCCTAATGAATTACTATTACATTTTGCTATTCGTTCTTTATTAAAGTATTACAGTACCTGCTCATTGTTACATTTCGATTATATGCCTTGTCGAGACTACACTTACTCCTTCGGTTTCATTCACTGGTTCTTCACTTTGCCTGTTGGTTGTACCTTGTATTAATGTAACAAACCGAAATTCAATGAATCTGGCTTCACTAGTAGATTTTGTAATTAGAATTTACCTCCTTTGCCTTGTTTTGAATCCACTTTTGTCACTTTTCAGCTAGAGCAACCTTCAGTGCCACTCGAGGATTAGTTTTGTAACTATCATTTTGTATTTCCTGGCTAGATTCACATTTTCTTTGAGCAGAGGATGATTCCCAGCTACCCAGTTTATCCCAGATTCTCGTTTTGCACCTGTTTGTTGTTTACGTCGATTCAGATTGTGAGGTTACGGCAGGTTACAATGTTGCTTCGTTTAATATTTTCAAATATCATTTTGCAAGTTGGACTTTAGGTAATTTTGCTGCTCCTCTCAATCGGGTCTCCCCTCTTCAAGTTGCTGTAATTTTGCCCTGACCTCCTTACATTTGTCTACTTCATTCTAGTTGTAAGTTTGAGTTCCAAAATTCAGCTTTGGAGGTTTCTGATTTTCCTGTCAGAATCAATAGCGCTTAAACCCACCCCTATCTCCAAGCATTTTGAGCAGATGCATTTACTTGATTTGCCAGGCAACTTGACAACTCTCACTTGGTTGACACTTCGACACTTAATTATCTCAAGCTGTAATTTTTTTTTTAATCAGTGTACTTCACTGTATTTTTTTTTCTTTTCATAACAAGAAAAGTACGTGGTAGTCTGTCGTGACGACTTACCATTTCATTAGATTGTTGTGTTTTTGAACTTTGAAGATGGTCTGATGTAGGCCGAACTTACTGCAAAGTTGGACGACTAATTTTCGTTTTTGTTACTTCTCTTATATAATAATAAAACCGAAACACAAAGAAATCATTGAATTTTGGAAGGGAGATATCCATATATATTTTTTGGCCCTTATGGACGAGTCACTTTTGAATTTGATGAAAGAAGAATAGTATATTGTTTCATAAATAGCAAAAGTACCATTTTTCTGACGAGGCTGAAAACGCAATACGGGCGAGCCAGAAAAGTTATTCTAGCTCCATATAAAACATTTTATTGTTTCTCCAAACCTTTGAATTATATTGTTTCAAGTGCTCATAGATTTGTAGAAAATCCGAAAAGAAGCAGGTAAAGTTTTTATGTTACTTATACTTTGCGCCCTGCGCCAGCAGGTAAAGTTACAGAAGCCAATGTAAAGTCAATGGAACGGCAGGAAAATTTTACCATATGAGCGCGAGCGGCAGGAAAAAGCTTTTCACGGCGCCGGGATGACAGGAAATTGTTTTATTGTGTCTTCGTCATTGTGCCAAAGTCGTAGTTAAAATGAGCTCTAAACTGTCACTTTCACTATCTAAGCAACAAGAAGCTCTAGCCGTCTATGAAGCTGAGGTGCTTTCGATTTTGCAACCATCCCAGCGAACTAAACCACCATGAAACCACTTACGTCATAATTTTATCTTAGTAGAAGGAATAGAGGACGAAGATAATCACAAGTTCAATAATGTCTGTGTTCCCTGATCATTTTTCTTTTCCTTTTGACGCTTGATGAACACCAATGAACGCTTGATGCATTTTAGGACTCTCATCACTCCTGTGACGTTGTAACACTCGCCTACGGCTCGTGTCCAAACCGTCACACTCGTGTAAAAAATGCAAATTTCGACACTAGTTGCACTATTTCACCTATGTTTTGGCAATCAAATAAAAAACTTCAGTTTTAGGCGGATCATTTAATGGAAAGAAAAATATATATTTATAATATGGAAGATAATTAGAAGGCAAAAAACTTCCGACAGACAAAATTTTATGTTCTCTATGGTATTTTCTGTACACCTTATTACAACAATGATAATTAAATCAACTTGGTATTAATGTTACTGATACTTCTATTTGATCGCACCTTTTTCAAAGAACTAGTCTAGAAAGGCTAGCCTTAAACTAGTAACAAGATCCAGAGCTTAAGACTACATGACAATCTCTACCTTAATAGCTAAATTAACCCACTTAGTGAAATGATACAGAGGGAAAATAAGAGGAGAAAGCAAATTAATACATTGTTTTATGTCACACACTGGCGACTTTACTAGATATAAATTACAACAGAAAAAGGTAAGGTGTTGTTGTTTGTCTTTGTACACAAAATGTAGTCAAACACATACTAATGCCACCAGATTTAATGTTCTGAGCAAGAAATGCTCTTATTATCTACTAGTAATTATTCCCTACTACCTACTACTAATAATTACCTACTCATTGATATTACTAGAAAGACTGTTGCTATAGAAGAACCGGCAGAATAGAGCATATCATAGATGACGTGATACGTTTGGGAATGATATTAATGTATGGATATCTTGTTCTAACTTTCGATATTTTCCAGAAAATGATGGCGTCCAATTTCAAATAATAATTTTGATATTTACTAATTAAGCAATAGTCTTATTCACCACTTTGATCAAACGTACCAGTTGTAAGGAGCATGTTGGTAGCAACATATTCAAAAACAAAACAGTTGTTATTTGAGCTACGGTGAACAGAGTTAACTATAATCTTTTTCATGAAATTACGTTACAAAATTACCTCTGTTTACATCAAATATCAAATACAACAGCTGCTCAGCTCGTTTCCTTTTAAAGAACAAAGACACGTGAGATGTTAACAGAGTGTTTCAGTCGAACTCATGAGATTGCATGCAGTGCCTGCAGGTCAACTTCAGCCAGATCTGCAAACCGCTAAGTGATTGCGAAATGTTGTGACAAAGATTCCAAGAATCCAGTTAAAATATGACCAAAATTTTCCTGTTAATTTTAAGAAAAAGAGTTTCTCTAAAAATAAATGTGCGTTTCTGAGTTTCTAGATAATTTATATCCGTCGCAAAGATGCCAGTATTGACATATTAACTACACACTACCATCGAAACAATGAAATATCCTAATCTAATAATCAGAGGGATTTAATAATGAAGGATCAATATGGCTGATAACATTCTCAGGCATGGTAACGATCTCAGTTTGTGGCTGAACCCATTTCAACCGTTCCGTTCTGTTATCTCTGATAACAGTTACCACTTGCGGTTTAGCATTATCCATTGGGTACAAATCAACCCTGTGGGCGTGATTATGTTCCCCATATATTCGAACGATGTTGCCGCTCGTTGACAATTTGGCTCTGCATTTGGTCCTATAGTAATAGCTACACCTCCAGGATGTTCTGCCTGCTGCCTTAAAGTCAATCCTATAGTCCACTCCTTCAAAAATGATTTTCGGGTGTTTGTAGCCGATGTTGTAATAGATTAAACCTGAAATAAAAATCTTTAGAATTAGTATTTTACAAGGATTGACACTAGAATTATTTGTCAATGAAATCAGTGAAAAGTTTGCAAAACAAGTTCTTGTCTATTCGCATAACAGAAGGTTTACATCCAACTTATAAACACAAATTCTAACTCTAAATTCATAACAAAAATAATAATAATAATGAAGAAACGCATGTAGAAATCATCAAAACAAAAAATCACCTAAGCTAAAAATCAACTAGCAAGTTCGTGAAGTTTTCAGGATCACAAAAGTGATAAAGTAATTGTGAAACCTTATATATGTGTTATCAGGTGAATTCTGATAACTGTTATACACACACCAAAAATCTCTAAGGGACAAATTTAATGAATCAAGTATATTTCCCTAGAAGATGTTTTGAGTCAAATGACAAGGTAGAAACAAGTTGGTTTTGCTTTTTTATCTTGGAGAGTGAACAAAAACTTCACGATTTGTTATTGCATTAGCTGAACTACTACTAATGTATGAAATTTCACCACCTTTCATCTTTTCATTAATCCGTTGTAGTTATTGTGGTATATCTATAAGTACTGTACTGGCCCACCGATGGGTGGTCCTGCACAGCAAAATAAACGAGACGCCCTCTCTTGATAGAGACTCCGTGTAGATAGGTCCTGCAGCTGATGCGGATTTTGTACAACAGTTCTTAATTATTCTAATGATCCATTACATTCAATCCGGTGTTTCTGTTAAGATACACTACAGATACTTGGCGACAAGGATAAAAGTAGTTTAACTTCGGTGCGTGACGCATTTGTGGAAAAACGTCTACATAGCAGCCATTATGCCGAGAGAACATTTACCAGGGACCATTAACCATGGTTGGAGTCGTCGGTAAGCTACGTGAATTTTCATTGAGGAATTCAGATTGGCCAATTTTCAATGCGAGGTTGGAACAATAATTTATTGCCAATAACATTACGGACAAACCCGGAAAAAGAGCCTTGCGTCTAAACCTATGAAACGAAGGCGCATACAAACTTATCTGTATTCCTGAGAAACCGGAGACCAAGAAAAGAGTAATAACAAGATAATAACGGATCTAGTTTTATGATTGAGTAAACTACTTTTTCCACGACCGCTTGCGAAAGCAAACAACAATCGGAAACGGTGGCCCCGAAAACTAAAGCTAACACACAACCCTGCGTTAATATTTCCTACCACACGATCGTACCAGCTCCAAAAAAACTGAAGAGTGGAATTAATAATATTATGTGACTGTCTTTATATCTTATATCTAACTTTTTGCTAATTATCTCAAAATGTAAATTCTGAATAAAGTTCTTGGAATAGAAAAGATATTTTTTTTACTTCATTCTTTGTATACACAAAAAGGTCTAAAACATAAGGAAAGTATTTTAAGTCCAGAACAGATGGAACTGACAATTTTTTTGGCCAACCTTCATACTCTAACCCTAATCGTCAACTAACAATAATCCGAGTGACGCTTAGCTGTAACTATAAAAAGATATAAGAAGCCTAGAAGGTATGGTTGGCCTTTTCGTCAGAAAGTGAATTCTTAATGGTTACAGAGACGGTCGCCCTAGTAACAGTGCTGTCAAACCGTATCAAGGTTTATTAAACTGTCGGGCTTCTAGGCTTGTTCTATAGAAATTAAGACTACCTTATACTAATGAGAAAAATCCATTAAAATTTTCCAAATGTTGTAGATAAAGTTCCGTGGCTGCTCTGAAGTAGATTGTAATACAAAACATTTCAATGACAATACAAATAAGTGATAAATATCTGAGGAAAAGGTGGAAAATATTACTATAAAGGAGAGCAACATTGAACAGAATCTAAGGCCCAACAGATTAATCTCCTGGCAACCTAAAACCTAAAAGAAAATAGAAATTTGACCAGCCTATCGCTCTCTTCGATAAACATATTAAATCTTCAACCAGCGTTTTCGCTATCAGATACAAATTTTACAGTGCTACGAAGACTTGTGCAGAATCGGTAGCGGAAAGGGCATCTAGAGTGCGCAGTCTCGCAGTAAAATGCGAGTTCTATGGAGAACTTAAAGTGGCGTTGCTAGAAAAATTCATTATGGGTTTGGACAACCAAAAAACTTGGGAACGACTGTTCGAGGAAAAAACTACACTTTCCTGTGATAAAGCAGTGGATATTGCAACCTTTCAGAAGGAGAACACACTGGCTAGAGAAGCCTGGGAGGCAGTGCACGCAGCCGTTAAAGAAGAAGCAGTTTTCTACCAAGCGGGCAGCAGTGGTAGAGGTCAGGGTCAAAGTACACATTCAGGGCAATTGAGGCCAGACGCAAGCGGATCAAGACAAATAGAGAACAAGGCAAAGATGGCGGCACACCACAATACAATGGTGGTAAACAATGCATAGATGCTTCTTTCAACGGGTCAAATCAACGTCAGACCAGGCAACCAACAACACTGATACCGACTCAGAAAATAATAAAAGGCAAAATTATGAAAGTTTATACTGTATTTTTAATTTGAATTCAAGCAAAGATACAATAGACATTGATGTCTTTATAGAAACCAGATTGATGAAATTTCAGCTGGATACGGGCGCATCAGTATCAGTAACTTCAGAACATTTTAAGGACAAACATTTTTCCAAGTATCCAATTATACCGACGGATTAAGCTTTGGTATGCTATGATGTCTCGTCAATTACGTCGGTAGGGTTTATTTCCATTAAGGTTACGTATCAAAACCAGACCAAAAGTTATATATTATTCCTAATGGGAGACCCCTTTTTAGGGAGAGATTTTTTTAAATTGGTTAATTTTGGTTGGGTATTTGCACTATAACAACAAAAAAAAGATGAAACATTGTTATTCAATGTCGATAAGGATAATAAAACAATAAAAAAAGAACTGCCTAACCTACTCAAGTGGGATAATACCAAAGACATGGTTAAAGTCAACATTTATTGCTTTGCCTAAGAAAAATAGCCCTGTGTCTTGTGACGATTTCCGTACGATCAGCTTGATGAGTCATCTTCTGAAGCTGTTCCTAAAAATTATACATCAGAGAATTCTGATGTGTATACTGAAACCCTCTTCAGTATACAGGTTCAAATCACGTCAATCAATTTACATCTCTGAGTATGTCTTCTTTGAGTATCAAAAGGCATTCACACAGTAAAACATGACAAGCTTATGGAAGTATTAGCAGATATTGAGTTGCATACCTGCGATCTGAGGATTATTAACAACCTGTACTGGAATCAAACAACTTCTATACATACCCAGGCAGGAGATTCGGATAAAATCAAAATTAAACGTGGGGTCAGACAGGGATTTGTATTGTCGCCTCTGCAGTTCAACGTGTATTCAGAGAGAATGTTTAAGGAGGCTCTGAAAGATATTGATGCCTGAATCAAAGTAAATGGAGAATGTATCAATAACTTAAGATACGCAGGCGACGGGCGGTGGTTAAAAGGAACTTCGGGAAATATTGGTCAGAGTTGCCGAAACCAGTCAGAGATATGGGCTGTCACTGAACACTAAGAAAACAAAATACGAGATAATTTCCAAAAA
Organism: Taphrorychus bicolor; assembly: GCA_951812265.1. Classification (NCBI taxonomy): domain Eukaryota; kingdom Metazoa; phylum Arthropoda; class Insecta; order Coleoptera; family Curculionidae; genus Taphrorychus; species Taphrorychus bicolor. The sequence continues at coordinate 5,397,474 of OX638300.1, forward strand.
ATAAGATCCAAACGGAAGGACTGATTGGATATCTTGGAACAACTGGTAATGAAGACTGGGACCACACGCTGGAAATTAGATACAGGATAGAGAAAGCAAGAGCTGCATTTCAGAGGATGGCTAGACTCTTCAGATATCATGATTTATCTATGCCCTAAAAAATCAGATTATTGAGGTGTTATGTTTCCTTGTATTGTTGTATGGAATGGAATCCTGGACTTTCACGGACGCTGCATGTGAAAAAATCGATGCTTTTGAGATGTGGCTGTATCGACGAATCTTGAGGTTACCATGGACCGCTCATTTAACTAAAAAGACGTACTGACAAAGATGGGGAAGGATAAAGAACTACTATTGAAGATAAAAACATCCAAAATTGAATACTTTGGACACGAAATGAGGAATAGCTAAAGATATGGAATGTTACAGTTGATTCTACAAGGAAAGATAAACGCTAAACGGGGTCCTGGAAGACGAAGAATTTCGTGCCTAAGAAATCTACGCACATGGTTCAACACAACAACTGTAGGCCTGTTCAGAGCAGCTGCGAACAAGGTACAGATTGCCATGATGGTCGCCAACGCCCGAAACGGAAAGGCACTGTAAGAAGAAGAACTTATTCAATAATGTATTTTCATCTTCCCTAGGTTTATTTAAAGGAGGAACACTAAATTTGTCTGTACAAGAGGGTGCCAAACCCAAGTTCTGGAAGGCCCACTTAGTGCCTTTTGCATTATGCAAGGGCATAGAAGCGGAATTAGACAAATTCGTTCCTCAGAATATCCTCACACCTGTCTTTTACAGCCAGAGGGCAACACCGATCGATCCAGTCCGTATCCATGTGACAACTATAAAATTACAATTAATCCTGTATTATTAGTTGATCAGTATCCTTTGTTTCGCATTGAGGAGTTATTTAGTAAATTACAGGGTGCTACAGCAGATCGAGTTAGTTAACTTATCCAAACAATGGAGAACTATTAATACACCGTTTCAAAGGGTTATGGAGCATGTTTTATCAGGATTATAAGGGATTGTATGTTTTCTCAATAATATACTTGTTACAGGGAAAGACTGAACGTCTCACATTTTTGCGTTTGAAACAGTTTTTGGAGTTATTGAGATAAGAACTTTAACGCCAAAATCGTTCTAAAATGACTCAAAACATTTAAGAAAGCAAATTAAAACTACCTGAAAAAAATCATATATGATAATGTCCAAAATCAGTTAAAAAATACTTAAAGCGTTTAATAAACGCAAAAATTTGAAAAAGTGAAAATATAAAAATTCTGGAAAATTACAGGTGAAGATTAGGATCAAAAATGACCAAGATTGTTTTAAAGAATCTAAAAATGCTAATTAAAAGTTTATGGAAACTTTTAATTCGGGTTGTAGATGAGCGGCATGCTTGGCCAGGTTTAGAAACCCCTTTTTGTTGTAATAAAGCTGTAAAGGGTTTTGTTAGAGGGTGCAGAGTCTGTGAAATCTTTGCCAGAAAAACTGTCAAGGAACCTTTGAAGCCATACCCTTCACGTGAGAGACAATGGCAGCATTTGGCAGCGGGGGGGGGGGGGGGGGGTTGTCATTCGGGTTGAAAATGAGCGGCTGCGTGGCCAGAACCCCGGATGACTCAGGTTAAAGTTAAGTATAAAGTTAAGGTCAAAAGCCATACAAATGATCCAAAGCGCCAAAAAAGTGTGATTAAAGTTTGTAGCTAAAGTCAAATGCGCTTTAAAATAAGTCAAAGCTTTTAAGCTTTTAAAATACACAATTTGAATTTCTTGGAAAGTTACAGGTAAAGATCAGGATCAAACTCGAAGTTTGTAGAAAAATTGTAGTCAAGGTTGGTTAAGAATGACTCAATGGTCAAAATCGGTTAAGAATAACTCAAAGCGTCTTAAAATTTAAATCTAAAACTTTTGTAGAAAATGAGGAACGAATTAGAGCCAAAATCAATTAGAAATGACTTATAACTTTTAAAAAATTCAAATTTGGAGTTGTGCAAAAATGCAAGTTAGAATTAGGGTTAAAATCGTTTAAAAATGACTCAAGACATTGATGAGCTCAAATTGCGTTAGACTCTTAAATTGATTCCCTGTAGTTCTTACAATTAGAGACTAGATATTTCTAGAAAGACAAGACGTAAACCTGCGGCATATTATAAATTTTTTGTCTAGGACTGAGTGGCCAATTCAGTTATGAAAAACATTTCAGATTAGGTATCAAGTAGTTTGAAAAGACTTGACGTCAAGTCGAGCCCTACTAAACACTATTGCACGTGGCCTTTTTCCATGTATTTCGTAATTTCTTTAAATTTATTTTTTGTACCAAATCACGTCCAAATTGCCTTGATTGGACAAGTTCGGAATAAGCGGAATTTCAGTTGAACACTGAAGCTAAAAGATACATCACTGATTAGGGCTACTTGACCCCAGGTTCGGGGCTTCTTGACCTCAAGTATGATGCTACTCGACATTTATAATCACCGCTTGACACTAGCAAGAACGTTCTTAATACTTATCGCAAGTGGCTTAAAAACCAACTTAATTAAATAATATTAACTAGTTCACACCCTAACCTTGTTATTTTCAAAGCTAAACCCATGGAATTTGAACTCGTTTTCAGCTAACTGTTACCAACTAAGAAGATGGTCCAGTCAAATTTTTGTAATCTCCATTCTGAAAACGAGTAACTCCATGGGTTTATCATTAAAAATAATAAAGTTAGAAATATATCCAGAATGGTTGAAGGTTTTAAAAATAGGATTGCACCATCGTCTCAGCCCTAAAAAAGCTAGGTGAAAATGAATACAAACTCCATGTGTTTATCTTTGAAAATAATAAAGTTAGAAATATCCCTAGAAGAGTTGGAAACTGCATGGGGTTTGTACTCCATGGAGTTTGTACTCTTTTTCAGCTAACTTGAACTAAGATGGTGGTGCAATGCTATTTTTTAAATCTCCAACTGTTCTGGGGATATTTCTAACTCTATTATTTTCAAAGATAAACCCATGGAGTTTGTACTCGTTTTCAGCGGAATTTTTCCAAGAAAAAACGATGGTCCAATCCAATTTTTAAAACCTTCAACTGTTCATTCTTGAATGTCTAGAAATTTTGTTATTTTCAAAATAAACCTATGAAGTTTGTACTCGTTTTCAGCTAGAACCTTTTTCAGCAAAAACGATGGTTCAGTCCAATTTTAAAAATCTTCAACTGTTCCAGGGATATCTTCTAACTTTGTTATTTTCAAAGTTGCAAACCCGTGAAGTTTGTATTCGTTTTCAGCTAACTTTTTCTAATTAAGACTATGGTCTATTCCAATTTTTTAAGCTTCCAACCGTTCTCGGAATGCCTAGAAATTTTCTGATTTTCAAAATAAACCTATGAAGTTTGTACTCGTTTCCAGCTAATTCTACCAACGAAGACGATGGTTTAATCTAAAACTAGTTTTTCGTCCCCTAGTGGCTGCTACTGAAAAAGGTGGAGAAAGGTGAAGTTTACGCGGATCAGGTAATTACCAGAGGTGGTTCTCTAAAAGTGAAAGAAAGTAGCGTCTGCTTTAATTTTGTTTAAAGTTCATCCTAGATAATCACTTTTAATGAATACTATTTTAGACGATTTCTATTTCATTTCGGATGATTCATCCAAAATGTGTGTTTTATTATGATGACAGAACATCCTACACGATGCTTTGCCTACTACGAGGGGCATCGCAATACTGCAACCTAAATTCGCACGGTTTTGAAATGATTAAGAAAAGAAGTTTTATAGAAGGTAAGAACTATCAAACTGTTTGAGCGACGGGTAGGAACACATCGATCAAAATGCTACCAAGAATATGATTAGATCCATGGCTAAGAAGTGTTAGACTATAAGCCAAAAGGTGTTAAAAGTTTGAAGATTTCGCCCTAATTAAACTATGCAAGAAAAGTTACTTTCATCATTACAATATAATATGTTAGTTTCGACAACCTGTAGTTGTTCCCCTGTATACCTAATTTAGAGGTTCCCCTTAGACCTTTTTGATGTGTGTATTATGTACAAATTTGTAAAACACGACATGCAAGATATTACATGTCGTGTTTTGGAATCAAACCTTAACCATAAACATAACATTGGAAACTACCTCATGAAACTGTAGTAAAACATTTCTCTCTAAAATGGTTTTATACTTTCTTCACTTATGTGTGAGGCTGGCGTTAGTGGATCTCACTAGTTGAAATTAACACATTTATTACTAAAAAGTTTTTTTAACTATATTGCTGTGTAGAAAAATAAATACACAACCCTATGTGCTAATCACAGCAAATCTTCGAGTGTAAAAAAAAAACATATAAAAATAAATAATATTTCTAAAAATTCTTAATACTTCAGTGTGTCCCTAATCGGAGAATTTCAACCAAAACCTAACAAAAACAAAATCTGCATCTAAAAACCAACATTGTATAATATATACTAATAATTTGCGAATTTCTTGGAATCATGCGGTTTAATATCACGCACAACACGCACTTTTTGGCAAAGCATAGTCTCTAATTTCTTTGTCAGTCTTTCTTGCTTGTGATTGTGCTCTCCTTGAATAAGCACTTCTCGACCACTTGTGATCAATTTAGAATGACAGTTGGTGTGATAGTAGGAACTGCACCTCCAGTTAGTTTTATTTAAAGACCTCTGGTGAAAGAAATAGTCGAAGTATTCAAAAATTAGTTTCGTACTTTTACGGCCTACGTCGAAGTAGATGATTCCTGAAAGATATTCCTCGCAAGATCAGAAAAACATAACTCATACCATAGAGGACTTGCTAGGAAAGAAAAATCGTTTTGAATAATACAAAAATAAAACGAAAACATACATTATGAGATTCATTGTAAGTAATAGGAAAAATAACACTAGCAACTGAACCTGTATACATTTAGTCAATAATAATAATTACTAAAAAACACTAACACATTAATAAAAGTCCTTATCACATTTAAATAAAAATACTTTACAACCCATCGTTGCTTTCGTTACTCGAATGTGTCACAGTGCAATTTCCATGACCAAATTGATCAGAAGTTTCATCTTCATACTGATCATCAACATTACTTGGATCCATATTCAAAATACTTTCTATTACCTTTTTTTGATTTTTTTCGTAGGCTGCATTAATTTTTTTCGAATGCTTTAAAATTTTATCTTTAAAGAATTTCATATTCATTGACTCCGACCAGCGGCAATCAGCTTTTTTAATTATTTCGTAAAATAAATCTAAAATACCGCCGAACAACTGAAACGGCATTTTCTCAACGCCAGAAGTTCTTGAAATACCAGTCCATGTATACTTCATAAGTAAGGCAGGCTTGAAGAAGATTGCGACAAGGTCCCTTCCAACTTTATCTCCATTTTCTTTGCCTCCCGTTCCGCCTATCTCAATATATCTACGAACCTACAATATATTGAATCATTTTTAAATAAAAATATGGATGTAGAATGTGATACTCCTTACCAGACACTCCTTGTAGACTGGGTTTGTCTCAAGTTCTTTGTTAAAGTGTATTAACGATGTGGAATCTTCAATAGGAAAGACAACTGGAGTATCCAAAATATCTAAGTCATACTCAAACTCTTTTTGTAAATCAGTAACCTTATAATCATTTCTAATTATTTTGTAGATTTCTTCAACAATAATGGACGTAGATTTCAGACGGGATTCCAGGGAAACCAGCATGTGCCTAATTCCTTTGTTCTCAGGTTCTAATTTGTGTTTTTTTTCTTTCACTAAAACAAAAACATTGAGTAAGAGTGACTTAATAATAATATACAAATCAAACTAGATCTAAAAACAGTTTATCATTTAAGTAAAACCCTCATGAATGGTAAACATTGTGACAAAATTGTTTTTCCTAATGCCAAAATTGAAATGAGTCCAAAAATCGTAAATAGATTTAGGTAGAACTAGAAAGTATTTATTTGACATAAAGACCTGCTTTAAATATCCTCTCTGAAGGTATTAAGGTCAACTTACCTTTCTTACTTTTTTTCACTTACCTTTTCTTTATTTCTACGTCAACACGATGTTACGATTGTTTCATCTTCTCATTCCGTGTCTTACATTTATCTTCGTTTCTTTTTCTTATTCGTGTTTCGTATAGTTTACTAAAGAGTAATATTCAATATCGAATATCTCATAAACAGACATCATATAGGTATATCTTCAGGGTTGTATTTAAAATGTACATCTTCTTGGTTATTCTATTTGAGAAACTAAACTTATATAGCCTAAAAAAAGAAACAAAAAAAAACTCTCCAATCTCCTGAATTTAATTTTTTTTTGGTTTTAAAACTTTTGCAGCTCAGTGTACCATGTGTCCCCCAAAACCAATCTTGTAAAAAAGTGAAACATGCCAATTTAAAATTTTATTTCTTGGTGTTCCTGCTTAGTCAAAGACCGCTTTCTCTCATATTATAACTTTATTAAAGCTGAATGGTCGTTATTTGTCCCCATCCCGCTAATCCACCTACTAAAATAGAAATTGTTAGGTTATATAAGACTGTGAAGGCTTCCACGGCCGGTCAAAATACAATCTAAAGTGCTTTCCGGGCTTATCACAGCTGCGGCAGACATTATCAAAGGCTACGAGGTAATGGACGAAGTGATCTCCCGTGCTTCCCGACGTTGACTGATTCGACTGTGGTGAGCTCCGTGGTATTTATTCCCTCGTCGTCGCGCTGCAGTGGAGGAATTGGGGTGGGGGTAGTGGTGGCGCGGGGTTTCGGGGCACTTGAAGTATGTCGTAGAACCTGCTTCCAGTCTGCATTTAGAAACGTAATTTCCTCCTTCTTGGTGAAATTGTTGTCGTAAAGATCTCAATGGCCTCTTTCGTTAGTCTGGGATCGACACGCTGCGATTCCAGACCACACAAATCGGTTATATTTACAAGTCACTTAATAAACGTTACCGATTTGGATTGAGCGATATTTCGCCGTCCATTAGCCTGCTATTAGTCCCGATTTGACACGTCTTAATACTTTCTTTTGAGGTTGATGATAAAGGCAATTCAGAAAAAAATATTATGATAGAAAGATTTAAAGAAATTATCACAGAAAAATTTGACAAATTTAATTCAAATGACAACAATTCAACTATAGATAACTCCTAAATCTTTGAGGCCGATTATTCATTTTTTTTACCACTTACATTGGTATTACGCCTCAATCCAATATATTTGTGTTTCTTTTGTCGTTAAAGACCGAATTTCGCACTATTCCCAGTAAAATTACTGAGAATACCAATTAGCCCTGAAAAGGGCTCCGACGAAACACCTAGATAACGTTTAGGCAACTTTTCTGTTGCCTTCTTCGGAACAACCTAAGGTGGTGCTAAGGTTATCTAAAGTATTAGATTAAAAGTACTAAACCTCATTTCATGTAAAAACTAGGTCAGCAAAAAAACACAAAGTTTTGCAGAAAACAAGAAATGTATTTGAGTTTGCCAAAAAAAAATAATATCGCAGATTTAAAAACAAAACAACATTTTTTTTTCTTTCCGAAATTCTGAAAAATACCTTCTAATAACTTTCTACAAATGGACAAAACATTAGTCAACTGTGAAAATCTAAAAAATAGTATGAGTATATTTTATAATTTTTAGATAATTAAATTATCTTACCTCTCTATAATTTTTAAACTAGTAATTAATAGTGTTCTTTAGGAAGACGAAAAAAAAACATAAATTATAGAAAGACAATATTAAGAAATAAACGAGTATATAGTAGCTTTATGGCACACATTTTAGAAATGTTATAACAGTTATCCGCATTTTAGCACCTTCTTAAGTATTTTTTATTTAATTTTTACCTCAAACACAATGATTAAAACGACAATGATTTGATTTCGCCATTTTGGTATTGAAGGTGCCAAAATAGCAATGAAGATTAATCTTACATGCTAAAAATCTAAAAAATAAAATTATACCTTATTCGGTGTTAAAAAATCTTTAAAAAATTATAATAAAGCATATTCGCTATGTCAAAAAGCACGCAGCTTACTTACGATTGCAAAACTCCTCAACTGAGGCTTATTGGCTAAGAGAATGCACCTAAAATTAGCAACTGAAACTTAAAGTATCACACACTTTTACTGGAAAAAAAAGAAAACTAAATAGGTAAGAAACTCTTAAATATGTCTTTAGTATATTAAAAAAGTTACTTTCGAGCTTATATTTTTCCCAAAAAAGATGTTATGACCAATAAATCTTGACAACAAAATTATGGAAAAAATAAGTCAACTATTTTTTCCTTTTCAAAATAAAAAAAAAACTTTTTCTTGACTTGATAAATCAAGTAACTATCGTTCTGTTAACTTAATGAAAAAACTCTATGTTACTCTATTGAATAGCTTAGACGTATTTACCCTACTTTGGAAAAAATGTGAATCACATAACAAATTCAAGACATGTTCTTGTACTGGGACAAATCGGCATTAAATGTATACTGTTGTCTGTTATTGACAATAGGTTGGTTCAAGATTTCAGCAATCTCGTACAGCTCGATGTTGGCAATATCGTCAGTAGAGGGGAAAGAGAATTTGTTGTTCCCCAGCGACTTTCTCATAAACTTGGCCACAAACTCGTCTTCTTCACCTCTGGACATAATCACTGCCACATAATGTTTAATGCTTCTTTGAGCTATAAGTTTAACCACAACGTAGTCGTTGACTTGGGGTAGTCTCATCAGTTTGCCATTTGTCTTTGGTATGGTAGCAGATGGGCTTTTAACCATCTCATTGAGAGATGTATAGATATCTAAAATGGATATATTCGAGAGTACAGGTTTTTCAAGAGAATATTGTAACAAACATTAAACACTTACATTAGAGGATATATGAAACATAAGGAGGTAAAAAGGGATCTTTCATAAGAGTGTCTTTAGCTAATTTATTACGTTATAAATAAATACATTTTTATTTTTAGTGTAACAAAACTCTGCTAATATTACACAGTTTGCCTTCCAGACAATTAATTATTAATTAAAGCTATAAATTATTTGAAACAGAATCTGAAGAAAGAATAAAATTGGCCGCAGCCAACTACAACTAAAGATTTCAGTTCTTGGTTTGCCCAGGGGTCACAGAAGCCATGTAACAGCCTATTTTCTTTTCATTTAGAAGCACTCAATTTTTAAAATGTGTTAAAAAAATGTACAATCGAAGGCCGCATCAGATCTTGTGGTGCGACAACTAAGTACGTTTTCTTAAACGCGGAAAGCAAACATTTACATTTGAACGATGCATGACTAGTCAAACTGCAATTTCTCAGGGAACAAAGCCCAACACATGTCTGAACAAAACAAAAATTTAAATTAAAAATAGAACATACGAGACCTTGGGAAAGAAATAGATGAGCTTAAAGCATTGCTAGCTCATGGTAAATATACAGGTTTAATTGGAAAGGGCGGAACCCACTCATCGAAGGGGAAACCTCCACGACTTCTAGGAAATCTAAAGCCAGGACAGAAAAAAACTTGCCCCAAGAAGTCCAAACCATTGACTTTTCCGAGGACTTCTCCAAGTTTTAGCACTGCACCTAGTTGCTAGGTGTAGCGTCCTCAAAAGTATACTCCAAGTTATATCGGAAACAGCATAAAAGAAAATTTTCACAAATTAAGCAGAAACTGCCGACGTTTCTACCTCTTTATCAAGGCTGTTCTACGACTAGAGTGGAAATTGTGTCCTAAACTCGTACTCAAAAGCCATCACCACAGGCGACGAAGAGCAGACGATGCGGAGTAAACAAGGCGACATAAAACTGGTGTGAGTGTTTATTGACGGACGTACTAGTCACCAAGAGATCACCAGTACGAATATGAAGCGACTCAAATGTAGTCACTAGACAATATAGACTTCTCAATGGCAAAGGCCTTTCTTCCTTAGGGCAAGCCTTAAATATTGTCTTGCAGAAAAACTCATCATTAACTATATATCAGATAAATCAGAGTTGATAAAACTGTTAGGAGTGACGGAAAAAGGTATGAGCTGACCTTCATTACAGGTTGTCATTGTCACGGCGGTGCTACTGATACCTGGCTTAAATAACCTGGTAAAAGATTGCTCTGCCAAGGACCCTGTTGGAAAGTTTCTTTTTGGGGAAAACTTAGGTGAAAAAGGGAAAGCAACCAAAGCAATGCAAAGGACTGCATCTGAGACACTCCTTTATCCTCTTTTAAAAAACCTAATCCAAACACTCATAATAATATATTAAGGTAGGTATTTAAACTACAAGGGCTCGGTTGAAGGAGCAACCAAGACATCATCAAAGTCACCATCACAAAAAAATGACACCATATCAGCGAACACGGCGAAAGAGGTAAGTTTACCAGCAGGGAGGCTTCGTCATTTCTTGAAAGAGAGTGGGAAACAATAACCAATAACAAATTAATTCTCAATTGGTTACAAGGATTCAAAATTCCCTTTGGAGAAGAACCTGTTACACCCTTGTCTTAGCCAAAGTGTGCTAAACATTCAATATATTCTTTAGATGAGTTGTTATCAGATCCTCAATCATGTGGGTTTATTGAAAAATGCTTACCCTCCAAAAATCAATTTTTATCATCTAATTTTTTGATTACAAAGGCAGATAGAATCAGTAAAAGGTTTAAATTAAATTTAAAAAACCTGAACAAGTTTATGGATGCCCCCCCCCCCCCCCCCCATTTCAGATTGGAGAACTACCGGACCTCTTTAAGGCTGATTAGCCAGGATTGCTTTATGTCAACAATTGACTTAACGGATGCTTATTTCCCATTCATATTAACAAAGCCTACAGTCGATATTGAAGATTCATGGTGGGTTGTGACACCTATCAGTTCACTTGTCTGCCATTTGGGTTATCAATTGCCCCCTTTACCTTTACAAAGATCATGAGACAAATTGGACATATTTGGCACATAGATTGGCATATTTTTGGAAAAACAAATGGAAATGTAGGGAGGCTGTTAGAACGACTTGGCTTGACTATCAACTATAAAGAGTCAGTTGACTCCTGCAAAACAATCCAAATTTTTGAGTAAGTGCTAAATATCTTAAAAACAACCAAAATTATGGTTCTCGCCAGAGAATGCCTAGAAGACCTTCAGCGGTAAGCAGATAATATTGTTTTGCTTCAATAATATTAAGCTCGACAACTGGATGGGGAGCGGCTTGTGATGATCAACGAACATTCATGGATGGGGGTCAGAAGAGGAGCTGACAGAGCATATCAATGTTTTGGAGCTGAGAGCAGCCTTTAGTGCTTTGCTCGGGACCGAGTAGCATGTTCTGTTTTGCTAAAAATTGACAACACAGCCATTTCTTACACTCAAAAGATGGGAAGTGTACGTTTTCCTCGCCTGAGCGGTATCGCCAGGGAAATTTGACAATGGTGTGAAGTTAGAGATATTCGGCTTACAGCATTCAACATACCATCTGTAGCCGACTTCGAATCTCGAGTGCTGCCCACGGAAACGGAATGGGATTTGAATTATGAAATGTTAAATTAATTTCAGAAAGTTTCGGAAATCCTAATATAGATTTATTTGCGTCAAGTGTTAATAAGAAATGTGATAAATATGTATACTGGCTATCTGACTCAAGTTATCATGTTATAGATGCGTTTAGCATATTCTGGGGTGACGTATTCTTTTATATGCTTTTCCACCTATTGCTCTCCTTCTCAGAACAATAAGAAAAATAATATCTGACAAGGGTGAGGGAATCTTAATAGCTCCCGAATTGGTCATGTTTTCACCTCCTTCAAAGAAGTCTTTCGGAGCCTTCAATTCGATTTAAAACTAGAACCGTATTAATTGTAAACCCTCTTTTCAGAAATCAATTCCCTCCAAGCAGTTTCTGGAAGCATGGAAAGTCTCTTCCAAGCATTTAGATTAAAAGCCAGCATTTCTACTTTACTTAAGTCTAAATCATCATCAACAGTTAAGCATTATGAAGTAACTTACTTGGTGGCTCTTCTGTCAGGAAGAAGGTTTATTTTATTTTCAAGCAAGTGCAAATAAAGTCCAACGTTTCCTTCAACCGCAGTTTTATCAGAAGCCTTTCAAGTATGGAACATTTAATTCCCACAGGTCCGCACTTTCCTTATTGGTAAGAGCTGACTTAAAAGTCCAGCCAATGAGTAAATATTTTTAAAAGGTATATTTAGACTTCGATCTACACAGAGAATGTATAAATGTACATGGGACACATGTATAGTTTTGGATTGTTTGGAGAACGTAGGAAAAAACGAAGAGCTGGCTTTACCAGTATTGTCAAGGAAGTTAGCGATGTTACTAATATTAATTACAGCACAGATACTCCAGACACTAGCGTCTAGTAGAGTGGATTATATCCAGGTCTCACATGAAAAAATTCAGCTCTTCATTCCTGATCATCTGAAGATTACTTCTCCAAATACAATTCAACCCTGTATACATATACCTTTCTTCCAGGATAGACCAAACTTTTGTGCCGCATCGACATTGGTAGAAGATATAGTGTAACACCCACTGGTTGAGAGACAACACAAGTTTTTGGACTCTCTGAATTCTTTTTCAGTAGCTTCCTGAACTTCTGGGCTGATTTTTGTAGGACGCCCACATCCCTGCTTATCCAAAACACTTCCAGTCTCTCAATCTACATTTCGAATTGGTCAATTCCTCTCAACTATAGATGGGCGAATTCTGGGTGCCAAGTTACATCATTGATGTAACTTGAAAGATGAAAGGATTTCGACCATTTTAAAGTGAATCAACGCTCACTATAATCTGAAAGATAACGCAAATCATGGTTTAAGAAACGTTAACTACATGCTACTAATGAATTTTGACAGTAGTTAATGAAAAAAAAAGCAAAATTAGTCTGTTAGCCGATCTTTAATGCTCATCTCTCAACGAAAACATTCCGATCTTCAATTTTTTTTGTAAATATTACATGAAAAATATGTGAACAGCAGATTAAGAACTGGTTGGAAAACATTCCGATTTTCAATTTTGTTTGTAAATATTACATGAGAAATATGTAGACAGCAGATTAAGAACTGTGAAAAGAAGCTGATGGATCTAAAAGTGTTCAAGAGCTTTGAAGTTTTAGTGCAGTGGAATGTCTTGGGTCACAACTGCGGCGGACTTAGCTAAAGCTATGAGGCAATAGGCCAAGTGATCTCCTCTGCGTCCCGACGATGACTAATTTGACTATTGAACGCTCTATGATGTTTAAATCTTCGCTGTCTCGATGGTGTAGAGGGGTTGGGATACTGGATCGTCAGGCTAAGAGATATCAAGCGCTGTTCGCGTATCGGATATACCCTGCTGATGAATTACCCCAACTCCTCCACTCCACCGAGACGCCAGAGGTATAAATGCCACGGAGAGATCAATGGTCGAATCAGTCAACGTCGGGACGCAAGGTAGATCACTTCGACCCATAGACTTTAAAACTATAGATAGACCCCTTCACTCATTCATTAATTATAAGTTTGTTTACTTCCAACATGTACATGGAGAACAGAGGGTGCGCAGCGCGAGGGGAATCAAAAAATGGCCGCCGAGTCGGGAAATATGCGGCGATTCACAAGCACTTTTCGACCCCAAACATACACAAAACGCGTTTCTGAATGTAACACGACAAAAAGCACGTACTTGTAGTTCGCACGACTGGCCTCTTAGTTCACAATTCGTCAATTATAAATATTTTCAACCTGTGTCTTGAGACGTGCTGTAACTGGTATGCACCTACAGCCCATGTAACCATATCTGCCGTGTTTTCGGACGCTGAGAGCAGGCAACATCGCACCGACTCTTTTCATATGATGCCACACAAAGTTTTGTAAATAACGTATTCTATATTTAATTATTCCTCTGTGCTTCGACCATTACATTGCCTTTGATAAAACCTGCCTCAGTTGTAAACGAGACGTTAAGAATAAATTCCACTGAACCATGACTTCAAAGCTCGAAAAACCCTATAGAATGTGTTCTTACTGGCCGGTTATTAGATCCCGAAAGGTCTAAGTTACAGCTGATGTCGTTAGGAGTCAGGAAAAAATAAAGGCATTCAGGAATAGACGTCAGTTTGCTATTAATAACAAGATCTTGGTGATGTTTTCCCTGTTGTAGTTTATGGAAGTTACATAATGAAAGATTTTTTAATTAGTCTGGGGAGTGTAAGTTATGATGGTGTTTTGTGGAATGGTTATCAAAAGAAAAGTATTCTGTTGAAATGTTCTGTTATTCGTATATTAAAGGCTCAGAAACTGTGTCCAACGTACGATGAAGTACACTAGTGTCAATTTAGCTAATAGATACCATTCTTACATATGAGGTCACTCTATCCTTAGAACTTTGGTGGAACTAAAGTCTGAAATACTACGTATATGGGCTGAGTACCATGACTCACCTCTAAGTGATTCTTGCGGTATTGAACGCACTACTCGATTTTTGGCCAGGTATGCAAAACACTATAACTGAAAATGTTCACAGAGGCTTGGAATGTTAAAGATACAAGCCATCCAATGAGAAGCGAACAGGCTTCAACTTCCCTGAAAAAGGTCATCGACTGTTTTTGTTCCTGGACTGGATCTTTTTATCCATGGACCTTTTTGGTCCTTTGCCAGAAACTAGCGATGGATACAAGTGGATCCTAATCATAGAAGACACGGATAGCAAGTGGGTGGAAGTACAGGGTGTTCATTATAAAACTTCATCTAGTTGGCTGTGAAATGTCAAAAGAAAAGGATGGAGAAACTAAAGTCCATTTATTTTGATTATGTCATCCTTTTTTCACAAAATTTCATAGCCAGCTATATGAAGTTTTATAATGAACACCCCGTATTTCTTTGGCAGGCCAGCGCTGAACACTGTTCTTAATTGATAAAATTATCCTAGGGTACCCCGTAGATTAATCTAAAACAACGGTACTCATCCTAGGATTTCCTCAAACATTGAACCCAGCTTTCCAACCAGAACAAATCCTGTTTAAGGAAAAAATAGAACAACTATCAATCTTTCGATCACACAGAATGGATGAATAAGTTACCTTCTATTAGGTTCTCCACGAATACTGCTAAAAGTGAAGCAACAGGCAGCATTTGTTACATTTGAAAGATACTTGTGATCTCAAGATGATGTAAGCCGAGACATGAGAGCCATTCTTCAGAACGACTACTCTGCATGCCAGTTAAATGCGTATATGCGAAGTATTAGCTAAGTATTGCGTGACGTCCGTGATACGTTTGAGATCCAACAAGACTGTACCAAGAAGAGTGATGACCAGATGAGCCAAGCAGTCCCAAGTTATTAAGTTGGAGACAAGTTACTTGTTGAAACGATACCTTTAGTAGTCTGAAGATATGTATTTCAAGATTCACACTCAGGCATTATGATCCCTATCTAATTACCAGGGTGGTAAAATCCAAGACTATAAAATTGCATCGCCTGAAACCCCAACTGTTGTACTTGGCAAATATCACTCCCATTTCTATAGAGCCACCAATGAGATACCAGAGCCTAAGATCACTGAACAATCGCCCGCAGAGAACTTTGCCTATGATGACCCAGCAGAAAATACCTCCAGCCAACCTGATGTGCTACCTGAAGAATACAGGCTCGAAGAAATGCCCTCTGTGGTCACCCGTTCGGGACGTAACAGCGTTAAGTCAAAGTGCAATTGCTGCCACTGCATTGACACAGCTATGCTTACTCTTCCTCACCACCTCGGCTCGCTGAGTAAAGGGGGCAAATTGTAACACAAAACCTTTAAGTACAGATCTCGGAGGAGTTGGCAACATGGCGTTATTGCTCGGCAGTTAGTTAGTTCTACCAAGACCATGTAACAGGGTAGACGTGTAAACTCATTCTTTCGCGTTTAATAATTAATTTCTTTTATTTTCTGTACCGTAGTCACAGTTTAAGAATAGAAATAGTTCGAGCACTGCTTTCATATCTTCGAAATACTGAGAATTTTTTGGTGTGACGTTTTCAAAAGAAATTAGAGTCTGAATTCCAAAGCTAACGTGAGTGATGTGTGTTTTACTGGATACTACACTGCTAGCCAAAGTAGAGATCTTGGGTAGAGAGGACAGGAGCAGAAAGGTTCGGCGCCAACCATCTAGTGATCGAACTTGTTACATTACTGAACGATGCCTTAGTGGTATCTAATATGTTTCCTTGTCATAAATGAAGGGCAGTAACCTAAAGAATAGACCGGCATTGAACTATTGGATCTGTTGTCTCGTTTTCAACTCTAACCACCTACGCAACGCTACCATTTCTGAAGGCTTTTCATCGGCTTCGTGGAAGACGCCATTGCTGAGGAACCAACTGGACCTTTAAGGTCCAACAGGATTTAAACCCTGTTACAACTTGCCTGTAGCTACAGTCAGCTTAATAATCCAATGCGATTTAAATCAAAAGAATCGAAATCATCTCTTTGTAACACAAAATGGCATCTTACATTACCATGTTCACAGATTGCTTAAGGCTATGTCGGCTGAAAACTAGAAAAAAAGTTGGATTATAGTATTAAGCAGATTGTTCTTAACAAGGCATACGATTCTAACATCATATATACGTTAATTACGATATTTATTATACTTATAGGTATAGTCATGTTGCGCCGAAAGGTTTTGTCGTTGTCCCTTATCGTTCAAACAAATTAAGCTGAGATATCTAAGATTCCATTTCCAGAAAAGCATACAAAATCATGTATGCAATTATAAAAAAAAAAACAGTTTTGTAACGAAGTTACTAAATTTCCGGCGAAATGGGAAAGCGGTTCTAAGGTTATAAAAGTCCAGTTCAATAATTAGGATTTGCGAAAGGGAAACTACATCCGTTAACCGAAGGGTTAATTAAACACATAAAGGGCACTCACATAAAATAAACATTAGTTAGGCCCCATTTTGACACACTCACATACACGGGTCTTAGCGATTGCTAGACCCCCCCCCCAACCCCACCCACATAAAATAAACAGGGCTACAGCGTTTGTTGAACCTCATTTACATACCTACATATTCAGGCCAAAGCGATTGTTGGGCCCCATTCATACACATACATACACGGCTTAGCGTTTGTTGGGCCCCATTTCCACTTACACATATACACCCGACTTAGCATGTGTTGGGCCCGACTCACACAGGACACACGGGTCAAAGTATTTGTTGGGCCCCACACATACATTTCACCGTCAACTTACCGAATTAGTTAAATTCCCGTACCCGTTCCCATTCAAGAAAAGCTGACCTTATATTTTCCTTTAAATTACCGAGCGTTAGAGTGCTTCTCGTTATAATCCATAAAAGCCCTATACTGATATGTTTTTATAACCTTGTTGACATTGCATCTAAAAAATAGAGTTTTTCCGTATTGAGTCTACTGTGTACATTTCTCCCAAATCGCATCCAAAGACAGAACGCCTAGACATCCTTCTCCATCGTTTAAAAGCTCCCCGACAGGCATTCCAGTGTACCCTCTACCACGTAAAACCCTTAGAGGGTTGCGCCGGAAATAATTTTATTACCAGCTTGGACGACAAACGACCAACACCAACAGGCCCTTTTTCCCTCGCTTATTAAAATTCGTTACAGTTTTTTTAATATATTTGTCACTTCGCACCGACAAGTGGCTAAGATATGTGAAGATGAGGTTTGGCAATGTTATGACCGAGGTAGGATAAGTGACCGAATAGAACCAAACTACATTCTCTGCCCTAGACCGGTTTTGCTGTTATTTCAGTTCATCAGTAAAGTATAATATCAAACTCACAAATCTTACAGACAATACATAGCCTTTGGTTCAAGTCCATGCTGGAATACCAGCAAGGTATATACCGTAGTGATGACCTGAAATAACAGCGAAGCCGGTCTGTTGTTATTTTGGAAAATCAAATATTATTCCTCATGAAATCGGTTATATTAGTTTTAATTTTGATTAATAGATTTGTCATCCAAATACTCTTTGTCTGTTTCAATACAAGGGATCAAGAATCTCTTAAAATTTTCAAAACATAGTTTGAAAAAAAGGTTCTAGGCTGTTACGTGTCTTCTGGTAACTTTAGCTCTTTGTCTAAATACACTGCTAATTAGGATACAGGACAGTAGTTAAGTTGTGTTATGTTTGTGGTGTACAGCTTATGATTTTTATCTTGCCTTAAAAGTAGTCGACTTTCGGAAGCATAATCCAGTATACAAGTGCGGATCTGGTAACGCCAAAAACCTAGCTATAGCCTTAGCCATGGCCTTAAATTTATTAATACCGATGTTCTGCACTGTACATCTACCCTTCTGGTAGTTAAGAAAAAATGAGTTCGATACTGCATTATCTGGTCGAAGTTGCAAATATTTACTGCAATATTCGTAATAAGATCCACTTATGGTAAATTCACGAGGAATTTTATAAGGCTGTTGACAAGGAATTCTAACCACCATGGCAGTACTGAAATCCTGAATGTCATTGATAGTTATAGAGTGCAATTCGCTGCTTCGACAGGCGCCCATTATCCCAAAGATCATAGCAACCTTCAATATAAATTTTACTGTTAACTATTACAATACCACTACAACGAGGAAGAGTTGAAGTATCAGGTTTGACAACAAGAAAATGAGGAATTTTAGTAATTCAGAAAGGTCGATATTTCCATTGTATCTTCTACCCTTTTCATGATGATTGAAAACGTAGAAATACAACTATTCTTAAGCTCGTATCGATAGCCATCTATCTATACCTGAATAATAGTGGCGGAAATGTTACAGCGTTTTCAAGTGACAGCTCTAGAGCGCTCGGAGAGTATTCCCATCCTTTGTTTTGTCAATAAGAATAAAAGGGTGGGAATACTCTCAAAACGAAACAACTGACAGTAGGGATACTCGCGCTCGGAGAGTATTCCCATCCTTTGTCTTCTCAATAAGAATGTAAGGATAGGAATACTCTCAGAGCTGTTAGTATCAGTGAAATACTAAAGGGGCTCTTTACCGGTTCCAAACCAGGTACCTCACTAACTAATTTCATTATATTATACTTGCCTTGGTTGCTAAATAAACGTGGTCAGGAGCTTCAAAAATAAACCTTTCGAAATCCTCCCTGGAGAAGAGCTTCGACTTCTTGCCTTTATAACCTTTAGATTTGTTTTTGAGAAAAGTCCGTAATCTATAATACCTTTCCAGGTTGATATTGTGATAGACGCTCAGGGTGCTTCTTAGCATTGAGTAGTTTACCCACATTGTAGCGCAACTATATACCTGTGCTTGCTCTTCAAAGTATGTCATAAGTACGTCTTCCGTATACGAATCGTATCCTTTTGAAGTGCACCAATCCATAAACGTCTTGTAGGCAATTTCGTACCTTATTCTGGACTTCTCGGACAATGAGCTTAGTTCTTTTACATTATCTAAAAAGGAATATATTGTCGAATGAATCTGTCCAGAGCTACAGGCATATTCAATCAAGTTCGTTTTAATCTGATATTGCACTAAAGCATATCTATAGTAATCTTTCATTGCATAAGCTATTTTATACTTAATGTATAAAATTACCCACCAGGATTTGCAGGATGTATATCAAGTGATGTACAGGGTGTTCCGTAAGCACACGATCAAAAGGGAACTGCAACATTCACTGGTTCAAAAAGTAACCATTTGTTCAAACTTTCATTAAGAAAAAGTTTCTGGTTTCGCTGTTGACGCGCAAAAACTACAAGTTTTACTAAAAATGCTACAAGTTTCTGCCAAGAGCAATGCAATTTGGGAAAACATCAAGGTATCAAATTTAAAAAAAAAATCAATCGATTGAGACATCTAAATAAAAAGTTCTGGAAGTTTTTGTAACAACTTACCACTTGATCAATGCGAATGGACAAGTTTCTCTATCAAAACATAGGTTTTAATTAAAAATAAGTTTCCAGTACATATCATTAAAATCTATCTTAACGTTCTCTAGATTTTTTACAAAAAAAACACAAATTTTTCCAAGAACTTTGATCATCAATAGCAGCGGAATTAGAAACTGTTTCTAAATGATAGTTTAATCAAATCGTTTTGTTTTGACCCAAAGAACGTCACAATACCCATTTACTTACAGGACACACTGTATATATGTCAGTGACTCAGCACATTTTGCCTGTGATTGATGAAATTCCGGACGGAAACGACCGGATTATTGTGATATACAAGGTAGCTCATCAAAAAAAAAGAACCCCGTTTTTCTTCCAATTGAATAAATACATTCAAAATCACTCAGACACGTCAACTTTAGTATTTAGGGGCACACATTTTTGAATAGTTTCAACCCTCTAACCTGAACCTCAAAGTAAAGATAGGCATTGACCTTGAAATTTTAAATGGAAAGAGTGATACCTCGCTTTAAAGGTCTCATCAAGCTTTATTTAACTGGTAAATTTAATGTCATTTGATCAAGGCAATCCAAAATGGCGGCCGGTTAAACATTGCAAATTCGTAAACTTAACAGTCTTACTGTCAATTTAAGTAATTAGATTTGGTTTTCATTCTCTTGTCAGGTTAGGGACTCAAAAATGTATTTCTTTGACCCAAATAGTAAACTTGACGTCTTCGAGCGATTTTCGATGTATACAGGGTAATTCAAATTCGACCCTCACCATTGGGATCTCGGAAACCATAAGAGATAAGAGGTTGCTTGAATTGAGGCAAAGCTGGGCATTTCTAAGTTTTATCCTAATTTCCTAGTTTTATATAATATATAAAAATTCCAACTGCGTCCGAAGATATTAAAAAAAAACGAAATTTTGAGAAAATTTTTATTTTTTTCTGAGAATTTGAAGAGAAATCTAGACAAGACATATTTTCAAGAAATCGAAAACGATTGATACATTGGCAGCTTTTTCTCCTCTACAATATGGCGGCGGCATATTTCTATTCCGACGTTTCGATTTTCGGCAGCCGTCAACAACTTTTTTTTCGTTATGGGCGCCATATTGAATTTTTAGACAGAAAAATTGTGCGTTTTAGTCTGATTTCAACGATGTATAATTGGTTATAATTTGCTTTCGTAAATGTCCAAAAATTTAATTAAAACCGACATGGTCTTAGTTGGCCTTGACCATAAAAACTTCCTGTTTTATGACATCACTTGAAAGTAGTTGATAAACGAGATTAGGCTGTTAGCACATAATATTTTCAATTAAAATTAATTTTTCAAGTCAAGTGAAATGGGATATGTTAAAGCTTTAATTCAAAATTTGATATGAACAAAAAAATTAGAAACTAGAAACAACTTTAGATGTGAAAAAATATTACAATAAGTGCTCAAAATGACGCCCTTCTTCTTGGATACATAAACGAGCGCGACGATGTAAATTAGAGACAGTACTGGCAATATCCCTTCTACAATCTAAAATGTTTTCCGGGTCCAATGCAATTTTTTCCTGCCTATAGCTTAAGCAGACATTATGGCGATGAGGCAATGGGCGAAGTGATCTCCCGTGCTTTCCGACGTTGACTGATTCGACTGCGGTGAGCTCCGTGGTGTATATCGCCGCGGCCGTTGCGCTGCAGTGGAGGGACTGGGGTGGGGGAATGATAGCGTGAGATTTCCGCGCACTTGCAGTATGTCGTAGAACTCGCTTCAGTGGTTTCTAGTTTGCATTTAGAAACGATAACCAAACAGCTACTTAGGTTGGTTGAAAATAAGCTTATAGTAATAATCGACCCAATCTGTATTGCAATTTCCGAAAAGGACCTTTATGATGATCATAGAAATTAAGCACTGACGCTTTTGAATAAACAGGTTTTAACCAGCCAATTTGTTGATTTGAAACATGGTGGACAACAACCCTTTAAACTACAGATCTGATCATTGACCAAGATTATCTAGTCTAACGCTATTAATTATTTATCATTGTAAACTAAATTTCCTTGACTTCTTTCCTTTTTCCTCGAAATGGAAGGAAGAAATTTCTTCCTTCCTTTTGAAATTGTTGTCGTGTTTAAAGATCTCAGAGGCCCCACTCGTTAGTCTCGTTAGTTGTCGGAGAGAGACGCTGCGATTGGTATACCATGTCCTCCTCGTTGAAAAGGATGGTACTTTCGGAGAGAGCGTGCTCTGCTACGACTTTCGTGTTTGTCCCAGCCTGCAACCCTTTATCTTCCGTAATCCTTGGTTGACACTGCGATTTGTGGTGCCAATGTATACCAAGCCACAGTTGCATGGAACTCGGTAAACTCCGAATGCCGATAGGGGATCTCTGCCGATGTTGGTCGATCTCAAGCTCTGTTATATTGTACGAGTGGGTTTAGAGGTAGTTTTAACATTGTGCTTTTCCAGGAGCCTACCGGGGTGTAGCTGACCCAAAAGACAACCTCACCAGCACGTGGTGCACCCTGCTAGAAAAACTGACGAGGCACTGTCGGCCGAATGGTTACCGGTATAAGTAATCCCCTCTTGTCGGCCAACAGCAGCGGGTGGAGGACCTGACAAGAGATAGGGCACCTTCTTGCCCTTGGAAGAAGAAATTCTCCCTAAAGGCGGATGAAACTGCTACAAGTTCAACGGCATGGAGATGCAGAAGGCAACGGGAAACCACTGCATTAAGGATCCTTAGGGATTTTCCAAGACAAACAATAATGGCAACACAAGATAATCAGGCCCCTAGTCCGTGGAAGACCTTAGATGGTCAAGGGGTGCGAAGAATCCCCACGTTGAAAAACACTAATGTAGTAAAGACGGAACTTAAAGAAGCACTTCGACTTGGCACTTGGAACGTTAACAGCATGTATATGCCAGGGAAAACCCATAATATAGAGCAGGAAATGAAAAGACTGGGAGTGAACATCTTGGGAATAAGTGAGACAAGATGGCCCGGTCGTGGAAAAATCAGACTGAAGAACGCAGTGTTGTTTTATTCCGGAAACGAAGACACCCACCACTATAACGGAGTAGGCATTATGGTGGACCTGGACACCAGCGGTTCTATCATTAACTTCATACCACTCTCTGATAGAGCAATGATGATACAACTAAGGGCCACACCTAAAAACCTAAACATCATTCAAACATATGCCCCAACAGCCGACAAACCACAGACAGAGTTGGAGGCATGGTATACAGAAGTCAAACAATTAATAGCCGCCACAAATAAAGACGACATCACCCTTATCCTCGGGGATTTCAATGCCAAGATAGGTAGAGGAAAAAGTGGGGATACCGTGGGTGAATACGGTCTGGGAATTAGAAACGAAAGAGGCGCTACCCTGGTCCAGTTCTGCCAAGAAGAAAAACTGATGGTTTCCAACACATGGTTTAAGCTACCTGTACGTCGCCTCTACACATGGAAATCCCTACAGGACACCACAGAGCATCCGGTCAGGAATCAAATTGATTATATACTGGTTCCAAAAAATATAGAAATGGAGTGCTTGGTGTTAGGACATATCCAGGAGCAGATGTCGAGTCAGACCATATTCCCGTAGTGGCACACTTTCGTATTAGACTTAAGAAACTTAAAAGAACGCAGTCCAACAAACCAAACGTAGCACTACTACAGAATGAACCCGAACGACAAACAATCACTGACAAACTCAACAATGAGCTCAAAAAGCTTATACAAAAGAACGAAATGATTCCTGATACCGAGAGCCCTGACAGGATCGAGGACACCTGGAATTCATTCAAAAAAGCTATATTAGACACACAAAAGCCGCTAGTAACACCAAACAGAACGAAACAACATAAGGAATGGATGACCCAAGAAATACTCATGCTGATGGAACAGAGACGTAGCTTCAAGAACACGAGCGCAGAAAAATATAGGGTAACCCAAAAACATATCAGAAGAAAAATCAGAGAAGCCAAGGAAAAGTGGATGGAAGAAAGGTGCCAAGAAGTAGAAGAACTATACAAAAAACACGACCTCTTCAATTTACATAGGAATTTCAAGGAAATTACAAGTAGTCGAAAATACCCAGCCTTGTCCCATATAGTTAACCAGGACAACAAAATAATCACAGATGATGGCGAACTTAAAAAGGTATGGGCAGAATATGTGGCAAATACATTTGAAAGCAATAGCCCTCCTTTTCACAGTCAAGATCCGACGGAGCCGACACCGGAAATACTTCAATCGGAGGTCCAAAAAGCACTAAGAGAGATAAAAACTAAGAAAGCAGCAGGCCCAGATGACATTTGCCCAGAGATCCTAAAACTTATAGGAGAGGAAAACATACACATCCTGGTTCAACTTTTTAACGATGTCTATACATCGGGATACATCCCCCGAGATTGGCTGAAATCAATCTTCATACCTATTCCTAAAAAACCCGAAGCACGGAAGTGTGCAGAATTCCGATTGATTAGCCTGATGAGCCAGGTGTTAAAGGTGTTCTTGAAAATCATCCATAGGCGCATACGTGCAAAATGCAAACAGGATGTAAGCGAAGTGCAAATGGGTTTCCGCGAAGGAATGGGTACCAGAGAGGCCTTGTTTGCACTCTCTGTCCTACTACAAAAATGCAGAGACCAGCGAAAGGAAGTGTACCTGTGCTTTATAGATTACACAAGGGCCTTTGACTGTATAGATCACACCAAATTATTGGAACTACTGGAAAGAAAGGGTGTCGATGCCCAGGATTTAAAGATCGTACAGAATCTCTATGAACAGCAAATAGCATCTGTTAAACTGGAAAACACCGAAACAAGCACTGTACCCATAAGGTGTGGAGTCAGACAAGGGTGCGTACTTAGCCCCATGCATTTTAATATGTATTCAGAAATCATTTTCCAAAACGCTCTGGACGAGGCGGTGGACGGTCTGAAAGTCAATGGGAAACTCATAAACAATCTAAGATATGCTGACGATACAGTGATAATTGCGGACAGTCCTGAAGGACTGCAACGCCTAATCGACAGCATATCGGTTTCCGGGGACGAAATGGAACTGAAGATTAATATCTCAAAAACGAAGATCATGCAAATAAGCCGCAACCCAAACAACCATCCCAACATAAATATATACAGAACACCTATAGAGCAGGTCACTAAATTTAAATATCTGGGAAGTTGGATCAGCGAGGACCTCGATCCTGAGATAGAAATAAGATCCCGCATAGAGCAAGCGAGAACTAACTTTATTAAGATGCGGAACCTATTAACGGACAGAACACTCAACTTAAACATAAGATTTAACTTCGTTAGATGTTATGTGTATTCCACGTTACTGTATGGAGTCGAGGCCTGGACGCTGAAAGTCAGCGGCATTAATAAACTGGAAGCATTTGAGATTTGGGTGTACCGCAGAATGCTGCGTATTCCATGGACCGATCGTACCACTAATCAAGAGGTCTTACATAGGATGAACAAAGACCGAACAATCCTCGAGACCATAAAAAAGCGAAAGACCGCTTACCTTGGCCATGTAATGAGACAGGACAAATACAGATTCCTACAACTGATTATGGAGGGCAAGATTGAGGGAAAGCGTGGTCGTGGACGTAGACAGTGCTCTTGGCTGAAAAACATAAGGGATTGGACAGGCTTAGACTCAAACTCCCTGCTGAGAAGAGCCCAGGACAGAGCCGAATTTGCCAGAATTGTTGCCGATCTTCATTGAATGGAGAAGGCACTTCAAGAAGAGCCTGCCGAACCTGTCGGCTCACAAATTCCCTGCACAGGTGACCATTTTGATTGGCAATCTGGCCCTCTATTACTCCACTCAATTACCTCACATTAGAAGAGCTTGAGGGAGAGTGTCTTAAGCTTGAAACCAAAGTATCGGTCTGACAGTTATGTCCCTCCAAGTCGAAAAAAACACCAGTTTATGGAGCCCGATTTTGCCTTTGTAGCTGGTCAATCTATTTCTATTCCAAATGCCATCTATTCCTGCCCAGTATTGATAGTATATCAAATATGGTATCCTGCGTGTCTCCAAGCTGTCAAGACCCACTACGGAAAGCTTCTCACCTTCACCCTGCTTCAATCGTATGGAAATGTGGTTATGCTTCTTTTCGGATTTGTAACCTTAGAACACTGCAGACACCCAATTATTGGTTGGTAAGGGTTTATCTATTGTTCGTTTACAAAATATTCCAAATGTAAACCAAAATTTAAAAATCTCTTATTGCGAGCGACTCTCATAAGTTTGAAGTTTTTTAGTACAACTATTCAGTTTTTATAGGTTTTGATACGAATTTGTACCGACATTTTATTTTTTCAAAAAGTTAATTAATTTTGACTCAAAATTTTATTGACTTCTATAATGGAATATTAAGACTTTTATACAGTTTTTGTAATAATGTTAACCACTTATATAATAAATTTATTAGTTTTTCCTAAAAAAAGCAATTTTGACAGTTTTGGCTTTAATATTTAATTTGTTTTCCCAAAGATCCACTAAGGAAAGCCACCCACCTTCACCCTGCCCCTACGGCCGGTAAGGTAACGGCACAACCACCTGAGAAGCGCTCCTGAGACACCGTATGACTCCAGCTTGGACAGCAAAAGATCATGGTTCACCCTGTCAACTGGCCTGTCACCCTGGCCTTTCGAAAGTCGCGTAGAATATCCATGCGAATCCCGTTGATACAAATAAGACTAAAGCCAGGACATCCTGGAACTGTAAAAAAACTGGCCACTTTAATAGAAATTGCTCTAATCCCAGAAAGATTAATTGCTATAGATGTGGATATCCTAATGTGACAGTGCGTAACTGTCCTAAATGCTCAACGTCGGGAAACTACGTTGTCCAATGTTAGGCTTTCTTGGTCCTGGAGCAAGTCGTACCCTGGTTGGATTGCCAGGTTATGAAATTTTAACAACTTGGCAATATTGCCAAATTGTTCCAACACTGGCTAACCACTACATATTTTCAATGAAAGGAAGATTTCTACGAACAAATTGATGGTGTAGCTATGGGCAGCCCCTTAGTCCAGTAGCAGCCAATTATTTTATAGAAATTTTCGAGGCCAAGGCGTTGGCAACGGCACATAAGAGGCCAAAGTGCTCGTTCCGATACGTGGACGACACCTTTGTTATTTGGAGCCATGGCGAGGGAGAAGTTCAGAATTTCCTCTTACACTTCAACTCTATCAACCCAAAAATTCAATTCAATATGGAGATAGAAAAGGAAGGACGCTTACCGTTTTTTGATGTTTTGGTATCAAGGAGGCTGAATGGAAAGCTTGCACACACCGTTTATAGAAAACAAACACACACCGATTCCTCAATAACGGATCAAATCATCATCCCAGACAGACAAGGGGAGTCATAAAGACTCTGTCTGTGAGAGCCAAGAGAATTTGTGAGCCGGCTGAATTGGAACGGAAAATAAAGCATCTGGAAAAAGCCTTTGGTTGGAATGGATACATCAAGCACGTGGTCGATAGGGCTGTCCGTCCAAGGAATGTAGAGCACCAGGAAGGAACAACGGGAGAATATGAAGAAATCGGGATGGACTGCTCTACCATACAACCACAAAGTAACGGACATGATCGACTGGCTACTGGAAAAGCACGATGTTAAAACTGTCTTTAAATCCACTTGTACAATACAATCGAGCTTGAGATCGGTAAAAGACCGCAGAGATCCCCTATCGGCATCCGGAGTTTACCGAGTTCCATGCAGCGGCGGCGCGGTATACATTGGCACCACAAAATGCAGTGTCATCACGAGGATTACGGAACACTAGAGGAGTTGCAGGCTGGGATAAGCACAAAAGTCAGCAGTGGCACGTTCTTTCCGAAAGTCACGACATTCTTTTCAACGTGATGTATATCTTATATCAATCGCACCGTTTGTATCTGAGACTAACGAGAGAAGCCATTGGAATCTTTAAACACAAAAATAATTTCAACAGAAAGGAGGAAATTACGTTTCTAAATGCAGACTGGAAGCGAGTCCTACAACATACTTCAAATGGGCCGAAACCCCGCTCGTCCTCTACCCCCACCCCAGTCCCTCCACTGCAGGGCGACGGCGAGGGAATAAATACCACGGAGCTCACACAGTCGAATCAGTCAACGTCGGGAAGCACGGAAGATCACTTCGCCCATTGCTTCATCGACTTTGATAATGTCTTCCGCAGCTGGAGAGTCAGGGAGAAATCCTATTGGACCACGGCGTCACAGCCCCGAAAACACAGATTGTATTTTGACCTGCGTGAAAGCCTTCAAAGTCTAATAATCTCACATCTTGTTACCGGACCATATTTGCTGTTTTAGCAAGTTCTTTTGCCCCTAACAATAATTTGCCTACATTAAGTTTTATTTCTACCCTAAGCCTCCGAAAATCACTGTCACAATACAACCGAAATGCAATATCTCCCTGACAGCTAATTATTCTTTCCTTGAAATTATTTACTATTTTCTCGAGCAGTAGCCTCACCAATAATTTGTTTTGTTTCATTTTTTTTAATTCCGGAATTGTTTCCGAATATTTTGAAAAATAACAACTTACTGGGACCCCAATGAATGTTTCCCCATTGAATGTTTCTGAAAATCTAAAAATGTTACCTTTTTCAGAAAAACATGTGGTAATGATGTAGAGCTTCTTAACAAATCTGGTATTAAATTATGGCAATGTCAATAGTGATTAAACACAATTGCAAGTCAAACTCAAAGCACTCCCTCAAGCATGTCAAAGCCCCTGTTGCATTACTTGGTAGCTGAAAAAGAATTGGTGGTATGTGGCAAATAAGGAAAAAGTACAACAAACTTCTCTACAACTTTATTAATTAAATAACATATTTTTTCAAAAAACTATGCAGTCAGATAATAAGGCGTCAAAATTTAACGTATTTAGGTTAATTAATAACTAATAATAAAACTATTCTCAAGTTGCTGCTCATAAAATTTTGTTCGTTTTGGTTAGAGCTGCAAATGGTGTGCGAGCTTCATTTAGCTTTAAAAGTGTTCAATTTTCGGAAACTATACCCGGTATACAAGTGCGGATCCGGCAAGTTCAAAAACCTAGCTACATCCTTGCCCATGGTCCTAAATTTATTAATACCGATGTTCTGAACGTTACATTTACCTTTATAATAGTTTAAGAAAAATGAATTGGATACCGCATTATACGGCCGAAGATTGAAATAGTTCTTGCAATATTCATAGTAGGCTCCGCTTATGGTGAACTGGCGGGGACTTTTAGATATTTGAGCCGGAATTGTAACCAACATGGCGATGCTGAGGTCCTGAACGTCATCAACAGTTAAGGAATGTAGTTCGTTGGTAACACAACCGCCAATTATTCCAAAAATCATAACTACCTTTAAGTAAACTTGCTGTTAATTAATAATAAATTGGCTAAAACTTAATTGCACTAACCTTCGTTGCTAAATAAACATGGTCAGGGGCCTGAAAAATGAACTTGTCAATTTCGCTCTGGGTAAACGGCTTCGACTTCTTAGTATTCCCTTTTTGTTCTTTAGATTTGGTTCGAAGGAAAGTTTTTAGTTTATGATATGTTTCTATATTAACATTTTGATGGACATTCAGTGTGTTTCTTAACATTGAATAATTGACCCACAGCGTTCCGCTACTATACGTAAGCGCTAGTTCGTTAAAGTATGTACATAAGACTTCTTCGCCGTAGGATTCATAACCATGTAAATTGCACCAATCCATAAAGCCTTTGTAGATGCTCTCGTACCTTGCTTTAGACTTTTCGGACAAGGTACCTTGCTCTGTTACATCTAAAAAAAATTAATGCATTGTGAATTTCTAGAATAACCCTCGAAAATGTTTAATATGATTCTAGTAAGGATGTTTGGTACTGCAATAGGTTAAATACTATTTAACATCTATGTATACTTTATATTTTATTTATATTATAGATTAACCATAATTACTCGCGTATCTGTTGAGTTGATAAACATTAAGTTTTCCGCTATGAAATGAAATAGTAAGCATAGTATACAGTGGCTCCATTTTCATGTGAATAGTACCTATAGGAATAATTGTTCTTATTGGAGATACAACATCGGTTAAATGGGGAAAGTTTTAGAACATCACATAGTCATCCCAAACTGGAGAAAAAATATTGGATTTTCGAGTTTTCTTTAACGAGATTTCAAAAAACTAAAATAGTATATTATTGTACTAGGAACAGAAGCTTCACTTTTTGTGCTGAAGCTGTAGTTTGAGAGCCGAACGAAGTGAGCTAAAATTCATTGGTGCTGGTCGGTATTAAGCATTACAGAATTTCGTGGTTTCTTTGTAATTTACAATAAAGAACGCATCAAATTAAGTAGTTTAAAGCAAAAAAAATTACGGAATATCTATATTTGCACCAAAAAAATAACAACAAAATAACAAGAAAATTGAACGGTTTCATTCAACATCCATAATTAAGTGCGATTTATCTATTTCGCGTTAGCTGTCGCTGTCAGCTATTAGACCAGCTAGGTTGCCAGTTCCTCTCACAATACCCATAAACTAAGCCATAAATGGCCTATGGCCATAAAACGCAGGCAAAGGCAAAGTAAAACTCTAGTTCATTTCACTTTGCTTTTGATTAAATTGGTTCAGGTTAGTTCAGTTATGTTTTTCCTTTGGTTTAGTTAAAACTGTGATTTA
Organism: Taphrorychus bicolor; assembly: GCA_951812265.1. Classification (NCBI taxonomy): domain Eukaryota; kingdom Metazoa; phylum Arthropoda; class Insecta; order Coleoptera; family Curculionidae; genus Taphrorychus; species Taphrorychus bicolor. The sequence continues at coordinate 5,428,017 of OX638300.1, forward strand.
CGGCGGCCCGCGAGAGGCGCCTTTGGACCTATTGGTTAGGTTAGTTCAGTTTTATTTGCCTTTGATTAGGCCAGGTTAGTTGAGTTCTGTTTTTGCTTTGGTTAGGTTAGTTTAGTAACTTGTCTTTAAGAAGGCCATTAGGCGCATCTGCACCTTGCCGCAGCGGCCCTTTAGGCTGCGCATAATTGTGGGCTCTGTTGGTTAGGTTAGTTCAGTTTTACTTTGCCTTTGGCTTGGTTAGTTCAGTTTTACTTTGCCTTTAGTTAGATTATTTCAGGTTAATTCAGTTCTGTCTTTCCTTAGGTTAGGTTAACTTTAGTTATGTTTTTTTCTCTCTATTGCTTAGGTTAGTGCAGTTTTAATTTGCCTTTGGTCAGGTCAGGTTAGTTCAGTTCTATTTTTGTTTGGGTTAGGTTAGTTTAGTTACGTTTTTCCTTTAGTTTGGTCAGTCCTGTCGGATTTGTCTTTAAAGGCGGCCCGTTAGGGCCGCACCTGCACCTTGTCGCAGTTAGTTCAGTTTTACTTTGCCATTAGTTAGATTATTTCAGGATAATTCAGTTCCGTCTTTCATTAAGTTAGGTTGACTTTAGTTATGTTTCTTCTTTGGTTTGGTTAGTTGAGGTTAGTTTAGTTTCGAAGCAAAACAAGTTGCGGAATATTCATATATGTACTACAAATATAAGAAAAAAATAACAAGAAAATTGAACGATTTCATTTTTACGTTCATAATTAAGTACAATTTGCTGTCACCTATTAGACCAGCTAAGTTGCCAGTTCCTTTCACAATATCCATAAACTAAGCCCTTTCGAAAGGAGTTAGCTAAGTATGTATCGGATTCCGCAATGGCACTAAAACTCAGGCAGCCCAAAGGCAAAGTAAAACTGTATTTCAGTTGGTTAAGTTAGTTCAGGTTAGCCGCAATGTTTTTCCTTTGGTTTAGTTAGTTCAGTAAAACTTGTCATTACGACGGCTCGCGAGGGGCGCCTTCGGACCTGTTGGTTAGGTTAGTTCAATTTTACTTCACCTTTGGCTAGGTCAGGTATTCAGTTCTGTTTTTATTTTGGTTTGGTTAATTCAGTTAAACCTCTCCTTTATGGCGGCCTGTGAGGGAGCTTTTCGACCTGTTGGTAAACTTAGTTCAGTTCTGTTTTTATTTTGGTTTAGTTAGTTTAGTTATGTTATTCCTTTAGTTTGGTCAGTTGTACTTGACTTTTGCACCTGCATCTTGCCCCAGCGGCATTAAAAGGCCGCTTCGGAGCTTGTTGATTGCTGCCCATAAGTGTGGGCTCTGTTGGTTAGGTTAGTTCAGTTTTTCTTTGCCATTGGTTAGGTCAGGTTGGTTCGGTTCTGTTCTTGTTTTAGTTAGGTCAGTTTAGTTAAGATTTTTCTTTAGTTTGGTCAGTCCAATCGTATTTGTGCTTTAAGGAGGCCCGTTAGGGCCGCATCTGCACCTTGTCGCAGTTAGTTCAGTTTTATTTTGCCTTGAGTTAGATTATTTCAGAATAATTGAGTTCTGTCTTTCATAATTTTAGGTTAACTTTAGTTATGTTTTTTCTTTGGTTTGGTTAGTTGAGGTTAGTTTAGTTTTACCTTTTTTGAATTAGGTTAGTTCAGGTTATCAGACTGAGGGCACATTAGTTCAGGTTAGTTAACATTAGTACACTATTTGATTATTTCTTTATTTTCTCATTTTTTATTTAAGTTTTGCAACATTGCACAGCGACAAGAGCATTACAACGATCAGTCATTGTCATGAATGTAATTTCATAGTTGGTTTCTTGAATGATGGAGGACAAAAAGATTTTCAATTCAATTTCTTGTTTGCTTATAATTATTTAATGAAATCAAATGATAAGAAGCCTGAATCTTATTGTATTGTATTCAATGTGAGTGGACTTATACGGTCCTCCACCGCGACCTGCGGTCAATTGTGGCTCACTCGAAGTGTTACCAGCAAGGTTTGCCCCTGCTAGCTCCATTAGCTGTCATCCGTTATGCCCGATCTGGGCATAAGCTCAACGAATCTGATGAGTCTCTCTGGCGACACTGCGTTTGCATCTTGATGTTCAATGATCGTGTTTCCGAACAGTGAGTATAGCCGGGCAGTCACATAGGACGTGCTCAACTGTCTCGTCGTCCTCCAAGCACAGCCGACACTCCGTCTCTTTGGAGAGTCCGAGTCTGTGCATGTAAGATCTTAGGTGGCTATGTCCTGTGTACAGTGCAGTGGCCACTCAGATTTGTCTCCTATTTAGTCTGACGAATGGTTGGGCTTTTGCTCTCCCTGGTCCCGTGATAAATTTCTTTGAGTGTGATAGTCGGGGTAGGTTCTCCCACCAGTCCTGGGACTTGGCATTGCTCCATTTCTGTAGTTCAGCCTTGACCAGAAAGTATGGGACTCCCCGTGCCGGCTCCGGGCCTACGAATGCAGAGCCCGCCGCGTCGCCCTCCTAGTCGGCCCTCTCATTGCCTTCGTGACCTCGATGGCTCGAGATCCATACCAGTGTGACGCTGCTCTCCTGCGATAGCGTGTGCAGATGTGCATGTGGCAGTTCCCAACAGTTTTGGAATTGCAGCGCAAAGCCATAAGCGCTAAAAGCGCTTCCCGACTATCCGAGCAGATCTTTATTGATCTATTGTGTCCTCCCTCCACTAATAGGTGGGGGCGCTCGGGCACACAATTCAATGGCATGTATCTGTGCCTGAAACACTGTGGTGAATCGGCCTAGGCTCTCTCTTACACATATGCCATCCGATCTTCCATACACTCCGCAGCCAGCCCCTTCGTCGGTTTTGGATCCGTCCGTTACCAGGTACTTCGTGCCATTTGTAGATCTTCGCTTCGTTCGCCACAGTCTGCCCGTGATGGAACCTTGACGACGTAGCGAGTGTCCAATGTACGTTTTGATGCCATTAGGTCGGAGACCATGTTCAATACCGCAAGGCCTTCGAAGCTTGGGCATTGTTGGTAGTAGATAATCAAAGCGGATTCTAGCCCAATTTCAAGGTCACAGGAATATCCATGAGCCTCCTAGATAACGCTAGACGAGGTTGCTAGACGTTGACCTTGAAAATCGCGCTCATGACCTTGAAAAGTGACCTTGAAAATCGAAAATCGTCATTCCACGCTAGTCACTGACCTTGAACGCCGGTGTCACCTTGAGAGGCTCTGACGAGCGCTTGAGGGAGATCTCGAAAATTGCAACAAACATCCTTGACAGATCCGCGCTAAAGGTAACCTTGAGCCGTTCACTGATGATAGATGTGCGTAACCTTAAGCGCCTATGCGCCGGCCTCTTAACCTTGAGAGCTTGCTCACCCCCCACCTCAAATGCTATATAAGTAGTAGCCGAGCTGTAAATTCATAGTCGCAAAGATGTCTTCATTCATTAATGATTTACCATCGAATGGCTGCCATCGAATGGCTGCGGTGCTATGTCCGTCGCTTGTTGCAGCCGGTATGTCGCTTTCATTTCCTCTCGATCCAAGAGTATTGGAAGTGGAAGCAGGTCGAGCATGCGCTCCATGGCTGTCGTGGGCGTCGTTCTGAATGACCCCGTGATGCAGAGACATATTTCTCTTTGCAGAGAGGACAGTTTATCTTTGATAAAGCTCTGTCTGCTCTTACTATACCAAACAATGGCCCCATACGTGATTATCGGTCTTAGTTTGTTGGGTTCCCATCCCCAATGATTTGCCGCACAGATTCTTGCACGACCAAAGGGAGAAAGCGCCCTCCTAACGATACGAGTCACATGTCGGGTACATGTGAGTGATTCCAGGATGACTCCTAGAAATTTTACTTCGTTGGTAAACGGGATTGTGGTCCCGAATAAAGATGACGCTTTCAAGAAGTCCAGCCTCTTCCTTCGGGTAAATGGCACAATCACCGTTTTCCTAGGGTTTATTGCTAGGTTTTCCTTTGGTTTCCTAACCTGAACACCAGCTGTATACAACATCCACCACCTATTGGAATGTGCTGGAGATTTATTGGTATGGGTGGTTTCTTATAAGGGTAACGATGTCGTCTGCGTATGGTTGAACCTCGACTCCCCAAAGTAGCCAGAAGGTCTTCCACTGGTAGGGACCACGGGAGTGGTGAAAGGACCCTGTGGACAACCTCCCGCTGTTGTAAATCTGATGGTGTCATCGTTTAATGATGTAGTGATTAGTCTGGATTCTTAAGATAATATGGATAAGAAGCTTTGTCGATTATAATAATTTAATTTCAGTTTAGTTTTTGAGCTCCCCGTAACCCACTTTGTACTCCAAGCTATTGTCTGGTTTTCTTGGTAGAAGATTCTATTATATACGCATTAATTTTTTTTTAATAATTGTTGGTACAAATATGAATATCCCCCAAATTGTTTGGCTTTAAACTATTTAATTTGATACCCCCTTTATTATAAATTTCAAAAAACCTCGAAATTCCGTAATGCTTAATACCGACCAGACCCAAATTTATTATATGGTCTGCTGCAAAAAACTTCAAAGTATTCACGAAAATCGTTTTATTGGCATGTGTCCGACAAAATGAAGAGTTCGACGCTGTAGTCCCAGTACTCCATGGTAAAATCATTACTAAATATAAAACATGGGTTGGACATCACGAAATACTTGAAACTGCGTCCATATCTGAAGAAGAAAATTGTAGGCTATTCCGCGAAGAAAAAGGCGAGAGTATTTACCAGGGAATAATTCGGAAAATTCTTGTCCGAGGCTTCTGATGACAAGTGTCTTGCCATGAAGGTTAGGTAATTTAGAATAGAAAATTAAAATAAAGTAATTCTAACATGCTTCCTTTATTTAGGCTATAATGGTAATTGGAATTTCGGGAGCTTGCCCTTGCGATGAAATGGTAAAAATGAAGACTGACGATATAGAAGACCTTGGAAGCTTACTTCATGTAAAACATTTCTGAACTTGTTCAGACAATATGCCTCTTTAAATATGCCTCTTTTTCATAAAATTCAAGATTGGAAAATATCATCGTTCAGTTATGGGAATCCATAAAATCGGTGAAGCATCCAAAGAGATTGCACTGTATTTACAGTTGCCAAATTACAAGGAATATATTGGGCACAGTTTGCGAAGAACATCTGCCACATCGCTAGGACATGGTGGTGCTGATGTTATAACGTTGAAAAGGCATGGAGGCTGGAAGTTGAGAACCGTGGCTGAGGGATACTATACGAGGAATCCATGTGTAGTAAGAAGAAAATCGAAAAACAATTTTACACGTGCCAGAGGATAACATGCGTGTAACACCAACACATTGTAAACCCAGTGGGAACAGCTCTATCACCAAGCGTGCAACAAAGATTGTTACTTCCGAAACATTAGTTACCGAAGAAGTTGAGGGATACTCGAGGAATAGATGTGCAGTACAAGAAGATAATCGAAAAAGAAACCTACACGTGCCAGAGGACAATAAGCCTACAGAAACAACAAAAAGTGAACCCAGAAGAAGCAGCACTACCACCGAGCCTGTCAGAGAGATTGTTACTTCCGAAACATTAGTTACCGGAGAAATCAACTCCTCCAGCGCAATTCAATTTGAAAAACGTAACTTTCAATCGTTGTAATTTTTATTTTATGAATAAGTAACTTCAGAGAATTTTTTAATAATAGATTAACTATTTAACGAAACCATAACAGTTTTATTGATTTACTGAACGAATAATTGATTGCAAGTAGATTGCGCGGCACTAAAGGTACAAGGGCAGAAAAAATACTTTTTTCCTTGGTTTGCTGCCGCTTGATTTGCCTAACATCCACCGTCCTAGAAATCTGACTTCTACCGCCTGCATTGACGTACACAAAGTGACGTTTTTTTAACGTTTGGAGAAAAACAATTTTCAACAACAACTTTTTTTTTTGATTTTACACTATCCCGTTAAGAAGTTGTTGTACTGTTGTACGACGTTTGGAGTTTTCGAGGTAACCTTCAACTTCGTTAAGTTAGAGGAATTTTTGGTGAGGAAAAATTTTAATTTTACATGGACCAAAACTTGGTCTCAGTAGGAAGATGATCCTGACCACAACACACAAAATATACGTCGATTTCTAATAATCGCTACTTCATTACTAACGTACCAAGTCTCATTAACTAAGTGACCCGCACGCTCACCGGACTTGACACCGATGGATTTTTATTTTTGGGGAGACCTAAAAACTAAAGTATACGACATCGAACTAGGTTGACTTATCAGAGTCCTAACTACAGCCTCCGAGGCTGTTTTCGGAAGAAGTGAAAAGTAAATTTTGAAGACTTGGAGGCATTCTAACCAGTTTTTTTATTTGTTTTGTTAAATGTAACTATATATTACTTTATGACGTTGGTACTTATTTGAATTAATAGTTTTGTGTTATTTAGTCGATTATCATTGATAAAGCGACACATAATTTGAGTACTATGAAATATCTAAAGATAACTTTTGTGGATCGAAACATGCTGTTTTTGAGAGAATGATATTTTTCCATTATCACATTCAATTTAAATTAAAAATGGGTTTTAAAATTTTCAATAAAATATCTAGTCTTCCGTATTTATAATAGCGAAGCTGAGGATACTCCCAGAAACTTAAAACATCGTATAGCAAATTTTTAAGGGATGTTATGCGATATAAAAAATTAAATGCGGAAATCTGTATTTAGTTTTTTGATATTTTGCCAAAAAAACTCCCGAAATCCATAACAACAAATTTTCAATTTTTTTTAAATACCGACGTTGACTGATTCGACCGTGGTGTGCTCCATAGTATTTAATCCCGCGCTGACGAGCTGCAGTGGAGGGACTGGAGTGGGGAAAGTTGTTGGGGCGGGGTTTTGGCGCACTTGAAGTATGTCGTAGAACTCGCTTCTAGTCTGCATTTAGAAACGTAATTTTCTCCTTCCTGTTGAAATTGTTGTCCTGTTTAAAGATCTCAATGGTCTCTCCCGTTAGTCTCGGATAGAAAAGCTGCGATTGATAGAAGATATCCACCTCGTTCAAAAGGATGTCGTGACCTTCGGGGGAGAGAGTGCCCTGCTACTGCTGACTTTTGTCCCAGCCTGCAACTCCTCTTGTGTTCCTTAATCCTCGTGCTCCTTAATCACAGCTGCATGGAACTCGGTAAACTCCGGGTGCCGATAGGGGATCTCTGCGGTCTTTGGCCGATCTCAATCTCTGTTGTATTGTACGAGTGGGACTAAAGATAGTTTTAACATTGTGCTTTGCCGATCCTGTCCGTTACTTTGCCGATGCGGAGACTAGTCCATCCGCGCTTTTCTTGATCTACTCCCGTTGTTCCTTCATGGCGCTCTAGATTCCTTGGATGGACTGCCCTATGAAACTCGTGCTTGTTGTATCCATTCCACTCAAAGGCTCTTTCCAGATGCTTCATTTCCCGTTCCAGTTCAGCCGGCTCACAGATTCTCTTGGCTCTCACAGACAGAGAGAGATATCATTCCCCTGCCAACATCTTCCTGGGTAAAAAACCTTGACTTCTCCTTGACTAAAAAGTCCGCAATTTTTGAAACGTCTCTAAATTAATGTTATGATGTCCAAAGCGCTTCTTAACATTGAATAATTCACCTACAAGTTAGAACAGCTATATGTCAAGCGTTTATTAAAAAAAACTGAAGTAGGCCATGAAATTAGAGTAGTAGGTCTCAACATAAAATGTTGAGATTTTCAATTTTTATGATGAACTTATCTAAGATAACAGTATTAATTTCATGGTTTGCTACGACGTTTTCTTATGAACACCCTTTACTTCCACTTGTTCTTGGACTTAACACTACATCTTTCAAGTATGAAGAAGAATAATCCTTTTAAGTACATCTACGAAAGTCTTGTATTTTGTATATATAAATTGTATTTTTCTCCACATCTTTTGGGTTACGAATTGAATTCAGTTATAACATCTAAAAAACAAGATGGATATAAAACTGCGTTCTATCCAGTTATTAGATGCATCAGTGGTGAAGATACGGGGTGTTCATTATAAAACTTCATCTAGCAGGCTATGAACTTTTGATAGAAAAGGATGACATAATCAAAGTAAATGTACTTTTGTTTCTTCATCCTTTTCTTTTGACATTTCACAGCCAACTAGATGAAGTTTTATAATGAACACCCCGTATAAGTGTTGGCTAGTATTAAATTGATAGGAAGGCAAAAACTTATCAAGGAAAAAAATGGGTATTATTGGTAGCAAGGCATTCAATTTGGGGAACAAAAATGTCTGTTGTCGACAATTTAATTTGCGACCGTTTGGTCGCAAATTAAATTCCAAACCGTCGCAAAAACTAAGAAAGAAATAGGACTGTTGTTTATATAAAAAAAACATATGGTAAAATTGGCCCTTATAGCCTCTGATCATAAAAACTTGGACACCTATAAAGACCTGAAAGATCACATTTAAAAACGTAAAGTCATTTTCATAAGAGCGTCGAAGGGCTTTAATAATGTGTATTCAGTGTTGGTCAACTTCTCGAATTAATGGGTAAGATGGCCGCAAAAATAAAAAATTGTTTTTGGTTTCCTCAAAATAAAACAACTGTTAATTTTTACATCACAACACCCTACATTTTATTAATTATAAGTGTATTAAAATACGTATAAATACTTGTTTCTGCCGCTAATTTAAAAAGTTTCACACTCAGGAAAACTAAAATAAATACAATTATTAAAATAAGTAACTTAAAACTAATATTAGGAAAATTCTTGTCCGAGTGGTGTATGTACTTGTACGGTGCTTCTAGCAGATGATAAAAAAATGAAACAAGTGAATGCTGATGCAAACTTAAAAGACAAAACATGTACATAAAGCCATCCCTAGAAATGCTTCGATTTCGCTCTACGAGGAATTTTTGGACTTTTATGACTTACCCTAGAAGTCTGTGATAAAAAGAATAAAATTCATTAATATATCTTAAACAAGTTGAGATATTAAAATCATATTTTCTCTGCTTCGATAGAAAGCTAGGGAACATGTTTTTATGTGTGATAGTTTAACCAGTGGGGTTCCTAAGGGGCTACCTCTCCCAACATTTCAAATGAAAAAACTAGCACTCCTAAACATAAAAATTTCCCATTCTAATATATGTAAAGAAAAAATGATATGTTGACTTTTTGTCTGTGCGACGTTTTGCGTATTATTATTTAGGTACTGTCATACAGTGAAACATAAACTGAAAACTATAAAAAAATCTTCAGAACGATGCCCTCCATTGGCCTCGGCACTGTCAAATCAATAATACATTTACAAGTTGAATTTTATTTTTTTTCAATACATCTGTAACACCCTGTATGTTTGTACCGAAGCAATTTTTGAATTTGATTGAACTACCATTATTTTGAACGCAGCATCTGAATACTGGAAAATAGCTGAATAGAATACTGAAAAATCTGTTCACCTACTTATGACTCACTCTGTACACAAAGGAAGGGTTATTTTATTGCTTCATGTCCCACCAGTTAAATATCGTGTTTTTATTGCTTATTTATCAAACACATACAGCAGAGCAATGATGTACCAAGACGGGACTGTCAGTGAACCCTGGCAAGACAAAGCTTGGACACCAAAAGAAAGAAAACCACAGGATTCCGTTCACCCATGCTGTACGGTAAACCTCTGCTACTAAAGCCTGAGGATAAGTACCTGGGGGTGATTATCGACAGCGGGCTGACCTGGAAAAGTCAGGGGCAGGAAGTGGGGTCTAAAGCCAAACGTCCTGCACTGGCTCTACAGTGCGGTAATCAGACCGTGGATAAGCTATGGAGCCGTGGTCTGGTGGCCAGCGGTGGACAGGGCTTGATATGAGCTAAAGTTGGCCAGACTGCAGAAAACAGTCTTCCTAGCCATAACGGGTGCATTGAGAACCATACATGGAGCAGCACCTAATGCCTTACTGGGTTTGCCGGAGCTTCCAATCTGGGTTAAGAGCGAGGCGATGGCGTCCTGCAGGAGGATGGATTGCTGCGGCCAGTGGAAGGCCTCAGCTATGGGAAGGGGTCACACGCAGATCGCCAGCCTCATTTAGCGTGACATCCCAATTGTCCTGTCGCAAGAGGGGCATCCACGTGATCAGCTAAGACTGAAACAGCCATTTGGGATAAACGTCCCAACAAGGAACGAATTGCATGCAAGGAAGAGCTGCTTCGGCAACTTTCTAAGAATAATTAGGTATGGTATGGAGTCGTCTGGAGCGGGAATATACAAAGCAGGTCATGTAGGGAGCAAGGGCTTCCCCTTGGGAAGCCAAACGACGGTTTCTAGGGGGAAGTGTTTGCAATACTGACACGAACAGAAGTCAGACAGGGGTCTACTCTAACAGTCAGGAGGCTTTGCGAGCCTTCTGCAGGAGCAAAACGAGTTCAAAGCTCGTTCAGGACTGCAAGGATGATCTAGAGTCACTGGCAGAAACAAAAAGGGTAACTCAGAGATGGGTTTCTGGACATAGGAACATCGAAGTGAACGAGCGTGCCGACAAATCAGCGAAGCGGGGTTCCCAGACATGCTTTACTGGACCAGAGCCATGTCTAGGAGTAAGTAAAAAGTACGTCTCTTATACTCTGAATGAGTGGGCATAGGAGAGTACAAGGACAAACTGGACACAGTCAGGAATATGAAGACAGACCAAGGAAATCTACCCTCACCCGGATAGATCCAAGGCCTTGTGGCTTCTTGGGAGAAGCAGGCACTGGGAGACCTTATAGGAATCCTTACTGGACACTGCAAAATAAACAGGCATCTCCTAGGAATGGCTGACAGTCCACTCTGCACCCACTGTGGGGCAGGGAAAGAGTCGTCATACCACTTTCTGGGAGTGTGCCATAGGTGGGCGCGACTGGGCCATAGGACACTTGGAGCCGCTTTTCTTCATCGAGAGGAGCTTCCGACTCTGAAAAGGGACGGGACTCTCTTCTTCATTAGAGGGACGGGTCGACTCGTAGAGGGAATGAGGGCCCTGGTGGAGTAGGGATGGGTGAATCGAGGGACTGTAAAAAGGGCCTCTAAGGCCTAGTCGCAAGGGTTCGGCACCCCCATTGTTTACTACTACTACTACTACTACTAACAAACACATGAAGTAGATACATTTTAGGATTCTTTTAATAATGTTTAAATACTAACATGAACTGACGGGAACTAAAAGTTTGTATGCACCACGAGCATCACCATAGGTTTATAACTTTAGGCGACTTAAGAACCCTCGGGCCTGAAGCCCTCGGTTTTTCTAAGCTCGTCGCCCTAAGGGCTTAAACATCTACTTAATACTCTTGGTACATAAATAACTATAATGCTTCATCTAATTACTGTTGATCGGGACCTAAAAGCCTTAGATCTCAGGCTACATCCATTATACATATGTGGATCCGGAAGACCCAGAAACGCTGCTATTTCCTTGCCCATCGCCCCAAATTTATTAATACCGATATTCTGGAATGTACTTTTGCCTTTTTTATAGTAGAAAAAAGCTGTGTCTGGTGCATTTTCTGGGCGTTGTTGAAAGTATTTTGCACAATATTTATAGTAACTTCCAGCTACTGTAAATTGACGTGTGTGTTTAAAAGTACCAGAAGGAATTGTGACCAACATGGCGGTGCCAAAGTCTTGAATGTCTATAGGAGTTAGCGCGTACAATTCGTTGATTCGACAGGATCCCATTACACCAAAAATCAGTGCCACCTTAAATAATATCCTGCAATATAATGTTAGTTCCTTATTAAACTATATCTACTTGCCTTGGTGGCCAAATAGGCCTCGTCAGACGCTTGAACTATGAACCTGTCAACTTCTTCTGGAGTAAAAAACTTAGATTTCTTGCCTTTGTAATCTTTAGATATGTTTTTCAGAAACATTCGTAGTTTTTCAAACGTTTCTAAATTGATATTATGGTTGATGTTCAGAGTGCTCCTTAGCATCGAATAATTCACCCACATGGTAGAACTGCAATATACTTCCGCTTGTTCTTGAAAATACCTCAACACTACATCTTCTGTGTATGAAGAATACCCTTTTGAAATACACCAATCTACGAAGTTCTTGTAGACAACTTTGTACTTTTCTCCTGATTTTTCGGGCAACGAATTCATTTCGGTGCTAACTTCTAAAAAACAAGATTGATATATAAAACTGTAGGATTGTTTTACAAAATAATTTTATACAAACATCGATATTTTCGGACAAAAATTATGAACTATTACTACATACTATAATACATATTTCTAAACAAAGTAATTCATGCACAATTTAGATTCCATTGAACATATTTTATTGCTAAAGCATGATATCATTCCCAAAAACTAATATATTTTTAAGTTTATGTCGCGAACACGTAATAAACAAATATCTAAGCTTGTGAGGGCTTTCACGTTCGGTCAAAAGTCAAAGTGTTTTTCGGGCTTTGAAGCCGTGGTCCAATGGAATTTCTTCCTGACGTTTCGTCCACAGCTAGGGCAGACATTATCAAAGTCGATGAGGCACTGGGCCAAGTGATCTCCCGTGCTTCCCGACGTTGACTGAATCGACACTAGTGAGCTCCGTGGTATTTATTCCTCCGCCGTCGCGCGGCAGTGGAGGCACTGGGGTGGGGGTAGGGGCGGCGCGGGGTTTCGGCGCACTTAAAGTATGTCGTAGAACTTGCTTCCAATCTGCATTTAGAGACGTAATTTCCTCCTTCTTGTTGAAATTGTTGTAGGGTTTAAAGATATTAATGGCCTCTCTCGTTAGTCTCGGATAGAAACGCTGCGATTGATATAACATATTCACCTCGTTGAAAAGGATGTCGTGACCTTCGGAGAGAGCATGCCCTGCTACTGCAGACTTTTGGGTTTGTCCGAGGCTGCAACTCCTCTTGTGTTCCGTAACAAAACGCAGTGTCAACACGAGGATTACTCGTAGGGGGCTTAAACTTGAGCAAAATAGTATGTTTTGTATTTAAATCCTACTAAACTGTGCTAATTGAATAAAGAAATTACTGCAGTGCATCTAGTGAGATGCCAAATAGATAATTAATTTCAGGGTTAGTCGCATGATCCTCTGTGAAGTCAAACCTGGTGTAGCTCTTGGAGTTCCATTATTCGTTATGTTGTGTTAATTGTTGGCAATTTCGACCACAGAAGACTTGAACATTGTCACTTCTGCCAATGTTTGTTGTCATTTCTGCTGATTGGTTTTGTGGTCGTCCTGTTGTTCGTCGCTCGTCTGCTCCGTACTTAATTTTCGTTATTGTTTTATGTTAATTTATTGGTGTTTTGTTGTCATCGTGAGAACCTCTGCCCATGACGTAGACAATGGACACGTGTTTGAATAGAATGTACAGGACTTCGGCATATCAAGAGCCTTGATAAAGACCACAATATATGGTCGAAACGTTGTCAATTGATAAAAGCTGAATTGTCGTTATTTGTCCCCATCCCGCTAGTCCACTTACTGCTTAGTTTATTGGGACGCCAAACACTCGCAGTACTTAAGAGAACATTTCATTGGCAATGGTCTGATACACCTCGGATTATGTTTGAAAAACAACGAGAAAACGTTTCGGATCACCTTCTTTAGATAAAGAAATGTAGTGGCAGTTTAGTTTATAAATACGATTCGTAGAAAAATGGGTTAGTACCTACAACCCTAGAATTTATTTGAAATGTAAGTTGACTAAAGTGTGTTTTTGGTGGAGTTGTTAATAAATTGTTTGACATGAAACTAACAACGAGAAAACTTTTCAATTCAAGTAACATGAAGAATAATTTTGAATTGGAATGTCACAGTTATGATGTTTTTCTGTATCAAGAGATTGACCTTATGAGATGTTCTGTTATTGTGTAGAAAAGACTGTGTATTAAAAACTAGAGAGTGCGTCCATCATTACAATGCATCACAACCGTGGCAATTTAGTTTCCAAATACCACCCTTAGACAAATGTATACTATATCCTTAGAATTGGCAATTTAAGACTTTAGTGAGTTTTTCTTGCGAGGGGATTTCTCTTATCAGGTAGACTCATATATAAACCATTAACTTATTACTGCCGTTAAGTAGGCATTGGAAATAAGATTTTGACATTTTTATCGAATGTTCTCAACATATGCCAAAAAGGATAGCTATAAAAATATAAAGATTTCAAAGGTAACGAGATGCCAAAAATAAGTGAATGAGGTATACACAGTATCTGTACACCACTCGTGGCGGGTTCCAAAGTGAAAAGTGAAAGTTTACTTTTTCTTCGTTGTCAATTTTTGGACTAAAGCAAATAAGTTTCCTAATAATGAAGTAGTAAATTAATTTAATTCTAGCTATCAGGAGTAGAGCGTTACAAAGAACTTTTAAAGACGTCTTATTTAAGTGATGTTGAAAAATCTTGGACATGTGAGGTTAATTTGTTCGAAAGGAACAATGGGAAAACACCCCATTCCCAAACTCCCGGATCTTTTTTGTTGAAAAATAATATGCTGCTAATATAGGGTGTATATAAAAAAACCTCGTAACAAGCCATGCAATTAAAAGTCTTGTCTGAGATAAGTTCATAAAAAAATAAAAATCTAAACTTTTTATGAGATTTTCGACTTTTAGATATTTTAATAGTCATCTAAGACCTACTGTTCTAATTTCATGGGCTTCTAGAGGTTTTTTTAAATGAACGCACGGTATTGTATACTACATTGTTAAGTCCAGGTTCTTAGAGATGAAAAGGTCTGAATTAAGCTGAAATAAAAACTAACCAAAATGACACATTTCTCTCTGGGAATGATAGTAAATAGATATAGAAATAGTTGAATAAAAAAAGTAAAACAATATTAATTATCAGCAATTTTCCACTATCAAAATATTTAAAAAAAAAAGGTAGGTTTATATCACCATTTAAAAATCTGACAATCTCAGACTTTCTTCTTCTTCTCCCGTTGTTCCTTCCTGGCGCTCTACATTCCTTGGACCTCCCTGGAATTGCCTTATCGAACTCTTGTTTGCTGTATCCATTCCAACCAAAGGCTCTTTCCAGGTGCTTCATGTCCCGTTCCAAGTTAAGAAACCCATGGAACATATCAACCAAGAACTTGCGCAAGATATTGCCAGAGTTGTTACAACACTGCCTAACCACTACATATGTTCAATGGAAGGAAGATTTCTACGAACAAACTGATGGTGTAGCTATGGAAAGTCCTTAGTCCAGTAACAGCCAACCATTTTATGGAAAAGTGCTGGTTCCGATACGTGAACGACACCTTTGTTATTTGGAACCATGGCGAGGGCGAACTTCAAAACTTCCTCTTACACCTCAACCTCAACATCAACCCAAAAAACAATTCACTAAGGAGATAGAAAAGGAATGACGCCTAACGTTTTTGGATATTTTAGTATCAAGGAGGCCGAATGAGAAGCTTGCGCATTATACCACACACTGACCGATACCTAAATAACGATTCAAATCATCATAACAGACAGAAAAAGGGAGTCATAAAGCTATGCCTGTGAGAGCCAAGAGAATTGTGAACCGGCTGAATTGGAAATAAAGCATCTGGAAAAAGCCTTTGGTTGAAATGAATACAGCAAGCACGAATTCGATAGGGCCGTCCGTCCAAGAAATGTAGAGCGCCAGGAAGGAACAACGGGAGAAGATGAAGAAAAGCGCGGATGGACTAGTCTACCATACATCCACAAAGTGACGGGTAGGATCTGGCAGGCTACTGGAAAATCACAATGTTAAAACTCTCTTTAAACCCACTTGTACAATATAACAGAGCTTGAGATCGGATAAAGACTGCAGCGATCCCTTATCGGCACCCGGAGTTTACCGAGTTCCATGCAGCTGTGGCTCGGTATACAATGGCACCACAGAACTTAGTGTCAACACGAGGATTACCAAGCACAAGAGGAGTTGCAAGCTGGGACAAACACAAAACGCGTTTCTATCCGAAACTAGGACTGAGATCTTCAACAGGAAGGAGGAAAATTTCGTTTCTAAATGCAGACTGGAAGCGAGTTCGACGACATACTTCAAGTGCGCCGAAACCCCGCGCCACCACTACCCCCACCCCAGTTCCTCCACTGCAGCGCGACGGCGAGGAAATAAATACCACGAAGCTCATCACAGTCGAATCAGTCAACGTCCGGAAGCACGGGATATCACTTCATCCATTGCCTCATCGCCTTTGATAATGTCTGCTGCAACTGAGACGAAACGTCAGGAAGAAATTCCGTTGGACCACGACTTGAAAGCCCGAAAAACACTTTTTATTGTATTTTCACAGTCTTATATTCACGTATTATTTGCAAAATTGCAGTGAATTTACTCTGACTAAATTGGACTTTTTTAATGAAATGTTCTCATATTGTAGTTCAAAAACCATATGAGATAGACTTGCAAATTATAATAATAAAATGTGGAAAGTTGAAAAGTGGGTGGGAGTTTCTTGGATATGGGGCCTAGGCTAACAGTTACCAGGTAATAAAACCTCTGGAGCTACCGAACTTTCTGAAAGGTTTATTGGTTAAAGCTACAATGAGTTTTAATATTGTTTCTAACTGTCTACATATTGACATTACATATCATTTTTTAGAAAGTTAGTTATATGTAAACTCTATCTACAAGTTCTTTATTGAAATGATACGACTTTAACTACTTATTAAGACTTTTTAACGTAACTTAACATTAAGTTAACATTGCTAATTAAAACAATGAAAAACAAAGTTTATTGTTTTCCTGGGGTTTTTCTTTAATCAGTGCATCAAGTGGTGGGCTGTTAGTATGTTAAGCCCCAGTAAAAAAAAAAAACAAGTTTAATGGCATACAGTTTTGAAGTTGTGAAAAAAAAAATATTTTTACTTACACTGTGTTCGCGGATAGGTAAAACGACTCTTGTAACAAGTAAAAAGTAAAATAAGAAAAACGTCAATTTTCAAATTTTCTAACTTTTTGTCCAATTTTTGAAAATGTTTTGTTTCCAAGTAAAAGATAAGACAAAAAGTTGTTTGTAAAAGGTGCTTAAAATCAAATTTAAGCACTAGAGCCCACATTTTAAAATCCTCGACCAACTGACCTATGATCATTGACATAATATTTTTTTTTATAAATTGAAAAATGATAGTCGCACGAGAATTTTTAAATTTGGTACAGAGGCTTAATTGACGATTCCTAAACAGTTTTATCAATGATTTCTCAATAAAAAAAATGTTTTCTGACAATTTCCACAGCTTCTTGTTTTTGCAAAACTTAAATTATGCCAGAAAATTAGGCTTTGTAGAGAACATTGGAAGGAGTGTTTCAAAGAAAAGGAATTGCCAGTCAAGTTTTCTTAAGAAAGAAGCCTGAAAATAACTCCAGGTGAATCTTTGGAAAGTAATTTTATCAGATTTGAGGAGACTGTACGCGAATTGAAGTCAGTAGGGGCAAAGCTAGGAGAAACTGATGTTGTATGCCCTTTGCTGTTGACATTGCATAAATAGTTTGATCCACTGGTGACAGCCTTGACCTTGAAACTCCGGAGCCTAGTAAATTAACTTTAGAGTTTGTAAAAGAAAAAGTAATGGACCAGGAAATTAAAAGGTAAAAGTTTTTGTACGGGCCTTGCATTTACTAATACTGGAAAGTCCTATGGAAATTATCCCAGCGAAAATAAGGGTAACAATCACAAGTCATCGAGCAAGCCACTCTTTAAATACAATTGTGGAAAGCCAGGTAACAACGAGCATGATAATCGAGGTCAACATCAAAGTCCGCGACAAGGACATACTGCAGGTCAAGACGATGAAGGTGTTGTGGCGTTCCTGTCATCGAAGCTGTCAGGTGTTGCTTTTGATTATAGTTCGGGGACTGTCTCATGCTACTTGGATTCTGGAGCTACAGATCATATGGTGAATTTAATGGACTACTTCAAAGAAAGCCATAAGTTAGCCCTATTAAGATTTCTATTGCAAAAGATAATGAAGTGGCTTTTTTGGTTATATAGAAGGGATATTAGATACAGATACGGGCAGCTTAAATTTGATACTTAAAGATGTTTTATATGTGCAAGAACTAAAGCCCCATTGTCAGTAAAGGAAATTGAAAAGGTAGGTTTTGATGTAACTTTTAGAGAAAGGAAGGTGTTAGAGTTGAGAAAATACGGTATTTTATTTTTCATTGTATTATACCAAGTAAAATACATTGTATTATATAGTATTAAATTCAAAAAAATGGCGGGATTTTTTTCACTACTGGATTACGATTAGGATAAGAGCGTAAAAGCGAGACCTTATTGCATTTAAAAATTCACAAAATTATTAATTTTATTTAGAGAATGTTCTTCTGTTCAATTTTTCCTTTAGATTAAGAGTAACCAAAGTGGCCCACTAAGCCCACTGCAGGATTCAATAGCCCTTATTTTCAAAATGTAGTACTAAATCAAACCCTTCTACATGACATGGTTTTTGTCCCAAATAAATACCTATATAAAATAATGCACGCATGCTATCGAATCCAGCATTTATATGGCCTCTTTCCGATTTTGGCAAATCCTGCTTAGGACAAATTTGCAGGTGCCTCACCTTTCTATAGTAATTTTTTGCAAATTGCTTTGAGCAGAATTTGCACTTTTTCTCGGAATCGTTATTATTTGGTTGAACGATAAAATATGTTTGTATTATTGCCCAAATTTGCCAGGCCTCCCCATTATTACTATATCATACACGTTTACTTCACTACTAGTACTAATGATAAAATAACAATTTCTTTTCATAAAAAAATTAAAACAAATAGACGAAAATTAAAAAATGAAGTCAGTTATATGTCATTCAAGTCATATATCATTCTCCTACAGCGTTGTCTACTCTTCACAGTGTTGCCAGTAATTTGTATAAAATGAAGAGGTTAAATACATAGCGTATTAAACGGTATAATACAATGTATAATACATTTGTATTATATACTTTCACTTCACTAGAAGTTGTACATATAGAAAAGTTTAAAAACTATTGCAGTAGGAAGAATAACTTGTATGAGTTAATATTTAATTTACCAAAGTTTGAATCAAATAACTGTCAGGCACTTGAGAAATCTTCATCAAACTATTTAGAGATATGGCATAAGCGCCTAGGTCACTTGGGTTTTCAAAACTTGGAAGGCATGTAGTGTTTGATGAAAGGGAGAGATGCATATCTGCAGAAAACGAAACCAAAAGAAAAACTGACCTTCATTGATACGGATAAAATAATTTCAGGCACTAATGAAGAACCTACTAAAGGAAAAGAAAAAAGAACAGACAACAATAAGAAAAATAAAGAAATTTTGACAGATGAAGGTAATCAAGATGAGGAAACAAATAGAAGACCTGGAGATAGAGAACGAAAGAAACTGACTTATCTACAAGGTTATGCGGTATGTCATACAGCATTGAATATTGACACTTTCACTGGCGAAGTTTCTTTAAGTCTGGAAGAAGCAAAAACAAAAGATGATTATGGAGTATGGCAAGAAGCCGTCAATGCTGAAATCGACATGTTAAATAAAAACAATACTTGGACAATAGTCACTAAATGTAGAGATGCACGAACTATACAACGCACGATTTTTTAGCTTATGCACTTATACAGAGTGGGACATAAAAGACGGTCGAAAATTAAATCTCATCTTCTTTGGTCGATTTTAAAAGGGGATCTGTCATACATTGTTTTACCTACCCAGTTTCGTTGAAAAGTTACAGGGTGTTGAAGCTGAAGAACTTTGAAACACTTATGTTTTCATTATTCCGAAAGCGTAAGCCAAATTTTAATAAAACTTGGTTTTTTTTGTAACGCGCGTACCAGCACGTCAACGCATATTATTTAAAGTAAAAGCGGTACGCTACTGATTACAATACGCTACTACTAAAACTATTGATATGCAACATAATTCAAGCCATCATTAATGGACTACTGACATTTTAGGTTTTTCATGAAACTGTAATCGCGACTAAAACTGATACTAAAAAAAACCTGAGAAGTGAAGTAAAGATGGCTTATCTCTTTAGAAGTTCATGGGGAATTAAGAAATTAGATTTCATTTTTTGAAAAACCAGTGGCATACGGCTTTTTCTTCAGAATATGAATCGACGTGCTTTCACAAACCTGCCAGTTCTATAGCAGTTAACATATCACGCATTATGACTCACCCTGTATTGTTACAATCTGAAAAAAGTGTCGTTTATGAGACACCATCGTAATAGATGGAACTAAACACAAAAAATGTGACTGGTCATTCAGCTTTGCTTGTGACTACGTTGTGAGCGGCATCTATCACATTAGAGTCGTTTCCCAACAATATGTTCCAATATGAAATTTTTATCTCATATTTTAGTGTGAGCACCATAACCCAAAACCATAAAAATTTCCGGAAACACTGTATAAAGTGCAGTGTATCACCGCTCTAATGAATGTTAAAAAGTATGTAAATTAATTCTGAGAGCTGAAAAAAATAAGCCTTTAATAAGCCTAATTTGTGATTTTATTTCAAACCCCACACCATAAACCGTTTTTTTACAAGCTTGTGATTAAAAACGATATACACCTATCTATACATTAGATGACTCGAAACCGAAATGAGATAAATATCTGATGTTTACATAAGAGCATACCAGGCGGAGCTAAACCTTTTCTGGATAAAATAAAAGAAGAACCCAGTGCTGCCAGGTCTCAGGATTTTTACCCATATCTGGGGAATTCCCACCTCATCTGGAGATTTGGGGAAAACTTTTAGTTTTTTTTTCGTAATCTTGGGAACTTCTGTTATAAGCCTTGATTTTGAGAAATTAGTAAATTTTAGGTTAAGAATATTAAATCATTTCTAACAGTTGTAGTTTCCCGCTTCCGTTCCGTAGGGTTGCCTTTGGGTTAAAGCACCTACAGCAGAAATACTACTCGATCCAATACTATACGCTCGACTCACGACCGCTGATTAATAACATGATTATAATAATTAGCAGTGCCTTTGGTGCTACTCGATCACGCAATTTCAAGAAGAAAACTCACCGACACTGGGTGTCAGGTCATCCGTCACTACTTCGGTCATTCTGTCTTTGTGTGTGCTCGAAATAACACGTTTTATACAAAAATGTATAAAAATGTTTTGTACATTTTATCTTTTTTCAGCTTAATCTTTTATATTCTAGGATCAAATTATGCGAAAATGCAAAATAACCCCTCGACAGATTCTTATCGGAAGGAGAAATCTCGAAAAATATTACAGGAAGAAATAGAGATGCTTAGAAAAAGGTTGGATAAAGCAGAGAGAAGCTGGAAAGACATGAGGAGGAAGTCTCATGGAAAAGAAAGACACTCTTATCATGGCCGTAGCAGCAAAAGGCAACGCAGCGCTTCTCCCCCTAACACACCGGACCCTCCACATTGAAAAGACATAGACCTTCTAGCTCTAGAAGTCCTACTCCTTTGTCCCCTAAAAGTTCTAGGCCCTCGGCCTCAAAAAGTTACTGGCTCTCGGCCTTCGAAAGTGACAGGTCTTCGACCTCAAAAAGCCACACAAAGCCTCACCACAGTTTTTCATCTTCACCAAGCCACAAGCCTGTAACTTCCAGTTTTGCTGGAAGTTTACAAAGAGATACGGAATCAGAACAACTGGTAGAAGTATCTCAAAACCTTTTTTCAGAAGGGAGTGTTAGTGGAAGCCCTGCGGAAATAGATCTAGACTAGTCAGACCCAAAAGGGCCAGAGGGTGTTATAAATACTCCAGAGGATTCTTTCTCAACTTTACAGGTTCCCATAGCACAAATGCCTGACACAGACTCACAGAACCCTAGCGAGGACATTTTACGTAGTTAGGAGAGCCCACTTTCACTCAGTCCATGTGTTGGTTTTATGCTACACAGTTGCCATTGATGGGCAAACATTTTGTCCAAAGGGCTTCAAGTGGCAGAAAAGACTGCACTTAGTGAGGAAAGTCCATTCCCTGAGAATTTGCCTTTATTACAGGCCCCCAACTGAATGTGGAGTTACTGGCAATGTCCCAGCCACTATTACAGTTGGGCCAATTAGGCAAAGGTTTAAATATATTATTGCAGAAAAAAGTTTCAAAAAACTTGCTGCCTGGTTAATTTGGTTAAATCACTCATTATTATTATGTGATTTACATTATCGTCTATCTTTAAATAAGAAGAAATATACTCCCAACCTATAAACCAATTACAACTATTATGCGCCCAATCCCTATGGCAGATCGCTTCATTTCTCCTTCTTTTGGCGAAAATCTAAAGTTGGCAAAGTGAATTGCTCACCAGGTAAAACAACCCATTGCTTCTCCATATAGGATGCCTTTAAACCTCAGGGGCCGACCGAGACAGCAAACGAGGAAATCCCGGTTAGTAAGGCAGCCCCCTCAGAAATATCAACAAACACAGCGCAACCGCAAGTAATGGTTGCGGGTTTGCTTCCAATTTATGTTAATAATTGGAAAAAGTGTAGTAAAAACCAGACTATACTGAGCTGGGTGCAAGGTTATAAGATACCTTTCAGACATAAACCAAGACAATCATACTGTCCCAGAGAAATATGCAAGTCAGTTCAGGGGGCTGCTGAATTAGACTTAGCCACCTGACCTTTTCAACAGAGGGGTAATTAAGCACTGTTCAGCGAAAGACTTTTTCTTATCTTCGTATTTCCTAGCTACTAAAAAGAATGACTCAACTAAAAGGTTTATTCTAAATTTAAAAGATCTTAACTCTTTTTTAAGTCCTCATTTTAAATAAGAAGACACTAGGACAGCGTTAAAACTGATAAATTCAGGTGTAATTTTTGCAAATAGTTATTTGAAAGAGGCATATTATTCCATTATGATACCTCGATCAAAGATACCTCAGTTTTGCCTCTTTACCAGATTACTTGCCTTGCTTTTGGGCTATCTGTAGCCCCGTATGTTTTTACCAAAGTTATGAAACCAGTAATTTCTGACTTAAGAAAATTATTTACTTTCTATGTGTTTTACTTAGATGACTGGCTTCTTATTGCAAACACCAAAAAAGATTATTTAAATTCGTCAATCAATTGCGTCAATAGCAAGATATGTTCTTACTTTACTAGGCTCCATAGTGAACTTCAAACAACAAAAGTGTGTTGACCCCTTCTACACCCATTAGATTTTTGGGATTCGTTCTTGACAGCATGAACATGAATATCAAACTTGCTGATGATAAACGTCAAAAAAATAATATCTACTCTCAAAGTTGTTTTGTTCACAGACAAAGGTTTTATTACAACGCCTAGCAGAGATTACTGGAATCCTCGTTGAGGCTTGTCCAGCACACAACCTTGAGAGTTTTTGGCCTTTGCTAAAAGTGGGGGTGAGTAGAAGACACTTATTTACCTTTCAGATGCTTCACATAGGGATCTTTCTTGGTGGATGTCATCAGTTAAGAAGGCAGTCACTGACATTAAGCAAGATCATTTTGATATTGAACTTTACTCTGATGTTTCTCTTTCTGGGTGGGGAGGTGTCTTTGGCAAGAAAAAAATTCATGGTTTATGGAATAGTGAAAAGAAATCTCGTCACATTAATATTTTAGAGTTAAAGGCTGCTGCACAGGTGCTACGCCATTTCACGGCAAAGTTATAAGGATAGCAATATTTAGAATGGACAACACTACTGCCGTCTCTTATATAAACAAAATGGGGGTAGTTAAGTTAACAGCCCTGAATGTAGAAGCAAGGCGGTTTTGGCAGTGATGTGAGGATCGAAACATGTGGATTGTAGCCTCTTATATTCCTTCCAGGGACAACATTTCTAGGAACAGGGAAGACCAGACCAACCGGTTAACCCTGGATGCCGCTTTGTTGTCAGCCAAGCATTTCGGAACACAGGGTTGTCAGCATCCACCATTCAAACACTAATCATGACACTAGCACCAGGAACATTGAAGCAATATGATACAAGTCTTCGGAAGTGGGGGAGGTATTGCAAAGTATCACCTTTTGCAGGAAATACTCACGTTAGTGTTACAGAATTTTTACAGACGCAATTAGATTCTGGGAAAAATCTGTCATGTCCTGGTCTGAACCATCAAATGGTTCTTTCAATTCATTAAGAAGTGCACTTTCTCTTATTCTTCCAGGCAACTTAGGAAATGACGTAGACTAAAAGGTATTTTTAGAATGCAACTGCCTAAAAGAATATACAACTTTACCTGAGATCCTGCGATTGTTCTAGCCCATTTAGAGAGCTTACCAATTAATGAAAAATTATCTCTTATTAAGCGTAGCAGGAAAGTAGCAACGCTTCTAGCGTGAATAACCGCCCACAGGCTCCAAACTCTAGCCAGAATAAAAGTGGAAAATATTGTTATGGATTGTGACGGGCTCCAAATCGCTACCGACGATCTTCTAAAAACTTCATCCCCCAAGTCGAGCCAACCCGTCCTACAACTCCTTTTCCTTCGGGAGAAACGAAGTCTGTGTGCAGCTTTAGCATTAATTTGCTATATAGAGCCCTCCTGCGGTCAAGCGCGCAGAATTACTTATTCCTATCAACGAGAAAACCGTATTTTACTGCATCGACTCAGACAATTAGTAAATGGATTCATAAAACCTTGCAGGAGGCTTACCATGTTACCACTTCGGCCGTATATAGAAATGGACTATTATTTAACTCTATCAGAAAGGCAGCAGGGTGGAGTTCAGGATCCCAAGTTTTTGCAAAGTTTTGCAATTGTCCTCTCCTTCCATCCAGCTTTGCCCACACGGTGGTTAAATCTCAAAAGGAATGAGGTTTTTTGGACTCCATTTCTTAAAATATTTGTTGTACTTGTATAAATAGTACAGTGTCGGTAAGTTTTCTTCTTTAAATTGTGTAATCGAGTAGCATCAAAGGCACTAATACTTAGTGATCTCTTCGGACGAGGCCCCCCATATAACTACGATCAAACTTCACAAGAGGTTAGTATTCATTCTAGTTCGTGCAGTGGTTCGTGTCGGTAGTGTCGAACGGTGGAGTGCCGTCCTGGATTGTGTGCGTTCATAGTGCGACTATTGAGCGAGGGTGCTTTTCAGCGCATTAGCTAGGCCAACGTGCTTTTCAGCGCTGCGGCGAAATTCGTCATTTTACTAATCATTCGTTTTATTTCAGGCTGGAAATTCGTCTAGAGTATTAACCATTTCGTTTATTTTCAGCTGATAAATTCGTCTTGTTTAACCATTTCGTTTATTAAAGCTAAGAAATTCGTCATTGTTTAATCATTTATTTTCTTACAGATTCCCCATTACAGGTTAACTAATGTTTTCTTTCAGACAAGTGCTTCCCCAGGAGGAGGGGAAAATAGCGGGTTGGAGCATCTAGCTCAAAATTTGGACAGTGCAGCACTGGCTAAAGAAAAACCCAGCATGCTAGTCCAGATGATACTACAACTTAATGCGGACAAAGCAAAGACTGCTAAAATCAACGAAGAACTCTTGGCCACAATTCAGAGTCTAAAAGAAACGATACACGAGTTAAATAAGAAACTGGCCAATTCAACAAGCCAGAATGAGGACCAAAAAAGGGCCAAAAGGAAGAAGCCCCAACCAACAAAGCAAGAGAAATCTTCTGGGGCTCCAACTCAAATGGAGGTAGAAGACAGTGAATAAGCAACTCCCAATTTGGTAAAAATCCAAAGGAAGGAAAAAGCCAAAAAAGATAAGTTGCCTGAACCAGCCAAGCCCAATCAAGCCCCCGATAAACCCGAAGAAACGAAAGAAACAAGACCTAAAGTACCCCCAGTGGTACTAAAAAATGCAGGCGACTGGCAAGTCGTCTGCAACAAGATCAGGTCTAAGAAAATAGACTATAGCAAGGCAAAGATGACGGGAGGCAGCATCACAATAGTCCCAAGCACAGCCCAAGATTACAGGCAACTGACAAAAATGTTGTCCGATGACAAGAAGGAGTACCATACGTACTCACTGCCAGAAGACAAGACTGTCAGGGCAGTCATTAAAGGCGTGCCGACCAACATCACAGTGCAAGAAATCGAACGGGACCTCCGATGCAAAAATATCGCTCCTATTTCCGTCCAGAGAATGAGGAGTTTCAGGGACAAGAGGCCAATGCCCCTGATGCTTGTCCAGGTCTCGCAGGAGCAAAGAGAAGCGATGTTTGAAGTAAAGAGGTGCTGCGATCTCGTTGTCACTGTAGAGCCCCAGAAAAGGCAACAGGGCCCCCAACAGTGCCATAGATGCCAGCGCTATGGACACGCACAACGTTTCTGCACCGCAGAAGCAAAGTGCGTTAAGTGCGCCACCAATCATCACTCGGGAGAGTGCAAAAAGACCAAAGAAACACCGGCCAAATGCGCCAACTGTGGGGGCCCTCATCCAGCAAGCTACAAAGGATGTAGAAAATACCCCAAAAACACAACAGCCAAACCGCCAGCGCCTGCAGGAGGGCAAAAGCAGCCAAACAAATAATCAGGCAGGCCTGCTTCGAGTGGCGTAAGCTACGCTGCTGCCACTAAGGCAGGAAACAGCGCGGCAAAAACCACTGCAAGCATTAGCCAGCCAGTTGACTTTGTAAGCGCACTAGAACAGATGAAGCAGATGTTCTCAGCAATGAGTAACATGTTTGCTCAATTTCCAATGCTCCAGAAGTAAATGGCAGCGAGGCGCCTACCTTCAGCCCTGCAGATAATGTCATGGAACATAAATGGCATTAAGATCCGCAAAGCTGAACTACAGGAAGCACTGCAAGAGACCCACCTCAGAGACACTGAGGACTTCAGCCTACCAGGATACGTGGTTCACAGGAAGGACAGGCAGGGCCAAGGAATCAGAGCAGGTGGAGGAGTTGCAGTGCTTGTCAGGAGACGAGTACCGCACGTGCAACTGCCACCAATACAAACAGCCGGGTTGGAAGCAATAGCAATTGAAGTTGAAACCGACAGGGGAAAACTGAAAATTGCTAGCTGCTATCAACCGCGTAATGGCTTAGACCCCAATGACTTAGAAGAAATCATTTTCAGGAGACAACGGGGACAACACGTCGCCATTGGAGACTTCAACGCGAAATCACCAGACTGGAATAGCAGAGCTATTAACCAGAATGGCAGAACGCTGATGACTTTCCTGGACAGAAGAGAGGACATTCAGGTCATGGAGCCTGAAGAACCTACTCATCTAGCCGCAAATGGAAGAAACGACGTACTGGACATAGTTCTCACCAGAGAATTACAAATGGAAACTGAACTCACAGTTATCCATGAGGGCTCCTCCGATCATAGTCCACTGATGCTTCGTCTAGGAGAGGAAGCACCGGAAGAGGCTAATATCAACAGCCGAAGCACGAACTAGCCACAGTTTGCTGCACTGCTACAGAGAGATCTTCCGCTGCTTCCCCGAATACACGATGCAGATGGGATCGATCAAGTTGTTGCAGTGCTGGAGAATAACATTACCAGTGCTATCGAAGCCAGCACTGTAACACATAACAAACCACTAATCAGGAATTATTTAGCAGGGATCCCGGACGAGACCAGAACGCTCATCCAAGAAGAAGGGCCAAAAGGAGGGCCATCAGGACCAATCTGCCAGAGAACAGACACAGATACAACCGCCTTAGCAGGCAGGTCAAAGCTGCGCTGGACGAAGTCAGAACAGAGCAATGGCAAGAACACTTGCTAGCACTGGACCCACAAGACCGAAGCCTTTGGAAAACTGCCAAAGCAATGCGGCAGAAAAGGAAACCAATCCCACTGATACACGGACCAAATGGGATTGTATACACCAAGCATGACAAAGCACACATTTTTGTTAATCACTTGGAAAGCCAATTTCAGGAAAAGATCATAGACTACGATGATGCCGACTGCTGGGAAGAGATAGTGGAACGACGAGCCAGAAGGATAGACGGGATGCTCGACGAAGAGCCCATCCCGCACACTAGCCCTAAAGAGATTCGGGACATTGTGCAGCATCTAGACCTCAAGAAGGCACCTGGATGTGATCAGATAGGAAACAGACCACTCCGGCTGCTGCCGCCCACGGGGATTGCAGCCCTAGTCAACATTGTGAATGCAATGTTAAGACTAAGGCACTTTCCAACGAGGTGGAAGCAGGCGGATGTCATTCTGTCTCCTAAACCAGGTAAAAACCCTCTTTTTCCACAGAGCTACAGGCCCATCAACCTGCTGCCTTCCATGGGGAAGGTAGCAGAACGAGTCATCCTGAGACGGCTAAAGGACAAGGCAGAGCAGCTAGAGGCGCTACCGGATGAACAGTTTGGCTTTAGAGCCCAACTGTCAACCGAACTCCAAGTGCTGAGGATGGTGGAATTCATCACCGAGGCATTCAACAGACGAGAAGCAGCAGGGGCCATCCTGCTTTGACAGAGTTTGGCACAAAAGACTACTAGTCAAGCTGCTAGACATCGGATTCCCTGTATCCGTTGTCAAATTAATCAGATCTTTTCTTTCCAACAGGCATTTCAGGGTGAAACTGGACGAGCAGTACTCCGCGTACAGAACGATGGAAGCAGGAGTGCCGCAAGGAGCGGTGCTCTCGCCCTTCCTTTACAACCTTTATGTAGGAGACCCCCCCCCCCCCCACAACAGACAGGACCAAACTTGCTTTATACGCTGATGACACAGCTATAATGGCAACATCCCTCAACGCAAGGTTACTAACACGGTACCTTCAAGAGGAAATTACAGCCTTAGAAGAGTGGTGTGCCAAGTGGAAGATAGACCTGAACGCCAACAAGACGCAGGCCATAGTCTTCAGGAAACGACGCAACCTCAGGCCAGACGAACAAGTCGTCCTCAAAGGTGAAGCGATTCCTTGGCAAGAGTCAGCAACATACTTAGGTGTCGAGCTGGACAACAGCCTCACTTGGAAAGCACACATCACCAGGACCAAAAACAAGGCAAAGATGACGAGAAGCAAGCTCTACCCAATGATTGGAAGTCGCTCAAAACTGGCTTTGACGAACAAGGTCACACTGATCAAACAGGTGATCCAGCCACAGCTAACCTACGCCTCAACAGCGTGGGGTTATGCAGCCAAGACACACCTGAAAAGTCTTCAGGCAGTCGAAAATGTGGCCCTCAGGATAGTAGTAGGAGCACCCTGGTATGTCCGTAATCAGGACATACAAAGGGACCTCAACTACATCACAGCCACAGAGAGGATAAAAAGTCATGCGAGGAAAACCTTCCAAAAGACAGAGGACCACCCCAACCAGCTGATCAGGATGGCAACCGCCTACGACCCCGAGATCGAAAGGCCGCATAAGCGGCCAAAATTGCAGCTCTTAGATAATGGTTAATTTTTAACATTTTTAATTATTTTAGTTCTTTACAGGAATTTAGGACCACCCCAGAGGCCAGAACAGACAGGACAAAACCCCCACTGACTGACAAAAACCCCCCCGGACAGAGAGTCTGGACACTCAAAGTCTGGGTATAACCTTCCCGCGGATAACTGGTGCTAACCAGCTCTTTCCGCAATCCTGCCCCCTCAGTAGGGGGGGCTTTCCTCCCTCACCCACAGCCCAACCCAACCTCCTTAAGGTGGGGTGAAGATGCAATAGTTCTCCACTATTGCATTATTTACCACACCTTAAAACAGGACTTTCCGCAAGGAATACAGCCGACGAAGAAAGAAGAAAGCAAGACAAGAAGAGCGCCTGAAGAGCCCCAGTCGGCGGGGTAACTTCTAACAGGAACCAGAAATGGCCACCTTGCTCAGGACTGAAAAATCTTAAGATTTTTTAGAAGGTAGACGGGTGGCTGAAATTTCTGACACAGACTGGTCCGGTCTACAGCGATGATAGAGTAAAAAGCAATAGTCCTGCCTGACTCTTTTATCTGAGGCCATCTTAAAGTCACGGATAGTATCGCGTGGTACGAAGAGGTTAGTAATCGGTTGGGTTCTGTGGAACAGAGTTCCGTGCTGCCGCAAAAACATTTAGAACATATACGAGAGACTCGAACGAACCGCTCGTGGCTAATGGGCAATGAAACGGTGACGGAACGGTACATAATGGCGGCGTAATGGTAATCTGAGTTTCCACCACCTCCACATACAAATTTCGGATATTTGGATTTTGGTGGCAATTTTGAAGCCTATTAAAGATCCTACTTGAGTAGAAAGGTAAGAGTGAAAAAAGAAATAATAAAATAGCTAAATAATATTTTTATGAGATTTAGAGATAAAAAAATAGCGAAACAATGCTGAAAGGGAAAAAGGAGATTTAATAGGTTTGGAGAAGCTAATAGTTTTTTGTTATATTATTATTTTAATACGTATTTTAATAAAAATGAACGTTTCTGAGACTTGTTTTTACACCTGAAAAAAAACTGGCGAAATGTGTTGAAATCTGGCAACTTTTTAAAACATTTCAGGGGAAATTATTATTTTAGACCGGCAACACTGGAAGAACCTATCAACATAGCTGTTGCCACGATTAAATCGGATATCACAAATATCCCCACCCCTCCCAGGACAAAATTGTGCCGAATAAGTTTTGTCTACAATAGTTGACCGTTCTCTTACTTTAAAAGATTATCATGAAAAACAATTTTATAGTGTAACATTTCACCTAATAATGGTTGATCTATTGATTTTGAAAATGTTAGATCTCAAGCTGCATCCACTATACATATGTGGATCTGGAATACCTAAAAATGCAGCAATTTCCTTGCCCATAGCCCCAAATTTATTAATGCCGATATTCTGGAAAGTAGTTTTGCCTTTTTTGTAATAGAAAAAAGATTTGGATGTTGCATTTTCTGGTCGCTGTTGAAAATATTTCGCACAATATTCATAGTAGGCTCCTCCTACTGTGAATTGGCGTGTGTGTTTGAAAGTACTAGCAGGAATCGTGACCAACATGGCGGTGCCAAAGTCCTGAATATCAATAACAGATAGCGCGTACAATTCGTTGGTGCGACAGGATCCCATTATACCAAAAATCAGAGCCACCTTGAATAAAAACCAAAATGTTAATGTTAACTCTATACCATTAAGTTCCACTTGCCTTGGTAGCCAAATAGACATCGTCAGGAGCTTCAAATATGAACCTATCAACTTCCTCGGGAGTAAAGAACTTGGACTTCTTGGCTTTGTAATCTTTGGATTTGTTTTTCAGGAACGCTCGCAATTTATGATACGTTTCTATACTGATGTTATGATTAATGTTTAGAGTGCTTCTTAACATTGAATAGTGTCGCCACATAGTTGCACAGCTATATTTGTCAGATAATTCCCGAAAGTAAGTCAATACTACATCTTCCGTGTATGTAGAGTATTCTCTTGCATTACACCAATCCACAAAGGTCTTGTAGGCAAGCTTGTAGGTCTCTCCTGATTTTTCGGGTAACGACATAAATTCTAAAAAACAAAACGTGGTTATAAAATAGAAAAATTAAATACCTGTAGTATATATAAAAATTCGATACTGTCAGTTAAGGACTTTCATTGACGATTGATTTTCTACATTGAAGGAAATGCAGATAACATACGAGATTTAAGGCTTTATGAGAAAGTTATAATATTTCGCATTTCTTACAATAATAATAATAATAATAATCGTGTGATGCAACCTATCATCAAAGGCAATGTTTGTTCTACTTTCCATGAGCATCCAAGTGGAAATTCTCGAGCAGCACGCTTTATTGAAATCAGAACATTACAGCTAGTAGACTAGAATATTCATCAAGTAGAGCACTAGGCTATCGATGAATATTCTATATTACAAACTGCAACACTATAACTGATGGACATTTATTGGTACCAGTATATTAAAAATACATGAGAGAAGGTGTAAACCACAGAGGAAGAATTAACTAGAGTCATTTATCTACCAAAATTTGTCTGGCACCATTTCTAAAGGTTCGATGCGATGTTGCTTGCTCTCAGGGTCCAACACAAAACCCATATGTTTATATGTTGTGTAGCCAAATGTAGCCGAACAGCACCATCAAAACATAGGGAGAAAATCTTCTTAATTGACCAATTGGCAAGACTGCTGTCAATTCAACGTGTCAACTTCATTGAACTGATGTCAACCACAAAACGTCAAAACGTGTTTCCTTTGTGTTTGAAGTTGAGACAGTGCTTGCGAACGTTTTGTGCGATTTTTTGGTGTTTTATTAAAGATTTTATCATTATGGTGAGATATTGTGGCTCGCACTTCTAGTTATAAAGGTGGAACAGA
Source organism: Taphrorychus bicolor (assembly GCA_951812265.1). Taxonomy (NCBI): domain Eukaryota; kingdom Metazoa; phylum Arthropoda; class Insecta; order Coleoptera; family Curculionidae; genus Taphrorychus; species Taphrorychus bicolor. The sequence goes on from OX638300.1 coordinate 5,460,142, forward strand.
AATCTTTCGTATCACAGTGCATGTATCATGTTTTCACGTATTACCCGACTCGGCGGCCATTTTTTCATTACCCTCGCGACGCGCGCCCGCTGTGGATTATATGCATGTTGGAAGTAAACAAATCTAACAATTTATGATTGACTCACTGAGTCTGTTGAACTAGTTTGAAGATCGATGATAGAAACAGATGATTCTAGAAACATTCCATCCCTCGCGCACTGGTCATGTCCAATTTGTTGAATAGAAAAAAACCCGATTGACCCAGTATTTTGAGTAATTACATTTACACCAAACTTGGTTCAAAAAAGCCTCTTGACCCGGAGTACACACTGTTAAATTTTGGGATCTACTTTCTAAAGAACCCCTATAGGATATATAAAACCTCTATATATTTGATAAAAACTATTATCCGAGGATTTATCATCGGCAGAGTAAACCAAACTTAACACAAATCATACTCCTAACACGAAGTATAAAGGGTGTCTTATTTTAAACGTTCCAGTCAAATATCTCGCAAATCAGACCAAGTACAAGAAAATGTGTCAAATAAATATTATGTAACTTCGAAAGGGATAAGCGAAAATAATAACAATATTTTAACAGATGGCGCTAGATTTCAATAGAATCAATATAAATTTTATTCCTGAATTCGATTCAATACTTAATTCTAAATAAAAAAGTAATAACGTACATTTCGGTTAAAGATTATGAATTTTAAAATATTCAAATCTTAGTTTTGTGTTTTATTCTTTTTTGGCTATTCAACTAGAAACAACTTTCAATTTTACTACAGGATGTCGATTTGGAGACCAGAGGTGGAATGTGGTAGTAGTACGACGGTGCACCCGGCACATTTTACACGAATTTCAATGTACACACCATAAAGTGAGGATTACTGCACGGAATTTTTTTTTTTGGAATTACTGAACATTTCAAAGAATTCTTTGTCTAATAATCTAGTTTCTAGAATTTTACTATTTATTGCACTACCGTTAATTACAGAGAGTTTTTCGAAATCAGTAAGGGTTTATCGAAATTACTGAAAATTTCATAAAATGAATAAAAATTTCATGAAATTACTGAAAATTTTTCAAAATTATTGGAAGCTTTGAAGAGTGATAAAACAAATTTAGAACTACTTGGTAATTTTTAAAAAATATCCAAAAACTTGTAATTACGTGGACTTTCTAGGACATAACTGTAATTTATGGTAAATACTTACAATTTCAAATGTTTTAATGTTGCGGTTTTCCCGTTCGAAAATGTCACGCTTCAATTTCGGTGTACAAGCCATTACTTTACTGGAACTACCGGAAAGTTTTTGGAATTACCAAAAATTTACCTAGATTTTGTAAGAATTACTGAAAATTTTATACAATTCTTTTTTGGAAATATCTGAGGCCACTTGGGCATTTCTTAAAAATGTCTGAAGTTACTTGAGATTGCGCGACCCTAATGGAAATATTTAGAATTCCAAAGTAATGATTCAGTTTGGAAATTGCACTATACACATTTTTTGATTTACTAAGAATTTTATGAAAAGACTCTAAAGTTATCAAAATTAATGGAAGTTATGTAGAAAACCAAGAAATTTGGAATTACGTGTGAGTTTTTTCAAAACATCTCAAATTATTTGGAATGGCATGGACTTTCTAAGACGTATTTGTAATTTATAGCAAATATTTGAAATTTCAAAAGAATTTGACAATTTTGGAATTTCAGTGCACACATTATGAAGTGGGGCATTATGAACTCCTCGGCAACTGTTACTCTGAAACTCTTGCTTCGCTTTACTGCAACTATCGCAAAGTTTCAGAATTTACATACTACTTAAAATTACTGGGAATCTTTTGCAATCACTGTAAATTTTATGGAATTAATGAACATGTTTTATAAACACTCAAAATTTTATAGAACTAATAAGAAAATTGCTTGAAGTTGTATGGAATTACTTGGGCATTTCTTGAAAATCCCTGAAGTTACTTGAGGTTGCGCAAACCTTGTTGAAAATACTTAGAATAAGACTTTCAAAGTAATTATTCAGCTTGGAAATTTCATTATACATATCACGAGGTGCGGTTTACTAGTCTAATAATGACATTTGTAGCATTTCAGTGTTCAAGTAATTTGGATTACCTACTGTTAAATTTAAAGAAGTACTGGACATTAGTAGGCATTTATTGGAATTACTTAAAAAGTTTTATGGAATTAATAGGAAGTTTTTGAAATTACTTAAAGTGTTAAAGAAATACTAAGAAATTTGGAATCATTTGTTGATATTTTTAGTGTACAATTTGCATTACTGCAAATTACAAGAAATTTCTCGAATTTAGTAGAAATTTTTTAGAATTACTGTAAATTTTATGGAATTACTGGGAATTCCATAAAATTACTGTGAATTTCGGGAAATTATTGTGAATTTCACGATATTACTAGTAATTTCATGGAATTACTTGAAAGTTTTCTAAATTATTAGATGTGCCATCTTGAAAACTGTTGCATTTTTAAACCCACTTGCATTTAGAGTATGTTTTTATCAAATTAAAACATCATAATACCTGCAAGAATGACCCTAGACTGGTTATCATGGAGGATCTTGAAATCTGCCGGGAATAAGTGATTCGCTGTTTTTCCCCTTTTTACAAAATAACTTCTTATGAATATAACAACTAAACTAACCTGAACTAACCATTAATCACTACTTCTGAGAAAGACAGACGTTCCACATTGACTAAACTCTTTTCAATTATTGCAACAAACGTCCCAAGTTTTTGAAAATATTACGCTTAAAATTGAAACTCAAATCGAAACACATTGTGTTTCGATTTGAGTTTTATACAGTGTTCTGATCCCTAACTTTATGCGGCTCTATTAGGCAATGAAGGCTTTAACTTGAAATGTCCAAGGGGGAGGGGGCAATATGTAGAGAAGTTAGAAACACTTCGAAACATGGAGGTTTGACAACGCCGAACCGATGAATAAGTAACTATACTCGGGATCGAATAGGTCACAAGATTTGTTGTGGGGCACTAAGCAAAATGTCTTTTTCACAAAATTAAATTTGGGGCTACACATGGCAACTGTGCTTCTAAACGTTGAGAACTAGATTGCTTTCGTTATAACATTCAATTACTTCAATCAACAAGGCTGTTCGAGATTATTTAAGTGTGCTTTATCACAGGCGTTGTATTGGTCTCAATCGTCCGGCATTGTGGCCCCCGAGATCACCCGATCTAATGATTCCCGATTTCTTCTTATAGAAATATTTGTGTACAAACAACGTCCAACAACAAATATATCGAGACCAATGCTATTATCTGGGGTACAAAATTTTTTGAAAAGAGTGAAATATTGCATTGCTGTAAAGTGAAACGTTTCTGTTTATTATAAGACTGAGAAGGCTTTCACGACCGGTCAAGATACAATCTAAAGTGTTTTCCGGGCTTTGAAGCCGTGGTCCAATGGAATTTCTTCCTGACGTTTCCTCCACAGCTGCGGCAGACATTATCAAGGCGATGAGGAAATGGGTGAACTGATCCCGTGCTTCCCGACGTTGATTTATTCGACTGTGGTGAACTCCGTGATATTTATTTCCCCGCCGTCGGGCTGCAGTGGAGGGATTGGGGTGGGGGTAGTGGTGACACGGAGTTTCGGCGCACTTGAAGTATGTCATAGAACTCGCTTCTAGTCTGCATTAAAAAACGTAATTTCCTCCTTCCTGTTAAAATTGCTATCGTGTTTAAAGATCTCAATGGCCTCTGTCATTAGTCTCGCATAGAAACGCTTTGAAGCGAATTGAAACCCTGCAATTGAAACCCCGCGCCACCACTACCCCCACCCCAGTACCTCCACTGAAGCGCGACGGCGGGGGAATAAATACCACGGAGCTCACCACAGCCGAATCAAATAGCACGGAAGATCACTTCGCCCATTGCCTCATCGCCTTTGATAATGTCTGCCGCAGCTGTAGACGAAACGTCAGGAAGAAATTCCGTTGAACCACGGCTTCAAAGTCCGGAAAACACTTTAGATTATGTAGCGAGATTATTGTTGGTTCATTCTCATAACCCAAAACAAATGTGTGCCGAAGGAACCATAACAGGCTAAATCGTTTCTCAGCAAAGAAAATACTTGGGTGGACATCTCAATGCCATCTAAAACCACTAATATGCTAGTAGACACTGAAGGCAAAAATATCTTAGATGAAAAAGGAATCCTTGGAACATGGTTCAAATACATAAATGAGCTGTTTGATCATGAATGAATCCAACTTCGATGACCGCGCTGATATAGATGGAGGATCAGAAATTCTCAAGAGTGAGATTCTATTTGCAATAAAATCCGCAAAACCAAAAAAGCCACCGCACCTGATGACATCCCAACGGAGCTGTTACAAATGATCAAAAAAGGAAAACATTGGAATCTTAGTCAAACTGTTTAATGCGGTGTACACAACCGGAGACATACCGGAAGATTGGCCGAAATCCGTATTCATTCCAATTCTAAAAAAACAACGAGCAAAACGATGCAATGAGTATAGATTAATAAGCCTTATGAGCCACACCTTGAAGGTATGTCTCAGGATTATTCACGGGAGGAAATGTGAGGCAGATTTGGACGAGACCCAGTTTGGATTTAGAAACGCTTTGGGAACTAGAGAGGCACTGTTTGCTCTGAAGGCACGAGGCTCAGAGGCGCAAAGACGTTTCTGTGTGTTTTGTTGATTACGAGAATGCCTTCGACAGAGTGCAACACAGAAAACTTATAGACATCTTAAAGAACATGGAGGTGGACAGCACGGACGTTAGAATTATCGAAAATTACTGGAGATAGAGCCACAAATGGATATAAAGCAAATTCTACGAGGCGTCAGGCAGGGCTGCATACTGTCACCACTGCTTTTTAACATATATTCAGATAAAATCTTTAAACGGGCTACTCAAGAACAAGAAATGGGAGTACAAATCAATGGAGAATATATAAATACGATACGATATGCTGACGACACTGTCATCCTGAGTGACAAACTAGATCTACACATCTACTAAACTGTGTAAACGCAGAAGGACAAGAAATTGGGCTCAACATAAATATCAACAAAACAAAATGTATGGTCTTCAGTCGACAACCACATCCTGGTGCTGAACTACAGATCGGTACGAAAAATATAGACAGAGTAACCCACTTTAAATACCTTGGATGCTATATCGTCGAATATCTAAATCCAGATAGAGAAATAAGATGTAGAACAGAGACAGCCCGAACAACTTTCAAACAACAACATTAAAACCACCATTCTGCAATGATAATCTGAACCTAAAATTACGGCAGAGAATGGTAAAATCCTACATATTGTCGGTGTTGCTGTACGGGGCAGAGATCTGGACCATTAAGGCCGCTTTTATCGGTTAGAAGCATTTGAGACGAGGTTACACCGGCGAATGCTGAGAATACCCTGGACAGCTATGCAGACCAACGAAATGGTACTAAACAGGGCCGACGCAACAAGTTTGCTACTAAATACAGTTAAGTGCAGGAAAATCTCATATCTTGGGCATGTCTTCAGAGGAGAGAGATAAAGAATCCTACAACTGATCATGATGGGAAAAGTGGAAGGACGTAGAGGAGTGGGAAGAAAACAGGCTTCCTGGCTGATGAACTATTTCGATTGGCGCAGAATCAAGAAAAACTTGTCCAAGTGATTGCCAACGTCAGGGGGACCTAATATGGCACTTGAAGAAGAAGGACATCTGAATAGCTATGAGGTCGACGAAAAGTTGATCTTAACCATTTGCGAGTTTTTGGCGCTTATGTTGCCATTCTAGACAGACAAAGAGACAAAAGCTTGGTTACAAAAGCAAAGAGTTCTTAAGTAATTCTTAGTAATTTTTATGGAAAATAAACCAATCGGACAGCCACAGACAGTTGGACCAGAAAGTATATAATATACCTTAATTTCGAACGCAGGAGTTTGAAGAGGGTGCAAATGGTTCTAGCAACCCAAACATCTGTGTGACCAGTGAAGGCGATGCTGATTTTGAGGTTGAATAGAAGATGCCAAAATTGGTGAAAACCAAGGTAAAAACCTATTGAAAGCGGTCTTGAGGGCTCTCAATATCCAAAAAAGAAAAATTCATAAGCCAAACAGATACAAGGACTTTGTTCTAACTGACGATTAAATGGGCAAGTGTGATTAACGTGGATGATGCACTTGAATTTTCAACAATTATTTCTGATACATTGCCTAGTGACTGAAGTAATGAGTGGAGAATAGAACTAGATGCATTTGACACTGTGAATAAGTGGGAACTTATAAACCTAAATATGAAAAATACTGTTCGGAATAAACCGGTGTTTATGATTAAGCGTAACCAAAACGGTGATGTTGTAACTTATATGGACAGTCAATATAGGTATCTGAGGACTTTACACAAAAATACGGTTTAGGATACTCAGAAACTTTCTTACCTGTAGGTAGTTTGATCTACACATAAGTCAAGACTTTTGTTTACTATTGACTTAGATATTGCTCTTCTTGTTGTTACAACAGCTTTTTTGAACGGAGACCTTGATGAAAAAATTGTTTTTGTTAACCCTGGTTCACAAAATAAAGTGCGTCGTTTAAGAACAGTTATTTGTATTCTTAACACGTAATTTGCTGACGATCAAGAAAGTTAGGACTAGGGTTTTTTTAGAGAGAAACGGCAGTGTCAGTTTGGGTGCTCACAAAGAGAGTCCGGTTTTGGGGAGACTCAGAAGGAGTCATGTGGGGAGCCGTGTTCGGGCTAGTTGGAGGTCGACATTACGCCGGAAGGACGAACGAACACTATCAGGTATCAGCAAAATGTTTGACAGTAGAGAAAGACGTTATTTAGGGACCCGCGAGTCGTTTTTGGGGAGTCACGAGGAGAAGTCCAGTTTTGACGACCCTCAAAAGAGGTTGGTTTGGGGACTCGCGAGAAAAGCCGTTTTTGGGGGATTGGTGAAACGGGTCGAGAACAAGCATCGTTACGCGGAAAGGACGAAGGATCACCAACCGAGATCACCGGTAGAAGCCTACAGTCACGTTTTATTGTCAAAGCAAATAGAAGGGCAGACGCACCCATTTGACCAGAGCTGCGAGGTCCGTTTAATTGAGCGGCAAGATATCGTCCTGGTCTATCTAAAATTTTTAATTTAGGTAAGAACTACTTTGTAATTATTTACGTTATACCTGTAGTGACTTTTGTTGTCGTGAATTTGCTAGAATAGGTTACTTTTAAGGTCATAGGAAATAGAAGTTTACCTCATCTCCTTATTTCTAACGCTACCCCCTAGTGCTGAAGTAGGGTCTGTAAAGACCGATTACCCAAGGAATTCTTGGGTTGTACACTTCGTGAACTTGTGTACCTTGGCGGTCAATAATATTCTCTCCGCTAGCACCTAGCCTGAAACGCCCCGTATTGTTTTCAAAAAAACAGCATAAGAACCTTCGGGGGAGGTAACGTAAGCCCCGCTACCCAAACCGCAAAAATTCAGTAAAGTATAATTCAGCACAATATTAAATATATTTTGCCCACGACCACATAATAATATACTGATATTCAGCTTGTTGACAAAAGTTAAATAGGGCTCATATCGCGTCAGAGGGATATACAACCAGTAGGAGTAGGCAACAACGCAATATCAAACGCCGCAGCATAAAAAATGCACTGGTGGCACCGGTTTAGCCGTCAAACGCGAGTGTCACTTTGACATTTCAATAATTTTATTTACACTACCTATAGATTTTATAATTTGTAATTATTAGACAATGGCTGTGGACAAAGTATAGTATTATACTCGCTTTTTATGGCCATTGTTCCCACGGGAGACTTGCGCCCCTCGCCTGCGGCTCGTGATGCAAACGTCCCCCTAAGGGAATAATAGCTTTCATAAAAAGCTCGATTAATAATATACCATTATTTCTTTTGTGTGTGACCGAGGAACCGTGACCGTTGGTACCCGAGGAAACCAAGCCCAGGACGACAATTAAAACAAAATCTTCCTTTTATCCTTTTTGTATTATGCGAAGTTAAAATACATAATCACTAAATATACAGGGTGATTCACGTTATTCGACACGGAAGATTATGGCTAAACTTTTAGATTTTAACAAAGTTTTGTATATGGAATGGATGAGGGTCTATTGGAAGTACATTTTTAAATTATTGTCATTGTATACAGGTGGTTCCAAAAGTATAAAATTGATAAAAATTTTACTTTTTTAAATGAAACACCTAGGATATTAATGTATTTTCGGTATCTACGGACAAAAGTAAAGGTAGTTTTATTAAGGTTTATGGCATCTAAACCGTACCGTTCTTCAGATATTCGTGATTTTGTGAAAATGAAGCATCAAATTTAATGTTTAAAATCTCAGCACTTTGTTTCTTTTCAACCACCGAAATTGGCTGGTGGGCTACTAGTACATTGAATTTTTTGCGGTATGTATTAAATAATAACTACTGTGTACCAAATGTAAAAAAATGAACACTAAATTATTGCAAACTTCAAACAGTAATAACTCGTTTAATTTAAATTAGACACCCTGCATTTTATAGTATCATTAGATGCAGAATTTAGTTTCCTATCAATGTCATAACCATATGTAGGCCCAGCTCTACTAATGACAACTGGGTGTTTTATGTCAAGATGTCAACAGTCACGGTGGTCATGTGATTCTGTCTGGTGATTAAGAATAATCCAGGTATTCTGGATGATTCTTGTAAAATGTACTTATAAATAAATAAAGTGTTTGTTTTGTTTAAAATATAAAATATCTTTAATTTACAAGATATTACATGGCGCAGCCGAAGAGCCGAAAATACGCTAAACCGAAGAGTACATTCATTTAGAGTGGAATATTGCTGGCCCAAAAGTGTGGTTAGAATTCCAAAATTTCCACGTGGAAGAAAAGCTCAAAAAGTGTAGCTTTGAGGAAATTTTAGTAGTATAGTATAGTAGTAAGTACAGAGCATTAATGCTTGATGGAAATCTCAGTGAAAATTGGAGATAATTCCGGCAGAATTTTGAAATTTACATGGTTGCTGCAGGAAAGGACAATGAGCCAGATGCAATTAAGGTAGCCTTATTCTTGAATATAGTAGGGGAAGAAGCAGTAGAATTGTTCAATACATTGCCAATGACCACAGCTGAACGAAAAGATTTTATGAAAGTATTAACAGCTTTTGAACACTACTGTAATCCCAAAAAGAATTTGATTTATGAGAGATTCGTTTTTCACAAACGTGTTCAGAATTCAGAAGAGAATTTTGAAGAGTTCCTAACAAGTGTTAAAAAATTGGCAAAAACTTGTGAATTTGAGTTTTTGACTGATCAAATGATACGGGACAAACTTGTAATTGGGATAGCTGACTTGACGGTACAAGAAAGATTGCTGAGAATGGGATCCGATGACTTAACATTACAGAATCAAAACGTTTTAAAGCATCAAAACAGCAAATGTCTCTGCTACACGAAAATGCAGTGGAAGTGCACAAAGTGTCCAAATTTGCAAACAATATATCTGAAAAAAAAACCAGAAGTGACACCTTAAGACAAGAGTCAAACTTTTAAGTGTAAAAGGTGCAACATGACACATGGACCGAGGCAGTGTCCAGCATTTGGACAGAAATGTTCGAGATGTCATAAGTTTAACCACTTCAAGGCATGTTGTAGGGTTAAAAATGTAGAGTCAGTGGGATGTGATCATGGTAATGAAGATCAACTAAGAAATCCATATAATTCAACTCAGAATCCAAGCTCGAAGGTAGTGACAGATGATGGCAAGCTTCTCTTGAGTAGTATCCAGGTACTGAGCAGTGTATCGGAGAAAACCTCAGGAAATGGTGGATGGTTCCAAAAAATTTATTTAGAAGATGTATTGACTGAGGTAAAGCTTGATTGTGGAGCAGAAGTAAGCACTTTGCCTTATTATTTATATGAGAAATGTTTTATGAATAAGTTCAACTTAATGACAACAGATGTGCTAAAATCATATGGAAATTTTGTAGTAAAGCCTTTGGGTTGTATTAAGTTGAATGCAAATTTTAAGGGTAATAAATGTTCTGTAGTCTTTTATGTGATCAAAACAAAAGAGGTTCCTTTGTTGAGTGCTAATGCTTGTGAAATTTTAAAACTAATTAAAAGGTTAGATGTAGTAGAAAATTGTGCAAAAATTGAAATTCAGTCAGGTGTTACACCTGTAGTAAGCCCCCCTCGAAGAATTCCTTATAAAATGCAAGCTGAATTGAAGTTGACTCTCAATGAATTAGAAGAAAGGGACATTATATCTAGGGTTGAAAATCCAACAGGTTGGGTAAGCAATTTTGTAATTGTGGAGAAGAAAGATAATAAGTTGAGGATATGCCTAGATCCAAGAAATCTAAATAAGATTATAAAACGACCACCAGATGTGCTCATACCAACTTTAAATGATGTGACGGAAAAATTAAAGGGTAAAAGTGTATTTTCAGTACTTGACATGAAAGAAGGGTTTTGGCATGTAAAGTTGGATGAGGAATCATCAAATCTGTGTACATTTTCAACACCTTATGGTTGTTATAAGTTTTTGAGATTGCCTTTTGGCATTTCTATGGCACCTGAATATTTCCAGATGATTAATTTTAAAAACTTTGGGGATATTCCGGGTGTGCTTGTTTATATTGATGACTTGTTGATAGCAGGTGAGTCCATTGAAGATCATGATAATATCTTAAAACTGGTTTTGCAGAGAGCTATACAGTTAGGGGTAAAATTTAATGCCAATAAAATACAGTTGCGTAAAACAAGTGTCAAATATCTTGGGAATGTTTTCTCAGAAAAAGGGATGCAAATTGATGAAGATAGGGTTAGAGCTATTAATGCATTACAAAATCCCACAAATGTCAAACAGTTACAGAGTATATTAGGTATGTTTATTTGAGTAGATTTATTCCTCAATACTCGGAAGTAACTGCACCTCTTAGACAGTTATTAAAAAAGAATGTAAGTTTTATGTGGCTTCCAGTGCATACTAATGCCTTGGAGCGTATGAAAATGTTTGTAAAAAATTCACCTGTTATGGCTAATTTTGATTCTAAAAAGCAGATTGTTTTGCAATGTGATGCTTCTCAGAATGGTTTGGGATGTGTTTTGTGATGATAGACCTGTCTGTTTTGCTTCTCGTAGCCTCACTGATTGTGAGCAAAGATTGCCTCAAATTGAGAAAGATTTGTTGAGTATTGTTTTTGGAGTAAAAAGGTTTCATTACTTTGTTTATGGGTATCCTGTTAGGGTAGTTACTGATCACAAACCTTTGTTGGGTATTGTAAAAAAACCGATTAGTGATATTGCCTCAAGCAAACTCAAGCGCATGGTTTTAACATTGATTAAATATAACATTGAAGTAGAATATCAACCTGGAAAGTACATGCATGTCGCTGACTTGTTGTCAAGATCATACTTGGATGAAAATGATGGAGATCAGGACTGGATATGTGAAGAAGTTCATTCTCTTTCGGTTGATCTAAATATGGCTGACCAGAAAAAGTTTGATTTTCAGAATGCGACTCGTAATGACCCTGTTTTATGTAAAGTAATGCATTATTGTCAGAGTAGTTGGCCTGAGAAGAAAAATGTAGATAAAAAGGTCAAATTTTACTATAAACTTAGGAATCAGCTTCATGTGGAGGATAACTTGGTGTTTTTAGATTTTCGACTGGTGGTTCAACAGTCATTGAGGAAATATGTCTTGAACATTTTGCATGAATCTCATTTTGGTATTACAAAAACAAAACAAAAAGCACGGCAAATATTGTATTGACCAGGATTAAGTATTGATATAGAAACTCTTATAGGGATGTGTTCTATATGTGAGAAGTTTCAAATGCTAAGGTAAAAGAAACACTAATGTGTCATGATATACCAGATACACCTTTTAACAAAGTAGGTTGTGCTTTGTTTAAGTGTTTTGGTAAAGAATTTCTAGTGTTGTAGGATTATTTCAGCAAGTGGCTGGAAATAAAATTGTTAAGAGCTAAGACAGCTGGAGAGGTTATATCGAAATTGAAGTCTATTTTTGCAACGCATGGAATTCCAAAATACTTTTGTTGTGACAATGTACCATTCAACTCTTATGAGTTTAGAAAGTTTGCTAGGGATTATGATTTTCAACTGGTTACTAGTTCGCCACATTACGCCAGAAGCAATGGATAAGAGGAACGGGCCGTTCAAATTGCAAAAAGAATGCTAAAAAAGTGTAGGGAAACACAGTCAGATTTGACTTTATGTTTGCTAGAATATCGAAATATGCCAATTTCGGGTTTGGATTTGTCTCCCTCGCAAATATTACTATCTCGGAGAACTAGAACTAAACTGCCTATTCATTCAAGTTTGTTAAAGCCTGAAATTGATCAAAGTGCACATAATAAGGTCTTGCGGAATCAGTTGAACTACAAGTATTATCATGATCGGCATTGTAAAGATTTCAATTACCATTTTAAGGAAGGAGATAATGCAGTTAGTAGGACTAGTCATGATAAGTCTTGGGAACCAGTGAAAGTTCTTTCTGAGCATGATGCTCCTCGATCATACAATGTGATTAATCAGAGAGGAAATGTAAAGCGTCGAACTTCTAATTTTCTTAAGCCAAGTCAGACTGAATTTGACATAAGAAGAGATAATGATGATTCCTTACCAATGTCTGTCATAAATTTAGTAATTATAGTTTACCGGCAGGAAATTTGAGTGATTTTCTGGAGTCTGAAAAGACCAATTTACCATCAGGACGTTTTTCGCCAGAGTCTTCGCGCGATAACGAACAGGTCGACGTTTCTTTGACCAGTGAATTATCTGGTGATAAATTTGAAAACAATACGAGTTCGGTCAGTGAAATGAATAGTGGGAAGACTCGATCTGGAAGGTTGGTTAAGTTAAGGTCCGGCTAGATTTAAGGATTACTGTTTAAAGTGATAATCTGGCTGGGTATCAAGTGATTAAGTATTAGGTTTAAAAGTTTTGTTTGACAGACCAAAATATTTTGTTGAATGTCAAGATCTCAGTCAAAATGTATTAGTTACAAATTAGTTTATTTTTTGCTAAGTTCTTTTTAAAAATGGGAGGTGTCATAACCATATGTAGGCCCAGCTCTATTAATGACAACTGGGTGTTTTATGTCAAGATGTCAACAGTCACGGATGTCATGTGAATCTGGTGATTAAGAAATAATCCAGGTATTCTGGATGATTCTTGTAAAATGTACTTATAAATAAATAAAGTGTTTATTTTGTTTAAAATATAAAATATCTTTAATTTACAAGATATTACAATCAAAAACTATTAAACATTCCTATAGCTTGGTCGTTGTATTTTCTTGGAAAATTGATTTTTTCAGAATTTGCGCACGAATGTAGTAATCTAATTTACCTGTTCAGGTCTGTTCAGGTTAGCTAACCTGATTTTGACAAAGCAAAATTTATTGTCATTTCTAGTTGTCACATATTAATTTAAAGTTAAATATTTTTTTACTGTTATAATTGGTGGTTAACAGGGATTTTTTTATTTAATCAAAATGCTGGTTTACACAACAGAAGAACGAGTCGATATGATCTTCATTCTAGGAGAATGCTTGCAAAATTGTCTTTTAGCGTCAAGGGTTTATGCTGAAAGGTTTCCTGACCGAACTCGAATAGAACCGTTTTTGAAAGACTGTTGGTTCAATTTAGGCAAACTGGTAGTGTTCAGTATGAAACGACTGCCAAAACGAGACCAGTTACAGAAAACCAAGAAACTGAATTAGCCGTTATTGGCTCTGTAGTTGAAAATCCCCATGTCGGACAACGAGAAATTGCACAAAACTTAAATATTAGCCAAGCAAGCGTATCAAGGATTCTTTAAAAACATAAATATCTCGATTGTAAGATACAACTACATCAAGAACTCTCCGATAACGATTTTCAGTTCTATTTAGTGATGAGTCCTATCATAACGATGGTTCTTTTAACCGACACAGTTTTCATTATTATTCTGATTTTAACCCCCATGAATTTAGAGTTATTAATAACCATCATAGGTGGTCAGTAAATGTACGGGGGGGGGGGGGGGGGGGGCGGGTCATAATGGGACAGTAAGTGATTGGACCATTTTTTTTTGACGAACATTTAAACGGAATGTCGTTTCTAAATTTTTTGAGAAATCAGCTTCCAATTTTACTGGAAGAAGTTCCTCTAGATATAAGAACAAACATGTGGCTGCAAATGAATAAGGCACCTGCTCATTATCATCGTGAAGTCCGGGAGTTCTTAAATGCTCGTTTCCAAAATCGATGGATTGGAAGGAAAGGAGCACAACATTGGCCACCAAGATCTCCTGACATAACGCCTCCCGATTCTTTTTATGGGGATATGTGAAAGGAATCGTGTATAATACGCCACCAATCACAAAAGAAAATATGAAATAACGAATCAGAGAGGCCTTCAGAAGCATAACTCCCTATATGTTACGCAACGTGAGTAAAGGATTTAAAAACAGAATACGTTTATGTTTAGAATCAGACGGTCGTCATTTTGAACAAATTTTATAACTGTTTGTTTTTGTTTGTTTTACTCTTATGTTGACTTGTTATTTATTGTATTTCAAATTGCCACTATTATTGCACTTAATTTTTTTGTAATAGAGATGCTAAATTTTATAAGAACTCTTGTAATATATAATGTTTTATTATTTTATTTGATATTTTATGCCAAATAAAGACACTTTCAGATGACTGCTAAATAATCTTCATGATCATAATTTTGTAACTTATAAATTAATATCTGACAAATACGGGGTGTTCATTAGAAAACTTCGTCTAGTTGGTTGTGAAATGTCAAAGGAAAAGAATGGAGAAACAAAAGTCCATTTACTTTCATTATGCCATACTTTTCTGTCCTAACTTTATAGCCTATTAAATGAAGTTTAATTTTGATAGGAAATTAAATTCTGCATCTAATGATACTATAAAATACAGGGTGTCTAATTTAAATTAAACGAGTTATTACTGTTTGAAGTTTGAAATAATTTGGTGTTCATTTATTGACATTCGGTGCACAGTAGTTAATATTTAATACAGACCGCAAAAAATCCAATGTACTATTAGCCCACCAGCCAATTTTGATGGTTGAAAAGAAACCAAGTGCTGAGATTTTAAACATTTAATTTGATGCTGCATTTTCACAAAATCACGAATATCTGAAGAACGGTACGGTTTAGATGCCATAAACCTTAACCTGTATATAGACCACCTGTATACAATAACAATAATTTTAAAATGTACTTCCAATAGACCCCCATCCATTCCATATACAAAACTTTTTTAAAATCTAAAAGTTTAGCCATAATCTTCCGTGTCGAGTAACGTAAATCACCCTGCACATATAAAGTTGCGACGTATGAACGTACGTCGTTGTTGGACCTTGGTTGAATTATACGGGGGGTAGTTCTTGGGGTGCGGTCCTTATATTACAACACCCTCCGTATAATGTTTACTAAAGCTTAATAACTATAGTCTAAGTATTCTATAGTGAATTTCAATAAATAATTTTTATGTTACAATCTTACAGATGAACGTGCTGAAAAAATGCGAACTAATCCTAATAAAATGACAATATAACAACAACTTTCTGTGACAAAATACAAACTAAAAAATCTGTAGCAATAAGTTTGATTTCAATTATCTTTTTTGATTTATTAGCATTACGAGAATCTAGATTTTCTAAAACTGCACCCAGTATACATCTGAGGATTCGAGAGACCCAAATACCTAGCTACAGACTTACCCATAGCACCCAATTTGTTTTTGCCAATATTCTGAACAGTACATTTTCCTTTCTGATAATTTAAGAAAAAGGAAGAGGATAATGCTTTCTTCGGCCGGAGTTGATAATACCTATTACAATATTCGTAGTACTCGCCACTTATAGTGAAATGGCGGGGCATCTGAGGTGCTTGAGTAGGAACTTTGACCACCATAGCTGTACCAAAGTCTTGAATGTCATCTGTAGTGAGAGCATGCAACTCGTGGGTACGACATGCTCCTGTTACAGCAAAAATCATTGCAACCTGAAATAATAAAGAATTCATGAATGCATTGTTATAACACTGTTGCTTTATACTTGCTTTGGTAGCCAAATATATTTGGTCAGGAGCTTCGAATATAAACCTATCGATTTCCTCCTGGGTAAAGAGTTTAGACTTCTTGACTTTGTAATTTTTGGACTTGTTTTTAAGATAAGCCCGCAGTTTCAAATAAGTTTGTATACTGACGTTATGATTGATGTTCAGGGTGCTCTTTAGCATTGAATAAATCACCCACAAAGTGGAACAGCTCTTTGTCTCTGCTTGTTCTTGAAAATACTTCAACAGTACATCTTCAGTATAAGAATAATATTCTTTTGAGTCGCACCAACTTACAAAGCTGTTATAGACAAGCATGTATTTTTCTCCAGACTTCTGGGGTAATACTATTAATTCTGGCTTAAACTCTAAAAAATTATTATTATTAATTATTGGTGCAAGATATATCTAATTAAGAAGAAATAGTTGTCAGGTAAAGCACAACTCAACCGACTAAGTACTATTTAAACTCAAATATTTAGGTTATGGGACTCTTGAGATACGGTCCTTCGACAGGGGAGAGAATATACGATTTTCTCAAACTTCTCAATTTACTTTATTAATTATTTAGGTAAACTAAGACGATTTTCACAAAATTCTATGTATACAAGAAAATTAGATATACATGGTTGTGTTGATAGCATTTACAACATTTGAATATTATATAACAAAAGTTAACTTTATAATAAAAAAATGCATTTCTTAGGATATTTTACAGCTAGAAAACTCCATATTATAAGATACTCAATGTTGTGGCGCAACCCTGAATAGTTTTGTTACTGAGAAAGGACCAAAGAAATATTACTCATGCTTTAGCTTTTTCATATCCGAACTTTGACTCTTTATACTTAAAAAAATATCACCAACCTAACCTCGCAAGTTATGCTAAAAAATGGCTCAAGTAACATAGTTTTTAAAATGGTATATCGTTTTGTATGTTGTTGTGTAGAAACGAAGACATTGTTATTTGAGTGCAAAATGAGCTAGTTATAAAATTGTTTCAATACATAATATTAAGTATTTAAAACTAAAACAGGTGTTAAATTAAAGTGACAGGTATTTATTAAAACACAACACAAATTCAATTTAAATTATATGTTCGAATTGCCTGCCACCAACTCTAATGTAAGCACGACATCTTTTTAAAAAAAGATCTGTTTATGCGTCATGCACTTTTACCAGCCATATTTATTTCTTGTGCAGCTTCAATAATACGTTGTCTTAGTTGGTTTAAATTATTTACTGGTGTTGAATAGATTTTCTCTTTAATACAACGTCAGAAAAAACAATCTAGTGGGTTCAAGTCCGGCGACAGGGGAGGCCACAAGATGGAACCAAGGCGGCCAGTCCACCTATGTTGATAAGTTTG
This sequence comes from Taphrorychus bicolor, assembly GCA_951812265.1. NCBI lineage: Eukaryota > Metazoa > Arthropoda > Insecta > Coleoptera > Curculionidae > Taphrorychus > Taphrorychus bicolor. Next base: position 5,477,663 of record OX638300.1, read on the forward strand.
GTTCAAATAGCTCTCACTACTCGTGAGTAATGAGCTGGACAGCCACAGTTACCTGCGTCTGGCCAAAGGGACATCTTCCAAAAGATTTGGCAGTTCGTGTTCTAAAAAATCCCTATAATTTTCCCCGCTTAGATTTTCAGGTAATTCAAAGGGACCAATTATTTGCCCGTCCAAGTTCCACATATTTAACTTGAAGCGATACTGAGACCTTTTTTATCGCATTGAATGTGGGTTTTCGAGAGCATAACAATGAAAATTGTGCATGTTCATAAACCCATCTTTTTTAAAGGTGCTTTGATCTGTCCATAAAATGTTATTTAGGAACTTTGGATCTTCCCTATGTTTCCGCAGCATTCTTCGGCAAAATTGGACACGTCGTGCATAGTCGCCAGGTAGCAAAACTTGCACGCGTTGCACATGATATGAGTGATATTGAAACATTCGTGGAATTCTGTTTACAGTAGATTTTGGTATCCCTGTAAGGCGTTCAATTGCTCGCGTCGAAATACTCAGATAATTTTCAATATTTTGTAACTCGCGATCCATGCGTGATCTTCCTGTCCCGGAGCGAGTATAAGGCATTCTGCCTTCCGCGTATGCTCAACGTTCATGAACACACGGTGATCCGGATATCTCAAAGCATTTGGATATTTCTTTCGCGATACAGAGCAGCTGCAGCAGCACCATTTCCTCTACATTCGCATAAGTGTTACAGTATTACTGAGAACTGAACAGGCATTAGTAATATTGGACGTCAAGCCCGCATAACATAAACACAGATTCAAAAGGCCAGGTCAGTTCGTCCAATTGTCCAGATTATCCAATAAAATAAGTCCAAGTCACTTACTACACAACAAACAAGTTCAAAAAGACTATTCACATACCCGTTAGGATGGGTACAAAAATAATTCGATTGTCAAAACGAATGCGTTTTGAAATGCCTTCTGACCCTTCTAAACGCATTCGTTTTGACAATCGAATTATTTTTGTACCCATCCTAACGGGTATGTGAATAGTCTTTTTGAACTTGTTTGTTGTGTAGTAAGTGACTTGGACTTATTTTATTGGATAATCTGGACAATTGGACGAACTGACCTGGCCTTTTGAATCTGTGTTTATGTTATGCGTGAACATGTTTTTTTTTATATGGTTCCTAGGTTACCAGACTTAATTGATTTTTTTCCGTAATTCAATAAAAATAGTAATATCTTGCGATACCTTGTTGGATGTGTATGGACACAAATAAATGTCGCTGGAAGTGCAAGAGGGATAGATAGATCTTTTTTAAGAAGTTGCCGCTCTTGAATTAGACTTGTCACTACAATCATAAATTACAAGGTTTCTAAATTGTAATTTAATGCACGTTGAACTCGATTTTTTATTATTAAAAAAAAATATAAATGCGCTCATTTTACACTCAAACACCTATATCTTTTTTTATAAAGAAAAGCATACAATACAATACACCACCTTAAAAACTACGTTAAATGAGCTATTTTTCAGAATAACTTGCCAAGTTAGGTTGGTAATGTTTTTTTAAGTATAAAGAGTCAAAGTTAGGACATAAAACAAAAATAACTCATAAATGGAGAAAAAAATGTTTTATTTTCCCAAGCTGAGGCATGAGTAATATTTCTTTGGTCCTTCCTCAATAACAAAACTATTCAGGGTTGCGCCACTACATTGAGTATCTTATAATATGGAGTTTTGTAGCTGTAACCGTCTAAAAAACTGATCTAAGGTGTGGATTTTCACGAAATTCATAAAAGTCACTTTATCTGGAAAACTATCAATTTTTTACTAAGGGCGTATCATGAATTCTGGTCAGCAATGAGCTGGCCTAACACGTCCCCAAGGGATGACGTTGAGTTTTGGGACACCATGTATAGAAAGCAATGGTAATCTTCGGATTTTCAAATAAAACCACCCAATTTGAATTGCAAAATTCGATTCTACTTTCAGTTCTAAGTCATCTTCATCAAATGAACCATGGTCACAAACTCAACCGTTTTTGAGAAAAATTAGGCTAAAATAATATAATTTTCAACGTTCAAAAGCTGTAAAACTTAAATTTTTCATAGCAAAACGGTTTGCACTTTCCTGTCTTTGTTTTTGGTCTCTTGAAAGGTAATAGTTTTGTTTCGTTTCGAAAAATTTTTATTTAAACATTTTGTTGAGATAATGAAAAATAATTTTAACACAATTAAAACGTCTACGAGAAACTAATACAGAAGCCGTTTTACTACATCTTCAGCAGTTTAGGTTTACGGTGTATTAAAAATTTCATTTTCAGGCTATATTATCATGGAAACTGTTATCTTTAAAAGCATGGATCATTTAACCAAAAAGACCTTAGAACTGACTATACATTCGAAATTCTCAATCACAATTGGGTGGGTTTCTTTGAAAAAACAAACAAAAGTAGCGTTGACTTCCGGTATAATCAAAAGGGGGGGTATAATCAATCTTTAGAATATTTCAGGTAAATTGCCCTATTCGACTTCATTACAATACCGAATTGTCGGATTCGTATAAGTAGTTTTTCCATAATAGATCGAGGCAGTTTCCAGGGGTCCTCCCTGTATAATGTGGAAAGCTCCCATTACGTAGAACTTAACTGCCAATGAACACAGACATGGTGTCCCGTGGAAGAAAACATAACTTTGGCCAATTCCTTAATGATCGGGACACAGAAAATATTAAAAAATGCCACTGGATCCAGCAAAAAAATATACAAAGATACGAATTCGCCTACTTGGTGACTATCCCAAATGAGCCAGTTGAGACCCATTTTCGGAATTATTTAAAAGTGCCGTTCTTTCGATATTGCCTCAATATCTACCTACCATACCAACATTTCAGGTTTTTCCTTTTTGAGTTGTCTTATAATCGATCGGCGCAGTTCCTGGCACTACAACCTGTATATACCTGCTTCATAAATTTTCAATTTAATTGATTTATAATATGTTGAAGAGCAAAAGAGGTGAACAGGGTGCTGCCTTCTCGATGGATTTATAACGTTGACTGATTCGACTGTGGTGAGCACCGTGGTATTTATTCACCCGCCTGTCGCGCTGCAGTGGAGGGTTTGGAGTGGGGGTAGTGGTGCTTCATGGTTTCGGCGCACTTGAATTATGCCGTGGAACTCGCTTCCAGTCTGCATTTACAACAGAGCTTGAGTCTGTTAATGGAGCTTGACATCGGCCAAAGACCGCAGAGATCCCCAGTCGGCACCCGGAGTTTACTGACTTCCATGCACGAGTGGCTCGGTATTAGTGATGTACGATGCGAATATTACCATCACAAGTTACGGTTATATAACGTAAATTACGATAATATTACATTGTCCACCGGTAACAATGGAATGTTACCAGTAATCTTACCGTAATTTTTGGTATCTGAATTCTATCTGGTATTCTAATCCGGTATTCCGACCTATGATAATGTCTACCGCAGCTATAGACGAAACGTCAGGAAGAAATTCCATTGGACCACGGCTTCAAAGCACGAAAGAGTATATTAAGATAGAAGTTTCACAACACAGCGCATTGGCGCACGAATCCAAGTAAAAAGACAGAAATGTCATCATTACATATATGGTTGAAAATAAAACATTTTAGATTGTATTTTGACCGGCCGTGAAAGCCTTCACAGTCTAATAATGATACAATTAAACTTATCACGACAATCGGAGTAGAAAATGTGGAATCAGATTTTATCTATCTATTATAGTTTTACCAATACTTCATAAATCCATGGAAAAAGCGCCACCTTGTACAGTGTGTCCCATTTTCGATGTTTTTCTCGGCTTTCTCGTTTAATCTCGAAGATAGAAGTATGGGTGCGGTTTTCGCGAAGTGTTGCTACTTTTTTGGAGAAGTAAAAGATGGCGCATTTTACGCCCTCTAGTTTTTGACATGCGAGTTTTATCGTCTTAGTTTTATGAAAAGTAAAAATGCTGTGTAGTAGTTTTTGTTACGTAGAATTTAGTAGCGCACCTAATTTTCATTTGAACCTTCTGGTTCCTTCACAATTTGAAAATAAAAACATTCCAAAAAGCTTTTGTCGATGCAGTTCTAAATACCTAATAATATAGAGGAAAAAACTAGCTACGCCACTAGATTTTGTGTAAAAAATCTACAAGCAAACAACAGGTTCCTCAAAAGTAATAATTTTCAATTCCACTCTGTATCTCAAAAACCACAAAAGCAATAAAAAATTTGTTGGCGCCATCTTTAATATCACAAAAAAGTAACAACACATCGTGAAAATCTACGATCTTTGAGAGTAGAAAAAGAAATATCGAAAATGGATCACCCTGTATAGTAAATCGTCAAATCTTTGTCACGGGTATCTGCAGATGGCGAGAAAACCTACTTCACAGTCGTTAAGGAGATTTAATAATGGTGAATATTCAAACTATCAGTGGGAAGTACTTTAATGAGAAGATGTAGGCCTCACTTTCAATAGAACATACTTAAGCCCAGTTGCATGAAAGTGATAAACATCGTACAAGTCATAAATGTCAAAGAGTACTTTTTATGAACAAGTTCGACTACTAATCACTAATCAACTGGCCAGAGTTCCAAATAGACGAACTCCAGGCCAGCCCAGATTTGCAGACGAACTTATACTGTTGTCAGAAACTCTACAAAAACTGGAATTTATGCCACACCAACTAGAACAAGAAGAACAAAATAATGAATTTAAAAATTATCAACATCAGCAATAAAGGAAAATGCCCAGTTGGAAATTCTTAGATCCCAAATTTAAAATCGTCGAAACGTTGGCGCTCCTCGGTAGAGGGCGGAGTGAATTTTCGACAGAGCCTCGAAAAAAGAGCTTATATGACATTATTGACTGCAGCCAAGCAAATACAGCAGTTTTAAACCATTAAAGGAAACCACATGTTTCAGTCTTCGAATGAGATAACACAGAGTATCCAAACGGTTTTGTTACCCAAGTGCTCTATGTACGATCCGAAGCTTCTTAGTTTGTGGTCTAGCCTTATGCCCAACAAACTTACTAAACCTGTCGTTGAAATAGATATTTCCATGAGACAGCGATATCATTGCACTTGAGGTCAAGTTAAAGACTACGAGACTAGTTTTGGTTAGGTTGAGTATTAGATCTGTGCAGTGGCGGCTGGTCCGTAAGCCATGCAGTGCTGCAGAGCTCCCAAAAAAATAAAAAACTAAACAAAAGGCAAAAAGCAAATATAATAATAAAATTTACTGAATAACTGTAATAGTACTAGTCCTTGTTACTCGCTTTCGCGTGGTAATAATGACTAAAAACTGCATGCGAAATGTGTGTGTGAAGTCGGAACTAAAGTCGACCAGTGCAATAACCTGCAGGCTCGCACTACCGTTGAATGATTATTTATTTGAACCACATGATCGAGCTCGTCGACGCGCTCTTTCGTACACCCCTCCACCCCCGGGTAGGTCTAAAACAAAACCGCGATTTCAAGTGAATAGTTCGCTGCATTTAGTCCAGCGCCGCCAGCGATCGCGGTAGTGAGAGCTTTAGCATCGGTCGTTTGTCAGTATCGAATTGTCACCCGATATTCTAGTTTACGGCGAGTTTAACTTAAAAACAGTGTTAATATAAGTAGTACGCGTGTAAGAGAGTCTGTTTTTATGTATTGCTTACAATAATTAACTGTGTGTGGTCTTAAATTTAATTGACGTGAAGATATTTTTTTAAATATTCATATGAAGAAAAGATAGAATTAAAAAGGAAAGGTAGACCGTTGCCAGCTATTTTTATTGAAAAATCTGGTTTAAGTAGAGGGAAAAGTTATACACGGGAATTCAGTAAAAATGTTTATTTAAAACAATGAACGAAATAGGCAATTTTAATGAAAAAAGTGATGAACTAAATTTGTTTTCATTTATAAAAAATAGATACTTAAGCTGTTTTTGTTCAAAAATTGCCCAAAAACACCCAAAAGAATAAACGACGAAACGCCGCTGGTTCTGTGCACCACTCAAAGATAATTGGTGGACTTAGAAGGAAATGACAGACAAGCTTCGAGAATATTCGATGACAGAATGACTTATGTATCATCCGCGTGGATCGATATGAAGTTACTACCAAGATCATATGCATATAAGATAATTAAGAGAGGATCCTACATGGCCAGCCTTGGGAAACTCCCCATTGAATTAAAGCAGAAAAGGAGAAGTGGAACACGTTTTTTGCATTAAAGCAAACTCTTGCTTCTCTATCACTTAGAAAACATCGATTAGGTCTGATAAAGCTTTTTATAATCCCAAATTAGTTGGGTAGTTTATTTATTAGGATTTTAAGTTCAACTTTGTCAAACTAGAGTCGATCTATTAATTATTCACAATAGTTTAGCATCTCGTTAGCCTTCGATATTTGACTTTGACGTTGTTTCCCAATCTTATTGACACGAGCGAAAGGGAGGTGGGTAGAGAAGGAATGAACATTCCATGGCTACTAAGACGCCAAAAAATCCTGAATGGGTAATACACATTTTTCTGATCACACTTTTCAGTAATGTGCTTAAAGACAGTAACGATTACCATATCTGAGGATTTTCCTGGTTCATCATTTTGTTGTGGATCTTCCTTCCAAAGGCTTCTGAAATGGATGATAAAAGGGAGATTGGTCAATGGTTTTTTTTATTTGTGGGTCGCCTTTTTAAAAGCGATGTGTGATGAGAGAATAAAAATACATGAGAAAATATTTGGACACTGAGGCGATCATTTATTAGATAACTGATCGGAATGGCTTCAGCTTGAGCTATGAATTTTAGCAGGTACATGGGTAATTCGTCAAGTCCAAGGGAAAGTTTATTTGGAACATTTGTGGTTGTAGTAGTAAACTCAATATCAAAAGTTAAGTTGATAGTTGAAGCAGAGTTTCGGAGAACGTTAGGGTTTTGGAGCGGTAAAGAAACGCCTGAATATTGACATAGGTGTAGTAGGCAAAAAGGTTTTAGTTTTGTTTCTTGAGGAGCTAATTCTAATGACATTTATAAACTTGTAAAATGAGGTAATGCGTCGGCGATATATCTTATTTTGTCGTTTAAAGTAATCATAGAAAATTAGTGAGTGAGTTCGCTTATTCTATACCAGATCTTTAATAAAATGTGGAGTAGTTTTCAATATCCTTAGTGATCCACCTGAGTCAACTAGATCCCAACCTTGTTGGTTGAAGAAGAAAACTTGATTATAGTGGAAAATACAATGTGTTGAAGTTCTCGTTCATATTAGCTCCAGTGAATATTTAATTGCAAGATTTCGTTTTTAGCAAGTCTTTTTCGGTATTTACAGAGATCACAAAAGTCAAAGATATCGCTGTAAAGAATGACAGTATTTACTCTTCTTATGTTAATATTAGAGAAGCTATTGGAAGCAACTGGAAATTACTGGAGTTGGCAGTCACTCTGGTATACCCTATGACATGTGGGGTTATTCTGTAAATATTCAATAGGTGATCTACTTCAGTAATTCCTCTGTCTGTTTTATCCACAAAATTGACATTCAAATTATGTCACAATTTTTTTTTTTGTAAAACACTCTTAAAAGTGTCGGGGCCCATAACAACATATTATGATGGTATACCACGAAGGATTTAAGTAGAGTTTTGACAGAATGAACAAAAAATCTTTTTTAATGTTCATCGTATGAGTTTCCTTAGTGCAGGGCTTCAGTTGACTGCTTACCACAATAATTGCTGTGCCACCTCCTCTCCAGAGCTCTTGGCCTGAGTGTGCGATTAGAATGTAACCGTAAACTCCAATTTCATAGCTAATATTACAGTAAAACAGAATTCCAAAACAGGATATTCCATAAAGGGTCTCTAAAAACCCGCAAAGAAAACTGCAGTTTTATTATGTAAGCTTCTTCACAAGTTTAAAACACTCTACATAACAAAAATCGTCACGCAATCTCTCAAATTTATATTGCCAATAATGGTAACAGGCCAGATTATGTGGGTACATCAAAATAAAATGCATCCGTCTTGTCGACGTCTCAGGCAATGTTTTCTTATTTATAGTAACAAACTACTAAAAACAAGAACAACGTAAGTAAAACGAGGTACTTAACAAATACTTTATTTTTTAATTATTTAACAAAATATATTAGTGCTATTGCATAAAGAAAATTTTAACTAATCAATAACCAATAAAACTAACTCTAAAAACAACCTAACTTTTGGTAAGATAGAAAATCCACGCTTTTGCTAGTTCTTTTGTGTACTGCCAAAAAGTCTAAAATATTATTGATAAGTTCTACAAGGAAAGGGAGTAGATGATAATATTATAATCGCCGTCAGCGATCGCGATAGTGAGAGTTTCAGCATCAGTTGTTTGTCAGTAGTCGGAACATCAAAATATTTCCTAACGGGTTCTAAATCAAAATCAATAGTGGACAGGTTCGTAAGTACTTCTTCAAAGACTGTGAAGGCTTTGAACACCGGTCAAAATACAATCTAAAGTGTTTTCCGGGCTTTGAGGCCGTATTCCAATAGAATTTCACCCTGACGTTTCGTTCATAGCTGCGACAGACATTATCAAAGGCTATGAGGCAATGAGCGAAGTGATCTCCCGCGCGCTTCCCGACGTTGACTGATTCGGCTGTGGTGAACACCGTGGTACTTATTGCCCCGCGCGCCGACGCCGTCGCGATGCAGTGGAGGGGCTGGGGTGGGGGTAGTGTGGCACGGGGTTTCTTGCGCACTTGAAGTATGTCGTAGAACTCGCTTCCAGTCTGCATTTAGAAACGTAATTTCCTCCTCCGGAACGTAAAACGTAAATTCCAACTCCTCTTGTGTTCCGTAATCCTCGTATTGACACTACGTTTTGTGATGCCAATGTATACCGAGCCACAGCTGCATGAAACTCGGTAAACTCCGGGTGCCGATAGGGGATATCTGCAGTCATCGGCCCATCTCAAGTTCTGTTGTATTATACGAGTGGGTTTAGAGATAGTTTTAACATTGCGCTTACTAGTCCATCCGCGCTTTCCTTGATCTTCTCTGGTTGTTCGTTCCTGGCGCTTTACATTCCTTGGACGGACGGCCCTATCGAACTCGGGCTTGTTGTATCCGAACCAAACCTTTGGTTGCAATGGGTACACTGGAACAATACAACAGAGCTTGAGATCGGCCAAATACAGCAGAGATTTCCTATCGATACCCGGAGTTTACCGAGTTCCATGCAGCTGTAGCTCGGTATATATTGTGCAGTGTCAACGCGAGGATTACGGAACACAAAAGGAGTTGCAGGCTGGACGAAAAACAAAAGCCAGCAGTAGCAGAGCACGCTCTCTCCGAAGGTCATGACATCCTTTTCAACGAGGTGGATATCTTATGTCAATCGCAGTTAGTTCAGGTTAGTGCGGTTGCTCTACAATCGTTGAACTGTTCTGGTCTGAAAAACTAGTGGCAAAATAGTCGATCTTAGTGGCACTAACCCTACCGTCGTCATGCAGCTGCACCCTCGTTGGGTCCATGCACCTCTCTTCCAGATTAAAAGTCTGATATAAGTCCAATAAAAAATTCCGCTGTCTGCTGTCCATCAGCAGGTCCACATTAAAGTCTCCGCACAAGAAAATATTTACCGTTAGCCGGGAACAATAGCTCAAGAGGTCCGACGCCCTGTCAAGAAAAATATCTAAACTGACATTTGGTGGTCGATATGCGCAAATCACTATATATCTAATATTTGCAATGGTCATTAGAATTGCACAACACTCAAAATGATTTTCCTCTTTAAACCTGAAACAGCTCAGCGCTTTAACTCCTATACGAGAGGTTGAATTTTTTTTATAAATGGACGATTCGCCGTGCAGACCTTTTTTTCTACAAAAACCTGCAACCAGTTCATAGCTCTCGATAGCAAGGTTAGCAATGTTCGCTTCCGCGCACCAATGTTCAGTTATGAAGACTATGTCCGCCTCTACCTGTAATAGAAACAGCTCCGCTCTAGTCACCTTGTTAGTCACATTAACCGCAACAACCGTAACGCGTCCCGAACACGTTTCATAATCCTGAACTACTCTGCAGGCCTCCTTGCTCTTGGCGAAAAAACCTAAATTTCTTTATGGCAATCCCCACTGGCCAAGTTGCCTCGTCATAGAGTCCATCTAACAGCTCCGACCTTGAACGAAACACTCGACGCACTTTTATGAACAGGAAGCTCTTCAACAGCGAAACTATGGCCTGGAAATTTAGTGGTAAGAAACCTTTCAATTTGCTGAGGTTTGGTTCTAGAGGAAACCCTTCCGACATAAATCCACGCTCTTCTCACAGCCGAATAAAACGACTGTGCACCTTCTGGCAATGTTTTACCATTACCCCAAATAATTGTCCTCTTAGTTTTGTTGAGCTGCGAGGATTTATTACTGCTGTTGGCAACGTCGCCCAAATTTCTGTGGATCGGCTGTACCTGTTCAATGTCAAGGTCGGCCGTCTTATCACCAGAATCGATACCGTTCGCCTGCTTAATAGCAGGTACGGTCGAATCGTCTTTTTGGTGTTTACTTTTACTTTTTTGATTACGAACATTAGAATAAATGGGCTTACCGGAGTTATTGTTTTTCAGAACCTCGATAAGGGCCTGCTGGTTTTGAATAGAACGATTCTGCTCCTCGATCATTCTCCTTGAGAAATCCACCTCACACTTAGCTAGTTTGAGTTCATAATTCAAAGAAATCATTTCCACGCTTGCGGAAGTCACATCGGCATGATTCCCGGAAATATCACCACTGTCGCAGCTGCTCCAAGCGTTAATGAACTTTGTGACACTATCACCCACTGTCATATCACCAGGAACTTTTTTTGCAATAATTATACGTATTAAATCGATCTTTTTAAGTTTGTTTAATTCGGCTTCAACCTCTTCGATCGTTGCCATGTTGCCAACTGATACCTACTGAGTTCTAAGACATACTTCAAGTTCGCTGAAACCCCGAGCCACCACTACCCCCACCCCAATAGCTCCACTGCAGCGCGACGGCGGTGGAATGAATACCACGGAGCTCACCACGGGAAATCACTTCGGCCATTGGCTCATCTCCTTTGATAATGTCTGCCGCAGATGTGAACGAAACGTGAGGCTTCCAATGGACCAAGCCTTCAAAGCCCGGAAAATACTTTAGATTGTATTTCTTCAAAGTTTCCTTTTTTAAACATTCCCTAGTTGGATGCCACTATAATGGTCCCGTTTTTTGCAGACTTTTCTTTTTCAATTTTTCTCCGAAGTAAACTTAGTTGCTCTATCACAAGCTACTGCAGATAAAGACGATATTGGCAAATTTTGAAATTATGCTTTGGTGCAAACAAAAAGCTGGAATATGTGCTATAAGGAAAAGGAAAACAAGCAACAACAAACAGTTTCTATAAGTGGCTCTGGTGGGAGCGATGCCTAAAACTGCACCCAGTATACGAATGAGGGTCCGAGAGGCCCAAAAATGTAGCTACATCTTTACCCATTCGACCAATCTTATTGATACCAATATTTTGGTCAGTGCATTTTCCTTCCCGATAATTTAAGAAGAAAGAATAGGATACGGCGTTCTTCGGCCGCATTTCTAAATACTTTTTACAATACTCGTAGTAGGCTCCTGCAACCGTGAAATGGCGCGATCTTTTGGATACTTGATCTCTTGGATGTTGAATTGTAACCCTCATAGCGGTACCACAGTCTTGAACATCATTCATCGCCAGGGCATGTAATTCGTGTCTTCGGCAGCCGCCAGTTGTAGAAAAAATCATTGCAACCTTGAATAATGATTTAAACTGAACATTTTGTTTTAACAACAGTAGGTACCTTGTATTTACCTTAGTTGGCAAGTATACAAGATCAGGCGCTTCAAATATGAACCTGTCGACCTGTTCCTGAGTGAAGAACTTGGACTTCTTACTCTGATATCCTTTTGACTTATTTTTAAGAAAACCTCGCAATTTATGATACCTTTCTATATTCATGTTGTGGTTAGTGTTCAGCATGTTCCTCAACATGGAGTAGTTTACCCACATAGTGGAACTAGCCTTGGTCTCTGATATTTCTTTAAAGTAAGTTAAGAGAACGTTTTCTGTATAAGAATAAATATCTTTGGAATTGCACCAATCTATGAAGTTCTTATATGCTGCCTCATACTTTTTTCTAGAGGGTGCGGTTAAGGAATTCAGATCAGTGAAAAGACCTACAAAAATATATGGTTACTCATAACTCACTAGCACTCCAAAAATTGCCTGAAAGTATTAAAGGGCGAGTTTGTGATATAATGATACAATATGCCTCACAATTATTTTTACGGTTAACATGATTCTATATATTTTGAAAAGAATATTACCAACCTTTTGACTTTTGTTGAAATTTTCCTCAAGATTAAAATGCAATAAATAAAAATTTTGAAGTTACAATTTAATATACAATTATTAAAAAAAATTAATTATATCGCTCACTGTCTGCAATAGTGGCACAACTCAAAAAAGTCGAAATTCTAGATAACAAAATGTCGGAACTAGAAATACCACCCTCTACCTTAGAGCCAAAACTGGCACAAAATTATTTCTTTTTATGTTCGTATTATACATAATTCATTTTCAAGTCAAAACAGTGTCCTATGTATAACCCAAATCTTAATTATTGATTTTCTCAAAACAATGTTTTTTGAGTTGTGCCACTATTGCAGACAATGAGCGATATATACATACATACCTATATTATTATTGTCATGGAAGATAAAACAGAATTCCAACAAAGGAGGGCTATATATACAAATTTAAAGGGGGTGACTAAGAAAAAAATGGCTCTATATGGCATTTCGAAAATAAATAAGAGATAAGATATCGATCAAATTTAAAAAACTGTCTAAAATAATTGTTTGTTTTCATTCCGGGTTTCTTTCTAATTTTGTTTTTTATTATTGAGTATCAAAAAAGTTCGTTTCATCACCAGTTGGAGGTTTCGGTTGTGGCACACCGTTGCTACAGTTCTACGGTATTAAGTAGATACAAAGTGGTTTAAAAGTAAATATTGAAGTTTAATAAAAACAACTCTCTCTCTCTCTCTCTCTCTAAGTAGGTATTTTGTAGTGAAAATTAGAAAAAAATCTTGTTTGAAACACGTAACGAAAAGCCTTTTTTTGTGAGTCTCATTCAAATTTCGGGAACTCGCTGCGCTCGTCCCGCAAACATTCATTCGTTACACAAAATCGGGCTTTCATAACTAGTTACGAAAAGTAAAATCTTTCGTAACTGGTGATGGAAGTTGGAAAGTTGCTTTTTTTTTTGTAAGTATTAAATGATTTTCCACCAACCAGCAGTCCGAGGGTTTGTGGATCACTTTTACATCTCAAGTACCCTACCTCAAGTTCAAACTCCGGATTAGTTTACACTTGAGACATAAAAGTGCTTCTAAAATCGGTAATCGACAACTGTAGTTTTCTTGCTCTATTGTTAGTTTTAAAAAAAATATATTTTTTTTATAAAAATAATAATTTTCAATGAATTATGGTAAGATGTATATTTTTCTTATCTTGAAGAGAAGAGCTGAAAACGAAAGAAGCTCGAAATAGCTATTTATGTAACCAGTTACGAAAAGTCCGATTTTGTGTAACGAATGAATGTTTGCGGGACGAGCGCAGCGAGTTCCCGCAATTTGAGTGAGATACACAAAAAAAGTTTTTCGTCACGTGTTTCATACAAGATTTTTTCTAAGTTTGACTACAAATACCTACTTAGAGAGAGAATTATTATTATTAAACTTCAATATTTACTTTTAAACCACTTTGTATCTACTTAATACCGTAAAACTATAGCAACGGTGTGCCACAACCGAAACCTGCAACTGGAGGTGACACCAACTTTTCATCACTAGTTACGAAAGATTTTACTTTTCGGAATTAGTTACGAAAAGTAGGACGTTACGTCACTGTCATCAGTATTGAAAAGTGCCACTTTATAAGTCAAAATTAGAAAAACTTTGTTTCGGACGGGAATGTAAGAAAAATCATTTGAGTCACATATAAAATGAGATAAAACAATAAAAGATTGACATTCAACAAGTCAGACAAGTTATTAAATGTACGAAAGACTCCTCAGGGGAAATCTGTAAAGAGGTCTATAGCAATAATTTACTAACCTGAACTAACCCTAGTTTACCACTCGCTTGCCTGGTTGACTTTTTAATCCATTTTAGTTCTGGTTGAGCGGATTGGTTTCTTGCCTCCCCTTAACTTTCAGGAGACAAAAAATTTGTTCCCGATTGTCCGAGGACCGCTTCTTTGGCAATTAAATAACTCAAACTGCATTTGGGGTCAATAGGCAATTTTTAATTTCTTTTGTAATAAAATAGCTGAAAATTATGAAGAGTTTGCAAAATACTAATGGAAAGATCAACAAAAATTTAGCCTGCGCTCCATATACAAATCCTACCACAAAAAGCTTCTTTTAAACTCTCTATTCTGAGACATTTCGGTAAACAGATAACACGTTTGACTATAGAGTTACTCCTGAAAAAGAATGTCTACAGAAAAAGAAAATGTACACCCTCTCTAATGTGCTTTGCGTGGGTTTATTACTAACAAATTGCAATAAAACAAAAAGTACTTATGCTAAAAAAATAATTTAAAAAAATAATTTGCGATAGATGATAATTTTCTTTTATTTAACTTAATTAGTAGTAGAATGGATAGCAGGTGACGAAAAAGACTCTCAATCTATATAGTCGAATCTTTTTTAGTACGGAGTGGTAGAAGTACTGTTACTCTTAGTCTTCAACCATAATTAAAGCTATATTTTTCACTAATACTAGGTGCTTCTGAAAAACGTATTATAAATGCACCCACCTACCCTACGGTCCAGAATAAAAAAAAATTGTATCGAAAAATGCTTTGTTTAGCAAATACCCGGTATGTAGATTAGACCCTGAGGATGGGTTTTTATTAATATTTTCGAAACTTGCCGAGATAAGTTAATGAAATTTGGTATGTTTTAGATGCCCTTTCTACGAATTAAATAGGTATGGGCACATTTCTCCAGGCCAGGAGCGTGTGACACGACGGAGGGTAGTGTGTAAAAAGTACCTAAACTTTTTGTTTGTGTGTATACATATTTGTAATTTACTAGAATAAATTTGAAAATTCCTACATAAAAAAAGAACTCTTGTTAAAAGTCGATATCTGCAATACTTTACGAAAAAAAAAAGGAAGTTTTATTGTAGGAGAGATTATTATGTTATTAAAATGAGTAACACAATGTTAATTAACAGGTCATATGCGTAAGGAACTAACCCTTTATATCCTGTACATTGTAAACACCAATTTTATTATTTGCGTGACAATATGGACAACAAAGCATTATTCGATTCGAAGTTTTTGTCTTAGTTTGCATCTTATAATAAGTGGCTATTAGAGTACTATTTTCGGACGCATCTTGTATAGCCTAAATAAATAAACAAACCTCTGAGCTTAACATACATATAACTAACTAACCCCCCCCCCCCCCCCCCGGTGCGTTGCAGTAAAGGAACTGAGGTGGCGTAGTTGTGGCGAGGGGTTTCAGAGCACTTCAAAACTTCCTCTTGCACCTGAACTCTATCAACCCAAAAATTCAATTCACTATGGAGATAGAAAAGAAAGGACGCCTACCGTTTTTGGATGTCTTAGTATGAAGGAGGTCGCATGGGAAGCTTGTGCACACCGTTTATAGAAAACCAACACACACTGACCGATATCTCAATAACGGATCAAATCATTATCCCAGACAAGAAAGGGAAATCATAAAGGCTCTGTCCGTGAGAACCAAGAGAATTTGTGAGCCGGCTGATTTGGAACCTTAAATGAAGAATCTAGAAAGAGCCTTTAATTGGAATGGATACAGCCAGATCGAATTCGATAGGGCCATCCGTCCAAGAAATGTAGAGTGCCAGGAAGGAACAACAACGGGGGAAGATGAAGATATGCGCGGATGAACGATGGATTAATCCACCATACATTCACAAAGTAACGGACAGGATCGGCAGGGTATTGAAAAAGCACAGTGGTAAAACTGTCTTTAAACCTACTCGTATAATACAACGGAGCTTGAGATCGGCCTTAGACCGCAGAGATCCATGCAGCTGTGGCTTGGTATAAATTGGCACCACAAAACGCAGTGTCAACACGAGGATTACGGAGCACAAGAGGAGTTGCAGGCTGGGACAGATACAAAAGTCAACAGTAGCAGAGCACGCTGTGTCCAAAAGTCACGATATCCTTTTCAACGAGGTGGATATCTTATATCAATTACTGCGTTTCTATCGAAGACTAACGATAGAGGCCACTGAGATCTTCAAACAAGACAACAATTTCAACAGGAAGGAGGAAATTACGTTTCTAAATGCAGACTGGAAGCGAGTTCTACGACGTACTTCAAGTGCGCCGAAATTCCGCACCACCACTACCCCCACCCTAGTTCCTCCACTGCAGCGCGACGGCGGGGGAACCAAAGCACGGTAGATCACTTCGCCCATTGCTTCATCGCCTTTGATAACGCCTGCCGCAGCTGTAGACGAAACGTCAGGAAGAAATTCCATTGGACTACGGCTTCAAAGCCCGGAAAACACTTTAGAATGTAATATATAGGCTGTTCCGAGACTCGACCGACAAGACGATCCATTGTCGATATAAACATTTTTCTTCAAAATTACTTTTGAATCCTTGGAATGAGCCTTGAGTCACGACACACACTATATAGTAGCGAATTTTTCTAAATTTTGATTTAAAAAAAAATATATTAAGGTCCGGATTTTGAATCCCCATTAAATTATTCGAACACTGATTAACTTTTTAATCGCCTGATTGAATATTTTAAGTGCCGATTAACTTTAAATAGGTGCCATATTTGTAACATACGTTGATTAGTTTCAATTGACAGCCTTCAGTTGATAAAATAATTTTTTGGCATTTTGACATTGTGTCACTTGATATTATTGTTTTCTTTGGTTCCCGAATGCCCCTGAGTCCCGCTTTTTGCGTCGCCCCCATATAAAACTTCCGGTTCCTGGTAGGAATTCACATGACTTGATTTTCACTTCAATTTAAGCTGAAGTCTTCTTCTGGCTTCAGAATCTTGATTTAAAGTTTTCAAAATCCAAAAGACTTCATTTCAAGATAAAAACTTGTCAAGACAATAAAAACAGTGGCAAGAGAAGGCTATATCTTAGATCGAGTTTTGTCTTCTTTCCTGAAAGATCTAGGCCGCCATTAGCGTCAAAATTGATTAAAAATAGCTTAAACCATCTAAAAATGCAAATCAGAAATTTTTGAAAAAATACAGGTTAAGAACAAGGCCAAAATCGGTACCTGTAAGGTTTAGAAACGTTAATTTGGTATTTGTGGAGAACAGTCAACTGTCATAACACATTGTCCAAATAGGTAAACTTTGATGATTTTGGAAAAAGTCAATTTTAATAATTAAAAAAACAGTCAAATCGGTTTAAATCTTCTAATTTCTTGCTTTTAGCGAAATTAATTTTCAGCTTAAAATATGTAAACTTGGACTAAAAATACCTCTAAATGAAAATGTGGCGTTTTTGGGAAAGTCATGTTAGAATAATAGTCAAAAATCATAAAAATAAAAATTTGAAGTTTTGTGAAAAATTCAGCGAAAAATGCAAGGTTAGAATTGGATTCAAAATTAACACCACATTCTCTGATAAAGCAATAATGTGTTTGGATAAAATCATTATTAGGACAAAATAATGCATAAATTATTCCAAATCTTGTGATATACATTCCAAATCTTGTGATATACTGATCAAATACACTTTTGGACTATTTGGCTCAAAATGGCAAAGTTGCAACTTTTTGAGAAAGTCAGGGTATTAATATTGATAAAATTATAGTTTAGTATAGTATATTGATAAAATAAGTCAGGGTATAATATTGTTAAAATTAGTTAAAAATAAATTTCGAGTATTTGCAGAAAGTCATTTTTAGAATTTGGCCTAAATCAGTTTAAAATAAATCAAAGCATTTAAAAGTTTTTGAAAAATTTCAGGTTATGATAGGGGCAAAAATCAGTTAAAAAATACTTTAAACGTTTAAATTGAAATTTAAAAATTTAGTATAATTGTAGGTTAAATTTTGCTAAAAATATTTCAAAACAATCTAAAATTGTAAAGTTTTTGGAAAAATTTAGGTATCTTTAAAGTCAAAATCCACTAAAAATGACTCAAAGCATGCATATTTGAAGTTTTTAGGGTAATTGAGATAAGCATTTTACAGCTAAAATCTGTTTTAGATAAGTCAAGTCGTTTAAAACAGCCAATTTGAAATTCTTGGAAAAATGCAGGCTAGGTTCGGCAAAAAAAGATTCAAAGCGTTTAAAAATTCAAATTTGGAGTTTGTAGAAAAATTCAAGTTAGGATTGGGATCAAAATCGGTTAAGAATGACCCTACTACTCTGAGGATTTAAGAAGAAGTTTTTGGAGAAGATGTGATCAGAATTAAAGCCAAAATCGGTTAAAATCACTTAAGCTTTAAAAAAATGCAAATTTGGATTTGTAGAAAAATATATGTTAGGACTAGGGTCGAAATCGTTTAAAAATATATCACCCATGTTGCCTTTTCTTGTTATTCATGTTGTCGACTTGATTTCAAGGCAAGTTCTAAACATTTTCTAAATTCAGATTTGGCATCTTTTTGTGGTTTTTTTGCATCCTTTGAGTTTGTCTTGTTCATTAACTATTTTCGATCAAGTATCAAGCAATTTGAAAATATTTGACATCAAGTCACACTCTGCTATAAAAAAGGCAAGTCATGTAGTGACTGAAATATTTAATTTTGCAAGTCAACTCAAGTATATTTCAAAAATACCAAGCTTCTTGACTTGATAAATCTCTAGTTCGTTGAACTCAAGAAAATATAATATCAATAACCATAGGGGGTGTTTATTTGAAAACATTATCTAGTTGGCTGTGAAATGTCAAAAGAAAAGGATGAAAGAACAAAAGTCCATTTACTATGATTATAACATTATTTTTCCGTCAAAAAATCATAAATAAACCTCACTGAATAATAAAATTAGCCCGTAGACAATTGGAGAACAAAAAAAAAACATAAAATGGAAAGAAAAAGAGACACTTTTACAAACTATAAAAGTGTAATAGGGTTGTGCTTTTCCTCAAACGATATAATTTGCTAAAAATATTTCAAAACAATCTAAAATTGCAAAAATTAAAAGTTTTTGGAAAAATGTAGGTATCTTTAAAGTCAAAATCCACTAAAAATGACTCAAAGCATGCATATTTGAAGTTTTTAGAGCAATTGAGATAAGCATTTTACAGCTAAAATCTGTTTTATATAAGTCAAATCGTTTAAAACAGCCAATTTGAAATTCTTGGAAAAATGCAGGCTAGGCTCGGCAAAAAAAGATTCAAAGCGTTTAAAAATTCAAATTTGGAGTTTGTAGAAAAATTCAAGTTAAGCTTGGAACCAAAATCGGTTAAGAATGACCCTACTACTCTGACGATTTAAGAAGTTTTTGGAGAAGATGTGATCAGAATTAAAACCAAAGTTGGTTAAAATCACTTAAGCTTTAAAAAAATGCAAATTTGGATTTGTAGAAAAATATATGTTAGGACTAGGGTCGAAATCGTTTAAAAATATATCACCCATGTTGCCTTTTCTTGTTATTCATGTTGTCGACTTGATTTCAAGGCAAGTTCTAAACATTTTCTAAATTCAGATTTGGCATCCTTTTGTGGTTCCTTCCTTTTTTTGCATCCTTTGAGTTTGTCTTGTTCATTAACTATTTTCGATCAAGTATCAAGCAATTTGAAAATGTTTGACATCAAGTCACACTCTGCTAGAAAAAAGTCAAGTCATGTAGTGACTGAAATATTTAATTTTGCAAGTCAACTCAAGTATCTTTCAAAAATACCAAGTTTCTTGACTTGATAAATCTCTAGTTCGTTGAACTCAAGAAAATATAATATCAATAACCATAGGGGGTGTTTATTTGAAAACATTATCTAGTTGGCTGTGAAATGTCAAAAGAAAAGGATGAAAGAACAAAAGTCCATTTAGTTTGATTATAACATTATTTTTCTGTCAAAAAATCATAAATAAACCTCACTGAATAATAAAATTAGCCGGTAGTCAATTGGAGAACAAAAAAAAACATAAAATGGAAAGAAAAAGAGACACTTTTACAAACTATAAAAGTGTAATAGGGTTGTGCTTTTCCTCAAACCATATAGATTTTAAAATTCTGATAAAAACTGATTTTCCCTTTGTCGAGAGAGAATATGGTCGAATAATATTTATGTAATATTCGTCGATATCATCAAAGTATCTAAAGACTTATTCAAATCCATTTTTTTAACAATAAAGGCAATGGGAGTGATCTTCCATCTTTCCCGACGTTGACTGATTCGACTGTGGTGAGCTCCGTGGTATTTATTCCCCCGCCGTAGCGCTGCCGTGGAGACTGTGGTGGGGTAGTGGTGGGGCGGGGTTTCGACGCACTGGAAGTATGTCGTAGAACTTGCTTCCAGTTCTGCATTTAGAAACGTATTTTCTTCGACAACAACGACAACAATTTCAACAGAAAGGAGGAAATTACGTTTCTAAATGCAGACTGGATGCGAGTTCTACGACATATTTCAAGTTCGCCGAAACTCCGCGTCACCACTACCCCACCACAGTCCCTCCATGGCAGCGCTACGGCGGGGAAATAAATATCACGGAGCTCACCGCAGTCGAATCAGTCAACGTCGAGAAGCACGGGAGGTCACTTTCGCCCATTGCCTCATCGCCTTTGATGTCTGCCGCAGCTATAGACGAAACGTCAGGAATAAATCCCATTGGAGCACGGCTTCAAATCCTGGAAAACGCTGCAGATCGTAAGATATACAGTGTTCGAATAATTTAATCAGTTTTCAAAATACCGGCCCCCAATATACTCAACCGATACTAACCGCGGTTTAACATTTGACCTATGATCACTTGATCAAGCTCGTGATCGAGATTCAAAATACCGGCCCTAAATCTAATATTTAATTAATTAATATAAATAAAAAAATAATATAACATTTAATAAATAGTTGATTATATTTAAAAAATATTAAATATTACTAAGTATAGCGATAGAATTCGGGATTAGGAAGGTCAAGAAACTTAGCCACTTGCTTTACCATTGCGCCGAGTGTGTTAATACCCATATGCTGGTTGCTGCATTTACCGTTGCGGTACGTAAGAAAGAAAGCGTTGGACGACGAAGTATTAGGGCGAAGATCCAAGTACATTTTGCAATATTTGTAATAATGACCAGCCACTGTGAATTGGCGAGGATGTTTCGTCTTTTCTTCGGAAGGGACGTTTACTAGCATGGCAGAACCGAAATCCTGAATATCATCGATAGTAAGAGCCTTAAGCTGACCTCGGCGACAATTTCCCACACGTCCGAAGATTATAGCAACCTTCAATAAAATTCACGATAGGTCTGCTGAAACAGGAAAAGAAATTTATCTTAATTCCTCGTACCTTTGTTGCGAGAAAAATGTCATCAGGAGCCTCCAGCAAAAACTTATCAACTTCCTCTAGTGTAAAACTTTTGCACCTCTTAGCCTTGATTGGGTCGCCTTTGGTAACTTCTTTTAAGAAATTTCGAAGCCTCTCGTAGCTTTCCATATTGATACTTTGGTAAGTTTGAAGTGTTGATTTTAACATGCTATAATAGACCCATAAAGACGAGGAACTATAGGTGCCAGATAACTCTATGAAGTAACTTAGGACGACATCTTCGTCGTATGATTCCTTGTTGTTCAAGTTGCACCATTGTTGGAAGGTTCTGTACGCAACTTCATAGCGCTTCCTGCTTTGTTCAGTTTTTGTGACGACGCCGACGTCGCTTGCAAAAACCTCTGCAATAAAATATTTTCAGATACAAAGTTTCTCCATTTACAAACAATAAACTGAAACAAAGCTCTTTTTTGATTTTGATGATTTTTTGAATTGGAAGGTTGCTGTGAGGTTATATTCCTTAGATCCGTTTCAAAAAGAAAGAAAAATGCAAAATTTGATTTATTCTGTAAAATCATTTTAGATATATTCGATTACATTTTAATTGTTAACTGTACCTGATCATTGCTTATTAAAATATCCCACCTGTCTTCGCAATTATGTTTATGTTACAAAAAACGCCTGATGTGTAAAAGTGGCTTATTCAGGCGATCTTTGTATCGTTTATAAGGACTTCTCTATGTTGACAACTCTCAATAGACGAATTTGGTACTGATGGTGGTCGAAAATCGAAACTGGTCCACCTAAAGCGACTATTTACAAGCATGTTTTACAATGTTTTGACAAGGCAGCACAACTCTGGTCATTAATGAAATAACACAGGCATAACAGTGATCGGGCAAACAAAAACACCCCTCTTCCAGTTTTTGAATCGTTACAGATATAGACAACAAAGTCGGTGTTCTTAATAATAATATCAAGTTGTCCGGTGTTTGATGTTAAACTTTTGTCTTGACATGTGAAACTGACAGTTCTATGCAGCTGTTAATTTATTTTTTCCAATGGAAATAACGGGAATCGATGTTTAATGGATGTCTTGTTTAATGGCCTCATGATGCTCTATTCATCTCACAGTCTGGAGGACATTTCAGTGAAATGTTTTCGAACGACAGCCAGTTAAACATCGGCGTCTTCTGTTGTTTGAAGCTGAACAAAAGCAAGAACATTCTTGCTGCAGAACTGAATCAAAGCATTTAATTGGTTGTCGTTCAAGAACAGTTGAATCAAATGTTCTCCAAAGTGGAGGGTGAAGTGCCTTAAAACAAGAGGTAACACGCCCACCATTTTTATTTGAAAAAATAAGTCAGAATGGAGTACAACTGTCACTTTGACATATCAAGGCAAAAGACATACTACTTATAAATCCCACATTTGATGAATATATCCACAATAGTGCAAAACTTAGGAAAAGTCTAAAAATGGGTTTAATAATTAATTAAATTCATTGGGTGATATACATCTAAAACATTTTCAAGTCGTAGTAAGCACTGGTCACCAAAGAGGTCATGGGGTGACGTCAACACCACGTCATAATAACGCGTGGAAGTCATAGGCCGACAACGTCATTTTGCCACGTCACAATGACGTTACTTTGTGCCCTCAAAATGACGTTAATTCGCGACATCAAAATAACGTTAATTTGTACGCACCACCTACTGGTGATTTTAACCAGAAACTAACCTGAACTAACCGAAGCTAATTTTAATCTAAAAATTAAAAAAAAGCGCGTTTTATTTTAAATTCTCTAGGGCTTTGATTTCAACTTCTAATTAAAAAGCCAAAAGAGTTTAAAAACTTTCAAAAATTACCTAAAAAAAAGATTCTTTTTCAGTGCATAATTTTTGCAATAAAAATTGATGTTTGAATTGTTGGAGGTATTTTAGGTCAATACCGAGTAAAAAAAAAACACTGCCTTGGAAGAAGGAAACCCAATAAAAAGTCGAATTTAGACCAATTAAAACAAATATATCAGAAAAAAATGCAGAATGCGTAACAAAGAGTAATAAAAGAACATCACGAAGACTCAGGAACAATAACAAAAATTCAAAATTATGTAAAAAATGGCAAAGAGCACTATTAGACTATTCGAATCTCGAGAATTTCGGCTCAAAACGTGGACGAAAAAGTTGCTAGATTTATCCAAAAATCACCAGCTCAGATTATTCTAACATGAGTAGACCTTAAGAAATAACTTAAAAATGTTTCCTTTTTTAATTATTTTGAGATTTTATACAAATAAGAACAATAAAAGAACAATAAGAAATAAATAATTTAAATAAAAATCGACAAAAAGATCGATATTTGGAAAAAACAGAAACATGTAATAAAAAGTTGCAGTTAGTTAAAGGCACAGATTTAAATTATTTCTAAATGTAGGCCACAATTTACTAAAAAGGAAAAAGTTGCCTTTTGTTGAGTTACTTTAAGTAGTGTCCGAGTTATTTGAAAAAATCTGAAAATTTATCAAAAGTCCAATTTTCTGTATTTTGTGAACTACTCCTGATAGAGGAAAATTAAAAATTATAAAGTATAAAAATTATAATTTTTTTTTAGTATATTTTTTTCTATAATTCAGTTGAATTCGTCATATCTGAAAAATTAATGTATTATTTAAAAAGATTTATGGTCGCCTTTACCTAGAAAATCAATCATTATAAGAACCTTTTATTTAATTAGTAAATTAACTACTTATTTTTTTTAGTAAAATTTAGTAAAATATTTATAATTTTAGGCCAAAATTATCTAAAATTTTAAAAACTTTGCTAAATAAGTTTCGTTTTCGGAGCAAAAGTTCCTAATAAAAATCGATTTTTGGCTCATAAAGCTATTTCGAACAAAAGTTATAAAAAAATATATAATAACTTGGAAAACTAGGTTTTATTATTTTAAAATACTCAGTTTTGGATCAAAATTGTTTCTTCTTATATTACCTCGAAACCACAAACACTCAATAAGAAGTCCAATTTAGATTAATTAAAAAAAAAATATGAAAAAATAAAAATCTAAACGAATGAGATTAGAAAAATATTGTTACACCCGACCGTCGGTCCACAGAGATTCGGGCCGAAGTGGCAACGCCGAGCGCCAACGGCAATCCCGGGAGTCCATCTAGACTAAACACGAACCGGGAACAGTCGCCTACGTTCTCGAAAGTACGAGAATGTGTTCAGGCCGGGTATTTAAACCAGCGAGCCGAGCGAGATGGGATCGAATAGATAGTGCAGTGTAGTAAATAAGCGGACAAGCGAACAGAGCGAATTGTTAGTAGAAAGTAATTGAAATAAGAGAAATCAAGTTTTAATCGTGTTGTAATAGTTAAAAGTAAATAAGAGTTGTCGTTAATTGACGATAAATTATTGGAACCCGTATCCCGTAACAATATCAACAAAAAAAAGAACAGTAAGAAATAAAACACCTAAATTAAAAACTACGAAAGGCATCGAAATAAAAAATTTGGAGCGATTGGAAGATTATAGAACAAAATATAGAAGCAGATAGGGGCATAAATCTAATCCATATTTGTATAGGCCATATTGTTTAGAAGCTTTAAAAAATTGTTAAAAACCTTATTGCTAAATAAGGTTACTTTCGGACAATATTTTTTATTTTTTTGAAAAAAAAAGTTTTAGATCTTCTGTTTCAGACCAATACCATACAAAAAAAAAATTAAAATCGGACTCATAGACCGTAAAAAAACACAGTTTTGGGCCAAAATTGTCTTTACATTACAAGGGTTCAGTCATTGGAAATATCCAAGCTTGTGAAACATTACCTCTAGAGAATTAAAACAATGCAAATTGCAAATCAGATCGTTTAAAAAAATTATTGAAAAAAAAACAAATGTGACAAGTAATCAGAATAGTAATCAGATTTGAATAGTAAAAGAGCAATAAGAAAAGAAAAAAAAAACAAGTCAAAACTTCTAATTAGAAAAAAGTTAAGAAAAACGGAAAATTAAAAAAAAATAAGTCTAGCAACAGGTAGAGTATTTACATTTTAGGTAGTACATTATTTTCAATTTTTGGCCAAAATTGTTTCAAATTTAGTAAACATAAAATAAAACCCGTATAAAAAACTTGAAAAATCAGGAATTATTAATTACAAAAACATAGTTTTTGGTCAAAATAAGTAGGTGAACTTTGTGTCAGAATTTTCATGTCGTCCAACAGTCTTTTTTCTTCAAAATGCAAATTTTGATTTTTTGGAAAATTTTATCATTAACGCAAAAGCAGACGGAACTGATTTAAATCTCCTAGTGTGTTGCTTTCGGTAACTTAGAAAGCCTTTGGACCAAAATGAGGGATATATGACTAAAAATGCCTCAGAATGAAGACCTTGGGTTTTTTTAAAAAAGTTCGGTAAGGATTAAGCTACTTATATTAACAAGTAACTTAACTCAATTAAATAAAAAATTCCTATAGTGATTAATTCTCTAGATAAAGGCGACCATGTCCCTTTTCATATAAAACATTGATATTTCAGAAATGACGAGAGTTTTCGAAGTATGAAATAGAAATTCTAGGTTCGTACTTAAAAAAAAAATGAGTCGGTAACGATAACTTAGTTATTAAAATTTGCATGATGTACATGGCTGAATGCCATTTTACAGAGATTGAAAAGTTATTACACTTTCTAATTAAAAATCTTCTTCTACCAAAAGTAGTTAACGAACAACAGGAGATACTTAATTATTATAACTTTGGGGTTTATTTAGACATATTTTACACCATGCAAAGTAATAGTTTTATTCAGAATACTTCTTAAATATCGGAAATAAACTTGACAAAACGGCTAGGAAAGTAAGGTTAGAATTTAAACTCATTAGGTGATAGCAGAGTTAAGCAGAAAGAACAACACAAGCTTTTTTCCTATTTTGCATTTTTTTTCTCGAATTTTAAAACGATCGAAAATTTGATATTATTGATCTTGATGTGTTGATTGATATAACACATATGATGGAGTGTATAGAGCAGAAAATTTATAAAAATGGACTTCATTCTGTAATATGAAATAATGTAGGAAATAACTCCTTGGTTTCAGCACACAAAAATACCAAAAACCTTAACAAAACTCAATTTTAATTAAAAAAATTAACCCAGGCTTTGCAAAAACATAGGGGAAATGGCGGAAATGAATTCTTGTGACGTTGACTGACGTATACAGGTGGTTCTCTCCCTAAGAAATGAGGTGACCTGTAAAGTTAACTGATCTTGACAATAGTCCATTTATTTTGAATATGTCATCCTTTTCTGTCAAAATTTCATAGCCTGCTAGCTGAAGTTTTATAATGAACACCCCGTATATAACTTTAAGCCATTCTCACTTAAATCTCTCGTGTTTAGAGAAAAAGCGCATTCAAACATCACAAAATTAATAATAACCGATCTAAAAAACATATATAAAAAATATAGAAAGCGGATATAAAAATTTGCTCTAATCTTAATATACAGGTTCACTTTTATGTATCTAAATGGTCAATTATTTCTTGAAAAGTAGTTATTGTTATAATGAATGTACAGAGTGGCGCCTTTTCAATGGGTTACTAAAACCGCATTAAATAAACTAAATCTACAGGGTGATTCCTTTCCACTAGCGAATAAGGCTTCAGTAGATCTTTTGGCACTTTTTAGAAAAGTCAACACAAACGGTGGTACAGGGTATTTGAGTGTCAAAATTGTATTCAAAAAAATTAAAATTTACTAATAACTGGCAAACCATATGAGATAATTATACAAAATTATGTAGATTTCAATAAGGCAGTTTGACTATCACTTGCCATTAAGTTTGTTGACAACGTTGACACCCTATATCTCGTCCGATGATATAAAAGGCGCCAAAGGAAAAAAATATTTTTTGAACCCCTATTTGCTGGTGGAAGACTAACACCAACTTTGGAATCACACTGTATAATTTTGTATACCACCAAACTTACTTTTCGTCAAAAAAACTTTTTATACTCAAGTATTCCTGAAGCACATAATGGTTACCAATTTATCGATCAACCCATATACCTACTAGTTTCGGAGGCTAGCCCTCATCAGTAAAGCTTCAACTAATCGAGAAATTGGAGACAGGTTCGTTGGATTTACTAAAGCAAAAAAGAATTGAAAAAGCGAGATTTTGTGAAAGAGCAGGCGACATCCACCAGCGTATAATATGAAGCTTGAAGTTTTATCTGCAATTCTTTGTTTTTGCTGCAATAATTAAAGTATTAGTTTTCTGTAAGATTTGTTTGGCTCAATCGCTTTATTTTCTTAGCATCTACTTCTCTATATTCATATGGTTAATTGTTTCTGAGTTACAACATTTTATATTCTTATATATAAATAATAATACAATCTAAAGTGTTTTGTGGGCTTTGCAGCCGTGTTCCAATGGAATTTCTTCCTTACGTTTCATCTACAGCTGCGGCACACATTATCAAAGGCGATCAGGCAAAGAGCGAAGTGATCTCCCTTGCTTCCCGACGTTGACTGATGAGACTGTGGTGAGCTCCGTGGCATTTATTCCCCCACTGTCGCGCTGAAGTGGAGAGACTGGTGGGAGTAGTGGTGGCGCGGGGTTTCTGCACACTTGAAGTACGTCATAGAACTCGCTTCCAGTCTGCATTTAAAAACGTAATTTCCTCCTTCCCGTTGAAATTGTTCCGTGTCGTGTTTAAAGATCTCAATGGCCTCTCTCGTTAGTCTCGGATAGAAACGAAGCGACTCATATAAGATATCCACCTCGTTGAAAAAGGATGTCGTGACCTTCGGAGGAAGAGTACTCTGCTACTGCTAACTTTTGTGTTTGTTCCAACCTGCAAAATCTCTTGTATTCCGTAATCCTCGTGTTGGCACTGCGTTTTGTGGTGCCAATGTATACCGAGCCACAGCTGGAAGGAGGAAATTACCTTACTAAATGCGGACTGGAAGCGAGTTTTACGACATACTACCGAGCGACAGCGGGGGAATAAATACCACGTAGCTAAACACAGCCGAATCAGACAACCTCGGGAAGCACGGGAGATCACTTCACCCATTGCCTCATCACCTTTGATAATGTCTGCCGCAGCTATAGACGCAACCTCAGGAAGAAATTCCATTGGACCAGGGCTTCAAAGCCCGGAAAACACTAGCGTTATAAAGAGACACTTTTGGTTGGAATTTGTTATGCAGTAGGCCATCATTGAAGAAGTTTCTTCAACTTTGAGTAGATAAATTAAAGCTAATTTTAGGAAAAACTGTATTAAATTTTTAAATCGGCAGGGTAAGGTAAAAGGTTACAGGAAGTTGCTAAACGTGTCTTCGAAAACGATTATTGATCCTTTGACAGATAAGTACAAACTTAAAAAAAAACAAAATTCAGCACATTAATATATAATGTTTACATTAGGAAGTGAATACATTATATTTACCTTACTAATGATATTTAATAAATACTGTAATCTGACTAAAATTAATTAAAACTAGGTTGTCATAGAATCGGTCCCCGATAGGCTAAAATTAATTAATCATCAGAACACCCAATGTTGATGAACAGTTTGCAAAAATACTCACATTTTTTTCTGATTGGCTCTCTGATAACCGTTCTTAAGGACTCTTTTAAAAAAGTCTTCAGTCTGACATTTGCTGAATCTTGTGTCGGCTTTATTGACAATGTCAGCAAAAACGCTCACAATTCTTTTGTATTTCAAAAAACTGTGTTTTTTATTTGACAATTTAGCACAGCCAGTCCAAGAAAAGTTCAATAGAACCCTCCTAGTAAAAAATGCATCAATGCACTTATAGGCCACCTTCATTCCAACTGCCTCTCCTGAAGTGCCCCCAATAAGTGTCATATGTGACACCTGCACACAATGTTTTATTACTATATGAATCTTTTTTTTTTTACTACAACATACCAAACTATTTCTAAATTCTTGATTAGCAAGACTTTCTTCCAAATTGTCCAGTTCTTCAATTTCTTTTAAAGGAAATTCCATACCCAATTCAGCAAGTGAATCGTTTTTACCGCTAGGTTTTTGAGGATCTATACTTCCAAATTTTATTGCCTCCAAATCACAACTTAGCTCGTCCATTTTTACGTGTAAGCCACTAATTTCCAAGAGGCAGGAATCAAACTTTAAATTAATTTCTTGAATTCTTTTCAGTACTGAAAAATAAAAGAAATGTAAATATAAGCCCCTACTCTACACTAATATTATACGTACACAAACCTTTACTCGTTATTAAAATAGGTAAATTTGGTCTGTGAATTTTAGTCTCCTAAATTAGTGTATGTCCCACCAGTTTGTTATTGTGTTTTTATTGCATAGTTGCCAACTGCATAAACATAAACTTTATGCCCGCGCGGGCATAAAGTAGATACATTTTAGGGTTATGTTAACAATAATTTATTGTACTGGTTGGACGTAAAAGCTTGTATGCACCACGAGCACAAGCATATGTTTATACCTTCAGTCGACTCAGAAACCCTCGGGCCAGAGGCCCTTGGCTTTCCCTAAGTCCCTGGCCCTCAGGGCACCAATGTGCCACCTATGCCCTTGATATACATATAAATAACTGTTACACTTGCAATACCCAAGCCTTTTGGTAATGTTGCCACTTGAAATTTTGAAACTGAAAAGTGTTTTATTTTATATCAATTTTTAAACACTGTAAATAGATTTTTTTAATTAAAAATTAAATTTTACTTCGCAGGAAGAGGTCTAGGAGTGTAACTACAATTACACTTAAACAAAACCGTCATAAACGATAGCCGGTTATCGATTAGCCATTATTTGTTTTTTATCAAAACAACTGTTTAATAAAAATTTAAAAAAATCGGATATTTAATTTATTATCTAGGTAATATTTTTTAAGGATTCCAACGTAGTGACGTTCCAACAAAAAACATATTTTGGACCCTTCTTATGATTTTCAATTTAATTTACTTTACTTATTGAGGCTGATTTTCAACTTATTTATATGATATGAAAATTCATATAATGTAAATGAAGAAAATAAAATTTGTGTATAATGGAAAGAATAAGAAAAATCTGTAAATATAAGCACAAAAACTGACAATGTTCACACAGTGTTCTCAATTAAGTGCGCCCCATTACTAACTGCTATATGACTGAAGAGAAAAATCGTACCACTCAAAAATTCCAAACTAGTAGAACTTTTAAGAGTTCATTAAAATGGTATAAATAGACAAACAATTAAAACATTACGATATAAAAAGAGGCGGCCAAAGGCGATGAGGCAATGGGCGAAGTGATCTCCCGTGCTTCCCGACGTTAACTGATTCGAATGTGGTGAGCTCCGTAGTATTTATTCCCCCGCCGTTGCGCAGCAGTGGAGCGAATGGGGTGGGGGTAGTGGTGGCGCAGGGTTTCAGCGCACTTGAAGCATGTAGTAGAACACGGTCCAGTCTGCATTTAGAAACGTAATTCCCTCCTTCCTGTTGCAATTGTTGTCGAGTTAAAAATTTCAGTGGCCTCTCTCATTACTCTTGGATAGAAACAATGCGATTGATATAAGATATCCACTTCGTTGAAAGGAATGTCGTAATCTTCTGCTACTGCTGACTTTTGTGTTTGTCCCAACCTGCAACTCCTCTTGTGTTCCATAATCCTCGTGCTGACACTGTGTTTTGTGGTGGCAATGTATACCGAGCCACAGCTGCATGGAATTCGGTAAACTCCGGGTGCCGATAGAGGATCTCCGGTTTTTGGCTGATCTCAAGCTCTGTTGTATGGCACGCGTAGGTTTAAAAACAATTTTAACATTGAGTGCTTTTCCAGTAACCTGCCGATCCTTTCCGTTACTTCGTGGATATATAATAGACTAGTCCATCCGCGCTTTTCTTCATCTTCTCTAGTTGTTCCTTCCTGGCCCTCTACATTCCTTGGACGGACGGCCCTATCGAACTCGTACGGGGTGTTCATTATAAAACTTCATCTAGTTGACTGTGAAATGTCAAAAGAAAAGGATGGAGAAACAAAAATCCATTTATTTTGTTTATGTAATTCTTTTCTGTGAAAATTTCATAGCCTGCTAGATGAAGTTTTATAATGAACACTCCGTACTTGCTATGTCTACTCCAACCAAAGACTCTTTCCAGATGCTTCATTACCCGTTCAAATTGAGCCGGCTCACAAATTCTCTTGGCTCTCACAGACAGAGTCTTCATGGCCCCCGTTTTCTTTCTGGGATGATGATTTGATCCGTTATTGAGTTATCGGTCAATGACTGTTGATTTTCTATAAACGATGTGCGCAATGTTCCCATTCGGCTTTCTTGATACCAACAATAGTGATTTGAATTTTTGGGTTGATAGGATTGAGGTGTAAAAAGAAGTTTTGAAGATCGCCCTCGCCATGGCTCCAAATAACAAAGGTGGCGAGGGAGAACTTCAAAGCTTCCTCTTACACCTCAACTCTATCAACACAAAAATTCAATTCATTTATGGAGGTAGAAAAGGAAGGACGCCTACCGTTTTTGGATGTCTTGGTATCAAGGAGGCTGGATTCAATTCAGAGTTGAGGTGTAAGAGGAAGCTTTGAAGTTCGCCCTCGCCACCTTTGTTATTTGCAGCCACGGCGAGGGCGACCTTCAAAACTTCGTCTTGCACCTCAACCCTATCAACCCAAAAATTCAATTCACTATGGAGAAAAGGAAGGACGCCTACCGTTTTTGGATGTTTTGGTATTAAGGAGGTCAAAATGAGAAGCTTGCGCACACCGTTTATAGAAAAGCGATACCTCAATAACAGATCAAATCATCGTCAACTTTTCAGTACGCTGGAAGATTCTTTGTTGCAAACTTAGTTCAGCTTCTACCGGAGTATTATAAACTCGCCATTTCAGATCACCCCAAAAATAAAAATCTAGCGGATCCATATCTGACGATCTAAGTGGCCAAGGAACTGGTCTTGATCGACCAGTCCATTGTTGATGATTTACTATATCCTAATGTTCTCTAAGACACTCATATGAGACGGGGACCCTCGTGCAGAATACACATATCCATCCGCACATATAATAATAGTATGTTTTCTAATAGTGTGGATAGTTGAGTACGTAAAAAATGCGGATACTACGGCTACAGGTCCAACAAGATTATTGCAAATTATTCCGGCTCATAATATGTTAATTTGAAATATTCTTTGGCTATAGCATTGTCTTATGGCATGAATTGTGATTCCCATAACGTGCGTGAGTTAACACTCTCATCTTTTGGAAACAAAGGAAAGAAGTATTAATCTTGTAAATTGATTATTTTCTTTTCTCACATTTGGAAGCCAATTGCAGTTATTCGGGAGGCGTAATCATGGTGGTCTAAACTTTGGATTTTTTTGAAGATGCAGAAGTTGCTCTTTGGGGATCTTTTGAACAGTAGATTTGTATATACCGGGTGTCCAGCAGAACCCTGGACATAGGAGATTAACATGGGAAATCGGTTTTTATTTTTTTGCGCCTGTACGGTTGATTTGTTTGAAAAACTTTTAAGAGTAAAGTTGAAGAGCTTATAGTCAGCTATCATCCTGTATTTTTTTCAATACACGCCTTGAAAAGTGCGGGGATTTGAATTTGGTGCGTCACCCCCGCCATGCATGTGCAGTGTCGCCAACATAATAATTTCTTATGTCAGAGTCAGAGCCGATTTTCCTTTCTTATTTATTTTGAGGGACTATCATGTAGTAATTAACGTGATTATGCAGTGAAAATATGTTGGCGACACTGCACATGCATGGCGGGGGTGACGCGCCAAATTCAAATTTTTGCACTTCCCGAGGCTTTTTTCCAAAAAACGGCCAAAACTGGGGTATTGAAAAAATTACAGGATGATAGCTGACCATACGCTCTACAACTTTACTGTTAAAAGTTTTTCAACCGTACAGGCGCAAAAAAAATCTCCTATGTCCAGGGTTGTGCTGGACACCCGGTATCAAGTTCCCGCCCGATTGTCTAACTTGAACTAACCGTCGGATGTGCCTCCACCAAATTCAGAGGATGTCTTCTTTCTCTTTGGCGCATAACTTGAGGAGCTTCATAAAGACTCTGTCTGTGAGAGCCAAGAGAATTGGTGAGCCGGCTGAATTGGAATGGGAAATGAAGCATCTGTAAAGAGCCTTTGGTTGGAATGGATACAGCAAGCACGATAGGGCCGTTTGTTCAAGGAATGTAGAGCGCCAGGAAGGAACAACGGTAGAGGATGAAGAGAAGCGCGGATAGACTAGTCTACCATACATCCACAAAGTAACGGACAGGATCGGCAGGCTGCTGGAATGGCACAATGTTAAAACTGTGTTTAAACCCACTCGTACAATACAACAGATCTTGAGATCGGCCAAAGACCGCAAAGATTCCCTATCGGCACCCGGAGTTTACAGAGTTCCATGCAGCTGTGGCTCCGTACACATCGCCACCACAAAACGCAGTGTTAACACGACGATTACGGAACACAAGTGCCGGCTAGGACAAACACAAAAGTCAGAAGTAGCAGAGCTCGCTCTCTCCGAAAGACACGACATCCTTTGCAACGAGGTGGATATCTTATATCAATCGCAGCGTTTCTATCTGAGACTAACGAGAGAGGCCATTGAGATCTTTAAACCCGACAACAATTTTAACAGGAAGGAATTTCTAAATGCAGACTGGAAGCGAGTTCTACGACATACTTTAAGTGCGCCGAACCCCCCTTGTCACCACTACCCCTCTCCAGCCCTCCACTGCAGCGCGACGGCGCCGGCAGAGGAATAAATATTACAGAGCTCACCAGAGTCGAATCAGTCAACTTCAGGAAGCATGGGAGATCACTTCGCCCATTGCCTCATCGTCTTCGATAATATCTGCCGCAGCTGTAGACGAAACGTTAGCAAAAACTTCCATTAGACCACGACTTCAAAGCCAGGAAATCAATTTAGATTGTATTTTGAACGGCCGTGAAAGCCTTCATAGTCTAATTAAAAGATTGTCTTTTTGGCTTCTTTCGGAAAATGTTTTTTTCAATTTCGAGTCAACTATGTTGTACATTATATTATTTGCCGAACCTACAGCGATACTATAGTCAACCGTTTTCTGGAGAATGCAGCCAAAAAATCGGAATTTCAACATAAAAAAATATGTAACTTTATCTACTTTAACATTATTCTTATTCAAAATTGATAGTGGTTTCGCGTTTTCGCGTATAGAGCGAAAGTAGAAACCATTTCTTTTTTAAAATATGCGGACATTTTGATTATGTAGTGCAATCTCCCTAAGGGCTACAAACATAAATTGAAAATAATACATTATACGGGTGCTAATTGCTTAGTGAAGATAATAATATAACGACACTTTACACATACAGGACGCATCATGCAGTTAGAATATATCATTTATACATGAAACTTCGAAATAAACATTACAAGATGAAAAAAATATATATATATTTATCCTCCCTTTTGTTTAATGTAAGTGTAAAGTCGTCGTTGTATTTTGGCAGCCCTGAAGAAGATTGTAATACACATTCAAAATTATTAATTATAAATATACGATATAATATATAATGTTAAACTCAGTAAATTAATGTCACTAATATCAAAAGTTATACTGAGAGGATTAGTTAGGTCTTTTTGCGTTTTGAGCCAAGGTGATGAAAGAAAATAAAACAGATTTGTAAAACCTTAGATCCATTTACATTGACCTTTCGATACTGTGCTTGGTATGTAGATACCTTCATCAGAAAAGTAGTAATATTTCATTAGGTTGAACAGTTATAAATAACAAAAAAAATAACAGTTCCTTAGTCGAAATTAACGGGTAAATATTGCTCACATACCATTGATCCAAACCATATTTAATCACATTACAATCATGTTAGAATAAAATCATTTTTTGCGTAAATATTATGAATGCTACAAGATTCTACCAAGAACACGAAAATGTCCAAAAATTATCAGTAGATGCGAAAAAAATAAGATGATTCTGAAGACCAAAAAAAATCTGGTAATTTTTGTACCAAATCAATGAAGAACTTACCATCACTTATAGAAGGCGGAAGGACTCAAAAGTTTCTTAAATAAAATAGCTATACTTCCGAAACAAATCCACAACGAGTTTAAAAAAAATCATCAAAACATTCTCCAGGTATTACAGACAATACAATTTTTTTTTCAAGGACCCAGTATTGTTGCAGTAATCTTTTGCTAACGAGATACCCTGTATACAGAATGACAGAAGTGTGGGATCACACTTCTAGGAAACAGTATCCCCATTAGAATAAAGAAACTCATGTCCCAAAAAAATATCCCTGACCCTCTGTAAAACTCTTGCGGTTGTTATGTGCATAAATGTGTTTTAACACACTTTATATCATTTTATTTATTTTTTTACATAATAACACTAGAGCAGTTATTTAAAATGTTGTTCTTGTACCTAAATGTAACGATGTGCATGATTACTAAAAACTTGATGGTCATTTTGAAGACCGTCAAATGCCACAGTAATTCGTGAAATTAGGTCTTGTTCTTTTTCCACAGTGTTTCGTTAAACAGAAACTTAACACGTTCCACAGAAAAAAAATCTATAGGCGTTAAGTTGAGGGTGCCAAGACCTCTGTCAAACCAATGTTGACCGAATTCGTCATCCAAATACCCAGAAACTTGTGGAGTGAAGCACCATGATGATGTATCCACATTCGCTGTCAAACGTTTAGTGAAACATCTTCAAAAAGTTCGGCAACTTCTAGAAAATCCCTATTTATAGAACAGCTAAAGGATAAGGTAGCAGTTGGGCGATGATCATCAACTATCCTGCAACCATACGTTGACACCCCACGTTCCTGATGATCGGTTTTGCCTGCTGTTGGATATGCCGTCTCTTGTGAAACGGACCTCATCTATCCATAAACCAAAACGTTAGAAGATGGGTTGCTCTTTCTGGACTTGGTATCAATAAAGTTGCTGCTACCAAACTAAAGCTTGTGGTGTAGCCACAACTTGTGCAACTTGATTACAACAGTATGTTTCAATGACTGGGGTTCTCAATATTCTTTCTACTCCAATATTCTTCACTTTAATTTCGAAAATGTTATTATCCGCAAGTGGTCAATAAATGCAACTAATTTTTCAATTTTTTTTTCGACGGTACCAAGTTGTAGCGTGAAATGAAGAAAAATACGGTTACTAGTTGTTGATTCAAAGTTAAATTCAGAAATTAAAAGCACCCCTAACGTGCCGCTAAAAGTACCACACAGAAAACTTGTAGGTTGTGTACAATTACTTTAATAGTACTGTTGTAGCTATTTTACTTATGAAGATGCCATAAGGCATCTTCATATATCAGAAACCTCTAAGAGTAAAAGAAGTTTGAAAAAAAAACACATTGTTCCATGGGTTCCTTTACTCAAATCTCTATTGTTCAACAACCCCTTCCAGATTGAGCCCATATAATGAATCACCCTGTATAATAGCTTTGGGGACATTATTTTTTATTCACAATAAATACGTAAATGCGCAACGCGACGACGTTGGACATTTTTTCGCGACCGTGGAAGTTTGATTTTAATCCTTCTCTTTTCTTGGAGATATGGATATTAGTTCAAGCCATCAGAACGGCCCAAATTAGTATCTTCTTGGTCAGCACTAGTCTGCTGGAATCATCCTGGAATTATGGTCCCTTTCTATTATTACGATATGTCTTGTTTTCTACTGCTTAGGGAATTTCTTGCAACACTGCACATCCTAAACAAAGTAGTGCAAGGTACGCTATAGACTTTAGCCGCTTGTCGATAACCCATTCGACCTCCTAAGACTTCCATTATGGCAATCTGCATGTTGTTGTGATTCCAAGATCGCCTTGGACGCGTTTGGTTATTGGAATTAACTAAAAAAATAATGATACTTTAAATGCAGGCTACTTGGGTCAGTTATTGGCATTTCGGCAAAAAAAAAAGATCTGGTCCTAAAACAGAAGAAAAAATGTTATTGGTTGCTGACAAAATGTGTTTATGTTTGTACGGGTTTTAGTTGCCGAGATCTGACAAGTTTCAGTGATTAGTAAAGTTAGAAAATTGTTATTTATGTATCGAGGGCATAAAGTAGATGTTAATGTCCTGAGGGTGACGAACTCAGGAAAGCAGAGGGCTTCTGGCCCGAGCAATACATGCCCAAACATATGCTTGTGTTCGTGGTGCATAAAAACTTTTATGTCCCACCAGTACATTTTAGTGTGTTTCAACAATAAATTATAAATAAAAAAAAATCATTTTAATAAAGTGACCGTTGCATACATTGCAGTTGGTGGTCCGTCGAGAATAGGAAATACTGACAGTTTTATAAATG
Source organism: Taphrorychus bicolor (assembly GCA_951812265.1). NCBI lineage: Eukaryota > Metazoa > Arthropoda > Insecta > Coleoptera > Curculionidae > Taphrorychus > Taphrorychus bicolor. The sequence continues at coordinate 5,515,510 of OX638300.1, forward strand.
ACTCCACTCATTTCGTCGAAAAACTGCATTCTTTGAGTCTTTCTGCAGGAGAAATTCTTAATAGCTTCGATGTTGTTTCGCTCTTCACGATGGTACCTATTAAGGAAGCCATATTAGCCAGGAATTTCCACAAGATACTGCCAAGTTGTTCCAACACTGCCTAACCACTACATATTTTCAACGGAAAGAAGATTTCTATGAACAAACTGATGGTGTAGCTATGGAAAGTCCTTAGTCCAGTAACAGCCAACAATTTTATGGAAAAGTGCTGGCTCGGATACGTGAACGACACCTTTGTTATCTGGAGTCATGTCGAGGGAGAACTTCAAAACTTCCTGTTACACCTGAACTCTGTGAACCCAAAAATTCAAGTCACTATGGAGATACAAAAGGAAGGACGCCTACCGTTTTTGGATGTTTTGGTGTCAAGGAAGCCGAAGGGGAAGTTTGTGCATATCATTTATAAAAAACCAACACACTGATCGATATCTCAACAAAGGACCAAATCATCATCCCAGGTAGAAAAGGCGAGTCTGTGAGAGTCTCTTGGCTCTTGTGAGCCGGCTGAATTGGAACGGGAAATGAAGAACCTTCAAAGAGCCTTTGGTTGGAATGGATACAACAAATACGAGTTCGAGCCGTCCGTTCAAAGAATGTAGAGCGCCAGACTAGTCTACCATATATCTACAAAGTAACAGACAGGATCGGCAAGCTAGTGGAAAAGCACAATGTTAAAACTGTCTTTAAACCCACTCGTACAATACAACAGAGGTTGAGATCGGCCAAAGGCCGCAGAGACTCCCTATCAGCACCCGGAGTTTTCCGAGTTCCATGAAGCTGTAGCTCGGTATACATTGGCACCACAAAACGCAGTGTCAACACGAGGATTACGGGACACAAGAGAAGTTGCACGTTGGGACAAACACAAAAGTCAGCAGTAGCAGAGCACGCCCTCTCCGAAGGTCACTACATCCTTTTCAACGAGGTGGATATCTTCAATCGCAGCGTTTCTACCAGAGACTAACGAGAGAGGCCATTGAGATCTTTAAGCGAGTTCGACGACATACTTCAAGAGCGCCGAAACCCCGCATCATCGCTACCCCCACCCCAGTCCCTCCACTACAGCGCGACGGCGGGGGAATAAATACCATGGAACGCTTCACAGTCCAATCAGTCAACGTGCAACGTTGGGAAGCAGGGAAGATCACTTGTCCCATCTGTAGGCGAAACGTCAGGAAGAAATTTCATTAGACCAAAACCCAGGAAAACACTTGCATTTTTGAGCGGCCGTGAAAACCATTCAGTATAAAAGGCCAAATTATGAATGTTAGAAATCTATAGAAGGATTTATTCTATGAAGGATTCACGTCATAGCAACGACCAACAACCTATCAACTCCTGCCGACGTTGATGGGTTAGAGAAATATCTTGACCAATCAACGACATCGAAATAGTCGTTACGTAAATGTAAAAGCACTTTGGTGTTAAGTTAGTATAGATTTCGTGCACGATAATTCACAATTTGAACCTGGGGGTACAAACATAACCACACACATATAGTTTAAACTTTACACAAATAAATGACATCTTAGCATTTAATTACTTTTTTTTTTCAATTATCTTAAGGATTTTGACGAATTTTGCTGGAGGCGTTCTACAATCAGAATTGTTGGTACAGCAGCAAAAGAATATTACTTTTAGACCAGCAATATTTTTTAGACTAGTTATCTACCACCAAGTGAAATACTGGAAACCTTTTTTTGTCTCAAAACTACTTCAAATTCAGATAAAGGAGCCTGCAAATAGAAGTTTGGCATTTTCAGTATATTCTAGTGCTATAAACTCTAAAAAGGAGTAGATTGTTAAGAGCAATGATCTAGAGGGTATGGACCGACAAATGTCGACATTTCAGACATCATGATGTCAGTTCCGGCGGATATCGCCACCAGTTTAAAGTATCATTCCCATGCAAAAACGGGGGCCAAAACTGTAAAACACAAGGGGCTCTCCAGATTACCTTGATGGTTAAACGGTAGACGTGAATTCTGAGTCATATATACATCCTGGTCCTAAAAATCTTGCATCAAAACCATATGAGTGAAGCTCTTTTGTGTCTACAAAAAAATAATTCTAAAACAATTTGGTCTTCAGTGTGGTCAGAAATAGGTAGCGCTTGAATTGTGCAGTGTTAAATGAATGCAATATACGGGGTGTTGATTGTAAAACTTCATCTAGTTGGCTGTGAAATGTCCAACGAAAAGGATGGAGAAACAAAAGTCCATTTATTTTGATTATGTCATCCTTTTCTGTAAAATTTTCATAGCCCCATAATTATCAATGGCTTAAGATGTGGTTTTTAAAATAAACTGTAAAAAAGGTCTTCCTCAAGTTAATATAAAAATACAACCTAAAGTGTTTTCCGGGCTTTGAAGCCGTGGTCCAATGTAATTTCATCTTTCGCCTACAGCTGCGCCTACAACTGTGGCGAGATTATCGGCGACGGCGAAAGGCGATGAGGCAATGGGCGAAGTGTTCTCCCATGCTTCCCGACGTTGACTGATTCGATTCTCGACTGTGGTGAGCTTCGTGGTATTTATTCCCCCGCCGTCGCGCTGTAGTGGAGGGAGTGGAGTGGGGGTAGTGGTGGCGCGGGGTTTCGGCGCTCTTGAAGTATGTCGTAGAACTCGCTTAAAGATCTCAATGGCCTTTATCATTAATCTCGTGCAGAAACGCTGCGATTGATATAAGATGTCCAACTCGTTGAAAAAGGATGTCATTAACTTCGGAGAGAGCATGATCTGCTCTGCTGACTTTTGTGTTTGTCCCAGCCTGCAACTCCTCTTGTGTTCCGTAATCCTCGTGTTGACACTGCGTTTTGCTTTTTGAAACCCAAGAGGATTTTATTAATTGCAACCAGTTTCCTTACTGCAACACCAATTCCCATAAACCAGTTTTGTTGAAATTAATAAATTACTGTACAATATTTGCAAAACGTAAATACGTCATCACGGACATGGGGCCCCCATGTCCGGGTCGTTGCCGAAGCCTCACTGTACCCTCTGCCCAACTAAAGAAGCCATCTGCCCTTGAGGGCAGGAGGGGGAAGCTCCTGCTGCTGAAAACCATCATGCGGCCGATCCTATCGTATAGATTAAACTCACGGGGGTGAGCGACGGAGGCCCACCTCTCAAGCGTAGAAGCTGCTGAAAACATTTATCTCCGTAGGGCGGTGAGTGCTTCACCGTACATTAGTAACCAAGAAATTCATTCTAATCTGCAATGGGAAAAAGTGCGCGACTTCATGACAGTCAAAGCTGAGAAGACCTTCCCAGCGCGGAAAGCACGCCCAGAGTGTTTTCCGGGCTTTGAAGCTGTGGCCAATGAAATTTCTTTCTGACCTTTCGTCTACAGCTGGGAGACGTGATCTCACGTGCTTCCCAACGTTGCACGTTCACTGATTCGACTGTGGTGCGCTCCATGGTATTTATTCCCCCGCCGTCCCGCTGCAGTGGAGGGACTGAGGTGGGGGTAGCGGTGGCGCGGGGTTTCGGCGCTCTTGAAGTATGTCGTGGACCTCACTTAAAGATCTCTCAGGCCAGACGACCTGCTGCGGGCTTTGGTTCAGTACGAGGCGGATCTCGCATCAGGGCAACCCTGGAAGCGGCCACGGCATCAGTTATGATATCAAGCTGCAGAGTAGAGTGAGAGCAAAGAGGCAAGAAACTGCTCGAGAAGCAAGAGCCACATATCCCGCAAGATGTCTTGCCAACCCAACCAAGCTGTAAAAACTACGAAATATTGAAAACAGGAAAGAGCCAGCTGCAGAAAAGACCACCGGTAACAAAGCGGGAATTTATAGGCAACTGGGCCCGGAATTCCCAATTCCCAAGCACAAATAGAGCACAAATACCGGAAAGAAACGCTGGGCTGAAAAAAAAACTACCTCAGACAATACATTTCCCCATAATCAAGAAGGTAAAATTGAAATTCCCAGTTATGATACACAAATTATATTTCTGTTACTCAACAATGTATATGTAATGTAATTCTGTTCACAATTTAAAAATGTTTAATTTAATCTAAAAAGCGATATAAAGCAAATTCTATAGCAAGAAAGGCAAACAAACCCTAAAACTCACTAAAAAACACAATTAAATCAATAATCCTAGCCAGTTATTAGATAAAATGTTTAGCGTAAATTAGTTTTTAGCTCAGTGGTGTTCGGCGACTTATATTTTTCACACTCATTAAACAATTAGGGTGTTTAACGAGTGTAAAAGGGTGTTCCGAAGTTAGGCGGAAAGGCAATCAGCCCAATCTCACTCGCAAAATGAGACTAAAGTGTGTATGAAGCATGAAGCAACATTTCCATAGATAATTGGCCATTCGAAATAAGTTCGCAGCGCCAGTTTTCTGCATTTTTGCTGCGTTTTACTAATGTTCTTGTATTTTATTGGTAATAGTTTAGGTAATACTATTATTATATTTCCTTGTACGGAGAGATCATTAAAAAACGTCATCTAGAAGGCTATGAATTTCTGTCAGAAAAGATAACATAATCAAAGTAAACGCACTCTTTATCATCCATCCTTTTCTGTTAAAATTTCATCCCCAACTAGATGACGTTTTCAAATGGACACCCCCTTCTGTGTTTAACATGCTTCAACAAACAATATGCTATCAGTTCAGCCAATTTTTTATTGAAACTTAGAGTAGACCATCACTTAATATAAGTCAACCAATCTACGAAAGCTCCACTAGGGTACTTAATGTTCTGCTTAGGATGGAATGTATCAAATCCGTAAGCAATAAACCTCAGTTTGCAAAATTAGTCTTTTAACAGCCCGCTAGCAAGAATAGATTTATCCTTTTGTTAATTTCTGGCGACTTTTTTAGGAAATCGATGAAAGATGAAAGATACAAGCTGATACACTGTTTAGTAAAAAAAAAGTCTTCTAAATGAGGAGTGGAACGAAATGGACCGATTATAGGCCTCCACGATAGCCGGACTTTACCTCATGTGATTTTTTCCTGTAGGGGTACAAGAAAAGTTTGGTTTACGCTACCGAAATAAATACTTTAGAAAAGTTACGTGATCGAATATAAAACGTGAGTTGAATAATTCGAGGACGAGAAGACTTAATTTTAAAACTGAGTATTGAGTCTTGAATTCGCTAAGCAGCCCTATGCAAACATCAGGTAGATGGGGATAAATTTGAATACTTTTTGTGTACCTGACATAATTACTTTTCTATAATAAATCTCATATTATTATTAAACAGGTTATCAGTGAAATAAATCTTAAAATACCTGTACCTCCGCTACTTTACATTTTTTATATAAACAATTTTTTGCCAAATGACGGAATTTGTGTAAATATTATCTGTGACTGATTTATTTACCTAAGAGACTTTTGAATGCCGCCTTCCTCCCCCCGCAGGCGAGCGCTTTGAATTAATATTAATACATTCCAAATTTCACTTGGACTGCAGAGACAGCGACTTCAAAGTTCAGGTTCTGATGTTGAATTTCTTGGGTTCTGAGTCTGGGCAAGCCCTAGGGCAAAGCAAGCATACTGCTATTGTCTTTATACAATTAATTTCAATGAGATGCATCAAACTCATGAATGTAATATATCAAATAAAAATCCTCATAACTAGATGGCGAGCATCCTGAAGCGTACTGACCAATCGCGATCGATGACGCAGAAATTCCGGCTTATAACCATCTCTTTCTCTTTATTGACATTTTTAAATGTTTCGTTTCAACATCCATTGTGGCAGTATTGGTCTCTCCACAAAACTCACTGATTAACTAACTCCTTATATAAAAACAATGATGGCGCTCTTAGATTTTAATTTATTTGAGTGTGATAGTGTGAGATCTGTAGTTTCTCATTTTGAGTGTACATTTTAATAATCCATAATAAACTAGTTCCTTGGAGAGGATTCATGTTTTTTAAGTCTAAATGCGTCACTGTCTCCAAACAAATACCATATGACTGTCCTTAACTTCTACTTTATAACTAAAACACATAACTACCAAAACACCTCTAATCTAAAACTCGATTTACGCCTGTTTTTTTGGAAGTTGTTACTTCGCTTAGTCACTGTCACCGGAAATCACCTCTTTATAACGCCTAGCTTGTCTCTTGCGTCGATTCACAGATTTTTTGGAGCTACCATAACTTATAAAAACTTGACGGGGCTCCAAGGAACATTCACCTCGGAAGGTTGGATCGTGATTATGATCTCGACGCTTAATTACAACGTGGTTCCCGAAAGTCACTACTCGCGCTTTGCATTTGTTCTTCTCCTTGGTAAGACAGCACCAACACATATTGGTGGGAGTGGTCTGGCGCTCAACCTTATATTCGTATTCTCCAAGTACCATGATGGGTCGCTTTTGTCCTTTGCGGAAGTAGATGATGCCTAAATGAGAGAGAACCTGGTTAGAAGCAATTTAATCTACAATTGACAACGTAATTTAGAAAGAAAGTTTTTGTTTTCACTTTATATTCAGACAAATTGTTTATTAGTAAGTATAACAAAATATTACAGCTACAAGAACGTTTAACATAAATAGAATTTCAAATTAACAACTACTATAGATTAAACCGGTTACTGTGGAGATAATCAAATGGTAAGAAGAGAAAAGCACTTGTATACTTTGTGCAAAGTTTAATACATTTTTGAACCTAAATTCTGTCTTCAGGTCATCAACAAATTCGTCAGCAACTGTTGCCTTTGTAATTTCCTCCTGGCTTCTCCCCTTACCACCAATTACTCTACAAGCTAGCAAAACTTGTTTCATAAAAAGCATATAAACAAAAATAAATCAACAACAAGTTGTTCGTCAATATTTTCTTAAATACACCGAACCTTCTTTATTGTATCTACAAAGACTCTTATCAGCCATCTACTATGAAACACACCTTCTAGCTCTGCTTGTTGAATAGCGCGAACCAAAGGACAAGGTAAGATACTTTGGATGTAAATTTGCGAAATTACCGTTAAAAGATGGCTCATGGTTGTGTTCAAAATTAGTAACGTGCACTATACTTCCTTCGGATAATAATCGGGATTTGCACTTAAGTTTCTCCTTAGTTCGACAACACCATCTGGTTCTTGTTGGCGTTTTACTTTCAATCCTGTATTCATAGTTTCGAAGCATCAGAATTGGATGCTTGGCAGCTTTGCTGAAGTAGACTAATTCTACAAGTTATAGAAATGAGGATATATCAAACTGTTTCCGCAGACGTGTTATAACTTTTGTTGCTGTGAAGAGAGCAACAAAGTATCATTTTAGTTCACTTTCTCTATGTGCCAGTATAATAATTATTATTCTCCACTTTTCATATAAAACAACCATTCATATGAAACATGGTTTGCTCTCGCTTCCTTCATTTGGTTTGGACTTGGTTTTAAGCGAAATACATAGTGATTCAAAATTTGACAAATAGGGTAACAGCTCTTCGATGAATTTATGGGGTATTGGTAAAATCGTAATAGAAAAACTAGGTATGAAAAACTTCTATTTCTCATAATAACCGATATACAGCTCTATGTCAAAAATACAGGTTTTTCAAAAACATCCTGTATACGGCTCTTTTCGTAAATGAGGCCCTTTTCGTAAATGAATATACCCTAAAATCTTTCGTTCTAATAAAGTTAAAAAAGCAACTCTGAAAACGAATCAAGCTGGGCGGGAAATAATGACATTAAATTTAACGTGAAAATCGGAGTTGAGAATAAGTAATCAGATTTCATCTAATATTACACTTACACAATGCAATATCCCATAAATCTATCGAAAAGGCGCCACCGTATCCGTATTTTAACGGCGTATTATTTAGGTCAAAATAAGACTTTTTTTCTTATAAGCATATGTCCATAAATACCTTGCAACGTTAGTTATAGTTACAAAAAGGTCGAAAAAGCCCTGAGGAAGACCTCAATAAAAGTCGAAACTTTATTGAGTTGGCTCTTTCACAAATGTGAAGTAGTCATTTCTGTCCTACACCCGCTATTTTCTCTTCTGTAAACCATTAATATAAAAAAAAAATAGAAAAATGAAAGAAAAAACAATTACAGTCGGAGATGTTGTTAGAGCCTTCATCAAGTCAAATAGTTTGACATTTATGAGATATACTTGACTTGACCTGAAAAATTCAATATTTGACAAGTTGATACTTGACTTGACTTTTTTTATAGTAAAGGTTGACTTGATGTCACGTATTTTCAAACTGCTTGATACTTGATCGAATATAGTTAACGAACAAGACTCAAACATGGTTACTTAATTACCTTTCAGTCGATGACGACAACGAACTAACTTGAACTAAACTGTCTAGAAATATCTACCCTCTAGTTGTAAAAACTACAGGGACATCATTTTTAAGAGTTTCACCAATTTGTTCTTTTCTTATTTCGGATTAAAAAAATAAGTTTAATGGTGCTTTCTTTGAGAAGTCATAGCAGGAAAAGACCTGAAGGTGGGCCGGCATTAGTACCAAGACCTCTTCTTGAAAATCAGGAGCTTAGAGTAGATGTGAAGTTGATAGAGGAAATGGAACAGCTTCTTATGGACAAAGATTATGCATTCGAGTACACTGGATTCGGAGTGTATTGTGGCACTGATAGCTTCTAACAGGTTGGTGACTCTTGATTTGCATTTTTTGAATCTTTGAGCCATTTTGAGCAAAATTTAATTTTTTAAATGCTCTGAGTTTTTTTAACGATTTTGGCCTAACCTGCATTTTTCGAAAAATTTCAAATTGGCTATTTTAAACGATTTTACTTATTTTAAACCCATTTTGGCCTTAAAATTCATATCTTAATTACTACAAAAACTTCATATAAGCACTATTAAATGGCTTGAGTCATTTTTTATCGATTTTGACCTTAAAAAACCTAAATTTCTTCAAAAACTTTTAATTTGGCTTTTTAGATTCTTTGAATCATTTTAGCCGGTTTTGGTACTAATCTTAACCTGCAATTTTCCAAAATTTTTGTAGATTTTTAGCATTTTTTAACTGATTTTGGCTCTTATCATAACCTGAATTTTTTCAAAAACTTTTAATTTATTTTCATAAATGCTTTGAGTCATTTTAAACCGAATTTGGCAAAACTCCTAAAATTAATTTCTCCAAACACTCCAAATTTATCTTTTTATAGGTTTCGTGCAGCACGTGACCTGTCATCGAACTTGGTGGTAAAACAACCTCAAAAAATTACATTGACGTAAATGGAAAAAATCTGCCTTCATGCATATAAATCCGTTTTTCTATAATATTTGTTAAGATATTTACACTGAAACAAAAGTGAGTTGTTCTAAGCAGTACATTTCCCATATCCAGGTTGGAGCTATTGGGTAACATTGCGTCATAACTGTACAGAAATTACAAAAAATTGGAACTTTGCAGCTTCTGCCTACACAGACCCTAATCTGCTTCAGGTACAGTTTAATAATGTACTTTCAAATCACACTATTGATATCTGAGCATTGCGTGATTGGAACAACTGTTAATAAGCCCATTATTTCAACTCCAAATATTCTGGGAAAAAGAAATGCTAAAATCAGAATATTGTTAAGTAGATGCTTTAGTACAGAATTATACCCTCATTGGTGCTTAACATACAGTTCCAATCATAATATTTTTGCTCTTTTTTTGTAATTGTTTAACTGGAGTTATGTTTTTAATATCTTAATAGCTTTATTGTTATTGTAGAGTATGGAAATAAAAAATAAGTTGCCAAGTAAGAAAACAGAAGCCACTCCATTTAAGTAGTATGTAACGCAACGAAACGACAAACATATATTAAAAAAAAGATAGCAAAAGAGCTTCGTGGCATATATACTTAAACAAATTTACTTCAGTAACGAATTTATTTATATAACTTAAAATATATATAATCATATTCTAGCAGTATCAGTGAAATTGTATTGAAGAAAATCTTTGAATAATTGTTACAATGGAATAAGTTCCATTAAGAGACAGGTTTTGTTTTAAATTCTTCGATAAACAATTATATCCTCACAAGTAACAAAGTTTTTATATTCATTTGTGGAGGAACATTTACAATTTATTCTAAATACCACATCTTAAAAAATTTTGCCTTAATTTATCACTGCACAGTTCAAGTGTTATCTATTTCTGACCACAGTAATCACCAAATTTTTTCGACAATTATTTCCTCGTAGACATAAAAGTGCTTGATTTATATGGATTTGGTGCAAGATTTCCAAGTCTAGGGCATATATGACTCAGAATTCACACCTACGAGTCTCTAAATATTTTATTTCATCTTCCAGCCAAATAATCACATTACCTTTTCACAATCCACTCCTTTCTAGTTTTTATGGCAATAGAATCTACTGGGAACGCCAAACCTCTATTTCCATGTTGCTTTGTCTGAATTTGAAGTAGTTTTGAGGCATAAAAAGGTTGGTGGTACTTGGTGGTAGATCTAGCCCACAAAATATTGCTCTCCTTACCACTTATTTCGGCATAAAGGTAATTCTTTTTTGCTTCACTGTCAAGAATGATGATTCTAGAAGGCCTCCAGCAAAATTTAAGTTTCATTCCATTTAAGATAATTGAAAAAAAAGTAATTAAATGCAAAGATGTAATTAATTTACATGTATTTTAAATGGGTGAGGTTATGTTGACATACCCCCAGGTTCAAATCGTGACGTCACGTGCACGAAACCTATACTCTTAAAGTCATTTTTAACCAATCTTGGCATCAATCCTAACCTGACTTTCTCGAAAAATTCCAACGTTGCATTTTGTGCCAAATTTCATCTAATATTAATACGCTCCAAAAGTGTATTTTATCAAAAACTGTTTTGAATCAGTTTTGCATTATTTTGTCCTAACATTGAGCCTATCCAAGAAACACCAATTTTTAGAGGATGTGGATTAGTTTTAATCAATTTTAGTTCTAATACTAACTCTGCATTTTCCCCAAATTTTCAAGTTTGGATTTTTAGACGCTTTAAATCATTTTTCAACAAATTCTTGCCCTAATCATGACCATTTTTCAAGAATCCTCAAATTGTTGTCTTAACAAGCTTTGAGACATTTTTAATCACTTTTGAGCTGCATCCTCACTTGACCTACCTAAAAAAACACCACATTTTTATTTTCAAGTATTTTTAGTAAAATTTACATATTTTAATCCAAAAATTAATTTTACTAAAAACAAGAAATTAGAAGATTTGAATCGATTTGACTGATTTTGCATTTATTATTGACTTTTAGATAGTGTGTTGTAACAATGTTTTAGCTCTAATTTTCACCTCAATTTCTCCGCATTTGCATTTTTGGTTGTTAGTGAAATTTTTAACGATCTTGGTCTTAACCCTGACTTAAATTTCTCCACAAACACCAAAATTTGCACTCTTAAACCCTATGATCATTTCAACCGATTTTGTCCCTACTCGTAACCTGTATTTTTCCAAAAATTTATAATTTGCATTTTTAGACGATTTAAGTCCTTTTTAACCGAGTTTGATCATAAATTTTTGGCCCAGAACAAGACAAGACTCAATCCAAGATATAATAAGTTTTTTCGTCCCACTGTCTTGTCTTGTCTTGACAAGCTTTTATCTTGATTTCAAGATAAGACAAGAGAAGTTCTATACTTATACATTGTCTTGTCTTGACTTTAAATGAGTTCATTAAGATAAAACTCTCAAAGAGTTGAGAATATCACTGAGTACAATAATCTATTTGAATTTTGCAAACTTCAAACAAGATTATGAGGCCGGAAGAAGAACTTGTGTCAGCGATTTTCCACATATTAACCAAAAAATGTCCTCAAAGTTGTTTACTAAGTAAGTACCAACTAATAAAGATGATACAACAATAAAACCGAAATCTAATATTTTTCAAACTACTTGATTTTTCAAGTACTTGACTTGACTTGTCATTTACGGCCTCAAACTTGACTTGAGCTTGACATCAAATCAATCAAATAGTTTGAAAATCAAGTCAAACCGAGAACCTTCACCTGATCTCCCTTTTTTCAGTTCTTTTCTAAAAGCTCTTCGTAAATTATTCATTTCCTTTTTACAGAATCAATTGTTGCATTTTGCTCTGTTTTTTTTTATTACACAATCAGACATTTGAGTATGACTCACACTTTACTTTCCAAAAACAAGACAATTGCCTATAAATATCAATAAATAAACATTTGTGTACATCCAAAATAAACTATATGCTTGGCGTACCAAAACACCCCTGGTACGACGTACTTATTGGCATAGAATTTTGTTAGCTTAAGCATGCCTTTTTGTCATATTGAAAATTAATCTACCAAAATCTACACTGTTTATTTATCCTATATGTACTATGCCAAACTACCCCAAATTATTTTAGATTCCCTTACGGCAGAAAATATATTTTCTTTCAACCTGTTAGCGGAGTTCACGCCACCTATGGTTAATCGAGCCCGTATTAAACACACGCATGGGTTTGATTTATCCCTCCTATCAACTCCATGCGCCCCTCCACCTAGCACGTCGTCTAAACTTTATACAAAGCAAAAACAACGAAGTTGGTCCGTTTTATAAATGAACGAGGAAGGATTGTTATCTCCATCCTGTGATTTAATCTCTTTGCCGCTTGCTGACACGAGCCGTGGGTACTTAATGAAAACTAAACTAAGACAGTACTAGAAACAATACCGCCTTGGGCTCTTTCTCTTCCCAGTTGAGTTGCATTTTAGCAGTAGCTTTGTTTGGCGAATCAAATCAGCTACTCGAAAATAATAGTAAGACACTGACGGAAGTTATTTTTCAATAAAAGCCGAATAAAAAAAATGTTATTTTTAAATTTTTAATCACCGATGGATATTAATTTATTAGTTTAAATGATGCATAATTGGAAAGATTATTGAAAATAAAGGACTGCATGCATGCAAATAAAAATAGACTTATTATTAAGAATATAAGAACGCATAAGAACATGATCGACAGACCTTAAAAAACATAAACAGGATACGTAAACATGATTCGAAATATCGAAAGAAGAAAGCTCCTGAAAAGGTTGCTAAGAAAACATATTTCCGAAAGCCCTGTGCGCAATATACAAGGTGTTCATGAGGAAAATTGTAACGCTATTACTAGGGACCATCAGTGGTTGCCTCGAGCGCCACCCTTTGATATTTAGAGAGGCAAGGGGACCTCCTGCACACAGGTAACTTTTATACAGTGGAGAGGGGGTTCTCTTAAGCCTTGACGGGATATCTTGGTTTGAAAATAAATAATAATAGTATGCAATATGTAAACGGGAAAATAGAGATTACAGAATCTTTTGCATATATACAGATAAATTCTACGGCTAAACGATGAACAGATGAAAACCAAATAAAAAGAAAGGGGTACGGTAAATAACGTTGATTTCTGATTTGCAGTGAAAACAAGGACTAGGTAAGGTGAATACTGGTTTGTCGGTTGATGAAGTGAGTTACGAAATTCAGAAAAACTCCAACCATGATGGTCGCTTTTGTCCTTTGCGGAAGTAGATGATGAACCTAGTTAGAAGCAATTTAATCTATCACGGACAACGAAACCTAGAAAGAAAGTTGGTTTTGTTTTCACTTTATATTGAGACAAATTGTTTATTAGTAAGTATAACAAACCATTCCAGCTACATTTTCTATAAAAAAAAATAATGAAAAACATATGTAACAAGAATGTTTAACATAAATAGAAGATTTCAAATTAACAACTACTATAGATTAAACAGGTTACTGTGGAGATAATCAAATGGTAAGAAGAGAAAAGCACTTGTATACTTTGTGCAAAGTTTAATACATTTTTTAAACCAAATTCTGTCTTCAGGTCATCAACAAATTCGTCTGGAACTGTTGCCTTTGTAATTTCCGCCTGGCTTCTTCCCTTACCACCAATTACTCTACAAGCTAGCAAAACTTGTTTCATAAAAAGCATATAAACAAAAATAAATCAACAAATTGTTCATCAATATTTTCTTAAATATACCGAACCTTCTTTAATATATCTACAAATCAGCCATCTACGGGTATTTTACTACTATGAAACACACCTTCTAGCTCTGCTTGTTGAATAGCGCGAACCAAAGGACAAGGTAAGATACTTTGGATGTAAATTTGCCAAATTACCGTTAAAAGATGGCTCATGGTTGTGTTCAAAATTAGTAACGTGCACTATACTTCCTTCAGATTTTAATCGGGATTTGCACTTAAGTTTATCCTTGCTTCGACAACACCATCTGGTTCTTGTTGGCGTTTTACTTTCAATCCTGTATTCATAGTTTCGAAGCATCAGAATTGGATTTTTGGCGGCTTTGCTGAAGTAGACTAATTCTACAAGTTATAGAAATGAGGATATATCAAACTGTTTCCGCAAACGTGTTATAACTTTTGTTGTTGTGCAGAGAGCAACAAAGTTCACTTTCTTTATGTGCCAGTATAATAATTATTATTCTCCACTTTTCATATAAAATAACCATTCGCATGAAACATGGTTTGCTCTAGCTTCCTTCATTTGGTTTGGACTTGGTTTTAAGAGAAATACATAGTGATTCAAAATTTGACGAATAGGGTAACAGCTCTTCGATGAATTTATGGGGTATTGGTAAAATCGTAATAGAAGAACTAGGTATGAAACACTTCTATTTCTCATAATAACCGATATACAGCGCTATGTCAAATATGCAGGTTTTTCAAAAACATCCTATATACGGAAAACAAATCAAGCTGGGCGGGAAATAATGATATTAAATTTAACGTGATAATCGGAGTTGAGAATGAGTAATCAGATTTCATCTATATATTACACTTACACAATGCAATGTCCCATAAATCCATCGGAAAGGGGCCACCGTGTACATATTTTAACGGCGTATTATTAGGGTCAAAATAAGACTTTTTTTCTCATAAGCATATGTCCATAAATACCTTGCAACGTTAGTTATAGTTACAAAAAGGGTGGCTAGGTTAGTACTCAGCAGGCCAGGAACAATCGCAGCACGAATTGCAGGAAACTCGTAGCCAGGAAGGAGAGTGATCGCGGGTTTGTAGTCAAAAAGATAGAGCGCCACCCACTTTTATTGCCCTTAGTTAATCGGTACCGTACCGAATAGTATGTATGTTATAATATAAATGTAATAATATTTAATAATATAAAACCTCAATAAAAGTCGAAACTTTATTGAGTTGGCTCTTTCACAAATGTGAAGTAGTGATTTCTGTCTTACACCCGCTATTTTCTCTTCTGTAAACCATTAATATAAAAAAAATAGAAAAATGAAAGAAAAAAACAATTACAGTCGGAAATATTATTAGAGCCTTCATCAAGTCAAATAGCTTGACATTTTTGATATATTGATATACTTGACCCGAAAAATTCAATATTTAACAAGTTGATACTTGACTTGACTTGTCAAATGTTGAAAGTTTGACAAGTCAAGTCAAACTTGAGCTGAAAAATTCAATATTTGACAAGTTTATCCTCGACTTGACTTTTTTTATAGTAAAGTTTGACTTGACGTCACGTATTTTCCAACTGCTTGATACATGATCGAAAATACTTAATGAACAAAACTCAAACATGATTACTTAATTACCTGTCAGTCGATGACGACAACGAACTAACCTGAACTAAACTTGACCTGGAAAATTAAATATTTCAAAAGTTGATACTTGACTTGATTTGTCAAATATTTAAAGTTTGACAAGTCAAGTCCAACTTGAGCTGAAAAATTCAATATTTGACAACTTGATACTTGACTTGTCAAATATTTAAAATTTGACAAGTGAAGTTAAACTTGAGCTGAAAAATTCAATATTTGACAAGTTGATACTCGATTTGACTCTTTTTATAGTAAAGTTTGACTTGATGTCATGTATTTTTAAACTGCTTGATACTTAATCGAAAATACTTAATGAACAAGACTCAAACATGGTTACTTAATTACCTATCGGTCGACGATGATAACGAACTAAACTTGACCTGAAAAATTCAGTATTTGACAAGTTGATACTTGACTTGTCAAATATTGAAAGTTTGACAAGTCAAGCCAAACTTGAGCTAAAAAATTCAATATTTGACAAGTTGATACTCGACTTGACTTTTTTTATAGTAAAGTTTGACTTGACGTCACGTATTTTCAAACTGCTTGATAGTTGATCGAAAATACTTAATGAACAAAACTCAAACATGGTTACTTAATTACCTGTCAGTCGATGACGACAACGAACTAACCTGAACTAAACTTGACCTGAAAAATTAAATATTTCAAAAGTTGATACTTGACTTGATTTGTCAAATATTTAAAGTTTGACAAGTCAAGTCCAACTTGAGCTGAAAAATTCAATATTTGACAACTTGATACTTGACTTGTCAAATATTTAAAGTTTGACAAGTGAAGTTAAACTTGAACTGAAAAATTCAATATTTGACAAGTTGATACTCGATTTGACTTTTTTTATAGTAAAGTTTGACTTGATGTCATGTATTTTCAAACTGCTTGATACTTGATCGAAAATACTTAATGAACAAGACTCAAACATGGTTACTTAATTACCTATCGGTCGACGATGATAACGAACTAAACTTGACCTGAAAAATTCAATATTTGACAAGTTGATACTTGACTTGTCAAATATTGAAAGTTTGACAAGTCAAGTCAAACTTGAGCTAAAAAATTCAATATTTGACAAGTTGATACTCGACTTGACTTTTTTTATAGTAAAGTTTGACTTAATGTCACGAATTTTCGAACTGCTTGATACTTGATCAAAAATACTTAATGAACTAGACTCAAACATGGTTACTTAATTACCTATCAGTCGACGACGATAACGAACTAAACTTGACCTGAAAAATTCAATATTTGACCAGTTGATAGTTGGCTTGTCAAATATTTAAAGTTTGACAAGTCAAGTCAAACTTGAGCTAAAAAATTCAATATTTGACAAGTTGATACTTGACTAGACTTTTTTATAGTAAAGTTTGACTTGATGTCACGAATTTTAAAACTGCTTGATACTTGATCGAAAATACTTAATGAACAAGACTCAAACATGGTTACTTAATTACCGATCAGTCGACGACGCTAGCGAACTAAACTTGAGCTGAAAAATTCAATATTTGACAAGTTGATGCTTGACTTGTCAAATATTGAAAGTTTGACAAGTCAAGTCAAACTTGAGCTGAAAATTCAATACTTGACAAGATGAAACTTGACTTGACTTTTTGTAGTAAAGTTTGACTTGAGGTTACGTATTTTCAAAATGCTTGATACTTGAATGAAAATACTTAATGAACAAGACTCAAACATGGTTACTTAATTACCTAAACTGTCAAGATATATCTACCCTCTAGTTGTAAAAACCACAGACACATCATTTTTAAGAGTCTCACCTTTGTTCCTTTCTTATTTAGAATTCAAAAACAAGTTTAATGGTGCTTTCTACTACCACCCAAAGACGGCAAATCTATATTTAGAAAACTTTCGAGCTTGACTTGAAATAAAATCAAGTCAAACCTTAATCTACGATACCTGGAAAACTGTGGGGATAGGACCAAATAAGGCTATACTGTGACGATACTGTTCGTTGAGAAGTCCTAGTCATAGCAGGAGAAGACCCGAAGGTGGGCGGGCATTGGTACCAAAAGCTCTTCTTGAAAATTAGGAGCTTAGAGTAGATGTGAGGTTGATAGAGGAAATGAAACAGCTCCTTATGGATAAAGGTTATGCATTCGAGTACACTGGGATCAGCGTGTACTGCGGCAATGATGGCTTCTACCAGGTAGAAGGTAGAGCTGTTGGTGACTCTTCGACATGATTTGCATTTTTTGAAGCTTTGAGCCATTCTTAACTGAATTTGCTTCCAATTTTAACTTGAAATTTTCTACTAACACCAAATATAATTTTTTAAACGATCTCAGTTTTTTTACCGATTAGCCTTGATCCTAACCTGTATTTTTCCAAAAATTTAAATTGGCTACTTTAAACGATTTTACTTATTTTAAACCCATTTTGGTTTTAAAGTTCTTATCTTAATTATTATAAAAAATTCATATAGGCACTTTTAGATGGATTGAGTCATTTTTAGTCGATTTTGATCTTAAAAAAACTTTTAGTTTAGCTTTTTAGATGCTTTGAATGATTTTGGCCTGTTTTGGTACTAATCTTAACTTGCAATTTTCCCAAATATTTGGACGCTTTTAGTATTTTTTAACTGATATTGACTCTTATCATTTCCTGGATTTTTTCAAAGCCAACAAATTTACATTTTGAGGCGTACTGAGCCGAATCTCACCTATTTTGGGCGAAAAATTTAATTTTAACAAAAACAACAATTTAGAAGGTTATGAATCAATTTCGCCTGATTTTTTAATCTATTTCTACGAAAACATCAAAATTTCCATTTTTGGACGTTTTGTTAAATTTTTAACAGATTTTTGCTCTTCATTCTTAAATGCTTTGAGTAATTTCAAACAAATTTGGGCAAAACTCCTAAAACGAATTTCTCCAAACACTCCAAGTTTATATTTTTATACTATTGGAGTCAATTTCTTGAATCAGTTTTGCATTATTATGTCATAATATTGAGCTTATCCAAAAACACTAATTTTTCGAGGATGTGGGTTAGTTTTAATCAATTTTAGTTCTAATTCTAACCCTGCATTTCCCTAAAAATTTCAAATTCGGAATTTTAGACTCTTTAGATCATTTTTTTAACCAATTCTTAGCCTAATCATGACCAATTTTCAAGAAACCTCAAATTTCTATCTTAACAAGCTTTGAGACATTTTTAATCACTTTAGAGTCTTATCCTCAACTGACCTACCTAAAAAACACCACATTTTCATTTTTAAGTATTTTTAGTAAAATGTACATATTTTAATCCAAAAATTAATTTTACTAAAAACACGAAATTAGAAGATTTAAATCGATTTGACTGATTTTGCATTTATTATTGAATTGGACTTTCTCCAAAATCATCAAATATGGCATTTTTAGACAATATGTTGTGACAATGTTTTAGCTCTAATTTTCACCTCAATTTCTCCGCATTGCATTTTTGGTTGTTAGTGAAATTTTTAACGATCTTTGTCTTAACCTTGACTTAAATTTCTCCACAAACACCAAAATTTGCACTCTTAAATCCTATGAGTCATTTCAGCCGATTTTCTCCTTACTCATACCTGTATTTTTCTAAAAATTCCTAATTTACATTTTTAGACGATTTGAGCCATTTTTAACCGATTTTGACCATAATTTTGGCCCAGATTTTTCAGAAGAGACATGAGTCGATCCAAGATATAGTCTTTTCGTGCCACTGTCTTTTCTTTACAAGTTTTTAATTTCATTTAAGATAAGACAAGAGTAAGTTCTATACTGAATTGTCTTGCCTTGACTTTGAATGAGTTCATTAAGAGAAAACTCTCAAAGAGTTGAGAATATCATTGAGTATAATAAGTTCTTTGAACTTTGCAAACTTCGAACAAGATTCTGAGGGCGGAAGAAGAACTTGTCTCAGCAATTTTCCAGATATTAAGCAAAAAAATTCCCTCAATGTTGTCTACTAATAAAGATAATAAAATAATAAAACCGAATCAAATATTTAACTACTTGAATTTTCAAGTACTTGAAAGAAAAACTACTTGATTTGACGTTTCATTTACGGCTTCAAACTTGACTGAGTTTGACTTGAAATCAAGTCACGTGAAGCCAAGTAGTCAAACTTATTATTAAGAATATAAGAACGGATAAGAACATTTATATTTTAAAAAACAGAAACCGGATACGTAAACATGATTCAAACAAACGAAAGAAGGAAGCTCCTGAAAAGATTGCTGAGAAAACATATTTCAGAAAGCACTGTGCACAATATTTAAGATGTTCATGAGGAAAAGGTTATTTTAACCACTATTCTTCGTCTAAACATAACCCTGGTTTGACATATTACTAATATGGTGACCACCTACTCTTTACATAAATACTAGTCTAAAAATGACCTTAGACCCTGTATTTAAAACATTAAAGAATTTGATGCGTTGTAAGGTCTTTTGAAATGGCTGCACATCACAATGTTTTTTTCATTATTTCCACCCGAAAACGGTGTTAGATATTGTCACAAAGGAGCAAAAAAGGCATAAAAATCGCAGCATTTTTAGAAATGGTAGGTCGATGACCGGTTTAGTAACCAAGCACTAGTTCACCCAAATTTAAAAATCAAACCTAGCAAATTTGTTAACTGTGGGCACATCCAACCGGTCATGGACGTCATTTGGGAAAAATTGGGGAAAAACGGCAGTGTTAGTCTGGGGGCTCACGAAGAGAGTTCGGTTTTGGGGGGACTCGTGCGGGGAGCCGCGTTTGGGTTGGTTGGAGGTCGACATTACGCCGGAAGGACGAACGACCGCCTTCAAGTACCAGCCCACTGTTTAAAAGTAGAAAAAGAAGTTATTTTGGGAGACTCGCGAAAAAAATTGTTTTTGAGGACTCACGAGGAGAAGTCTTAGTCCGGGTACTCACGAGAAAGGTCGAAGAAACGAGGAATCCCATAGAATTAAGTGGTCGGAAGCCAAAATTGTGCATAGGGAACAGCACTGGAAAAAACGAAAGTTTAAGGAAGCAGTCTTCATTGGAAGCAATGAGGGCGTCTTTAGTAAACCAAGTCGCGACGTCTTTTCGGTATGACATCCGTTGATACGGCGGACGAGTACCGGTCGCTTGACGCACGACAGTGGCGACGAACCGGCCAATGGGAATGGTGGGAGTGGTTATCTGTATCAGTACATAAGCAAGTAGCCTCGAGCTTAATGTTCAGTTTCACTTGAAAACGAGCAGATTTTCCACTGCTCGAAACGTCGTGTAAAAAAAAACTCAATAAAGACAATGGAAGTCCAAGATGTTTCGCTTATATATAAGTTTTCTGAAATGCTAAAGTTTTCCTCTAGTTGACTCCCTCGAAAAGTAACAATCCTTACCAAAAAAACTTCTTTAACATATAAATGTCTATTGTTATACTGAATAGAAGCTGCTGTAGGTAAGACACCAACAAAGTACTTACCTTATGAATTTGACAAAGATAACTATAAATGAGCAGTAAGGTTTAGCATTATCAGCAATCAGGTACTAATAAGTCTATAGGAGTAGTAAAAATCAAATACAAGACCAATTTTATAACCAAATGTATTTTGCGAAATAGTTCAATAAATGACATAAAACATGCATTAAAGGCCCAAAAGTGCTGAACTTAAAAACTAAATTGTAGAAAGAAAATAATAATATACTAGAAGTCAAATTAAAGACATATAAAGTATAGCTAGATTAAAAACTAAACATACTACTTAAGATCATTAGGGCATTAAAAAGTGTATTTTTATATTTCAAGCTTTTTCTTATATGTCAAAACATTAATAGAAGAATAGAGCAATGCACTGCTTTTCAGTTGGGTTTTGAAGATCAACTCAGATAGGACAATTAACCTGATTAACATTATCGCAACTTAAACACACATCATTGCTTAACTGCAATTTTACCTGTCAGCGTTGTTATTCAGAAAAATATACGCGGAAACTTTAAATAAGAGGAACTTAAGTTCAGTGTTATTTTCAGAGAGAAACAAAAACGTCGACTTCCAAATAACACTTAACATAAGCCTTCTTTAAAGCTTGTCTGAGAAAGTCTACATAACCAAAATGACCCTGAACTTGAGCCTTCTTTAGATTATACCGGTGCACAGCAGAGACACTTATTAACATTCGGTAATGTATTATACAGGGTGTCCTGGAACATCATGTCATAAATAACAAGACGCACAGAGGAGATCAACATAATATGTGAAAAAGGAGATTAGATAAAAGAAATTCTACTTTCTACTAGTAAAAAAAAATAAAAAAAACTCAGCTTGTTTACCAATTAAAGAGCATCAAAGTTGTCATCCATTGCCTTCCTGTCATCCCGGTGGCAAGCAAATGAAACCATATACCATTATATGAAGGCCGCACATTATTGTCCTTTTATTTCTGACATGACCTTTCAGGACACTCTGTATTCATGAAAGTAGCCCCTAGAGTAACTTTTTTTTCGTAATCCGACTTTCCTTTCGCCTCTGTTTGATCAGATTACTGGGCGCTGGATGGTTATGCAGCCCTAAACGCATAGTCACCCGTCCGTTTTGAGTGTGACAGGAAGCGGAACACTCGTTCTTGAAGCAGTTCCAAACCTTGACTTGGCCTTCGCGTCTTAGAAACTTGTAAATTTGATTCATGAGTATAAGGTGGTCTGGTTTCTGGCCGTTGTTTTGGATGAATTCATAAAAGACGTCTGAAAAGTTTATTTCACTTAGTAAATGCAATATTTATTGAACTTTTGTTGAATATAAGGCTATAAATAAAACTTACACACTCTTTTACGTTGGGTTTTTCTCAGGATCTAATATTAAAACTCATTACAATAAACTACATTTTTCTGACAAAGAGAATGCTGATATATATGTAAATAAAATTAATAGCACTGATATCCACAAATTATAACAAATATGTAACATCTACAAATCCAAAAGTTATAACAAAATATAATTTAATGTGATCTTGATGATGTCTTTTAGTGAATAATTATTGAACTTTAGTTGAATATAAGGTTATAAACAAAAACCGAGGGGTAAACCGTAAAGGAATTATGGTGTACAGCCGAGAGGAATTAGTGGGAATTACTCGAGGAATTAGTTGGCATTACTGGGAATTAGTAGCAATTATAGGCATTGGTCGAGGAATTAGTGGCATTAGTAGGAATTAGTAAGCATTATTCGAGGAATTTCTGGCAATAGTAGGAATTATTCAAGGAATTAGTAGGCATTAGTGAGCATTTAGTAGGCACTTATGAGGAAATTTTATTGTAAAAGAGAAAAATATTTAAATTAATTACCTAATGTGAGATGCCAAGATGCTTGCTCTCTTCAGTATAGTATTTTCAAATTAAAAATCCGACGTTTTCTTTATATGCAACCATCATTAACTTGATTTTTTAAATACGATCTAGATTTTTAATGTCGGAATTCCTTTGCAATTATGTAATCGATGATATGCGACAATTAATAATTCTATTAACTTTTGTGTTAGATTAAAAAAAACTAAAACCGTACTTATATATATAGATGGTGAAGTATTTGAACATGTTTTATAATTTTGTAATTTGTATTTTACTTGGTAATTCAATAATAATTATGCTTTACATTAAAATTAGGTTGTGGGGTAGAACGTTTATTAATAGGTATTTCAAAGGTTTTAATTATTAAGCTTTAAGCTTACGTGAAAATTAAAACAGGGCCGAATTAACAAATACGAACCATAACATCTCAAAATCACCAAAATCTAACCTCAATAGAATTATTAATTGTCGGATATCACCGAACGCAGAATTGCAAAAGAATCCAGCATTCGATACACATAAAATACAATCCAGAACCGTCTTTAAAAAAATCAAGTTGATGATGGTTTCATGAAAACGAAACGTTGGATTTTAAATTTGAAAATACTACGTTGAAGGGAGCAAAAAGTGGCTATGAAAAACTGTTAGTTATATATGAAAAACTGTTAATTTTTAAATAGGAATCTTTTCAAACTAAGACTATAGAAGAAATAAAAAACTTTTTTAAAAATTTCCGAAACCACTCAGAATTATCAGCGAACAGTCCACTGCCCATTGGTCCGGGTACAAATGGTTTCCAGTTTTTTAAGCTGCCGTATATTCTAGGTTTATCAGATAACCCTTTGGAAACGACGTTGGAAACTCCAAAAAGTGGCCTTTTACAATCAAAAGACTTTCCAAGGGAAAAGTAGAGGGAGAAGGACACAAAATAAAAATTCTACGCTTAGGCAGAAATTGCCGACGTTTCGACGTTTATTTTACGTATTTTTCAAGGCTATTCCACTCAAATTGCAAAAGTTTTTCATCAGATAGTAAACTCAGTCAGATTATAAAAAAAATAGCCTTGAAAAGTAGTTCTTTTACTTACCTACTTGGTTTCTTGTACCGAAATTCCCATTTACATAAAACTGGGGGGAAAACAGTGGTTAAAACCAAAGAACTTGTATATCTAATTTTAATGTTTCTAAAAGTAGGTATCAATTTTCGAAATAAACATGTTTTATCCACGACCACACTATAATAATCACATTATTCTTGTACATTCTCAAGATTAATGCTAATTTTTTATCGACTTACAAGTGAGTAATGAGTTGTCATGGAAACGAAAGATGTCGTAGGCAACTGGCAACTCAAAAAGTAAACTGCCCTAAACATGAAATCGGTAGTTACCACTGGTTCATTCAAATAATTATCTTTCTATTAGGATGTATTGAGACAAATGTAGGTTACAGTGTATCTTTTTCAGTAAAAAATGTACTTTTCACTGAAAAATACTTAAAATAGGCCATAAAATGAAGTAATTTACCGTCCATCCTCGTAGAATTGAAATGAACGTGCACGGGCGACTAGACCGTCATCTATCTGACGCATCAAAGGTCGCACCGTCGATTAGCGAAACCAGTAGTGGTTTTAAAATTGTGAGTTATCTTTGTGGCACCTATAACCCCAGCTATAACCTATCATATTTTGAGAAAACCCGGAATCTTGGTTGTGGGATCGTGGATAAAGTATAGTATTCAACTCGCATTTAATGAGGTATTAAAGCTGTCAAAGATTATGTAATATTTATTTTTTAAAAACGCTGTTTTCGACCCTTTAAAACGACTGATACCATCATTTCGCAAGCTCTAATTGTGTCCATCCACAGACTAGTTTCGCCGTTTGCGGCTCATCAGTGAAGCTTTGACACAATTAGAGCTTCCGAAATGTCGAAATGGTCAAGACACGCTTCATGGCAGTACCGAGAGAAGGTTCCCGGTGGCGCCATCCGTGTCCGTTTGTTTTAAAGGGTCGAAAACAGCGTTTTCATAGTACCAACGGCTAAAAATCGATTTCTGTATTTTACAGTAATCTGCATCATTTATTTTTTAGTTTCTCGAGAACGCGTCAACAGATATTTGAAGGTGACTTAAGGGACCTAAGATGGTCAAATAACGTTGAAAGAGTAATTCTTTGGAAAACGCCAAATGGAATTAATGAAAAAAAAAACTGTTCAAACGACATTATATTATTATCTAATTTTCAGTCAAGTGAATATATTAATTACAAACATTTTTCTCCATATAGCTGGCTTCATTTGGAAGCATTCTTATCTCTTACCCTGTATATAAGATCGAGACAAAACATCAAGATTCCTTGTATACAAGAACCATAATCAAACCAGACCTTCATACATATGCATAGTACCCATTCACCTATTTTTGTCACCTAGTTACCTTTGAAGCCTTAATTTTTTTTATACCTTTTAGCACATGACGACAATAATAAGTAAATGGCTTATATGTTTATGTTGCAATTCTGTTAATAAATATCAGGAGCTGTGTTTATTTATTAATTTGTTTACATGTTTCTCCAACATTCGATTTTGGAGCCCACAGTTCTAAAGACCCAAGTTTTTTGTCAATTTTGATTTTAAGAAATAACAGAATTTTTAGAAATAACAAAGGTAAAAACAGAATAGGAATTAGTAGGAATTAGTGGGCATTACGGGGAATTAGTAGGCATTGGTCGAGGAATTAGTGACATTAGTAGGCACTAGTCGAGGAATTAGTGGAATTAGTAGGCATTTATTTGGCATTAGTCGGCATTAGTGTACAAGATTTCGGCCTGCGGTTTACCCCTCGACAAAAACTTACACATTCTTTTACGTTGGGTTTTCTCAGGACCTAATACTAAAAATCATAATCTCAATCCAAAAAAAAATAAAAAAATCAACAAACTAAATTTTTCTGACAAAGAGAATGATATATAAATAACATAATTAATAACTCTGATATCCACAAATGACAGCAAATAAGTAACAGCTCCAAATCCAAAAGTTATAACAAATTATAATTTAATGTGACGTCTTCTGGCCTCGTTGCTCAAGGTGACAAAATACAGCGGCTTAAAAAAAAATCTGTATCAACATTTCGGTACTCTCCTTTGTACCATCCTCAGAAGTCACTACAACCTAATAGGTAACTGGGGGTGAACAATAAAAATATTTAACTAGATTTAGCACGCCCGCCAAGGTCAAATCAGACCGGCCGGCTCCCTCTTGTAACCACTTACCGTGCCAAGAGTTTATAAAGTTGGAGACGAAGGAGGATCTCTGACAAGAAACTTTTGAACTTGAAGCCAAGGTGGATCAACCCTGACTTCTCGTCTCCACCGAGTCATTCTTTTCCTTATGTTCGAAAAAGGTATTTGTTTCGTGGCATTAGGACACCTAAACCAAATACAAAGTTCATAAATTTAGTCACATGGTACTATTCAGTGTTTAAATATTTTTTATTTAAAGTTTTCTTGTGTAAAGGTCACCAAAATGTATCATATTTGTAATAAAGAATGTTGTTTTCTATGAATGAATTTCATTGCAAACTGCTAAAGAACAAACGGCAATTAAGGAACTCAATAATCATTAATAATAATATAGAAGACATTTAATGTCCATACGGAAATTTAGAAGTGATGGTCTTTCTTCCCTGCACGGAAGCTGCTAAACATCAATTATTAATAGGAACACTAAACAAATAGCTTCCATAAAAAAATTTCCAATATTAAACCGCCATACTTTAATCATAAATATGACATTGAAAAATAACTTTTTCTACAAAGGCATTAAAAATTATACTTTTAACACGCTAATGAACTACTAAAAACAGCATCTTAGGGCATTAGTGTACCAGGAAGAGGGCGAGAGCTTTCCGTTGGAAAGCCACACGACGGTTTTCCAAACGGAGCGACGTCTGCAAACTCGAAGTGGCAACACGACCAGAAGTCAAACAAGGAGCAGAACAGAATATCTTCATCTACTCCGACAGTCAGGCGGCCCTGCAAGCCATCTGCAGGAAGAGGACGAGTTCAAACTCGTTCAGGACTGCAGGGATATCCTAGAGTTACTGGCAGAAGCCAAAAGGGTAACTCTGGGATGAGTTCCTAGACATAGGGGTATTCGTAGGGCCAAGCGTGGTTCCTAGAGGTGCTTTACTGGACCGTAGCCATGTCTTGGAGTAAGCAATAGGTACGTCTCTCACACTCTAAATGAGTGGGCATGGAAGAGTCCAAGGACAAACTGGACACAGTCAGTAATATGTAGACAGGACAGGAAATCTACCCTAACCCGGATTGATCCACGCCTCGTGGCTACTTGGGAGAAGTCGGCAGTGCCTGGGAGATCTTATAGGAATCTTAACTGGTCACTGCAGACTAGACAGACACATGCACGTCCTAGGAAGGATACTCTGCACCTACTGTAGTCATAGCCGTCATACCACTTTCTGGGAGTGTGCACAAGACACTGGGAGACGCCTTCATCCATCGAAGGGAGCTTCCGACTTTCAGATGGGACAGGATAGTCTAGAGGGACGGGTCGACTCGTGGAGGGAATGAGGGCCCAGGCAGAGTAGGGATCGGTGCACAAGCAACAAGTCTTTAAGAATTTTCATGTTTTTTGTTTCTTCTATTGCGCCAATAATCAAAAAAATAATTATTGTTATTGATAGTGTTATGCCAGAAATGTAAACCTGCAGTTTTTATTTTTTTATTGGTAAGCGGTGTCTCGGATATAAATGTCGAAAGGAGCTATTTTCTTCGTCCCTGAACAAAAAATTTTTCTACAAATACTTTTTTTAATGAAACCCTCTTCCTGGAAATTTTCAGGAAGAAATCACCTCCCGAATTCTTTTCCAATCCACGATACGTCTGTTCACACCCTTTCTTCTGAAAAGAATCACTAACTACATCACTTCTAAATTTCAAATCAAGTAGAGTGCATCAGGATATCATTTGCATTTCTTACTAGTTTTGTTAAGGTCATCAAGACAATATTACAATTTCAGAGGTACATTGCATTTCTTGTAGAATGACTCTCTCTTGAAGAACTTCTATTCTGTTGAAAACTTTTGTTTTCTGTCAAAGCGTCTTTTTTACATACAACGTAAAAATTTTTAACAGAAAAGGTTTCAAAGCCATTTTTTAAAAAATCAATATTTTTCAAAAACGCATCCAAACGCGTTTTCTTCCCGTAAGTTTGCCATAAAAATTGAGCCCTAGACACCGATATCAATTTCTTTCTTTCTACAAATAAGAATTTGTTTAAAACAATCGAACTAGACCGGCCTATACAGAGGAGGAAGAATTTGTGCAATTTATGCAATAACTTGCATGCCAATTTTTTGCGATATTTGCAAACTATCACTTTTGAAACACTTTATAATTCCGATAGAATGATACATTTTGATTCCCTTGTTACAAAAAAAAGCATTAGAAGACATCTTACTTTTCAACAAACGTGTCATATATATGCTTAAGAGGGGTCTTAACGTCTGCTTCTCGAACAGCGTTTCTCAGTGCATTTACAAAAAATATTTTTTCCTTGACATTCAAGCCTGGAGCGTGATTATGAAGTCTAGTAAACCTGATGTCATCCAGGGATCCTCCGACAGGAAAAGAGGCTTTGGCGGGACATCCACGCCTATGATTTTGGCATCTAAGATAACTGGAAGTAATTTACTAAATAATCGTTACTCAACAGTTGATAGCAACCTTACGTTCTCTTCTCTTTGCGAGAAGCAACGGTAAGAACGTATCCATCAAGAATGTACGTGGGCAAGTTGCGGAGCCAATTCTTCTTGATATTTACGGGAGTGTTTCCTAAAATTTAAAATAGTTATTTTCGTGTAAAGAAGGGCTGAAAGCAGATTGCCCTGGAGGACAAAGGTTGACACCCGCAAGGACGTAATCCTTTTAACCTATATTATATAACGTTTTATGCGCAAATAATATCTTGTACCTACCATACTGTAAGCAGAATAATATATCCTTAGAAAGAGCTGGCTACCAATGAAAAGAATAGCGGGAATTATTTTTACTTTGCGGACAGTGGCTTCGTGCGACAAGACGTAAAAATAAAAAACGCCCTCTGGTATGAAACTCATTGTTTCAAAAACTAGTGCTTAAACAACAAACAATTTTTAATATATCGTAAAATTAAGATTAAAACTCTAACATTAAAGAAGTCTGACATTAGAGAAGTCTGGTGTAGTATACCCAATTGCATGTCTCAGTTGGCCTGCAAAATATATGTACAATCTAAAGTGTTTCCCGGATTTTGAAGCATATAGAATTTCTTTATTTCATCTACAGCTGCGGTAGACGTTATCAAAGGCGATGAGGCAATGGGCGAAGTGATCTCCCGTGCTTTCCGACGTTGACTGATTCTACTGTGGTGAGGTCCATGGTATTTATTGCCCCGCCGCGCAGTCGCGCTACAGTTGAGGGACTGGTGTGGGGGTAGGGATTGCGCGAGGTTTCGGCGCACTTTCGGCGTGTACTCGCTTCCAGTCTGCATTTAGAATCATAATTTCCTCCTTTCTGTTGAAGTTACTGTCGTCTTTAAAGATCTCAATGGCCTCTCTCATTAGTCTCGGATAGAAGCCTGCAACTCCTCTTGTGTTCCGTAATCCTCGTGTTGCCACTGCGTTTTGTGGTTCCAATGGATACCGAGCCAAAACTGCATAGCACTCGGTAAACTCCGGGTGCCGATAGAGGATCTCTGCGGTCTTTGGCCGATCTCAGGCTCTGTTGTACTGTCCTTCCTTTTCTATCTCCACTGTCAATTGAATTTTTGCATTGATAGAGTTGTGGTGTATGAGGAAGTTTTGAAGGTCAAATTCGCCACGGCTCCAAATAACAAAGGTGTCATCCACGAATTGGAAGCAGCACTTTGGCCTCTTATTTGCCGTTGCCAACGCCTTGGCTTCGAAAATTTCCATAAAATAGTTGGCCATTACTGGACTAAGGAGGATGCTCATAGCTACACCATCAGCTTGTTCAAAGAAATCTTCCTTCCATTGAAAATATGTAGTGGTTAGGCAGTGTTGGAGCTATGGTTAAGAGATTCCTGGAAAGGTTACGCACACCGTTTATAGAAAAGCAACACACACTGACTGATACCTCAATAACGGATCAAATCATTATCTCAGACAGAAAAGGGGTCTTAAAGACTCTGTAAGAGCCAAGAGAATTTGTGAGCCGGCTGAACTGGAACGGGAAATGTTACATATCGGCAGGCTACTGGAAAAGCACAATGTTGAAACTGTCTTTAAACACACTCGTACAATACAACAGGGCTTGAGATCGGCCAAAGACCGCAGTGATCCCCAATCGGCACCCGAAGTTTACCCAGTTCCATGCAACTATGGATCGGTAAACATTGGCACCACAAAACGCAGTATCAACACGAGGATTGCGGAACACAAGAGAAGTTGCAGGCTGGGACAAATACAAAAGTCAGCAGAGCATACTTTCTCCGAAGATCACGACATTCTTTTCAACGAGGTGAATATCTTATATCAATCGCAGCGTTTCTATCCGAGACAAACCATTTGAGATCTTTAAACACGACAACAACTTCAACAGGAAGGAGGAAGTTTTTAAATGCAGACTGGAAGCGAGTTCTAAGACATACTTTAAGGGCGCCAAAGCCCTCCGCCCCCATCCCAGTCCCTCCATTGCAATACTACGAAGCTCACCAGAGTTGAATCAGTCAACGTCAGAAAGCACGGGAGATCATTTCGCCCGCGCCCTCATCGCCTTTAATAATGTCTGCCGCAGCTGTAGACAAAACGTCAGGAAGAAATTCCATTGCGCCATGGCTTCAAAGCCCGGAAAACATTTCAGATTGTATTTTGATCGGCCATGAAACCCGTCACAGTCTTATAATATATATATATAGGTCAAACTAAGAATAAACTATCTTTACGAATGAGGCAACATAAGTATGATTTCAACATAACTGCCCTAGCAACTCATCATTTTGACACGGGTCACAACTTCAATTTTGGTAGTCTGGAGGTCTTGGACGTGGTAACAAAAAAGGAATGTGTCAGAGATGCTTTACATAAATCATTATAGAAAAGAAACAATACATTTGAGAACACCCAAAGCCTAAGCATTATTTACAACCATCACATACTTAAAAATCAGCAAGACCCAGATCTTTAAAGAAGGCATTGTTAACTATTGTTGCGAACTCGGGGTTCGATAATTCCAGTGTAACGATTTAACACGAAAACACTATTTATTTATTTCCACAATTACACACGACTACTAAATAACTCATTACTTAACACTTTATAGCCTTCTATTATCGCTTCGTAACTTTAGCTTACTTATAGCTCGCTTAAAATACGACTATTCCTAACCGCCGCTTTATGCGCCTTTTATATACAATCCTAAAATTACAGAAAAACCTAGAAAGTTCTTTATAAGAATTCTTGAATAATCTCACATAAAAAAAACGGTTGTAACGGTAAACAACTGCCTTCTAGAATAAGCCAGCCGAGCAATAAATCACTCGTGTCAGCCATGACGCAGCGCGGATAGGTCGCGAAGCTCCACCAACCAACACGCTCCCATGCGTTGCCCCGCCTCCCATGCGGCGTTGCTGCGATGCGTAACATTGCCCTCCTCCTAAGGCTGTTCGTCCCGAACAGATAGAGTTCCATGGTATCGTGCTAATCGATCCAAATGAACGACCTTCATCTTTGACCTGGGGGTCCGCTGGATCCTATACACCACATCATTAATCTTCTTTATAATTGTATAAGGTCCTTCCCAATTTTGGCTAAGTTTGGGCGACTTCCCCACCTTTCGCCTCGGATTGTATAGCCACACCAAATCACCATCCTGGAAGCCGCGGGAGTTAGCTAGTAAGTCATATCTTGCTTTGGCTCGATCACTGGATATCCGCAGTTTATTCCTGACTTGTTCATGAACATTGTCCAGCCTCTCCTTAAGCTCCTCCACAAAATTCTCAGGGTTGAGTGAGTCTTTTTCTGGTGTTCCATACATCAAATCTGCAGGAAGCCTCATTTCCCTTCCGAACATCACTTTCGCCGGAGTATAACCAGTGGCTTCATGCGTAGAGCCTCGGTATGCCATCAACATGAGAGGTAGATGTTGGTCCCAATCACGCTGATGATCTGCCACCATTTTAGACAGGTAATGTTCCATGGTCCGATTAAACCTCTCTACCATCCCATCCGACTGTGGATGCAAAGGAGTTGTCCTGGTTTTGCGAATTCCGAGAAGTTCCATGACCTTCTGGAACACAGCCGATTCAAAATTTCGGCCCTGATCAGAATGAAGTTCGAGAGGGACCCCAAATCTGCAGAACATTTCATTTACTAGCACCGTTGCCACAGTCGTTGCTTCTTGATTAGGTAGGGCGTATGCTTCAGGCCATTTAGTGAAGTAATCCATGGCGACCAAGATGTATTTGTTGCCCGACTCAGTTTGAGGAAATGGTCCCGCGACATCAATTGCTACCCTCTCGAATGGAGCACCTACAGTGTACTGCACCATTCGGCCCCGTGATCTTGTTCGAGGTCCTTTTGTGGCACAACAAACTTCGCACTTGCGGCACCAAGATTCGACGTCTTCATGATAGTTCACCCAATAATACCGCTCTTTAATTTTGGCCAATGTTTTATTGACCCCAAAATGGCCTCCGCTTGTTCCGTTGTGCATTTCCTGTAGTACATCTGATTTTCTGCTACCAGGAACAACCAACTGCCTGACTACGGACTTGCCATCCGGACTCTCCCACGCTCTCTTCAGTAGTCCATTTTCTATTTTAAGAGAGTGCCACTGGGCCCATAGCGCCTTCAGGTTTGGACTTTTACCAGCGATTTCTTGCCACTCTGGTCTCTTGTCACTAGTCTTTGCTATGAGTATGGGTCCA
Source organism: Taphrorychus bicolor (assembly GCA_951812265.1). NCBI lineage: Eukaryota > Metazoa > Arthropoda > Insecta > Coleoptera > Curculionidae > Taphrorychus > Taphrorychus bicolor. The sequence goes on from OX638300.1 coordinate 5,548,398, forward strand.
ATATCTGGATCATTCAGTTGTTCTTCTCGAAGTGTCTGTGTGGTCCAGCCATCGTTTATTTCCACCGACGTTCTCCGTACAGAAGGAAGTCCCTCACGCTGCTCAGTTCTTTGACAATGCCGACAATCTTCTTTACATGGCCGTCTAGACAATGCATCGGCATTTCCGTGAGACCTTCCTGGTCGATGTTCAATTTGGAAATCGTACTGCTGCAGGCGCTCTATCCATCTGGCTATTTGACCTTCAGAGTTCTTCATCTGTAATAACCATTTCAAGGCTCCATGGTCAGTCCTAATCAGGAACTTTTTTCCATATAAGTAGCGATGGTAATGTTCGACTGCTTTAACAATGGCCAACAGTTCCTTTCTAGTGACGCAATAGTTTCTTTCTGGCTTATTTAAAGTCTTACTGTAGTATTCGATGACCTTCTCTTGCCCGTTTTGTCTTTGAGAGAGTACTGCACCTAGACCACAGTTACTTGCATCCGTGTCCAAAATAAAGAGTCCGTCCTTTATAGGGTAAGCCAAGATCGGACTAGAACAGAGGGCAGCTTTAAGCCTTGCAAACGCCTGACTGCATTCGTGGTTCCACAAGAACGGTGTTTTCTTTTCCGTTAATTTGTGCAGCGGTTTTGCGATGTCGGCAAATCCCTCTACAAATCTCCTGTAGTAAGTACATAGTCCCAAAAAGCTCCTTACTTCGTGTTTGTCTCGGGGAACTGGCCAATCTTTAATGGCAGATATTTTACTATGGCTAGTTTTAATGCCTTGTTCTGAGATAGTATGCCCCAAGTACTCGACTTGCTTCTGGAACAGGCTGCATTTCTTGTAGTTTAACTTCAGGTGAGCATTCCGTAACTTGTTGAAGATTTCTCTTAAATTCTTCAAGTGCTCGTCGAAATCACGCCCCATGACAATTATGTCATCTAAGTATACCAGGCAAGTTTTCCAAGTCAGCCCCCTCAAGACAAGTTCCATTAGTCGCTCGAAAGTTGATGGAGCATTGCACAATCCAAAAGGCATAACAGTGAATTGGTATAGTCCAGAACCAGTAGAAAATGCAGTCTTTTCTTTGTCTTCGGGAGCAATCTTTACTTGCCAGTACCCACTTTTTAAATCTAGAGTGGAAAACCACTTTGATCCCGATAAAGTTGCTAAGGTGTCGTCTATACGTGGCAATGGGTAGCTGTCTTTCTTGGTTACATCATTAAGTTTCCTGTAGTCAACACAGAACCGCGTTGAACCATCTTTCTTCTTAATAAGAACCACAGGCGACGACCATGGACTAGATGATTCTTCTATGACGCCCTCCTTTAACATTTCATTCAGCAAACTGTTAACTTCCTGTTGTTTAGCCAGAGGGACCCTTCGTGGATGTTGTCGTATTGGCTGGGCATCTCCTGTGTTGATCTTATGGACAACTAAATCGGTTTGACTGTCGTTGCTCTTGAAGTTAAACATATCAGATTCATCCATGGCAAATTTTATAGCAGACTGAAGTTGTTCCTTTGACAGGTGACTCCACTGTCGCTTAAAAGCATCAATAACTTCTGGGGAAGCTTGGTTAGAAGATATAATTTTGGATGTCTCTGCTTCGACACAATTGCATACCCATTGTACAGGCTCATAATTGGCAAGAACTGTTCCTTCTTTTAGCTTGATGGTCCTTTCTCCAATATTGGCAACTCGTACTGGCATAGTCTTCTTCGTGTCGGTCAAAGTTCGGGCTACCATGATTTCAGTCGTCAAATCCAGGTTAGGTTCTATAAGTCCTATGGACCACCCAGGATCATTTTCAGAAGTCACTGTGATAATTTGTTCTGAATTTGGAGGAATTTTTACATCTTTCACCACCAGTAGACGGATACTAGTTTCCACATTTCCATTGGTTAATGCAAACTCCTCATCTCCAAACGTGAGAATATTCTGTTTGTGATCATAGGAGAATCCATGTTTCCTGATGAGATCCATTCCCAAAATAAACTCGTCTTTGATCCTGGCAACCAACACTTTATGCCGAACTTCAAGTCTTTCTCCAATAATGATGGTGACATCGGCTTCTCCGTCTATAGGGCAAGATTCTCCAGTGACTGATTTTAACATAATAGGGTTGGGCAATGGTTGTATGGTATATCCGAAAAGTTTATCTGGCCTTACAATGGTCACATCTGCTCCTGTATCGATGGTAATCTGGATCTTCTGTCCTTTAATGCGTCCGGCCACTGTGAGACTTTTGCCACCCAAATTATTGACTTTAAAGATCCTGGGGGTCTTAGCGGCCCCGGTCAATTGCCCCCTTGCATTGACCGGAATTAGTTTTCCTGGGACCTAGGGCGGTCTTGGTCGCCGCTTGGTCTTCTAAACGACGGCGACGGACTTCTTGCCCTATTACGGCAGTTACTCTTGATGTGGCCCCGTCTGCCGCAGTTAAAACATTTTATGCCCCGATTGTCCGTTGATCGAGGCGTTCTTTCTAACAGGGCTTGCATACTGACTGCCATATCTTTCATCGCTTTATGTAAACTGGCCATGGATTCAGCCATAGACGTATTCTCCTCTTCACCGCAAGTTGCCATTCGTACGCGTGGCGATGAATTAGATGACACTCGTGACGCCTCGAATTCCAGGGCCCGAACTAGTGCCTCGCTGATATTCTTGGGCCTTACAAGACGTAAGTGGTATCTCATGTCACTATCGCGAACTCCCTCAATGAACCTTTCGGCGGCAAATTGCATTTGAAAAGATTCAGGGGCCGATGGATATGCCAGGTGAATGAGTCTGTCTATGTCCGCCTCAAATTCTTGTAAGGATTCACCTGACTTTTGCTGTCTCATCCTCAGCTGGGCCTGGAACACGGTTTCTTTGTGCTCATTTCCAAATCGTAGTTGCAGAGTGTGTACTAAAGCCGCATAATTACTTTGATCCGCTGCCGACAGGGATTGTAGTAATTCAGCCGCTTTTCCACGAAGTGCTACCACTAATGATGTAGCTTTCTGGGGCTCGGACCAACCATGAGCTTTTGCAGCTGCCTCAAACTGAGTTTTATAAATTTCCCATGCAGTAGTACCGTCATAATCGGGAGGCTTAATTTTAGCGTTGGCTGTGCTAAAACTCTCTGTAGACACGTTGTCGTCCTCAAGTTGTTCCCGGAATTTCTTTTCTAGCTCGAGAACCCTCTGGTTGACAGCTTCGAGTCCTTCGTTAACGCCGTTAATGGATTCGTGAACGCCGTTAACGGATTCGTTGACGGATTGCATTATTCTTTCTTCCAATTGTTGCTCCCTAGCTGCGAGATGGTTCATTAATTCTTCTTTGAATTGTTGATGACGTCGCTCCTGTACTTGATCACGTTTTTCCTGCTCTTCCTTTTGTTGTTGATAACGTCGCTCCTGTACTTGATCACGTCTTTCTTGTTCCTCTTTTTGCTCCTTATAACGTCTTTCTTGCTCTTCCTTCTGTTCGTTATAACGTTTCTCCTGTTCTAGATAACGTCGCTCCTGTTCTTGATCACGTTTTTCCTGTTCTTGATAACGTCGCTCCTGTACTTGATCACGTTTTCCCTGTTCTTGATAACGTCGCTCCTGTACTTGATCGCGTTTTTCCTGTTCTTCCCTCTGTTGTTGCATAAGGGACAGCAGGGCGGCAAGTTGATCCTCCATCGCTTGATACTGGCTTCTAGTCACTGGCATAAACAGGTAATGTCCGGCAATGAAGCACTCACTTACAGTTCAGTAATATTGGTCCTCAAATTCCCACTGGAATCGCACTTCTGACACCAATTGTTGCGAACTCGGGGTTCGATAATTCCAGTGTAACGATTTAACACGAAAACACTATTTATTTATTTCCACAATTACACACGACTACTAAATAACTCATTACTTAACACTTTATAGCCTTCTATTATCGCTTCGTAACTTTAGCTTACTTATAGCTCGCTTAAAATACGACTATTCCTAACCGCCGCTTTATGCGCCTTTTATATACAATCCTAAAATTACAGAAAAGCCTAGAAAGTTCTTTATAAGAATTCTTGAATAATCTCACATAAAAAAAACGGTTGTAACGGTAAACAACTGCCTTCTAGAATAAGCCAGCCGAGCAATAAATCACTCGTGTCAGCCATGACGCAGCGCGGATAGGTCGCGAAGCTCCACCAACCAACACGCTCCCATGCGTTGCCCCGCCTCCCATGCGGCGTTGCTGCGATGCGTAACACTATCATCGAACTCAACACTTATTTGCATTTATTTGTTATTTTATTTACTTCTTTTATCAAATTCTAGCAAGTAAGAAAAGGAAAAAAAGACAAAACTATTAAAATCTGATAAAACTCAGCCATCAGTGTTCGACAGACGGTTGGTCGTCCTGCCTGTTTGTGTTTTTAATTGTGCTGTTTATAAATTTTATTTTTTTAATTTTTAATTTTAATTGTTCTTTTGTGAATATCCGTTCTACGTACAAGTGTACCAGTGTGTTCACTGTATGTTATGCCTAGTTGAAGTAACTAGCCCAAAGTTTCTTTTCCATCTCATGACTTAAGCACTGTACAACAACTTCGAGGTTTGTAGATTAAATAAAGTAATATGCAATTTCAATAAAGGTCCAAACCTTCTTCTCTATTATTGTAGCCCTGAAGATGTTTAAGGAGATTAAGCGAAACGTCGTAGAGGACACTAGTATAATTGCTGCCTTTTGGTAGTAATCTTACATTGCTATTTCCTTTCTGCCCTATCCCATTCCACATCTCTTCAATTCATACGATATATCACTTTTTGTCACTATTATTCGAGATTTATTGACCTTTATGAACTGTAATTTCTCTTTTCAATTCCTTCAGCTCTGTTCTCTTGTAGAGTTCACCATTTCTTGATCCAGCCTTCATTTTGCCCTAACCATACCGAAATCCTCCACATCTGTCCTCTCAACCTACGTCTATGCCTATCCTCTGAGGGCCAATCGTGATTCTGAAAAACAAAACTCTCTGGAGGAGTATGGCATATCTGCGGCATTGTCCGGGAGGGTGCCACAGTTTCACGAATGAAGAAATCAGATTTCTGCACGGTAATGAGATCTTAAACAATTATTAAAAAAAATATGATTATGGAACGACTGCGCACTAGTGTAGTTATTCAAAATCGCTGTGAGAAACAGTAGTGGTGGTTAGTAGGTTTAAGGTAAAAGAAACCACCTTTGTAGATCGAAAAACGGCCAAAGTTTCAAAGTTTAATTGTTTCCTTCGATTCTCAGGGCTCGACTTACGCCAAAATACGAGCCCTGATGAAGTTTAAGTTGAATTAAACGAAACGTCGGCGAGGAGCCCGTAGTTTTATGACTTCTTTTCTCAATCTGGGACACAATCTCCATATTGGTTATAATAATTATGTATGTATATCAAGAGCATTAAGTAGATGTTTATAACCTGAGGGACGAACTTAGGAAAGCCCGGAGACAAAAGCATATGCTAATGCCCAATCAAAGCAAAACAAAATAATACAGTAAGGTTAAAGTAATGCCACCTAGCAAACTACCAGTATCCTTTGGAAAAATACAGTGTCCTTATTTCTTTTTTAATTTCGCCCCACGTTGAGCGGTAAATGGAAAATTTAATAGTGGCCTGTCTAACACGGTCTAACATTTAATTCTTTTCTTTTTTTTTAAGTTTTTGGTCTATCTTGCCTTCAAGGAAACAGTTTAACTGCTTCGGCAGGATTTAAACGGCAGGCGACCCTTTCCCACCGCTCAGGTTGAAAGTCTCGTGGCCTTTTCCGACATCGTTACCCGGCATGGCCACTTTCCTGAGCTGCAGTTGCCGAAATATTTTTCTTTTAGCGAAAAAAACCCTCAGCGAAGGTTTTTTTCCCTTGATTTCTGTATTTTTTCCTGGACTCTACCGAGTCTAATCACTGCAACAAACCTCATTGTAAAGAGTCGCCGAAAGTCACAAAGTCACTGCCTTCTGCCGTGACCTTTTTGGTCCAGTTTTACTCCACCCCATAGAGACCGCATGTATGCTTCAGTTCTAAGTACTTACTAACCCCACAGTAATAGAGCAACTAGTAAACTACCCAGTTGACTTTTTGTTTTGTGTCCTATCTACTTATATCTGTTAGTTTATACTTTGGTTCGGTGTTGGGTTCAAGATTACACCTTTGGAGGTTTCTGTCTTTACTGTCCAATCCAAATCCAAATTTATCAGCCGTGTGCACGGTAACAAACAAGTAGGTAGGTGTGGGAGAGTGTATACTTCGTGCAATTTTCTTTAAAATCCTTTATTGGCGGACCGGTTTCGGCACAAAGGCCATCATCAGCGCCCAAAAACTTTTAAAGCTGTGGCGCTAACCGACCCCACTCTCCGAATTCTCTGAGCTGGGGCACACTTAATTTGCCAGGCCATTACACAACTCACACCCCTTTGAAACTTGACTTGTTCTAGCTTTTTTACTTAACTTTTATATATATAGACCTTTCTTCGTTATACAGGACGTCATCCTCAAGAAAGAGCGTGGCAAAATTTTTGGCGCCCAACGTGGGACATAAACTCAATAAAGAGATATAAGCAAACAGTTAAGGTACGTTAATTATTAAAATTAAGAAGTGACACTAATGGCAAAATATTACAGTGACATAATGTTAATGTATTTTCACAATAAACTGTTATTAGAAAAATCCTAAAATATATCTACTTTATGCCCGCGTGGGTCATAAAATGCACTCCATGCCCGGGCGGCCATAAAGCAATTAGTAATTAAGAAATAAAAACACAAAAATGAAATGGTAGAACATAAATAGAACATATTCTCTGTATAGATTAGGAAGTGAGTTCACATGTATTGGTTTTTCCAACTTCTTAGTCGTAGTCATAAGCTTATTAATAATTTTCGTTCATAACACCCCATATAACAAACGTATCCATAGCAACGCTTGTTATATAGGTTGTTAAGGACGAAAATTAAGAATAAGTTTACTGGCTGCGACTAAGAAATTGGGTAAGTCAGGCCTAACTGACTGTGTGTTTTATATATGTTTATAGTCCTCCCAAAAATTAAACGTCAAAACATTAGCCGTTTTTTCGATCTGCCAGGGTGTTCCATTTTATCCTAAACCTTCAAGTCACCACCCCTGTAGGATTAACGATGCAAGCCACCATTATTAATTTTTTTCCTGTCGCCACTTTTATTTATTGCGAACTTCGTAATTAATTCCGGTTAACCCGCACTCCACAGTGTCGCCGTCCTCTTCATTCTGTCCGTTAATCGTTCTTACAACTCCCTCCCTTCCATATTAAGCGCCACCTCCGCATCCAAAGTATCCACCTTCAATCAGCAATTAATTTCTCCGCCTTTCCTTCAAAACCCACCGTGTAACCAGGCTGAGTACAGCTTTTGCTCTTCTGCTATGCAAAATGTTATTTGTTTGCCTCATACGTGTTATACCAGAAACTTTGATTCGCCCGTGTATACAGCGGCAGCACTTTCAGGACATCCATCCAAATATACTACAAATTTCGAAGTTGGTGTAGTAAAGTAAGGTAACCAACTAGGTACCAGTCAAGAGAATCAGGAAAGGACGATGTGCAGCCTCCTAACGTTGATGCCTCTACATTTGTCACCCCATACATCCACCCGCAAAGCGCGCTCACTATATGACTCAAAATACGACTCACAAAAATGGTTGTGTTTCTAAATCAAAAATTGCATAGACAGCTCTTAGTGAAATGCATATAGAGCTGTGATGTTCGCTATCGATAGCAACGAGACAAAATAACGAACGTCAACATTCCTCTGTTGCTTAAGAACTTTTTGCTTTATAATTTTGATAGTGACTGATAGAAAATAGTTATTTGTCAAAAAATGGATCTTTACCGCACCACTTCTCCACTCCGCGTTACGTCATTCGGTCAACAAATCATCTGTAACTGTAACTTTGTGTTCTTCTGTAATATCAAGTAAATATTAGCGTCTGGTAAAAATCTTTACTCGTACACCAACGGGTAAAGTATCATATACAACTTAAACCAAATGCCACTTTCGTCCTTGTAATATATTATTGCCTAAGCTTGTTCAAATATTCCTCTATACATAATTTCATCATTTCTCATCCACGTTCTACCGCAATTTTCCTTCTTTCATCCGCTCAGCACATCCACCCCACGTCTTTCTCCACTTTCTCTGCACCTCTTGTACAGACATTTCCTGAATGTACTATCTACTGTTCTTTTGAAAAAGCCTTTCTCATCTGGTGTTCATCTAGCTGGCTGTGAATTTTTGACAAAAAAAAGGATGACGTAAAAAAAAAGTAGATGACATCAACGGTTGAAATTAGGGTTTGCGAATTGATGTTAGCTTATTGAACACACAAACAGTGAAGACCTTCCTACCAAAAAATGCAACCAATTTTAAGCAAATATCTGCAATTTTTCGCTAATTCTATTACACCTTCATGGATCACACTTATGTTACTCCATGATTTTCTCTTGATCAAAGACAACTTACGACTTTTTCCAATGAATCCTGTCACTCCTGCTCCTTCTCGCATATGCATACTTATGTCAAATCAACATTCTACTGACAATACCATTTGGATTTGGACCACTCCTAGAAATCTCGAGTGTTACTATTCTCTTAATTTCTGCTTAAAGACACGTAGAAATGAGCGAGCTAAACAGTTCACGAACTGCTTTTTAACTTCTCGTTCGCAATATTTCTTCGTAGTTTCCAGGTAAAGGAGACCCATTACCTACCAGTCTTAACTTAAACGACTGGTGAGCAGCTCACGAACGGTTTAACATGCTTCTTCAGGAAACTCCAACAGATATTTCTGAGTTTATTGCGCCCCCCCCCCTCCCCCCCTCCCTCTCGCTATGCCCTTAGGTAAACTAGCAAGTCATTCTCTCAGAGAGCAAGATCAACCTGATACTGAATACTAAAATCTCCGAGAGAGGTCAACTCCCAAGTTTCAAAAATCTGGCCTCAGGAGCTCCATTTATTCTTTTTTTACACCCCCAATGTCATTCACAAAGTTATCCGAGATCTTCACCAAGGCGAATCAAGGTAGACCGATCTCTACCTTTGCTAGCCTTTAGGACCCAGCTGATAGGCGCCATCTTTCAGCCTGTAGCGCCTTGTAATTTGGGTGTGTCTAATCTATACTAGCAAGTGAGAAACTCGCGTAAGATCACTTTTACATCTCTAGTTAAAACTCCACGCTAATGTTAAACGATAAACTTAGATCCACTGTTAGAAGTTCAGTTTTAACTTTAGTTTGAAGGTAAACGAGAGGTTTTGAAAGGTAAACAATGTAATGTAAGTCAAATTTGGATAGGACGTTAAATATGTAACTAAACATTTAAAACACAGGCTAGAATTTCTCTTCTCGATATATGGGTGAAGTCAATATATTTGAGGATCGTGTAAAAAAGAGGAAATGAGTCTCGACGCTCTCTAGTTGCAAATGTATTCCCCTTCCTTTGTAATACCCAAAAACGTTAATACTAACTATTTTATACTGAAGAAAGATGGGCAAATGTTTGTACCAAATCTAGGCTCACCAAGTCAAACTTCACCAAAGATGGCTTCAAGCTAGAGCCCGAGATTGTCGATCGCAAGAAGTACTACCCAGCTACTCGCCTTGGTACACTCTATTGGACGCAAAGAGTTATCAAATTGCTACCTCAAGATGGCGGAAGCCGAGGCCATCTATCTAGCTGGGTAGGTAGTCCAAAAAAACAACAGCAGCAGGCTTCAGATGCTGAAAGCCAAAGACGTAACGGCTCAGCCTAATACAAAAAATACTGCAACTACAAGCAGAAATGCCAGAAACATTGGAGTAACAAGGGAAGGCTTCCGTGGTTCAGTTGTCAGAGAATCCGTTCGGCAAGTGGAAATTCTGTGGTTCGATTCTCAGCAGAAAAGTGACTTTTTCTTTAGTTATGTATGTTACGCCCGACCGTCGATTCACAGAGATTCGGGCCGAAGCGGCAACGCCGAGCGCCAATCGCGACCCCGTGAACCCATCTAGAATAAACGAGAACTGGGAACAGTCGTCTCTGTTCTCGAAATTACGGAACAGTTGCCTCCGTTCTCGAAATTACGAGACTGTGTTGAGGCCGGGTGTATAAACCAGCGAGCCGCGCGAGATGGGATGGAAAAGATAGTGCAGTGTAGTAACTAAGCGGACAAGCGAACAGTGCGAATTGTCAGTAGAGAGTAATTGTGTTTTAACCGTGTTGTAATAGTTAAAAGTAAATAAAAGTGTGTAGTTAATTGACGATAAATTATTGGAACCCATGTCCCATAACAGTATAAATTATTATTAAGTATATCCGGAACGCCACTAAAAATATCAATTTGTAATTAGCAGTTACTATTTAAAAAGCAGCTTAGAGATAGATAAGTAAATGTAATGTATTCTAGGTGCATTTGAGTGTTAATTTAAAACTTAAAACTGAATATACACGCTTATATAAGTTTTCTTTCATTCATTCAAAGAGTACGTAGGTAGAACGATCGAAGGCCATGGCACGATCTGGCACGATTTGGCACGATCGCCTAAAGGAGAAACACCAATGAAGAACAGATTAATTTGGAGCTAGGAAAGAAAAAAACTATTATCGCAAAAGAGGCTTCTAATAGTTATTTTCAGTAACTTATGTATTGTTTAACGATCTTATTGGTATGTAGTGGAAACGGGATCAAGAAGGAAACGGAAATCAGCCATTTAAGTTTCGCATACATTTAATGTAGCATCCTTATGGCAATCTTAATTTTAACCTCCTCTATGTGTAAAATTAGTAATAACTAATGTCTCTAAAAGTAATAATATATTAATGATAACTGTTAAACGTAATATTGTCTTCTATAAAAAAAAGATAGTAACAATAATGCTAAGACCAGCGGAATAAGGTACGTATACCCCATTCACTTATTTTTGGCATCTTGTTACCTTTGACTACAATACCCATGTTTTTTCGGCACATGTTGAGAAGATACGATAAAAATATCAGTTAGATTTCCAGCGCCTACTTGATGACAATACTAAGTGAATGGTTTATAATGCCACTCATGGTGTAACACCTTAAATCATTACACATTGGCTCTCTCATGTCACTGCAGCTGAACGCACTTTTTGACGCCACCTACACATTGTTGGTCTAATACTGTTGAACGACTTTAACACTGAACTTTCTGGATATCTGTAAGCACTACATTAATAAGGGGTTTTTCGATAATTTTTCCAAATTATTATCGTTACCTTGAAGCAACTTCATTGTAAATATCCCTCAACCCTCGTTTCAAATCAATTGACTTCCTCAATTCGGTTAGAAACAAAATGACATTATCTTCGTTTAATATAGGAGGATGGGTGTGCTCTCCAAACATCTTCACTTCCTTCGTATCATATGTTTGAACAGCTCTAGCTTTGCAGTTATGTTTTTTGAACATAGTGCAACGCATGTATCTGAAAATACTTCTTCATATGGATTTTCAAGTTTTCATTAAAATATACTTATTGTAATACCTGCGGCGTGGGTTCTCGGTGAAATAGTTCGTGGTATAACTATAGCCGTTAGAAAATACTTTGCCAAGAAAATTGTGTCTTTTATTGGGAAGATCACCTAAAACTTGTTTAATTACAGGTAAAGTAGTATCACGTTGACATTTTGGAGATGTTTAAAATGTTTACTTCATACTATATCATACTTCCAACATTTTTGGAAGGGAAGAGGACCGATTTGGAAATGCCCATTCTTAGACTATCGTACGGGGATAGTCTAAGTACATTTCTTAGAATATAAGTGGCGCCATCTGACGTCGACAGGTGCTTCCACTAGGGCATGCGAGATGATTGTGAAGCGATCCAAAAACCAGTTTTCTGCAATATTGTCACTTCCCACAGACAAATGGCCGAGATTTCGTACCTATATTGTCTGGGGGCGACGTTTAGCAGAGTATCAGACTCATTTCTCTATCAGGCAGAGGAACCATAGACCGGTTTCGCTCTTATTAGAGCTCATCAGTATGGTATACCTCGAACCTGATAGAAAAATAAGTCTGAACGGCAACTGGACTGCTAAACGTCGCCCCCAGACAATATAGGTCCGAAATCTCGGCCATTTGTCTGTGGGAAGTGACAATATTGCAGAAAACTGGTTTTTGGATCGCTTCACACATTTCTTAGAATATTTGCTACAGAATGAAACAAAATGTGAAGTACATTTAGAAACAATTTGTCGACGTATAACTCTGTAAAAAAACAATTCAATAATGGACATATTTTCGGTTTCCTACCTGGTTCGACAGAAAAATCATTTTTTCAAAAAAAAATACTTTCTTCTACATCTGGCACTGAGATGTAACCTGGACAATAAATCTACGCCCGTTTTCATGCTGAATCTATGTAGTCGGTTCACGGCAATCAGAGCATAGGCTAAATTATAATCGTGAACAAATTAGGTATACGGTAGCGAGCGAAATGTAGAAGTTTAAAGAGGTTTGCGAAACAGGTAAACACGAGAGTGAGTTTAGAATAACTTTGCAAAGATGGGCAGTTTTCTGGGTTACGGCTTTTAGAATATGGCATAACACACTGTTATCTCGGGACCATTTTCGATTTACGACGGTATCTTCACTGGTTGAGATAGAATTAAATTTTTTTTACATGGCCAATTTTTTCTAATAACAAAAGTTTTCTACGACTATTAAAAAACATTTTCAGACCAAGGGCGTCCCTAGTTGAAGATTCTACTTAGCCGGATCGAATTCGGAGTTACACATTTATACAGGGGTGGCTCAAGAAGTTTTTTGAATTTTGTGTTAGTCGACGCAAAAATGACAGATGAGAAATGAACTAAAAAAATATTGGAGTGGCGATCTAGAGATGCTGCACATAGAAGCGGGGGTAGACCGCCGACTCAATGGACGGATGATATTAAGACGATATCTACAAATTGGATCCAAGATACCAAACACCGAGCAGTGGACTTTGGAAGACAAGGCTGATTTATGATGATGATTACTAACCTAGAACCATAATAGTTTAGGTTATAGTGTGAATGTCGTTTCAGCAGTATATGCATTCTACAAAAAATGCAAATGACGATATGTATCAAAAAGTTTGCTTTTTAGACTAAAAAAAAGTGGAATTCAGTTACAGAAGGACAGGAATAATGTTGTGTCTGTCAGCGGCAATTGAAGGGATGAAAATGGGACAATGGGATGTAAGCTGACTGTGAGCACATGTTGCACCTCTGGAGAAACATCGATATAAATGCAAATATTTGAAAAATATGCATTTATGTCCTTGTTTCTTCAGAGGTGCGATGTTGAATTTTGAGAACTGAATCCATTGTTTCATAATAATTTTTGCATTGCCCCACTTTAATATTTAATTATTATTCAGAAATAGCTAAAGAATCCCAGAGATTCGAGAAAAAAATATTCAGTTTGAGGACTGGAAATCCCAAATTTTCAGCGCTCAAACATCCAATAACCGAAAAAATATAGGTGTAGAGCAGAGCAGAGTTAATGCTTATCTCAAAAATATTAGAAACTTTAGCCAAGGTAACACTGGGCAATTCTTGGGAGAACAGGTCACTTCTGAATTGTAGATTGCATTTTCTATGTATAAAAATCGGCAGCCGTGAATTTCAATAACACATCTTGATAAATTTGTCTTGACAACAAGTAAACAAACAAACACTATCGATGTTATACTGGGAAAATTCCAAGGCATGGCATGTTGCCAAAAATAATTGAATGGATAATACGTACGAGAATTATTGTTCTTTTTTCTTCAGCAGATCAACTACAGACGAAAACTGACACTTAAGTAGTATTACTACAAGTGCGTTTTGCAGTAACCAACATCTCACAGAAAATCCTTTTGATGCCTTTTGAAGCTTTAGAGTGGGCAGAGGTCCTGAATATTCAAGCTTTAAAATACGGGGTGTTTATTATAAAACTTCATCTAGTTGGCTGTGAAATGTCAAAGGAAAAGGATGGAGAAACAAAAGTCCATTTATTTTGATTATGTCATCCTTTTCTGTCAAAATTGCATAGCCTGCTAGATGAAGCTTTATAATAAACACCCTTTACAATGTGTACGTGTTTACAACGGCAAGGAACATGATATATATAGGCCGTTTTCGATTTTTCTCCAATCTTTAATATCAACGAAGGTAAGAGTGATTCCCTAAACTTTGATCACTTCTTACATTAAAAATCTTTACATTCCTGTGGATGGCGATAAGTCTCTTTTCTTCCACTTTTTAGTAGATTGAATGTTATCAGATTTAATAGAAAGGTAAGTTATGAAAATAATATTTTAATCGCCTTTCAAATTTAACGGTTTGAGAATTTGGCCCAATCCCAATCCTAATCGTTGAAGATACATTTTTAACAATTTCCGGAACAAGTCAATACTTCCCTGTGGTGCGATTCTATAAAGCGCAGATCGCGATTTTTCGCTTCAAAAAAACGGCCCAAAACTACAAAATTCGATAAAACTGGAAAGAAGGAGACGTCGAATGGTGACGAATAAGGGCTATGATTCTTCTACATCTTCTGCCGATCGATTTTTCTAGTAAATTTAGGTTCGAAACAAGGTACATAGTCATCGACATCGACATGCTTTATAGAATTTCACCACAGATGAGATTCGTTTATCTGCTTCCAAGTAACTGAATGTAGTGGAGTACGTACCAAGAACTGAAATAGCCCGATCTTACTTAGATGATATCGCCTAAATCTATAATACCTGCTGATTTGTATAAGTTACTTTTGAAAAAACTAATTACCCTAGACCAAGTAAGCAAATTATGAAACCGGAATATTGGTGATTTTTTAAATATGTATAGGTTATATCCTGGATATGTTCTAATAAAATGAGCAATGTAACAAATCCTTATTGAGCATTCATGGTGTTCAGAACATTCCCACACACTTTTGTAGAAAATTGGCAAAATCGTAGCACATATTGATGTATTTTAAGTCTTAAAAAGATTTCTGAATCCCTTGAATCATTTCAGAATTAACTTTTAAAACTTTTCAATGGTGCTTAATATATAGCACCATTGAAAAGGTGATACAAAAACCAACATCAGAGATAACAAAAAAATCCGAAAACGTCTAGATATGATATGGAGATACACATGACCACATAGCTAGAATATCTTCACTATCACTTTCTAGTAAACGCCTTAGCTGAATCAGAACAGTATAATGAGGACGCTTTTACGTTTTACTTGATTAATAGCTTTTTACAATACTGAGTACTGTAATAAGGTTTTCATTACACTACTCAGAAAATGACCATTTTCCACGCTAGTTAACTGTACAGAAAATACACATTTGCCGTAAGGGAACGGTAAAACCGTTTTCCGTGCGATGTCTATTTGCCATTCCCAGTTGTATATCACTACTTATATTAAAATAATACGGCCACCAGTTGCAAACTTCAGCTTTAGCAAGTATCCTTGACAACTTCTATTAACTGATTTGTTGATTTTGATTTCTCTGTCAGGCTTATGCCCCCCTATTTTCGCATACAACTTTTCATGTTTGAAAATTAAGTAATTTTGATATTATATATTATGTAGTAGGTGGATTAGCGGGATGGGGACAAAACTAATCGCTAATCCACCTACTACTTAGTTTATTGGGACGCCAAACACTCGGAATATATATTATATAATTTAATTAGTGTAATGAAAACTATCGTTCATTACACGTCCGAAATGCCTTTTCCCGTGCTTACATGACTTTCCGTGCTCGGCTTCGCCTCATTTGACACTCGCGCCCGAAAAAATGCTATTTTCAGTACTCCTAATGAAATATACTATTTCCGTACTATATTCTGACGCCGCTGTAAACGAAACGTCGAGAATAAGTTCTATTGGGCCTCGGAGAAAATAGAAGTGTACTTAAGGTACGGCGGCCGTTAATAGTAATCCATTACCTTAGCAACCGCCCTGTACAAGTTTTCACTTCTCTGGTGGGTTTTGTATTTAAAAAATATCAACGAAATGACGAGTTCAGGTTAATTATAAGAAATTAGTGTAACGAAAACGACTAAGCGAAAAACCGCCGGTAAATAAACAACATTCTCGCTTGATTATAAACATCGGCTCTGCTACGCTACCCCTCGGTTTAGAAAAACTACCTCTGTCGTTATTTATTCGTTATCGGCGGTGAATGGTTATAGTTATTTATTATACGAAGAAATTATCAAGCCTTTAATCCACGACAAAAAAATTACCTACACTCGAGGCGCAGCCGAGAGTTACACTTTTGCGAGAGGATTTAAGGCCGTTAATGCCCGAATTCAATTCAACGTTTACCACGCCTAAAACCAATCAATTAGGAGTGTGGCAGCACGTCAGAATTCCTGGTTTTAAAAAATGTCAAATTTGACAAATTTCAATCTAAAGTGTTTTCCGGGCTTTGAAGCCGGGGTCCAATGGAATTTATTTCTGACGTTTCGTCTACAGCTGCGACAGACAGTAACGAACAAGATCGGCAGGCTACTGGAAAAGCACAATGTTAAAACTGTCTTTGAACCCACTCGCATAATACAACAGACCTTGGGATGGGCCAAAGACCGCAGAGATCCCCTATCGGCACCCGCAGTTTACCGAGTTCCATGCAGCTGTGGCTCGGTACACATTGGCACCACAAAACGCAGTGTCAACACGAGGATTACGGAACACAAGAAGAGTTGCAGGCTGGGACAAGCACAAGTCAGCAGTAGCAGAGCACGTTCTCTCCGAAGGTCACGACATCCTTTTCTACGACGTGGATTACTTATATCAATTGCAGCATTTCTATCCGAGACTAACGAGAGAGGTCATTTAGATCTTTAAACACGACAACAATTTCAACAGGAAGGTGGAAATTACGTTTCTAATATGCAGACTGGAAGCGAGTTCGGCAACATACTTCAAGTGAGCCGAAACCACGCGCCATCACTACCCCCACCCCAATCCCTCCACTGCAGCGCGACGGCGGGGCAATAAATATCACGAAGATCACCATAGTCGAATCAGTCAAAGTCGGGAAGCACGGCAGATACTGCAGCAAAATATACGCAAAATTAGGGTTTTTATTGCCTATCGCGGCAATATGCCTAAAACGATGATTTTATTTCACACGTTACCTGGCCTGATAAATCGTCTTTTACACGAGATGGAATAAATAATTTCCATAATGAACATGTCTGAGCATTACAAAACGTGCATGCGATTTAGCCAAAGATTTCAGTAACATTCTAGAATTAACGTGTGGGTAAATTTTTTAACAATTTACTAAACATGCATCTACTTGCTGAAGAAATGCAGATACACATATTTTTTTTACAATAAACTTTTTAATTTACTTGATGAAGATATACCACTCAATGTAATTCAAAATACTTGCTACCAACATGATTATGGAGCGCCAGTTGTCAGTTGAATAAACGGGCATTTTGGATAAAATTGGAATGATAATTCTAGTCCAGCTTCATGGTCACCACGATCTCCCGACTTAAATCCTTTATAGATTTCTATTTTTATGTGGTCATATGAACCAGAATGTATATGATGTATCAAGAGAGAAGTAACGCAGGATTAGTTGTTAGAATACATATAGCTGCTGCTGATACAAGTAATCCTTCGGAGATTTTAGTTCGAGTAAAAAATGTTTAGGTTCTCAAAGTGAAGCAACTGCGACCTCTGAGATAGAATTATTAGGCATAGAATTTGTTTTTTTTTATTTAGCAATAAAATGGTGTAAATCCTTGGGTCAAACTAAATTTTTATTGCATTCACGAAGCTAGAAAACATAAATCCATTCCGTATAATAAGTAGAACTAAAAATCCATACCCTATTTTAACATACCATATTAATAAAATAACTTAAAAAGACATAAAAAAATGTACCTACCTGTTATGATAAAACGTCAACAAGTTAATAACTAATAAAATAGCAGTCGTACTGCTGAATCAGATTACATATGCTTGTTAAAACAGACTAAGCATGGCTAATTGCAAGTTCCACAATGTCTTGCAAGCTCCACAATGTCAACTGGTCAGGGACAAAATGGTCATAAATATTATCACATATTAGGATTTCTTCTCCACCTATGCATCGTAGACTTGATAGACCCAAAGGAGATTTCTTCGGCAATGATGGGGTGACTGTAAGTGAAATAGGTACAACTAAAATCCTCTTTTAGATTTCCGGTATTTATTGCATGAAACCTTATCCGACTAAAAGCGAGAAGTGGTTGGCTCTTCCATCAACTTTTTAGACATATAATAATAACAATTATAGATTATATTACAGGGTGGCGCAAAAAATGCATTGATCTATTATGGGAAACTGTAACTCAGAAAAAAAAGCTGAAAATTTGGCATTCTGGCACTTCCGGTGGGACCCGACACCATCTTGGTTTCTTCTAATAAAAATATCCAATTTTGATTAAAAGTTTCGGTTCTATCCGTTTTGTCATTTTTGCCGTATAATCCTACAGTCAACCGTTTTCGAGAAAATACTGTCTTTCATTGAGTTTTTCAACTTTATCAAAGTTGTTAAACTCTCAAAGTTATACTTACTTTTTAACACGCTCCTCGACGGTGGTACTTTTGTTTTAAATTTTTTTTGAATACCTCAATTGGTTGTGTTTAAAGTTTTAAAGCTTTTTAAAAATAAAAAATTCCGATAATCAAACTGTATCTTGAAAACGGTTGACTTGAATAGAATGGTTCACTTGAAAAAAATTACTTAGAACGGATAAAAATCGAAATCTCAGAAAAATATTCGCATTCAGAGCTGAGTAATTCTATAAAAAAAAAACGTTGCAATCAGAAATGCGACTGACTTGAAACCATTTTAGATGTATGTCACGTTATTAATTTAGTATGATATCAAATTTTCAGATATTTCTTAATTGAAGATTTTCCATTGTCGATCGATACAGTTTTCGTTTGGGCACCATGTACATTGGTTTGTCATCTTAAAACGCCAGAGAGAACTTTGCGATTTCATGTACATGAACGGTAGATTTTTTTTTAAACTAAGCCTGCTACACGAAAGCAATGAACAAAAAAGTTTTAAGGTGTTTCCACAATAATGTTCTAAAGAAAATATTTATATACAGGATCAGCCAAAAAATCAAGACAAACCAACACTATCTAGCATATATTTTATTCGATGACTAAATTGCCCTCAAAATGCTAAACAAAAATTGTTTAACACCCCACATTTAACTCACAAATTAAATCGTTTTTGAGATATCGAGTTCAGTCAAAATGATTTTTTGTGGTACCTTTTATGTATGAAAACTACAGGATTAGTTTTAAAACTGAAATATCTTGCCAAATTTGCTTGAAACAAAAGTTTTTTTTCCCTTTGCCTCGATATTTTGACTGAGCCTGCACGTTTTTTCTAGAACAATATAGCGAAAAGAACCTTAAAACTTTTTTTGTTTAATGTTTTTTTCCTGCTATACTCTATTTCATGAATATATTCACCCCACAAGCCATGGAAGTAATCGACTTCCAGTGGGAGGCTTTTTTTGAAAATGTTTCAATTGAAATCTGGGAAAATTCTCCCCTATTGGTATCAATGACGTCGCCGTCAAAATTTAAGAACTGGCATCACGCTTATGTTATATCCTCGTTTTATGTACGTATTCTGATTATTATGAGAAAGAGAACACAAAATACACCCGTCGATTCATCAGAAACCTGATTGTGAATGTAGTGCTCATATATAATTTTTTCTTGTTATTCCAATTTTTTGAGTAATTTTCTAAAAACTGGGTTGCCTGTTATCATTAAACGGTGCTTTGTGGGACTACTTTATATTCAAAAACTCTTATAGCCAAAGCAGAAAGTGAAATAAAACTACGACGAATTTGAGCCCCCGCGAGAAAAGCTATTTTTCAACATCTTTAAAATGTTCCAGTAACTCCATACAAACTCACAACTTTTATTTGAGTTTGTATAAAATCTCCAAACGAAGTGCTTGATGCTTGACATGAAGAAGTGGAAAATTCCACTTGCAGACAATATTAAAACCAAAGGAAAAAAGGATTGCGCAGTGTCCAGTGTTCAAATCATAGCAATTTAATGAATTTGCATTAACAAAGATAAATAAAGAATGATCATTTGAATCTCATTTATCCGTAAATATGCCAAAGAAGGGATAGACTGAAACTAAAAATGTATGAAATGGGAAGCTGAACAAAAAATGTGTGTATATTTATATGTTCTGATAAAAGTGATCATATGGGAACAGATTGGAGGGTGATCATTATGATTTGAATCATACAGAATGATAATTATGAACCTTACACAAATGGCAGCCCAAATGATATAAAAGTAATTTGATTTGGTAGAAAATAATATTTTCCTTATCATGGGAGGTAATATTAACTCAAGATCAAAAGTGATTATAATTCTGGATGGCATATAACTTATTCCTATATGAATGAAAAAACAACTGAGAATCCCACCATGGATCATCACACAATCCAAATGATGTGGCAGTACGTAAATTCAGTCTGGTAGAAAACATCCCAAACAAACAGGTTTTTACTGCAGTCTGCATTCACTTTAAGGTTGGAATGTGCTAAGAGTATATTGTGCAACTAGTGTCGAAAATTGCACTTTTTACACGAGTGTGACAGTTTGGACACGAGCCGTAGGCGAGTGATACAACGTTACAAGAGTGTAGAAAGTGATTTTCGTACGTGTTGCGGTAAGTTTTCGTTGTGCCACCCTGTATGTAAGGCATAGTACTAAGAGGTTAAACGTTAAACTGGGCAGTAAAGTAACAAATGAAATTGCCTGTTTACACTATTATTTCCCTAAATTGGATCAATTATTTAAATCCTGTAACAATATCTGCATTATTGCCTCAGCTACCAATAATCAATCATCATTCATCAATCCTTTCTTGAATGTGGTGTTCATGTCTCAATTTTTATCACTCTATTCGGGCATCTTATTTTGCCGAAGTTGGAAGTTGCAAATGGGCTTTCTGGGTCATACAATGAATTGTGTTCGTAGTTCTAGGTGGTAGTTAATCACTTATTAAGCCACTTAATTTCTTACATTACAAACGCAGCAAATTATAAAATTTGAGGTTAAAATCCGATAAATACGTTCTTTACATTCGCTTCACACAAATCTCTAATCTATAACTTTTCTGGTAACTTTTTAATTGTTTCTAAAAGGTGCGTTTAAAATGACATGGGTTGCTAGATGAATATCTTCCTGAAACGAACTACAGCTTAGTTTAAGAAATAATCGACCGTTCCTACACGTAAAAACCACCCTCTACAACAAATAACAAAATGGTATATATTACCGACATGATACAACTGAGCACTAGGGCAAATTATCGTGCAATTCCGAGTGTCATTGGCTTACCACAACATTAAGAGACCACTATTGCATTGTTGAGAATAGATTTGACAGATTAATGACATTGTAAATTTAATATACACAAGATCTGCTTATATACGGGGTGTTCATTATAAAACTTCATCTAGTTCGCTGTGAAAGGTCAAAAGAAGGGGGTGGAGAAACAAAAGTCCATTTATTTTGATTATATCATCCTTTTCTGTCAAAATTTCATAGCCTGCTAGATGAAGTTTTATAATGAACACCCCGACATATGAGGAAACGTTACTACGAGTGTTGCTGGTCAGGAAAAAATGCAAGAGATTTAAAAAGTACATGTCTTCTAAAACAAAATTATCAACTATTAAAATATTAGAAAATAAGTTATTTATGTAACCAGTGTGGAAAACAAACCATTTTGTGTGAAAGTGTGAAACATAGTTTAGAAACGAAAAGAATGTAACATGATTTGGTTCTAACAAGCTGAATATCATTGCAAATAATGTGAAATATCAATATTTATTTTTGTTGTTTTTGCCTCCTTTAGTAATAAATCTTAAGGCAAAATCCAGGAAACTTTTAACATAAATTCTTCGAAAAGTCAAAATTAACTTTATGGATGCACGAATGAAACAGTATGTTGGTACAGTGGAATAAAAGAACAGTTACTGTTGTTTTTTTTTATTCAAAAAAGAACAGTTGCTGTTCTTTTATTCGTAATTCTATATTAAAGCATGCTATTTGGGTTGTTATAGACAAAAATTAAGAACATGATTGTGAATAAGAAGACTAAGAAATTCAGTAACCCCGGCTCTACTTTAAGCTGTTATGTATAATAAAACCAATTCAATCAAAACACAGAGTGATTCACAACTTAATGGAAATAAAACAGGTAGGTGCAATCACTTTCTATTAGTGTACTGACGTGTTCAATTAATAGAAACTGGAAGTTACTGGCCACTTAAGAAGAGGAACTTTAAGGGTGAGTCAAAATTAAGAATTTTTGAATTCTTTTAACCTATTAGATTAAATTTATTAATCTCCATTGATTATACATTAAAAAAAAGTTTTTTATTCTTTACTTTAATCATCCCTCAATACGTTTATGTTTCAACATTTTATTTTGTACTTATAGTAATCTTTATATTTTTTTTTCATTTAATCCTTTATACCATTCCTTCCTGCTATTGTACAAATATAACTTTAAATTAAGTATTCCGTATGTTGTAGTACTCTGATGAAGGCACCAATTTGTGTCGAAACGTCAAAATAAACAAAGAAGTTAGAAGCACCCGCTGTAACTAAAAAAAAAGGACCAGAACTCAAGATAACAACCAGCCATACAACCACAAGGGTCCAAGAATCCAGAAGCCTACGTGCCAACCATTAAAATAAAAGATGACAATAAAAGGAAATCGACTTTCGTTTCTACATTTGACATTTCGCAGCCAAGTAGATGACATTTTTAAATGAACACCACTTATTTCGAAAGACCTGCCTGATTTTTCTATTTCTTCATACTAGATAAAAATTAAACATCTATAAAGCGTATCGCAAATTTGTCTCTCTACATTGGGATCTCGGATAGCATAATAACTACCGCAAAGATTAAATATAGAATGTTTTACGGGGTTTTATGCTGATTTCAGGTCCGGCTTCAATGAATGACCGGATATTTCGTTACTGAGTTAAAAGAGCAAAAAAAAACGACGGAATTTATAATTACAAAGTGGTTTACTTGAGCTGTCAAAGCTTGACATTTTACGGCCAATACCTGGTTCACTCAGACGAGCAAGATGACGTAAACGAAAAATTACTGTCGGTAATTGTTTTTCCAAAATGCACTACGACTTTAGTTTTTCTTAAAGCAGCCACAATGAATTTTTCGATTCTCAAATCCACTGAAAAATATCCAGTGATAACGCAAAATAAGAATTTCGGAACATGAAACTCACAAATATAAACCATTCACTTATTATTTACATCAAGGCGTTGGACATCTGACTGAAATTTTTATCGTATCTTTTCAACATGAACTGAAAAGAAATGGGTGTCAAAAAATTGATATCAAAGGAAAAGATGTCAAAAATAAGTGAATGAGTCGCGTGAGTAGTGAGAAATGGAATTCGTAATATTATTGCTCACGTAGCCCCACAAATAAAAATCCAGAAGCGTCAGATAAGTAGACCTGGCAGACCATGAAACTGGGCCATTTGGGACTCAAAATACATAAAAGTTTTCACTTAAGAAATTTCTAACTGTGTATCTTTCTAACAAGTGCCTCACGGTTATCTTGTTGCAACCAAACTATTAATTCATTTGAGCAGCTGCTCAAATTTCTGCTTTAGCTATGATACTATCTATATCACTATTCGCATTATATATAAGATGTCCTACAATAGCTATTTTGAGTCTGGCGCACAGGTAGCGGAAGTGTTGTATTGTCCTGAGGATGGCTCTCTTTTAGAGCCAAAACATCGATAATTGTAACGGTTCACATCCCGCAGTCGTTTTATTGATCCAAACCAAACCATTCACCTTAACCTATTAAATTCATTTGTAGTTAAAACTTCTCGAAGAGAGGGCAAAATTTGATTTCTTAAAAGATATAAATATGTATATCTCCATTGCAGTTGGAGTGGTGTGGTAGGTCTAAAAAATAGAAGCAGTCCTATGAGTCGATTACCTTAAGTGAAAAATATCTAGTGGTTAAGTATAAGAAAGTAAAAGAAAAGAGTAGTCAATTAAAAGTACCAATTATTCCACGACGTACATTAATTCTATTAATTTGAAATGGCCTTTCCTCCACCTCAAAGAGATTCTTTATGGCCCAATGGTGTCTGTTATGTTTATTGAACACTCCATAATTAGTAAAACTTACTTTCGTCAGATCCTATTACAGTAGTTTGAAAAGTCTGCATCTCCAATACATAACACAAGAAACTCTAAAACATTCCCCAATTAACCTTTACGAGTGCTATTATAGTCTCCGAGAATCCAACGTAGACCGACGAATTTGGGAAAAACTGTATATTGTACAGAACCTACTGAGAAATACTTTGTGTAGAAATCTCATTTCGCTCAGCTAGTAATAACTGGTTACATATAAATAGCTATTATCCTACCACAATTACTCACACAAAAAAGTGAAAGCCAACGCCATCTTTGTTTTTTCAAATGTATCCATCAAATTTTGATTGTTGTTCTAAGTTTTTTTTTTCAAATAAATCATGATCTTAGAGATAACCTTTTACAGGAAAATAGTACCTGAAAATAGAATTTTTCAACTTTTAGGAAGTTGTAAAACCTGTTAAAGATATAGCAAAAAGGCTTTCGCTTTCCTTAGTTTTTCGTAGGCTATTAATGGTGTCAACATATGCGGTAAAAAAATTTGACAAATTGTAAAAAAACAGTCTTTAAGTCAGAATTAAAAATCAAAAATCTTTAGCTAAGCCAGAAAAGTGCTAACCGTTTTGCTACAACTCCAACAGTTTATCTTACAGCTTGGAAAAAGTTCAAAAATACTGATTATTGACTAAATTTTCTTAAAAACCGTAGAAGCATGGTGTATTTATCAAAGACGACTTGGAACTAACACTAACATCGAAATTTACAATTACATTTTGGTGGTTCTATTTCAATACAGATGGCGTTGGCTTTCTGTACAACCGAAAGTGCTGCCATGCCATTTTGATATTTTAGGCGATTTGCCTTACCCACTTTACCAGGTAAACTTTAGTTTAGCCTTAGTCACTTTAGTAGATTTCAATCATTAGAGAGTGTATAAAAAAAACTTCGTAGCAAGCCATAGAATTAAAACTCTTGTCTGAGATAAGTTCAAAAAAAAATGAAAATCGGAACATTTTATGACATTTTCGACTTTCAATTGTTTTTATGAAATCATCTCAGACCTGCTTGAGGTTTTTTTTTAATGAATGCACGGTACCATACTTCAAATTTCAGATTTTTGGCATGAGTAGTTTTCTCATAATCAGTTGTTGCAGTTCCTGGTGAAACACAGTATAAGGTGTACGGGGTGTTCATTATAAAACTTCATCTAGCAGGTTATGAAATTTTGACAGAAAAGGATGACAAAATCAAAATAAATGGACTTTTGTTTCTCCATCCTTTTCTTTTGACATTTCACAACCAACTAGATGAAGTTTTATAATAAACACCCCGAATATAAAAAAAAACCTCGAATGGAATTAACTCTTGTCTGAGAAAAGTTCATAAAAAAATGCAAATCGGAACCGTTTGTGACATTTTCGACTTTTTAATTGTTTTTATGAAGTCATCTCAGACCTACTCTTCTAATTCCATGGCCTGCTGAAGGTTTTTTTTTTAACGAACGCACATTATAAACAAATATTCGGCAATTCGTTTAATGCAGTGATGATTCACCACATTTTGTTTACTTGATGACGATGTGCACCAGTTGTAAGATAACAGTAGTACAACCCCTCCAAAAATAGTTGCACCTAAATAATCTAAGTAATGATAACCATCCCTAACGAGTAGGGGGTGTTCATTTGAAAATGTCATCTAGGTGGCAGTGAAATGTCCAAAGCAAAGAATAAGAACGATAGTCCATTGTTAACTGTCAACACCGGATATATTACAATACCAGATGGGAAGTGTCATTAATAATTGTCCAGAGATTATGTTATTTATCGAGACGTATAGCGTTGAGAGAAACAACATCTCGAGACAGTAATGAAACCATCGAGTACATTTTCAGGGTGACCCCTTTTCGATCGATTTCTGGGGTATTAGTAAAACTGTAATAGGTCAAATCTGATTACAGTCCGATTTTCATGATTAATTTAATAGTATCATTATTTTCCGGTCCATACAGAACGTTTTTAAAAAAACTCAACTTTTGGCGTGGTGTTGTATCTCAGGTATTAAGTATGGGAAATAGAACAATAAGTGAAATAGAAATGTTTTAGAATTTGTCATAAGTAATTTAGCCGTGCAGTTATTATGTTTATTATATTATTAGTTCGTTTTTCAGCCGATTTGATTGATGTCTAATTTGATACCTTTATCTCTAGCAGTTTTCGAATAATTAATAAAAAAAACTAATTTTTAACATATACATTAACACTAACTAACATATAGGGTGTCCCATTAAAAAAACCCTAACTTTCTTTTATCAAAACTTGGAAACTGCTGTCAATAAAAAATTCATAACTGCAACTCTAAATAACGTACGAAAATCTCTAAAATATTTCTATTTGACATTTTGTACAATTTCCTAGATTAACCGAGATACCCGCAATTTCAAGTGATTTTTTTTTTCAAAAACGTCCTGTATACAGAATACTAATCAAGCTGGTCTGGAAATAATACTATTAAATTTATCATGAAAATCGAAGTCGCAAATATCAGACTTCGTCTATCCATTATGGCTTTAACGATAGCCCATAAAAACCATCAAAAAGGCGCCACCCTGTACACTATTTCATTTTCAACCACTAAGTAATAACATTAAAAAATGTTCTTGAATATTATTTTTGATGTAATGTAATTCATTCTGATTGAAATCTTCACCCATTTTGCGTAATTTTGATGGTTGCTATGGTTTAGAGACAAACCAACAATCAACGTTTGCTGGCAAAAGCAATAATCCCATTACTGAATGGGAACGGGAAGTACCTACTTCCCGTCCTAATAAGTAATGTGACACTTCCCCATGATTTTAAAAAGACAGTAACACCATCGGTACATATGTAGTTGAAAATAAATATTATGTGTTCCCTTTTTCAAAACTGATGAAAGTATGCAGGTTCGCGCATAGCAAAATCAAAATTGTGGATTCGCCAATGAACTTCTCTCTCGCGTCGTAGTTCTAGTTCAGCCCACCGACCATCTTACTTTTATTATATATGCACCTACTTACTATGAAGAAACGATTTCGTAGACGTTCTTTAATGTAGTAGTATGCATTTCTCGGACGTTGTTCTTCAATTGAAGAAGGAAATCCAGCCTCTCAGAGATATTTTCATCGGGTATATGGTTATGAGGTTGGGTTATTTTAAGCAAATCGAGATCACCATCTAAAGGGAGTGTCGCCCTGCTTCTACATCCTCCTTTTTTAAATTCCGCGCAAGACAGGTACCTGTGCCACAACGAGAAATTAATCTAGATTTGAATAAAACCAGTTAGAATCGAAACTTCAGGGGCAAACCTTGGTGCCAAAATGATAAATTGTCTTAAGATTTTCGGTTTTTATGACTAACCCGGAAACCAGCGTTTCGTTATAAGATTCAATGTATGTCCTGTCAATTCAGAAAGGTCCATTTAAAAGATTTTACAAGGCGCAATAATTGTACAAGTCACACTCAATATCAAAGTCGAGTTTGCGAAACTCCACTGGAGTACTTAAACCCGCCCATAGAAATCGCACTGCCGTGAAATTAATTTAATTTTTGTAAGTCAATTTCATTTTTCTAAGTCAGTTTACGGCCCAATAAACGCATCGTATAGCTATTTATGCTCTACTGCGTTGGTGTTGGTGAAGTTTGAAGTTAAATAACGGCGGCAGTATGAAATGTGTAATAATATTCAACCAAATTCAACGTCATTGTCACGCTGCTAACTTATTTTTAAAGAACAAAAAATTACTAGATAATTGAAATAATAAATTATCTTTAGTTTTCTTTCGCTTTTATCTACCTCAATAGAAAAAGATACTATAAGATACACGTTCCATAAGGCTATTGTCGCACTCATCCGTCTTATGAAACTTGTATCTTAATATACTTTGACACTTGGTGACATCAAGCAATGTTTTCTTATGGGCGGGTTTATATAACAGTTGAGTTTAGCCGAACTTGACTTTGAGGCTTAGTCAACTTTTCGATATTATCGAAATATCCAAACTTATATAATATGAAGGCGTAACCATTTTTATCTGTAAAAGTATGTACATTTCAACATTTAAACAGTGAATGTAGTATATATAAAAAAACGGGGTTTTACAGATAAAAAAATGGTCAATACTCATTACACCATATCGATGTCGGTCCTAGGACAATGGTTTATTAAGTAAGCTAAAGGTGTCCAATTAAATAAAATCATCAAGTTAGCATATATAAGATAAAAAAAGGATCAAGTAAAAAGTTCATAGCCTACTTGATGTCTTTTAATATTGAACACTCAATACAATTTTTAGAAACCGCTGTCACTTTGACACCATAGTTCCCAGATAAAATATTGCATAATTTAAGACATTGTTTCTTTGTTTGACTTTAAGACTGCATTTTTATTTTATTTTGTTGGTTGCGCCACTTTCTGTTGTTTATTGTGAGATTTCTCCTTAAATAATTGTTAACTAAAAGATAAAACTTATCAAAAGTAAGAACTAGTACTTTCGATTAAAGTAGCGGAAATATGGGCATTGAAAAAAAAATTAAAAAAAAAACACAACAATATCTGTAAGTTTTCAGACAACAGGAATAAAATTATTACTTGATCGTCCTATATCTGGCATATTCTAAAAAATGTAGAAGCATATGTCATATTTACCGAAGTGGTGGATCGCCATGTACACGATTTTGATGGTAAGCAAACCCATCTTTCACAAATTGTATATTACTCGTTAATCTTTTTGTTTTAACTCTTGGTTTTTCTAGAGTTATTTCGACGGTCTCTTCACCTTGTTCTGCTTCCCATTCAAAGAGATCGAGGTAATCTACCAAAATATTAAACCATTATATTAGTTAGCATTAGGGTCAAGTTCCAATTATTAAACATATCATAAGATGAATACAAGAGGGAAAATTTGGTTAATATATATAAGTAAAAAGTTTTTTCATTTGTTCAATTTGGTTGATCACTTTGAATGAATCATCTTAAGTGAAATATAAAAATCTAAGTCTTCTAAACTCGTACTAAATACTAGTTTAAACGATTCATTTGTATTTCACTTTGGATGATTCGTTCAAAGTGACCAACCAAAGTTGACCGTAAAGTACACATAAAAGATAAAATAATCAAAATCAAAATCAAAATATTTAACTTCCAACACCCTGTATTTCCACAACTATCAACTTTCAGAAAAGGCATGATTGCGCCATTGGTCGCCATTGACGTGCATTGTCTCCAACTTTCAGATTTCCTCATTAATGAAATTAATCGCCCTTTTTAGGGTGTACAGGGTAATCAAACGATGTCTGAACGGGGCCGTTTTCTTGCTACTGTTATGAAAAATCAAAATAGCTGTTTGGCATGTTCAAATCAAAATGGAAAACCGCAAAAAATCAAAAAACCTCTACAGCCCATTTTGATATTTCCTTAAATAGAATGCCTTACTTTTTATGCGGTTTTTCCGTTACCTATGTTTCTTAATTAGCGGTATTTTCTGCTAGAATGAAAAACATTAGTATGGATCAAAAAATACCAACTAAACAAAAACACGGCATTCTATTAAAAAAAATTTAAAATTAGCCATATTTTCGAATTCTACATAAAGAAACATAGGTAGGTATTTTGGTTTATCATATCAATTAACTCTTTGCGAGAAGAAATGTCTTGTCCAGTCTTCACTGATTGACCCTGTACATCAAGTTATTTTTTAAAAATGCAGCTTTGCTACACCACCGGGTGCTGAGCAAAAAGTGAGTCGATATCCGTTTAAGCCAGTGCGATACATTTCGAAATAAATTAATTACAAGCAGAGTTTCAAAACGCAGTATTCAAAAACACCCTGTATTTCCAAACCCAGATAACGATTTTTCTGTGGCCACCAAACTATCAATTTTTATTTCATAGCAATCGTGCAAGATCCCCATAAACCTATTGAAACGACACCTTGTACTAGTAGGTGTGGTGCAGGGACATCATTTTAAGTCGCTGACCCGATAAGCAGCTTTTCTGTTAAAACTTCATAAAACTTTGATTCATGGGGGTCGTATGGCATCTAAGGCCGACCTCGGGTCCAGAGCTAGCGACGTTATTGGCTGCCCGGTTTGACAGATACAGCGCCATCTTGATTTTTAATGGAAACATATATTTACCTGCGTTTTAATGGAAACACATATATTTACATACGGTCTAATAAAGCTAAAGGAGCAGATTACAGAAATTTATAACTTCGGATATCTATCTCTAGGCGTTTCGATTATTCAGGGTGGTAAAGTTGTTGAACTCCGAAAATCGTTTTAAGTCGCTCACTCGATTGGCAGATTTCCTGTTACACTTCATAAAACTTTGATATATATGGTATCTAAGGCCGATCTCGGATTCTGGGCTAGCGACGTTATTGGCTGCCCGGTTTGACAGATACGACAAAAGTTTCTAGTTATTAAGTACAGGGTCATCCAACGAGGACTGAACAGGACAGTTTTTTTCGGAATGGGTTAATGATTTGAAAAACCACAATAGCTATTTGTTATGTTCTTTACCGGTGAATCCAAAAATGATACATAAGAAACAATTGAACATCAAATAAAGGCGCTACGGCACATTTTGACATTTTTTTAAATGGAATGTCGTATTTTTTATTTCATATTTCAATTCCTGATATAATTGTTGATAGAAACTGATATTTTTTTCTAATAACGTTGAACTTATGCACTTATTCACTTGACAGCATTGACAGGCTTATGCTGAACAGGTAAGAAGTATCGTAAGTGGTACCTGACTAGTGACAATTCCACGTGTTAATAGGAATTCATCTCACGGTGGTTCAATTTTTCGTAATTTAATAAGTGCATAAGTTCAACGTTATTAGAAAAAAAATATCACTTTATATCAACAATTATATCAGGAATTGAAATATGAAATAAAAAATACGACATTCCATTTAAAAAAATGTCAAAATATGCCGTAGCGCTTTTATTTGATGTCCAATTGTTTCTCATGTTATCATTTTTGGATTCATCGGTAATGAACATAACAAATAGCTATTTTGTTTTTCATATCATTTAACCCATTCCGAAAAAAAACTACCCAGTTCAGTCCTCGTTGGATGACCTTGTACCTGACAAGGGCGGTTCCAGCCTTTTAAGTTTGAGGGATGAATATCAAATTTTGTACGTTTATGCACATGAACAACAGTAATTGAGGAGCAACTTATTAAAACGCATTATGTCCACTCGAGAAAAAAATTCAGTTTGTAGCGATTTTGGACTTATTTACATCTCTTCCATACTTCTGTAAACCTAAAATGAATCAAATAGCGTTACGTCCCTATCTAATTTGACTGCAGCAGAAGAGTTTTTTACGTTTAAAAAGAAAGGAGACACAAAAATATTAGTTTTTTGTTCCTTGCAAAAAAAAATTTTTTGGGGGACATATTGCCTTTTGAAAAGTTACTCCTCAATTAGCGTGCCAAATTTCAAATTGATCTGTTAAGAAACGAAAAAAATATTAAAACAAAATGTTTCAAAAATCTTAACTTTAAAGTGCTCTAGAGTCTTTATCTTTGAATTTTCGAAAAAATGTTAAAGGAACTTGTGACCTTTATTTTTACTCTAGAATCACTCATCGAAATATTTGCGCAACATTTCCGGACACCCTGTATAATTATTGAATAACTCGGTATATTTAATTTTTTTTAATGATTTATATTAGCGAAGGGTTATGAATTACTTATGCTTAAATTAGTATTCTGTTGAGTTATACACGTTATTTTTTCTACGAGTGTTATTAATTTGAGCTAAAACTAAAGTGACGAAATGTTTGAGATATTCGTTGCCATGTATACATCTTTTGTAGCCGTGCTTTGCCGCGCTGATTTTTGTCATATAGGCCACTCTGATATGTAACATTTCAGGGCGACCTCCCGTGACAATAGGTGATGGAAATCCATAAAACGAATAGCGACCATCGGACTAAATCGTTTTTCAAGGTATAATGATGTAACAGTCGTAAAAAAAAGCGCAAATTTATTGGCATTAGAGCAATGAAAGAGAAACATTTTATTGTCACCAACATAGTTCCAATAAATAAAAAATAAAAAGTAAGATCTAATTTAAAAACTTCGTAAGTAGTTTGTCTCAACACTCGAGAGCAGGATCAATTGAGGATTGCTGTATTCGCCACAATAACCAATCAATGTTCTTTATTTGACCACAATGAAACGTGATTCTCTTCCTTACTATTAGAGGGAAATACACCAAGCTTTTGAGGTGCCCCCTAGGTAAAAATCCAACGGCGTTAGGTCTGGAGAACGAGTATACCAGGCATTTAGGCTATAGGTCCTCCTCTACCTCCAATGCTTTCGATGGACGTTAATCAGGTGCTCCCACACAGCAGTGCTAAATCGAGGTGGTGCCCCACCGTGCATAAGTACAGGGTATTTAAGAACTTTGGCAGTATCTTTAAAACTAACAGAGATAGCGGTGAGGTTCTGGCAAGAGTTTGTCACTTTTTCGTAAAATAAAGGATATCAAAATTTTCATGACTGCATTGGCTTTTATTATACAGTGTGATTTTATTATTGGACGTTTTGAAAACCACCTCGTAACTCGTTTGTCTACTTCAATTTTCAGAAAAGTAAAAAAGATGTCAATTAGATTCTGTCATAAAGAGACCAGTGAGGTGTTTTAAGTTATTTCTTCCCGAAATAGTTTAGCGACAAGAAAATAACAAATAATTATTTTTTTAAAGGGACAACCTGTTTATTATTAGAGATTAAGAATCTCTTTGAAAAAAACCTTGCAAAGCAGGCCGAGAAAAACGAGTTGCACGACTGAATTTTACGTAACGTAATCTACCGGCAAATAGAGTTACCAAAATGAGAAATTATCAAAATCACCCTGTATAATAAAAACCAATGCAGTCATGAAAATTTTGCTAGCACCATCGTTTACTTTACGAAAAAGTAACATTTGCGAAAACCACATCGCTCTATCTCCGCTGGTTTCAGAGATAGTAGACTACTCCACGCTTCGGCGGATTTCAAGTGGTACTTTACGAAACAGTGAAAAGTAGTCTGAATGAACTCTTAAATGAATTTGGCAATGAAGTTATCGAAACGCGGTGCTCGCCCGTATTTTTTTTTTGTCTAATTTGAAAGTCAGATATCAACATTGGTTTTTGTCTAACTCATAGGCTTCGTTCCAACAGAAAATAAAACCAATCCCGCACTTCCAAGTATATGCGCAACAATGCCTTCAAATGTTTTATATCGGCCGAGACTTGCGTGTATTACAAAAATATACGAAGTGTCTATAAAATGACACAATCACAATTTTAACTGTATTGCTTTAAATTATTTTTTATTATTATTTATTATTTAATGAATTTAAATTATTTAATGACATTGTATGGTGTAGTATTTGGTTTGGTAGAAAACGATCCCAACTTTCGAATTTTAAATGGAATGCCCTGTATTCTCATCTAGATGCCCTTGAATCTAGATGCCGTCCTGCATCTAACCACGTATAGCTTGTCAATCTTTCGCAAATTCATTGAGGATTTATCTCTTTATAACTTTTATTCTTTGTAGTGCTTTTGGATGCAAAAAAGAACTAGTTTTCACTAGTCAAAGTATTTATAAATCAAATTATTCAACTTAGTAATTATAAATTTAGAACAATTTCCGATTTCATTAAATGAGATAGTCGAGGTATTCCTGCTATCACTTCATTTTATTTGGCTACAGAATAGCTCATCAACCTTATTTACTAGTGGTGTATTTTGACACTTTTCCTTTAATGTGATACCATAAACATATATGAACAGTTAGCAGCAATGCGTGTTTTACGATAAAAATAGTGAATTTAATTTAACCAGTGGTTTGTAGATAGGCTAATCAACCCCTGGATATTTTCAAGGAAAAAATGGGCAGATTCCAATCCAAATTTGTAAAAAAAAAGTCCTGTTTAAGATTCGAAAGTTGAGTTATCATTTTCTAGTTTTTGTTACCTGTACAAATTTATTTTCTACTGGATTAAGTTAATTTTTTTCCCACATAAAAATGGAGCAGCAAACCTACCACACAGAGTAGTACATAAATAAATATGTATGCAAATAAAAGTTAAAAAAAAACATAGGAAAATATAGTGTATATAAATAAGTGTGAAAAAATTGAAGTAAAAACGACAACGACCCTGTTTAATTCAAGTCAAAATTAGGAATTCTGATTGTGTCTAGTGAGTGAATAGCAGCTTGACATTTGCAGCATTTTCCAAATGCTGTGGCTGTGACACTTCTTCATTTACACTCTGTATTTTCCATTCCAAAAATGGATTTATTGACTAAATTTTATACAAATTGAGATCTCGTAAAATTTCCGTTATTTGAAAGTCAAGCAATAATTTTTGTCTGTAGAATTGGAGCTCAATAATTAATCTTAAAGACGCTTCAAACCTCAATCAAATTTTACATTATCCTCCACGTTACTTCACAAGTTGCGCAAGTTTGAAACAAATTGTATTGAGAATGAAAGAAACTTTAATAAAGAAGATTTCAATTTCCTATTTAATTTTTTCCTCCCCATTTAAGATTGCGTACCAAGGGAACAAAGATTAATAAAAATCGACAATTGAAAAACAAAGCATTTATTCAATTAATCACTATATTCCATCTCATGCCCAGCTTGTAGTCGCGACTGTCTCTTGGCGCAGCAAAGTGTCCATGTTACTTAAGCCTGCAATATGAACATCATGATCTTAGGATCGTATCCAACATGTCAGATAATATGAAATTAAAACAATATCTTTCACACTGAATTTGGACAAAAAAAGCATACAAAAAGTTAGTTTAAAAATTCATTTGAAAAAAAACAATTTTTTGAAAGAAATACCTTTAAGATGCTTAACAATTCCCTCAGTGCGTTACACTAAGTAAGTATGCATGAGTCAGAAATTAAAGAATTATCAGTAAATTCAGAATTTTGTTGAAATAAAATATTCTCTAACATACCTCACCAACTTGCACTCACAGACATAAAATTAAAAATGAACCCAAATGCTCACAAAGTAGGTGATGACTTAAATTGGGTTAATTTTTGATTGCAACTAAGCATAAAAGGCAAATAATGGCACCTTCTTGTAAATCCATAAAACGCATAGAGGGTATTATGAATACACATCTATCTAAAAGCAGGTTTCAAAAGTAGAAAACCAGGAGCTTTTAGATGTACAGATTTCACATATATGCATATTAAATTGAAAATTAACGTGAAAGTGCAACGTTAACACAATGAATTCCATATTTTGCCTTGTGTTTCATGCTATTACTATGAAAATATTCAAAATAGTTACCTCCAACTAATAAAAATATCCCCAAGGTCATCACGTATGTGGGCGACTTGACAAAGCATCCATAAACGTTCCGTTTGCTCAGCAGACTAGACGGCTGAGGCGGCAGGCACGGACCAATATTAACAGTATTACTTATGCTAAATTTACATTTTTTCTGATAGGAATAGAAAACAATGTTTGAATTCATAAACATCAAATGGAAATGCTGAAGTGTGATATATCAGATAATATTAAAAACAGGTTTGATTCAAATGGGACTGGAATATCAAACCAAAATCGCAACGCCACTCCAGGCTGTATGCGCCAACCTTTCGTAACTCGTACGTCATGGGTCGGCCGGTTCTTATCATCGTCTGCACCTTGTTTTTTTTTAAATGACTAGTGTCAAGGGCAATAATGTAAGAATACAAAAGTGTATTTTTATGATTTGATTATTGATGAGGCCAATTATCGGTTGAACTAGTTTCCAAGAGGCCTTCATTGCAATTCTTAAGCAAGCATTTAAATCTATAGAAAATGCTTTTTTTAGCTAGCACTATCCTTTGTGTGTGTCATATCACATTAAAGCATATACATTTTAATGACAAAGTAATATAAATCTGAAGATAAATTGTGTTAATTATTTACTACAATATTAAATGTTTTGCTTTCAATATAATACCCACTTTAATAACAATTCAACTTAACGGAATAGTCTATCAGTTTGGGAACATCAATTTTTGTTCCTTAATTAAGTGACATATGTTTAATCAACGAAACTCAGTTATCTGTACAAAATTACTCTTTTTTAAACATTTGTAAAAATATATAGTGATTAGCGACTGCCTGCAACGTCAAATATGGATATGTATGAATAATGAATATTATATGAAAACCAAACATGCAAAAAATGCTTATAAAATAACGTTTTTATAAGTACTTTTCCTAAAAAATATTAATATTGACTTGATCAAACTGGCCAGTTTCTGTTAAAATTAACTAGTTATCATGTT
Source organism: Taphrorychus bicolor (assembly GCA_951812265.1). Classification (NCBI taxonomy): domain Eukaryota; kingdom Metazoa; phylum Arthropoda; class Insecta; order Coleoptera; family Curculionidae; genus Taphrorychus; species Taphrorychus bicolor. Next base: position 5,584,996 of record OX638300.1, read on the forward strand.
ATAATAAATATTTGCTAAAGATTAGCCTTTACATATAATAAATGCAAAAAACTTATTGTTAATATCAGTATCTGAGCAACTCAAATCCCAACAGTGAATCATTTTTCAAAACAATTCATTGTCGATTTTTGCTCAAAATAAAGATGCATATTTTGCAGGAAGTTATAAAATAGCCAATGTAACTCAAAAAGCATCAAATTTATAGAGTTTTTCTGTCTAAAAGTAGTAGCCAGAAATTTCCAATAAATATGATGCTATAATTAAAAACTGAAAAAATATCTGCAATGAAGTATGCAGATAAATAATTAAACAGAAAATATTTTTTCCTGTCAAAAATGCTAATCAACTTTAAATTTTATTACCATATTTCCTTTACATTATTGATATAGGAAACATGACTAGATAAATCAACTTAAGAATCTTTGTTTGAAAATTTGAAAGTTAAAACAAGTACAAAATTTTTGAATATGAGAAAAAAATTATATTTTGCAGTGAGTAAAAAATATGAATTTTAATTCATACATTGTATATGTTCAGTGATAGAACATATTGCATGACTAGATATTTAAAGTGAAGCCAAATCAAACCTTAGAAATATCAACCTCAAATGCATTGTTACCTATATCTCATTCATTTATTATTGCCATCCAGTTAGCATTGGAAATCTGATTAGCATTTTTATTGTATCTTCTCAACATGTGCTGAAAGGAGATAGGTAGATATAAAAAAAAATAAGATTCCAAAGGTAAGTAAATAGCAATAATAAGTGAATGAGATATAAACAAAATATTGTGTAACAGCAATAATACTAAGTGGATATTTATAAGATGCAAATTGGCTCAAATTTAAATACCCAACTGGAAACTGTACCGACCGCTATAATTTCCTTCTGAATACCTACCATAAAACGCCCTTTCAATATTTCCAATTTATTTAATCCTGTAAAAAATAATACCCTTTCTAGCCCCATTCAAAAACATAAAAAACGAATGCAGTATACCAGAAAGCTTTTAGAAAATTCTAAAAACCAAACAGCAAACATTGGAACTTGAAAATAAGATAATGTGTGCAGAAAACATTCTTCAACAAGGACAATGTGAACTTGTTGATTCTGAGTTATCCACACAAATTATCACATGTGAAACTATTTATGCAAACCACAAAGAGCAGTTTAACATAAAAAAGTTGTCAATTAAAAGAGTTCCAAATTTCACCCATCCCTCATTTATCTTTGCAAGACATTGCCATTTGAAATACAAAATGGCAATAAAAATAATGAGGATCAGCTAGGCCAAAGTAGACCTAGCTGAAATATGGGTGAACATTAGCTGGGTCAGCTAGGCCAAAGTAGACCTATCTGAATTAAGGGCAAGTCTAAACAAATATTACTTTAAAAATTATCTTATGCAAAATTTTGCAAAAGACAAATTGTATTTGTAAAACAATACAAATACCAAATAGGCACAGTTTAAAAAACAACACTACAATATGTATGTAAAAAAATATAAATTTACATCAGTACAACAGTTTAAGACACCACCTTACTTGATTTCAATTTAAATAAAAGTAAATATTAAATATGTATATCAAACAACCAACATTAAACATTAAATACATTTTGTTAAGTCAGACTATCAAGTAAAGTGTTGTCACCTATGTGTCATGTAACTGTTAAAATAATAAAAACTAAGAAACAATGAATTTGTCATGCAAAAGAAAAACAAAACATTATATAGCAATACACAACAAAACGCACAAAAACTTTTAGGAAGCAAAATAACTTCTTAACTGATCCATTCATATCCTTTTCAAAGTCTGCAAAAACACTATAAGAAGAATAGTTTTATGACCTTTTTGTTAAAGGACTTCTTAAAAAAAAATTGTAAAATTTCACCTATCAAAACAGTACCTGAAGATGGCAAATAAGAAAATGCTAGAGCTAGAACACAAACTACAAAGAATTATAGATTGGGGTCAAGTACTCAACCTATAAAACTTTATACTTTTCCAGTCATTAGGTCATTGACTCAATGCCACTAGACACATTTGCATCTTGCATCCAAGAAGTGTAAACTTTTGTTTCTGTAATATTCTATCCTTATTATCAAAAGTTTCAAAATAAATATATTATAACGAATTTGATACCAAAACAAGATGCCTACCTGATACAATGGTGCCCTACATAATATAAAAATAGCTCTGTGTACTGCCATACCAGTCTACATGACACATAGGTTTACAGGTGAATAAAAAAAACACCTACCTTGACCTTCGCCAGTGCCATCTGTGCTGGTACCAGCTTGTGGTTCATCACCTTCCATCATTGAATAATCCTCATTATCGTCAACAGTATTATCATCCAAAGTTTCATCGCCAAAGTTGTCATCGCCGTCATCAGGAATCGTTACCGATTGGTTTTGATCATAAGGTTCAACCTTAAATTGTACCGAACCGGTATCCAATCCCGCGGAAGTTACGGGTTCCGTTTTGGTAACTGGAGCAGGTGTGGATTGAGAATCGTTGGAAGAAGCGCTTAATCTAGGTCGTTTGGCGGCGGGAGTGGTAGTAACTACAGGTGCAGGAAGTTGCTTTTTTGGTCTGGGGGTGGGTTTGTACGACTCCTCAATATGACGAGTCGATTTTTCTGGTGCGGGTTCGGAGTCGGCATCAGTAGAACCCTGTAACAAAAAAAAAAAAGTTGTAAATTATCTGTATGTAGTTATATTTTATTTACTTTGACAATAACATAAAAACTATATAACAAACTATTACACATTCATAGCCTCCATATTCTAAAATAAAACAAAGCTCTGCAGTTAGCACCGGGCCAGCCTGATTTGTATGGGAAAGAGATTAAACCACCAGATAAAAAAAAACAATTCTTCCCCCTTTACTCCTAAGTGATTGTGAATGAACATTGTTTACGATTTTCAAAAAAGAGTACAAGCACTGTATTAAGGAATAATACACTATATCAGTGTTCCTGTCCCCACCTTGATGTTTCCAAAACTAAAGCGTGCCAGGCGCACCTGCTCCCGGCAATTTTCTCGAATAGTTAATTTATCGCCGTACTGGAAACCGATTTGGTGGTGCACTGTACGCGGCCGGGTGGACGGGGCGGGGGAAAAGGAGTTTTGATTTTTCAACCGACTGATGCTACTGATTAATGTACAGGGTGTTCATTATAAAACTTCATCTAGTTGGCTGTGAAATGTCAAAAGAAAAGGATGGAGAAACAAAAGTCCATTTATTTTGATTATGTCTTCCTTTTCTCTCAAAATTTCATAGCCTGCTAGATAAGTTTTATAATGAACACCCCATATTATTCCTCATACCGTTGTACAAGCTACTCTGAAGGTGAAGAGTACACTAAAAATATTGTTTGCTTTTTTACTGATTTATGTATGCATATGTAAATGTTCTAATATATAGGGATGTAACAGATACAAGATCTAAGTAAGTAGTCAGGAAAAGTGAGGTACCCAGCTGCTAAGCCACTTACCCAATTTAGCCTGGTATTCTTACTAGAGCCATTTTTTTGCCTTGGTCAAAAAAAAATTAGACTCATATATAGCGTGTTTTTTTTTTAAGACTGGAATGAGAGTCATAGTTGAAAAAAAATCATGTTTTACTTATAAGTACACCTACACCTCCTTGGTTGAATGTCAACAAGTTTGTTTCCATTCTTCATGTGTGCTAGTGCTACAATAACATATCTATGTTTTCAAACAAAAAAAAGATCAGTACCAGACTAGTAAAGCTCAACGTTTGGCATTTTTTAGAATCAAGTAAAATATTGGTTTGTAGGAGTTGGTCAAAAGCATGGACATCAACTTCATGTAAGTAGAATTACCATTCGATATTTTATTTTATGCTAGTTGTTTTAAATGTTTTATCATATTATGATATGTGAAAACATATTCCTATTTGAGGTTGATTTTATGGATTGTTTGTTTATGTACAATATTGTTGTAAACATTAGTGTTCCCATATGGGCCCCTTAGGCCCCTTGCACACAAACGGTCAATCTGCCGACCGGTTATTTCACCCACCCGTAAGAGAACACGGGGATTATTTTACACACGGTATCAGCAACCGGTGAGTTACTTAAATTTCTATGTGGTTTCAGTGCCGTACTGTGATCCGAAGTAAGAGAAAGAAATTTGAGAGGAACAAGGACTGAGAAGGAAATAGGGGATAATTGTATGTACACAATATTTTAACAGTAATGAAGGATCTGTACCGTGGCAATTAGGAAAATATATATATATTAATACTGTTTTTTTGTATACATAGGTACCTATCTCGGCTTTCTCCTTTTCTGTCAGTTGTTCATAATCTTTAATAAATATGCGGCACATGTCTTGCCAAGCGGCTTTAGTTTTATTTCTATTTTTGAATTCGTCACTAGTCTTGTCCCATATCGCAAATAAAAACTTAAATATCAAAATTTTCCATTTTTTCAATTAAACCACGCTTCCTTCAAAAATTAAACGGGAAAAGGAGACGGCTCTGTTCGACGGCGACGATTAAATTCCCGTTCGTGTGCCAACATGCATTGACTTGCATGTTCTTAAACAAAAGCCTCGCTTAATTTGTGATCCGGCGACCGTGTGTTCGCCCTCCAAATTATAATTTGAACGGCGGCCGGTCGGCTGAATACCCGACACCGGTAAGTGTGTTAAATCCTATTTGAAAGCGTGTATAATTACTTTTTCCGATTTTTTTGCCGGACGGTGAAACAACCGGTCGGCGGATTGACCGTTCGTGTGCAAGGGGCCTAAGGCCTCTTTCACACGGACGTTTTAAAATCGACCGGCAAAATATAGCTCGGTAAAAAACGACCAAAATATTCTATTGCATTACTCTATATGGGACTTTAGACAAGAGCAGCGACGGCAAAAAAAACGATCGGTTGCCGTCGAAGTTCCAATTCTGAGCGGCGACACAGCGGTCACTGGTGCGTGCTTTCGACGGTCAGTTTACTTCTATGCAAGGAAAGTAATGTAGGCTTTCACACGAACGTCGATTTTGATTCTTAAAGGTCCAAATTCCAGGGCAGAAACGGCCTATTTCTTCCTTTGTTAAAAATGGAATTATTTAAGGTAACTGCCAGCTTTTCTTCTGGTGGTATGGCCTGAAGCATGTTAGGGTCCTGTTTTTTAATGTGTAATCATAATTTATTTAATAAAAATTCAAAAGAATCTATCGACATTCGAAATTAATTGAAAAATTTTCTTTTGTACTCTCTTAATTTGGGAATTAATGTACAGAAGAATTTCATAGATATCCTTACTCCTAATATTGGATGAATCCAGGACTTCCTCCTTAACTTTTTATTTTTCCGTCGCCTGATTTGCCGTTGTGTGTGAAAGAGACAACGGTAGTTTGTTTTACCAAGCGATATTTTGTAGGTCGATTTTAAAACGTCGGTGTGAAAGAGGCCTTAATGGGTTAAGTTTATAAAATCAAAAAATTGTTTTTTTTTTCTTCAAAATTTCAATAGAGAACATACAAAAGTAGTAAACCATATTAATTTATTTTAATTTTCATTTCGTGTGTAATTTTCTGAGTGTAATTTTTTTGAGTGTAACTTTGTAAAAGTAAGGAAAAATATTAAGCTAAAAACATTAATTTATACACTCAATAATAATTAAAACTGTGGCTTTTTGATCTCCATAATACACAAATTTGTGAAAACTATTCTCAAAACCCTTGGTCTTTTGCTAGCAAAATAGCAGTAGTTAATTTCATTGTTTTACACTGTATATCAAAGCATTCATAGTATCATTGTTTTGGCTATTTTTACCTAGAACTAATTATTCTCAAGAATATATACACTTTCTCATTAGAAAAGAGAAATTTTTTTTAAAAAAAATAAAAAATCAATGTTTTTTTTTTTAAATCATGATTTTATTGATTTTGTAATGTGAATTTTAGTTTTTTTTTATTCTCTGGCTATCTAATACATCAAAATGCAGATTTAAGGATTTAGGAATTTTTTATTTTATATTCTATTTTAAGGGGCGACGAACAGGAAAACATTGGAGCGAGCTTGTGCAAATTGGCCATTGTGTCGCCTCCCCTCGAAAAGGAAGTGGGTTGTTTCAAATTAAAATTTGAGATGACTAGCAAAAAGGGTAGAATAATACTAACAAGTCAGTTTTGAAAAGAAGATAGTGTTGTGCAACATTTTATAAAGAAAAGACAGGCAAACTCTGCTGCAAAGCAGTTTGTATCAAATGTGGCCAAAAAATGCAAGGCCTGGGGTTAATTAGGTTGAAAAAGCCCCCCAGAGAAACTTGTATGACTGCCAGGAAACTGAAAGTAGCAGGTGCTCCAGCTCAGATTCTAAATCTGACATTGTAGTCACCACAACTCAGTCTGAAGCTGGCCCTAGTAAAAGGAAGGATACAGCAGCATCATTATCATTATCCCCACCAAAAAAAAGAAACAACAAACTTATACTCAAATTGAGAAAGGAGGTGACATTGAAGGAGACATTAATCATGAGAGGCTGCAAAGTAGAAATCTATATTCAGTAAGTTCATTTGTTGTTGAACCAGTAAAGACAAGGTACCTAAATAAGACTGATGGGAGAGAAATGGTAGACCAATAGAAAATCAAGCATTTCTATCTGTCTAGCACACATGAGCATTGTCAAAGGCAGGAAAAAGTTAATAATAAGGTAATGATGCAAAAAATCTCAATTTCACATAAAAATGTACTTAGGAGGTATTGATTCTAGGCCATCCATATATCAAGTTATTTTTTAATAATACCATAAACCTTTAAAATAAAAAAATGGGTTAGAAAACCACATTGCCACATTATATAGATTTTAGTAGGTGTTTTTTATTGTAAATCCTCTCAACAGGAAGTAAATTACAAAATATATTTTAGTCACAAAATACTCAAACATTGGAGAGAAAAAAAAAGGAAAACATTAACATCTAAAAAATTTAGATATTATACCAGTGTTATATTGCAATAGTTCAACAATGATGGTATTTTATTTTATTAATTTCTAAACACATTTTGTCTCCTGCCTTTTTTACGACTAATGCATGGTTTTCTCTTAAAAAAAAGTTCCGCAAGTTCAGATCTCCTTAAATTTATCTTTTTTAAAATTAATATTGGTGATACTGGTGTAGATAGTTTTGTGCATTATGCCCCTTGATTGATTGAAGATGTCTGATGTATATTGGAATACACTATCAGATTCTCTCGAGTCTTACGTCAGCGAGTGGCAAAAGGTGTTGAAAGTTTGTAAAGAGCATCAAGAAGAAATGGATGATGTGATTTCCCAAAAAGTGTCCAATATCCATATCAAAAGAATGGCAGATTTCCTGAAAACACTTGAACCAATTTCAGTTACACTTGACAAAGTGCAACAGAAAGGTGCAGGGTTGCCACATGCAGTCGAAGCTTGGAAAAAGTTAATGTGTGTTATTGATTCTCTTCATGATGACTGGACCTGGAGACATCATCAAATATTTTTTAAAAGATATAACCGAGCTTTAACACCATTCCACTTTTTGGCCTATTTATTAGATCCAAGGATAAATAAAAACCAATATCCACTATGCAATGAAGAAAAATAAGCTGCATTTCATGCTATTTCCCAACATTACTCAGGTACAAGTTTATTCACCTTGATAGTGAAGTTAGAGCCAAGTCAGACCCATTGCAACCAACTATGTTTTTGGATGAAGTAGCACCCTTTGGCAGTAATAGAGAGAATGTTTTCAACATATGGACCTGTGCATTCCAGTATCAGAAATAGACTGGGTAGTAGTTTTCTGAAAAATTAATAAAAAACTAATTTTTTCCTAATTTAAAAACTAATTTTTAAATTTTGTGTATTAGGAGGAAACAGTAGAACTACCTATAATCAACAGATAATTTTTGTTGAGTCTAATACATTGCTTCATATCAAACCAGAATTACATGTTCTCTAACCTTTTGAAAGCAAAATGCTATCATATTATGGAAAAAATTAGTGTTTTATTAATTCTTCAAAAACTATTCAAATTGGCTAAAAAAGAACAAACTAACCAATACTATATAAAGGGTACCATTTAAAAACATCTAACATCATAACTTGAAAATCTCTACAATAACTTTCACAACTGCACCACTAAATTAGTATGAAAAACACTTCTATTTCACTTTTTGTTTTTATTTCCTATAATAACAGCCCAGATACAATACCACATCAAAAGTGTAGTCATTTTAAAAACATCTTTAGACCCAAAACAAATTAAGGTGGCTGAGAAATAATGACAAATTTAACTTGAAAATGATCAGAAAACCAGAGCGGAGAATGTTGAAAACAGATTTCATTAACTATTAAGGTTTTGTCAATGCCCCATAAATCAATCAAAAAGACGCCACTCTGCACACTTCGATCTTCCAAACATCACATTAAATAAATCCTAAGAAAAAAACAAAATGACTTGATTCTAAAATTCGGGTTTTTTCCCAACTCTGGCAAATGGCAGCAGCTTCTAAACTCGAAACTAAAAGGATTCCTGAAGGCACAATGAAAACAAAGCAAAAAATCAAATAAAACAACAAAAGGCCAAAGAGTTACAGTGGTGCGGCCATTTTACTCCCACCAACTTTTATGGGCCGGCATGGGCATGAGCAAATGGCGGTTGAAAAGGACGCCGCCCAACAAGGAAATCAACAAATAAGGGAATCGTCTATTAGTAAACAACTGTGAAAAAATACATAAAACGACAAAAAATGTAGAAATACTTACGTTTCCATCCCCAGTGAGCCCTTTAATTTGTAAGGCCTCTGCAGTCTTGATGAAGGTAGTTAAATTATCTTGGCTAACTTGCACCTCTCCTTGGTACATAAATTGTAATAAGTCACTAATTGCTACGTAACTAACGTCTTTCATAAACACTATCGGATGTTGACACGGATTGGTTTTAAAAAGTTCTTTGAAATACGGACTGCAAACCGACAACACCATTTTATGGGCTTTGAGAAACTTGCCCTCCACCGCCAAAGTCACATCAACCAAGTCCTCGTTTTCGAGCAACGAGTTCATGCCCGAACTCATATTTTTGTGGAAATTGTCCCAACATAATGAGAACTGTTCCGACGCCATCGTCGGCTATCTGCAAGTAAGGAAAAGAACGCTTATGAAATTACCAAACGACTAGGTCCGCCATGATGGCGGCTGAAAAGGCGAACTGGCTAAGAGCCGGTTCGAGAAAGTAACAGGAAATATTTACTCAACTTACCTCTTTTAACGTTGCCTCTATATAATAGTAATTAGTTTACACTTTTCACAACAAACAACACACAAATACAGTATTTATCAACAAAATTTTGGGTTAATTCACAAACCCAACTTCCGTCACTGACGTCTAACAAGGAAATGATGCAAAATCAGAAAGGTTTTAGAGGATTATGGGAAATAGTAGGTCGGGAGACGCGGCGACGCGTAGTAAGCGGAAGTTAACTTGCGCCCTCTAAACAATTAACTGCACGAACACTTAAATAGGTGCATTCAGAGTAACTAGAGTAATTCAAATAGCATTTTCGATTGAGAACACATCAGCAAAACTAGTGCAACCGATGACCTAGAAGACATGGACAGAGCCAACAAATGCCGATATTTCCCTAAAAATAGTTTCGTTTTCTGGACGAGAGTTTCGCACTCTTAAGTTTCCCATGACTTAATGTTGTCTTCAGCGTACCTCATACAAGCGTCATAGCAACTGAAAGCCGGATCCGATATTGCGTAGGTTGTGCCGACGGCAGCAGCTGAGAAGTTTAGTCAGCGAACGCGCGAAAATCGGCACCTGATTGGCCAATTTCAAGGTTCGCTGACTAAACTTCTCAGCTGCTGCCGTCGGCGGAACTTACGCATTGATTGTTGTTTGTTTTCGTTGTGCAATAAACGACAAATACACATATTTAACAATTAAAAAAATGAAACCGAGATTGAAACGCTTTATGCTTTATTTCAGAAATGTTAGTTGTGATATTTGGATACAAGAATGTATTTATATAACCATTTCTTTGCAAGACAATAAATAAACAATCTTTAATAAAATGTAATTTTCTTATCCTATTGCTAGTGTTTTTGGAACTGGAATGGTGAGATGTAACTGTTTTATGGCTACGGCACATATACCAGCAAGTACATTCAGCCGAGATTTTCTTCAATAACACGGGAATGTAGTGCAGATTAGTAGATTATGTCACTAGGAGTAAAAGTGGGTCTTTTCGTGCTGAGCCCGATTGACGGCCGAAGAGAAGCTGAGGCCTGTAACTGGGCGAAGCACAAAAAGACCTTTTACTCCGAGTAACATATACTTTTTTTGTTCAAGCGGACCAAAAGTACGTAATTTGTTTTCTCCATACGCACACCTAAGTGGACTTTCTAATCCTGAGGGCAAAAAAAAAGTCCTAGGCAGTAAAAGTAAAGTCAAAAGTCACCGCTACTGTCATGAGGGCGCATATATAAACGATTTTCATTCACCAGTTTGATATTGTGTGATAAATTAAATAATCAGTGAAGAGCGATAAAACAGTTTGGGGTAGTTGTGTGTATCTATGTAGAGCAAATAAAGTTACCCGTATTCCAAATTTGAATTGGTTATCTCCAAAACCAAAAAAAACTGATAAAGAAAGAATTAAATGTTTGTAAGTTCAATGTCCTTTAGGTATATAATGAACCGTTTGAGACCTTTGTTTATGTAAATTTTTCGTCACTTTTTTTCTCTTGTATAAGTCAATTTATTGCCAGCTAAAAAGCGGAAACAGCTAGTATTAATACTATACATTTCATAGGTGGCTAGATGATGTTTTCTAATGAACACCCTCTATATTACATATGGAAAGACCCTCCTATTTTACAGTTTTGGTCCCCTTTTTAGCAATGGTACTTTAAGAATGGCGGCAATATACCCTTATAGTAAATTCACTTGACGTCTTAAATCAAATCATTTGCAGTTCTGATTCGCCAATTTATGTGCTGTGACGATTAAGTTACGTCATGTGTATCATGGCGGACCTGGTCAAAAATGGGACCATTTTTAGGAAAATATCGAGATTTGTTGGCTATGTCCATATCTCCTAGGTCATTGCTTATGGATATAGTCTCCATCAATGATCTAGCAGATATGGACAGAGTCCACAAATACCGATAATTCCCTAAAAATGGCCTCCCTTTTTAGCCAAAAGTCCGTCGCTTCAAAGGTTTTTGTTTTTACTTTAACTTCAAAGTTTACCATTATCACCTAAACAGAGCTAAAATTGCCACCTAAACAGAGCTTTAATAAAGCTGTAAACGCATCGCTGTCAGTGTTTTAATAACGAGCTAAATCAACCGAATTACATACAAAAATTTGGGCTGGTTAAAGTGGGCCTGATTACAACACCGTAGAATTTGAAAACCAATTTGAGTGATTTATTGCTTTGTTTATTTAGAAAGCAGTTATTTACGACCCTTTTTTTATGTGCCTCTTATCATTTATTTTTCTTCTAAGAATGTTCTAGGCTTTTCTGTATTTTTAGGATTTTGTTTAAAAGGCAAATAGCGCCGCCGTTAGGAGTAGTGTTATTTAATCGAGCTAGAGGTAAGCTAAAGTACCGAACGATAATAGAAGGCTATAAAGTGTTAAGTATAGTGAGTTATTTAGTAGACAATTTGTGGGATAAATAAGTATAGTGTTTTCGTGTTAAATCGCTACACTGGAATTATTGAACCCTGAGTTCGCAACAATTGGTGTCAGAAGTGCGATTCCAGTGGGAATTTGAGGACTAATATTGCTGAACTATAAGTGAGTGCTTTATTGCCGGACCGTACGTGTTAATGCCAGTGACTAGAAGCCAGCATCAAGCGATGGAGGATCAACTTGCCACCCTGATCTCCCTTAGGCAACAACGGAAGGAAGAACAGGAAAAACGTTATCAAGTACAGGAGCGACGTTATCTAGAACAGAAGGAAGAGCCGGAAAAACGTGATCAAGTGCAGGAGCGACGTCATCAACAACAGAAGGAAGATCAGGAAAAACGTTATCTAGAACTAAAGGAAGAACAGAAACGGTTCAAAGAAGAATTATGCAATCCGTTAACTCGAAGCTGTCAATTAGAAAAGAAATTCCGGGAACAACAATGACGCTATTCTTATTCTTATAGTTCTTTATAATTATAATAATTTGTCGGGGTTCTACAAATCTGGATAAGGCCGCCGTCACATACAACGGAACGGAACGGAGCAGGAATGTCAATAAAGTCATTACACATGTCAATAACGTCATTACAGATGTCAATAGCGTCATTACACATGACAATTATGATTTTAGCTTTTATATGATTGGTTTAAATTTAACTGTCAAATTACTCTCCGTTCCGCTTTTAACCAAATTCCGCTGTATGTGACGTCGCTCTCAGTGCCACCATTGATTTTCATTCTAGACTTCTATAAAAACTACTGATTAATGAATGGAATAATCAATGTTGTCGATGTCGCCATGCAGTCACAGTTGATAGTAGACGCTGAACCATTCGCCGATTTCTTTTCTCACTGAAAACTGCACTGGCAGGGCTCAAAAGTGCATTGATGGCAATTGACAAATCTAAAGCTTAGTTCAGGTTATCAAGTTAATCTTGGCAGTGGGGAGACCCTCTCATGATTTACAGTTTTTGCCCCCCTTTTAAGCGTCAGTGAAAACCTGAAAAATTGCAGGGATATCCGCCGGAAGACGTCTTACGTTAAATTATTGCAAAACTGTCACTTGTCACTGTTATTATTTTTATTATTTCTTATTTCCAATCCAATCGAATATCGAACTTATATCCATCTCCTAGCTAGAGAGCTAGGCTAGGAGCCCTAGCTGACCTAGCTCCCGTCGCGCCGTGCCCCCTCCCTCCCCCACCCGCTAATCGTTCGTTGCGTGGGAGCGGCTGTGGTGGTGGCTGCTGTGTTGCCATCGCCGCCGTGTATGCGGACATTCGACTATGTGGATGTTTTAAGTCCAATGTATAAGCGTGTGCCAGATTTTTTTTACCACGCGGCAGGGGGACCCTGCTCTTGGAAATGATCTATCTAGTTCGTTATCCCTTAGGTCACTAATAGTGGGTGCAAAGGCCTGATAATTAATCCGTGGCGTTTCATACTTGATGCGGAAAAACACTTCCATGGTATTGCCAAACGGATATAATTAATAAATGCTAATTTAAATGAGATAAAATTTAATAATTTGGTGATACCAGCAAGGTTTATTGTTTAAGACAAAACCTGCAAAACGCCAAAAAAAACTAATTGAATAGTAATTAATTATGATAAAAATTAAAAAACGAAACACTTTTCAGTCTTCTCAGGGATCTGAAATAAAATAGTAGCAGCCGTAAACTTTTCGCGATAAACTCAATAGTATCCAAAAGCGTGCTTGACGGGTACACGATTTCTTACTAAAATTGGAAAAACATCAACAAAGGAAACTGAACTAACGGCGCAGTGTAGAAGAGAAAAGAATTCTGCTAGGTCGCTGGGATTCTCGATATTATGGTGAGAAAAAGTGCAGAGGTGGGTTGACATTATATGGCATAACCGAAAAAAACACACCACGAAACTTTTCGTAGGCGGGCAATAAGCGGTTTAACTATTTTGGCACTAATTAAAAATACAAATAATTAGCGCGGCGAACTTTTACGAGATTCAAAAAGGGAAAAAAGATACGAATTGGCGATAATCAGAACGACGGAGCCCAGGACTGGTCTTCTTTATCGCGGTAAAATTCGAACTTTTTCCTCGTCCTGGTTAGATCGTCGTTTTTAGATCGTAACTCTCCCGAGTTTAAAACCGTCTTCCTAGGTCATAACTCTCGCGTGTTCAAAACGAGTCCCCCTCTTTAGGTCATAACTCTAGCGAGTTCAAAAATAATCTCTCTCTTTAGGTCAGAACTCTCGCGAGTTCAAATCGCGTCTCCCTCTTTATGAAGATCCTCGGAACCACCCCCTCGGTACTTCTTATCCTCGAAAAGGTACTGCAGTAAAATCGATACCTTGTATCTCTATGCTGTGGTATGGCGCTTCGGACGGTGCGGGCATAAATTTAGAAAATGAACTTTTCTGAAAAATCTGCTCGAAAAAGCAATTTGAAAATGTGATCATTGCACACAGTAAATAATGATTTTTAAAATGACACCTCACATGACATAGTTTAATTGACAATTAAAGCTTTTTATTTAAATTGACGGTTCATTTCCTGGCCCAGTCAATTAAGTCCTAAACTACTCGAATTTACATTCAAAGGATGAGAAAGTAAAAGCTCTATCTGATGAGATAATACTGCTGGGTTTATAAAACAAAATTAAATTTTAGTAGTAACATAGCATTAGCATTAAGAATTTGAACTCGTATATCTAACCGAGTGCGTTCATAAACGGAATCTAATTTTAGTATTAATATTAGTATTAAGGAGTGACCTTGGATTTACTTAAAATTCAAAATTTCTCACTGCTAATACTAAAATTAAATCGTTTTGAAATCTGCGCATGTGCTGTATCAACAACATTGACAGATAACAGCTGATTTCGTTTTGCTTATATTTATTGCGTTTCATGCTTTTGCCATTTTAATGGTTTATACAATAGTTTAATTCCTTAAGCAGTTTATCACCCATAATATCTGTGTGTATTTAAGTGACGTAAATTTTAATGATCAAACCACATTTATAAACACCTTTTGTCCTTTCAGTTAATACTAAATTTAATACTATTACTAATGGTATTAATAAAATTATTTTTTCTTTCATAAACTTGGCTTAAGATTTTAATTTCAATTAACGATAATGGCAAAATCGCCTTAATTACTAAACTATTGTACGGGTCACGCGCAGGTCTGAAATTCTTTCAAAGGCCATAAACCAATAAAAGGGCCCCTCCTTCTTTAACCTACAGAGGCGCGCGCCTCTGTAGGTTAAAGAAGGAGGGCAATTGTAGGTTTCATGTTTTATGGCCGGTTATATTTAAAAATATTGCAACCATATGGGCATTTAGGGCCTCGCATGGGGCTGGTTATTCAGGAAGCCGAAAACAGAAAAAACGTCCCTAAGTTAAAGCTTAATGCCAGATTGTACAAGTCACCGTCAAAGTCGGGTTCAGCTAAACTCGACTGGTACTTGAACCCGCCCATAAGAATCGGATTGCTGTCAAATTAATTTCATTTGTGACCCTTGCTGACAGCAATGCAAAATTGACAGCAAATTGAGAGAGATTTATCTAAGTAAAAATATATTACAAATAAAATAATAATAAAAAATAAAACGTCTTCTTATAATTCAAGTACCACTCGAGATTAGCTGAACCCGACTTAGAGGGCTTGACTTGTACACTCAAGCCTAAAAGCTTCGAAAAATGGCTTACAGAGTTGCCATGCTGCCACACATGAACTCATATGTAAATGGAGTGATCAGTTTGCACAACAAGCGCTAGGCTAGGAGCCCTAGCTGACCTATCTCCAAGGTTTTCTAAAACTTGACTTTTATCAAGATTCGGTCCGGCTTTAAGCTGCTATGACGTGCGCTGATGACAACAATTACGTCATGGGAACCCTAAAAATGGCAGACTTTAAGGAAAAAAAGGTACCATTTTTAGGAAAATATCGGCTTTTGTTGGCTCTGTCCATATCTCCTAGGTCATTGGATAAGGACCATCCATAACCTAAGTTTCTTTGTTTTAAAATTTTCCTTCGAATTTTTTTTTTAATTTATGTTTTTTGTTAATTTCCAAATTACTGACCTGTGCAAAAGCTTAGTATACTTCAGTTTTCGTTTATTTTGTAAAGAGTTTACTGTTATTAGTGGATAAATGGCTGCCAATGAGAACAACAAAGACGATATTGAGGATCAATTGATTTTCTTGGATTTCAATGAAAAACTTTCAAGTGAATTATTAAACAATAAAGTTTTTGTCAGAGTAGCCAATTTGGAAGATAAAAACCCTTTAATTCAAGTGAATGACATGATCTTTAAAGGTATTGTATTAACCCCTTATTGGGGCTAGTTTAAATCTGAATTTGTAAAATTTTTCAGGTAGTTATCAACATAGTGTAGGATCAAACTTATTCTTTAATAAAAATGAAAACCATGAACCTACACAATTCCCATTCAGAGAGGCTACTAAATATAAATTAGATTTCTTGGGTATGCAAAGAAAAGTAATCAACTGCAAACAAATGAAATTGCCCCCAACCACTTTTGAAATTCCTTCTTGCCCTGATAATATCAAGTTTAATTTAAATTGGGATTATAAAGAACTCTTGAAAAGATTTGAAAGGGGTACTTTGGATTTGGATGATTTATTAAAGGTGAGATATCTGTAAAATAGGTATTGTATTGATTGTAAGTAAATGGGCTTGTGCAGTTAGTCTTGTGTTAAGTTATCTAGATTATATATTTTTAGCTATAGTAGTAAAATTTACTTAAAACTTTCAATTCAGGCACTTTTAGACCAGATTGTACAAGTCACCCTCAAAGTCGGGTTCAGCTAAACTCTGGGCTAAACTCGACTGGTACTTGAACCCGTTCATAAGAATGCCATTGCTGTCAAATTAATTGCATTTATGACGCTTTGTGACAGCAATGCTTTTCTTATGGGTGAGTTTAAGTACCAGTCAAGTTTAGCTGAATCAGTCGTTGAGGGTGACTTGTACAATCAAGCCTAATTCTCAATTTTAATCTAAGGGAAGTGAAAATGAAAATTCAGATGCAACAAATAAAAATGATGTGGAACAAACTCAGTATAATGTGTGTGATGATGGAGTTTCTAAGGAACCAATAAGAGATGAATCAATCATTACAAGTTCTGACATTTTGAAAGCAGATAATGAACATCATGTAGATATCTCAGAAATAAAAAGCATTGACACACCAAGTCCAAATTCAGTAGATGATGAGCTTTTGTTAGCTTACAGTAAATTGCAAATGTTAGCACATACTCCTGTGAAAAGAAAAACAGTTAATCAAGATGCCTCTTCATGTGATCCATTATTTAAAGAACACTATGATTATTGCAGCATTGAATGCAAGGTAACTTATAATAATTTTTATCCACGACCATACTATAATAATCACATTATTCTTGTACATTCTCAAGACTAACAATAATTATTATTCACTTGTGAATAATGTTCAAAAAGTAAACTGCCCTAAACATGAAATCGGTAGTTACCACTGGTTCATTCAAATAATTATCCTTCTATTAGGATGTATTGAGGCAAATGTTGGTTACAGTGTCTCTTTTTCAAAATGAAGTAATTTACCGTCCACCCTCATAGCATTGAAATGATGCGGTGACATGCGCGGGTGACTAGACCGTCATCTATCGACAAGACGCATCAAACGTCGCGCCATTGAGTAGCGAAACCAGTCGTGGTCGTGGTTTTAAAATTGTAAATTATCTTTGTGTAACCTATCATATTTGAGAAAACCCAGAATCTTGGTCGTGGATAAAGTATAGTATTCAACGCGCATTTAATGAGCGTTATTCTCTCGGGCAACTTGTGCCACTCGCTTCGCTCGTGGGCTCAAACGTTACCCTCGAGAATAACGACTCTCATTAAATGCTTGTTGTATAATATACTATTTTTTTTCATTATAATCAGATATTACCCTAGCATTTTTTATTTTTGTTTTAGGTATTATGTAGGCCCTGGTTTTCCTACTTACAAAATCAAACCTCTAAATCTATAGAAAGTTACATAAATTTAGAAAGATGTATTTTCCTGGGCTTACTTTTGCCATCCAACATCCATCCTCGAACTCTTACTGAGAAAGAGAAGAAAGTGGTATTGAGCATCGAAAACTTTGAAAACTTAGATTTACCTGCAAGATATATTGTCCTTCTCTCACATAAAACCAAATTAGATGAGCAAGTTAGTTGCAATAATGAGGAGCAGAACAGGGCCATTGATGAATTTGGCAGAACCCCATTGGAAACAATCAGCATATATGAAAGGTTATTGAGTGCTTTAAAATCACGTATTGAAGAAATTGGTTTGCTCAGTGAAAGTCCTAATGAAAGTAGTGAGAGCAGGTGATTAATAGTTAATAAATAAAGAGATACACATAGGACGCCATCTTCAGTTATTTATCTATTAGGTGCATTAAAAGACTTATGGCCAGACTAAGAGTAAATGTACGATTGGCCAGATTTAGACTGTTTTGACAGGAAAACTGTGGAAAACCCCATGGCCTGACTAGATAGAAATGGGCACTTATGCCATTGCTGTGGATTACCCTTAAAAAGTGTATACCTTACAAGATAAAGAACTTATGGTCAATTTTCAAAATGGTTACAAATTGAAATACTTTCAAGTAGAAATATTTGAGGCATAAATTTTGTGTTGAAAAACTGTTATAACTTTTAAAATGTTTATATTTAAAATATAGGGTGTCCACGAAAAGAAGCGCAAAAAACTTATACGCTGAAGGTATTCTTACGGGATACAGGTTCCAATAATTTATCGTCAATTAACTGCACACTTTTATTTACTTTTAACTATAACAACACGATTAAAACACAATTCGCACTGTTCGCTTATTTACTACACTTCACTATCTATTCGATCCCATCTTGCGCGGCTCGCTGGGTTACATACTCGGCCTGAACACACTCTCGAACTTTCGAGAACGAAGGCGACTGTTCCCGGTTCTCGTTTAGTCTAGATGAGTTCCCGGGGTCGCGGTCGGCGCTCGGCGTTGCCGCTTCGGCCCGAATCTGTGTGGACCGACGGTCGGGCGTAACATTGGCCCCTTGATGACTGTATATGGTTCCTGACAACTTGGGAGACTTTCCTTTCTACCTCTGTGGATTACACAGCCACAACAAGTCACCTGCCTTAAATCAGAGATTAACCAATCAGATCACAGCCCCAAATCCGCAAATGGGGACCTACCATAATGGTTAACTTATTTCGGTTTTTATTCGAGATTAATGCAAGTACGTCAATATCGTACAGGATATTCCTTAGTGACCTTGATGCCGAAGTATGGGGACTCGGATCCGATTCACTATCGTGTGTGCGTGAGTTGTTGCCAAATCTCGAAACGTACTCGGTTAGAATCACACACCTCCGTATCGAATATTTTTCTGTTACACGCATTTACGTCGAGTAACCGGAGTAAAATCGTGAAAGTATCGGCAACATCGGATGTCACGAATCACGAACCAAGTGCTTTCTACCTGGTTCGTGATTCGTGGAGAGTACGTGAATTTAATTGCACGTAGGTCTAACTGTGTCACTTTCAAAAAGGCGCTTATTTTTTCGGCATGTGCAGAAATTGCAATATACGAGGTATCGTGTTTCCATCCACTCTTTTTACAGTCCAAGGCCAGCAATGTAAAAGACAGGCAATGTCTTGTATGCTATGGAAGTATGTGAATTATTGTGGAATGGAGTTATAGTAAGATTCGCCGCACATGAAGTGTCGGAGAGACTGAAGAGACGCCTCCTCTATGCCATATATTTTAAACATCTTTCCAATCTTCAATTCTCAAAGATTCTCGAGAGCTGTGAAATGCTTCAGAAATGTTTTGATGCACTGAATGACTGGTTTGAGGGTAATTTTGGATCGAGAACTAAGTTTTAACGAACGTATGGAGAATAAATAAAATAAAATATTTTTTTCTTCATAAAATAAATAAATTTTATTACTTAGTTAAAAAAGTATAAAATGTGTTTAAAAATCATATTAGTTACAGAGATCTTTGATTACTATAACTCATTCGCTCATATTTGACATCTCGTTACCTTTGAAATCTTAACTTTTTTTATACCTCTCTCCCCTCAGCTCAAGTTGAGAAGATACGATAAAAATGTTAAAGTCAGATTTCCAGCGCCTACTTGATGTCATTAATAAGTGAATGAATTATAGACACCAACATGGCTATTCAACTTGTCAAAATATAATACGTACTCCTTTTAACCTATCTCTTGCGTCATAAAGAAACTCGATACTTTAACCTCGTCTCTCTCTCTCTCTCTCTCCGTTGAGACAACATAAGTTGTTGAAAAAAATGTTGAACATCTTGGCAACAGAGACGATTAAGTGACGCATGGCCATGTTGGCATCTAGTAATAAAAGATCTTTGGTTAGCTAGGACCCGCATCGTCCGTCGGTTCATCCAGCGGAAAGGCGTTGAAATCGGGTGTTGTCAACTTGGCAGTCTTCACATAATTAAGTTTCAATAATTCCTTTGCCGTTCTTCGTTTGGCAGGATCATACGTCAGCATACACTAAAAAAATATAATATAACTTAAGTTATATTATTTTTATATATAATAAATTCGACACTATAAACTTAACTAAACGTGGTAAAAAAGGATGGAGAAAGAGAATGTATAGGTTTTTCTTAGACCACTGTGTGTGCGCTTGAACTACTATTCTACCCACTAATAATATTTTTTTATATATTTTATCATTCTGTTGCATTCAATTCCAGCAAATTATATCGTCTGATTTAATGTTTACCACTTTTCAGATTATAAATGGTGTAACTAAAATATAGGTACCACTATACAAAGATTGTTTTTTTGGAGGTCTCTTTTAACTGAAATAAAACTCATAAAAATCATGACAACGGCCACGTATTGGTTTTATAAGAAAGATAATTTTATGCCATTAGGGCTTAGATATGATTTGGGGCTTATGGACAACGCGGCTGATTCGAATGAAGAGCAATCTGGAAGTCCAATTTTTAACCACTTTTCAGAGCGACAAGGGCAGTATATATCCGCAAAAGCAAGGCGAATTTTGGCCTCCAGCTGATCTAAGGTCGTTGGTTTATTGGCATAGACTAGCGACTTCACATATCCCAAGGAAGTAATCCATAGGTGAGATATCACACGACCATGGAGGCCAATTCACTGGTTCATCAGGCGAAATTATCATCAAATGGTTCCTCCAGGAATCGACGGAGTGACAAGAAACCTTCTAAGAAAACTACCAAAAGATGTCCACAAATACATAATACGAAAGTATGAGTTACCTCTTAACAAACCGTTTTTCCCAGAAGAATGGAAACAAGGGACAATCATCTCGATCGCAAAACCCAATAATGATATGGCCAATACGGCTAGCTACCGACCTATTACTGCCCATATAGCTAAACATTTTGAGAAGGAGATTAAAACAGTTACGATACTGTTGCGAAGTCAGGGTTCAATAATTCCAGTGTAACGATTCAATACGAAGACACTATTTATTTATCCCACAAATACACGCAGGTACAATTCGACTACTAAATAACTCACTACTTAACACTTTATAGCCTTCTCTTATCGTTTGGTACTTTAGCTTACTTATAGCTCGATTAAAATAAGACTACTACTAACCGCGCGCGCTATTCGCCTTTTATACACAATCTTAAAATTACAGAAAAGCCTACAATATTTTAGAAGAAAAATAATTAATACGAGACACATAAAAAAAAGGTCGTAAACAACTACGTTCTAAATAAACAGAGCAATAAATCACTCGTGACAGTCTCATGCTGAAGCGCCCGCTCGCAGTCGCGAGACGCGAAGGTTCTAGCTCCTCTGTCGCGGAGCGTAACGCTCACCGTAACAGTACAAAACGTAGGAGAACAAATTTCCCCCTTCCAATTTGGATTCACACAGAGCATATCAACAATCCATCCTATCACCATTTTGATTTCTAACGTAGAGACACCTAAGCTCAATGGACACTACAGTGCAGCAGCGATGTTGGACGTCAACAAGGCATTTGACAGTATATGGCATAAGGAAATATTATTTAAAGTTGAAATGGGGGTCAGAGTAGGAAATAAACTTTCTGATTCATTTCAAGCACAGCAAGGGTTACCACAAGGATCACCCTTACCACCTCTACTGCTACGATATTCACCAGATGACCAACAATTACAACCCAAAACAGAATTCTTACGTGCTTCAATTCGTTGATGACACTGCTCTGATAGCTTATGGGAAAACGATGACATAGACCATAAAACAATTGCAGAACATAATCAGCTCTATAACAGAATTGTTTCGAACTTGGAGGCTCAAAGCAAATTCGCAGAAATCACATCTAATAATCTTCAACTACAACATCAAACACAACTCTCCCACAATACGCCTGTGCAACCAAACCCTGAGGGCATCTCCAACAGTCAAGTACCTAGGAGTGACAATAGATCAAAGAATGAATATCTTGGCTCATGTCAAGGCAGTAAAACAGAAATGCCTCCAAAGATCAAAACACTTCAAAAGAGTGACATACGGGGTGTTCATTACAAAACCAGTTGGCTGTGCAATGTCAACAGAAAAGGATGGAGAAACAAAAATCCATTTATTTTGATTATGTCATCCTTTTCCGTCAAAGTTTCATAGCCAGCTAGATGAAGTTGTATAAGGAACACCCTGTACAAAAAAAAGGGAGTGTCAACACATATATATATATAAGTCCATATGTCTACCTCTCCTAGAATACATGCATCTACTCCATACAGCAACTGCAAACCATCAACACTACAAAAAATACAAACAGCAGAAACATCAGCACTACGAAACATTACTAGGCTTCGACACCCAAACAACCCTCTTTACAACCCATCCAATGAATGGTTATATGCAAGGACTAACATAACATAACTTCCCTCCCAGAGAGACTAAAAGCCTTGACAACAACATTTGCAAAAACCAACAACCTTGTAGGACACTGTACTGGACCATTTCTGTTTAACAAGACACCCAAACAGTAGACCTGCTAGAAAGCACCCGACAACAACATTGCTAGAGGTGTTGCAGAAGCTGAATTAACCTCTTTCTGGATGAATAATTGACATTTCCTGTTTATATGTTTTTTAAGCTTAGTAAATAGGAATAAAATGTAATGAACACTGATATTGTAAGAGGATTCTCCTCAGGCTGAAGGACTTCGGTCGATACCCTGTTGGAGACAATATGTCTCCAATAAGGAACTTTATAGATATGTTTCCTCCAATAAGTTGATTGTGTCGAGCGCTGTATAGCACGTTGCGCCATCTTGTAGGAACCAAAGCTTCTCTATATTAAGACCATTCAATTCGGAAACAAGTCAGAAAGTATGGATTGATAACCCTCTCCATTAACTGTTAAGTTCCGACCTGCATCATCTTTAAATAAATATGAGCCAAAAATTTCCATCAGCTCATAAAGCACACCAAACAGTGACTTTTTCTGGATTTAACACAGTCAATAGCGGCTTCAGGATTTTCTTCGCCTCAAATCCGACAATTTTGTTTATATAACACTGAAGTGTTTTCCGGTCTTTGAAGCCGTAGTCCAATGGAATTTCTTTCTGACGTTTCGTGTATAGCTGCGACAGACATTGTCAAAGGGGATGAGGTAATGGGCGAAGTGATCTCCCATGCATCCCGACGTTGACTGATTCGACTGTGGAGAGCCTCGTGGCATTCATTCCCCCGCACACTTGAAGTATGTCGCAGAACGCGCTTCCAGTCTGAATTTAAAAACGTAGTTTCCTCCTTCCTGTTGAAATTGTTGTCGTGTTTAAAGATCTCAATGACCTCTCTCGTTAGTCTCGGATAGAAACGCTGCGATTGATATAAGATATCCACCTCGTTGAAAAGGGCTGTCAGGACCTTCGGAGAGAGCGTGCTCTCCTACTGCTGACTTTTGTGTTAGCCCCAGCCTGCAACTCCTCTTGTGTTCCGTAATCCTCGGGTTGACACGACGTTTTGTGGTGCCAATGTATACCGAGCCACAGCTGCATGGAACTCGGTAAACTCCGGGTGACAATAGGGTATCTCTGCGGTTTTTGGCCGATCTCAAGCTCTGTTGTATTGTTCGAGTGGGTCTAAAGACAGTTTTAACATTGTGCTTTTCCAGTAGCCTGCCGATCCTGTCCTTTACTTTGTGGATATATGGTAGACTAGTCCATCCGCGTTTTTCTTCATCTTTTCCCGTTGTTCCTTCCTGGCGCTGTACATTCCTTGCACGGACGGCCCTATCAAACTCGTGCTTGATGCATCCATTCCAAGCAAAGGATTTCTCCAGATGCTTCATTTCCCGTTCCAAATCAGCAGGCTCAGTTCCAAATCAGAGGCTTTCTGTCTGGGATGATGGTTTGATCCGTTATTGAGATATCGGTCTGTGTGTATTGGTTTTCTATAAACGGTGTTCGCAAGCTTCCCATTCAGCCTCCTTGATACTAAGATATCCAAAAGCGGTAGGCGTCCTTTCTATCTCCATAATTAATTGAATTTTTGATTTGATAGAGTTGAGGTGTAAGAGGAAGTTTTGAAGTTCGCCCACGCCATGGCTCCAAATAACAGTCGTCCACAGCACTTTGGCCTCTTATTTGTCGTTGCCAACGCCTTGGCCTCGAAAATTTCCATAAAATAGTTAGCTAGTACTATACATAGCTACACCATCAGTTTGCTAGTAGAAATTCTTCTTCCACTGAAAATGTGTAGTGGTTAGGCAGTGTTGGAGTTAGGCAGACTAACGAGAGAGGCCATTGAGATCTTTAAACACAACAATAATTTTAACAAGGAGGAAATTACTTTTCTAAATGCCAGCTGGAAGCATACGACATACTTCAAGTGCGCCGAAACCCCGCGCCACCACTACCCCCACCCCAATCCCCCACTGCAGCGCGACGGCGCGGCGGGGGAATGAATTCCACGGAGCTCACAGTCGAATCAGTTAACGTCGGGAAGCACAGGAGATCACTTCGCCCATTGCCTCATCGCCTTTGATGAGGTCTGCCGCAGCTGTAGACGAAACGTCAGGAAGAAATGCCATTGGACTACGGCTTCAAAGCCCGGAAAACACTTTAGATTGAATTTTGTTTATGTTTATACAGGGAGTTAGTAAATAAGTGCGACACATTTCATGGGGTGATTCTGCATGAAAAAATATGATCATTTTGAACATTTGTTGAAGCTTTGCGCCTATTAATTTTTTTTTAGTGTTATTTTCTGTTTATTGTTCTGGTTTAATGTATTAGATAGTTCTTGCTGTATTAAAGAAATGAAAAATACACGTTAAGATGTTTAATTTTTTTGCATCAAAACGGCGCCACATACGAAAAAAATGCAAAAGATTTTTTGTCACTAATTGAACGAGAACTTCAAAGATTATTTTTTATTTGAAATATATCAGTGGCGTACTTTTTTTTGTTTTAGCACAGTGAGCTAAAAAAAAAGAATTTAGAATTTCAAAATGCATTTGTCATGATTATTCCGAAAGCGTAAGAGATATTTTAATAACATTTGGTATGTTGTAACTGCTTAGCAGGCGCAAATTTTGCAATAAAAAATTTGCCACTGGCGCCCATACCAGCATGTAGGTGCATATTATTTGAAGAAAAAGTGGTGTGCCACTGGTTTTTCGAGAAACGAAATGCAGGTTTCAATTCCAATCTATTTCTGAAGAAAAAAAGACTTCTTCAGGTTTTTTGATACGGCGTTGATACGGATTGTAATGCAACCAATTTAAGTCATACGAGTATTTCTACTAGTTATACAGGGTGGTACGGAACGAAATATACATACTAATATGGGAGATAGGTTTTGACCATGCCAACACATATTCAGTATCAAAAACGTTCTGAACCCATTTCTTACTGATATATAGGGTTTTGTATAAATTTTGTCCAAAATAAATATCAATCATATTTCCCAGAACTCTTGCAGAAATAAATTCAAATTGCATGTGCGTGAGACGCTTTACAATAAGAAGCCAAGAAGGTAACAAAAAGATCTAAATTTCCAGAGCCGGATTAATATAGTTGTCCTTTTCATGGTGCCGCAAAACAAACACTCAGTATACATTTTTTTAAAACTTTTGCAAAAGATCTGAAGTCCACAAACTCCAGGCAATAAGAAATCGAAACCATTTTAATTGTCGCACCTTTAGTTTTTTTTTAATTAACCGCATTTTGTATTACTAGTGACTTACTGAGTTAAAATTTGTTCTGCTTATTTTATTAATTATTAATATTTATGACAAGAAGAGAAATAAAACAAATCGATACGGGAAAACAAAAACTCATAATTATTATTTTTAGATTATGTATTTCAAATGTACAACTTTAAATCTTAGAAATAATGACAAATAAAAATCAAGATTATAAAACATTTTCAAAATGAAGGTCTTCATTCTCCCTACATTTCACACTAATTTTGACAATGACTGTTGCATGTTTTGCTGTAACCAAGACAACTTCTACATCAGGCAACTAGATAAATGTCTAATATTTTTGGGGTAATGGTTACCAATAAGTAAACAAAATAGGAAGATTTATTTGTAATTGAAATTATTCATCAATTTATGGTTTTTTGTTATTATTCTCTCCTCATCCCCATTATTTGTTTTCTGTAATTTTTTTTGTCATAAATATCAAGAAATCGTACGATAAATAGTAAGACGCTACACACATTTAATCCTGATATGTCGTTGGTAACCCAAAATGCAGTTGATTATTACATTCAAAAATTGTAAAAAAAAAACAAAAGTGCGATAACTTAAATTGTTTCCATTTCTTATTGTCTGGAGTTTGTGAACTAAAGTGAAGCAAAAGTTTAAAAAAATCGTATACTGAGTGTTTGTTTTGCGGCATCATGAAAAGAACAACTTTATTATTCTCGCTCTGGAAAGTTAGAACTTTTTGTTAGCTTCCTGGGTCTTCTCCTCCATTGCCTCACGCACATGCAATTTGAATGCATTTCTGCAAAAAATCTGCGAAATATGATTGATTTTTGTTTTGGGTAAAATTTATACAAAACCGTGTATATCAGTAAGAAATGAGTTCCGAACTTTTTTAATAATGAATATGTGTTGGTATGGTAAAAACCTATCTCCCATATTAGTATGTACATTTCGTCCTGTAACACCCTGTATATCCGGCATTCATTAGAAAAAGTCATCTAGAAGGGTATGAATTTTTGATAGAAAAGGATGACATAATCGAAGTACATGTTCTTTTGATCTTTCACCATTACTTTTCACAGCCAACTAGGTGACGTTTTCAAATGAACACTCCCTACTATGAGCGTCAATCTTTCGTGGATGAAAGCGCAGCGTCCAGTAAATCGAAACTAGGTCGAATTTGGCGGCAATGACACGCCAGCGTTTTTAGATGGCAGCTCTAATGTGCACTTATGCCAATAACCTAGAAGATATGGACAGAGCCCGTTTTTTGGCCAGAAGTCCGGCACTCTTAAAGTTCCCATGACGTAATGTTGTCGTCAACGCACGTCATAGAAAGTTAAAGCCGGACGGGATTGTGTCGATTGTTTTTGGTTTTTGTTGAGTTACAAGTTAAATCTTAGAAACCCTTGGAGGTAGGTCAGTTAAGGGCTAGGAGGGAGCCCAAACTCTCTAGCAAGGAGATGAATATTCGTTCGAAAGTTCGATATTCGATTCGATTGGAAATAAGAAATAATAAAAATAATGACAGTGATAACTGTTTTGCAATAATTTGACGTAAGACGTCATGGTCACCGAGACGTTACTTCCGGCGGATGTCGTCACCAGTTTAAAGGTTCCCACTGCTAAAAAAGGGGGGTCAAAACTGTAAAACAGGAGGGTCTTGAGATTAGCTCGATGACCGAGGCTTTTCCCGTATTTCTATAGATGGCAATAATTACTCTCAGAGCTTCTCAAAATTAAGGGGAGAAGTTTAGCAGCTGGCGCATGCGCATCAGTTGGTTTTCGAACTGCACTTCTGGTGAAAACGATCGAAACAAACTGTCAAAAACATACGTATCAATCACAAAGGCTGGTTGACAAGGCTTCGGACACAATAAATCGTTTTTCTGTAAAATGGTGAGAGTGCAAACTCATCGACTTTTGATTATTCTTTTAATTAGACTGAAGAGCTGCGAAAAGTACAATTTATGCCCTGGAATAATGAAACGAGCTCTCAGACATCAAAAAAATAAACAAATATGGGATGAATCTTTTCGGGGAAAGAAGTTAAAAAAAACGGCAAAAATGAAATAAAAACCTAACTACTTTGCTTATTTTTACCTCTAATAGTTGTTCCTCTTCCAAGCAATGAAACCTAATAACATCCTGCAAACTTTTACTTTCCCATTGGGGAAAAAGTGGCTTAAAATCGGGCAGCAAACTTACTCCACGCCATCTCTCCTCAGTCGGAGTTCCTAATATTTTAAAGATCTTGTACAGTTGGTCGATTTCTGAATCACCAGGAAACAAAGCTCTTTTTAATAGCTGAAATAAAATGATTCCAGTTTTCAATAAGAAAAAAAAATTGCAGTAAGAGCCCACCATTTCTGCCATGACACATCCTAAGCTCCATATATCGACACCAGTGCAATACATTTTCTCACCTAGAAGCAATTCTGGTGCTCTGTACCACATAGTAACAACTTCATGTGTGTAGGTTCGTGTAGGCAAAGAAAAGGATCTGGCAAGTCCAAAATCGGCCAACTTGATATGTCCTTCTTTATCAACTAATAAATTTTGTGGTTTGAGATCTCTATGTAATATTCTATGTGAATGCAAATATGCCATTGCATCAAGGAGCTGCTTCATATAACTCTAAAATTAAGGGTTATTAGCAATTTTTATATTTTTTTAATATATCCACTCACTCTCACTAACTCCTGTTCCAGAGGATATTTGCTATTATCCATATATTTTTTTAGATCTAAATCTAAGTATTCAAATACTAAGTATAGTTTATCTGTGGTGTACATAACATCTAAAAGTTCTACGATAGATGAGTGGCGTACACCTTTTAATAATGTTATCTCCCGCATGGCAGTTGATGGTACACCCTCAGAACAACCCTTGTTGTAAAACCTGAAGAAGAATGTATTTTTTATTAACAGTCGATTTAACAAACGCAACAAAACACGATTAATAACCACAAGACTTTGAATAATACGATTTACTGTAGGTACTAATACCCGATTTACTTTGATGGACACCGATAGTTAGGGAGCGATCAGTGACGTATTAAGGCATTACTGTGCTGGTCTTTGTCCCTCGACCGCCATTTTTAAATCTCTAACTTATCATAATACTTCGCGTCCTCTTGTATAAATATAGGATATATATTGCAGGTGTAGGACTTAAAATGCTGAAAATTCAGCATGGACTCGCTGAGGTTACTTGAACGTCCTCTAAGATTCAGCGTCCCAAGCCAGGCTTGGAAGGCTTCTGCTATAATATGCCACCATACACAATACAAGACTTGAAAAAAAAACGGACAATAGTAGCGAACTAAACTAAGAAGCAACGGTACACCCTAAATTTTGAATGAACTTTTAAACAGTCTATCTCTAAAGCCATTCTACCGATTTTCGTTGGCGATGTCATTCTGGAAAGGTCCGTGTATAGGCCGCTTTAGGAGGTTATGTACTGGGTTATATGTTCCGCCGGTTTGCTGATACAGGGTTTTGCTAAAACTGTTTGAGCATCTATTTTTGCTCAAAAGTGGACTAGGGTTCCTACTAGTATACGACCTTCTGGCTACTTTGGAACTATGGGAAAGCGAGGTCCAAACATACGCGGACGACATTGTTGTCTTTATAAGAAACCACCCAGACCAACAAATTTCCAGCACGTTGCAAGAGGTGCTGGATGTTGTACACAGCTGGTGTTCAAAAGAAAGCCTAGCAATAAACTCTAGGAAAACTGTGATTGTGCCATTTACCCGAAGGAAGAGGCCCCTTCCTCCTGTGACTGCCCGGCTATTGCCAGATCGAGATAGTCCCTGTTCGGAAACACGATCATTGAGCCTCAAGATGCAAACGCAGGGTCGCCCGAGGGACTCATCAGATTCGTTAAGGGTCTGGGCATAACGGGTGACAATTAATGAAGCAAACAAGGGCAAACCTTGCTGGCGACACGAGAGAGCCCAGATAAACCGCAGGTTGCGGTGAAGGACTGTACAAGTCCACTCACATTGAATAAGATACAATAAAATATTGTTGCGAACTCGGGGTTCAATAATTCCAGTGTAACGATTTAACACGAAAACACTATTTATTTATTCCACAATTACACACGACTACTAAATAACTCACTACTTAACACTTTATAGCCTTCTATTATCGCTTCGTAACTTTAGCTTACTTATAGCTCGCTTAAAATAAGACTATCCCTACTCGGGCGCTCTGTGCGCCTTTTATATACAATCCTAAAATTACAGAAAAACCTAGAAAGTTCTTTATAAGAATTCTTGAATAATCTCATATAAAAAAAAACGGTTGTAAACAACTGCCTTCTAGATTAAGCCAGACGAGCAATAAATCACTCGTGTCAGCCATGACGCAGCGCGGATAGGTCGCGAAGCTCCACCAACCAACACGCTCCCATGCGTTGCCCCGCCTCCCATGCGGCGTTGCTGCGATCGTAACATTGCCCTCCTCCTAAGTCTGTGCATTGCCCTCATGCGTAGAGCCCCGATATGCCATCAACATGAGAGGTAGATGTTGGTCCCAATCACGCTGATGATCTGCCACCATTTTAGACAGGTAATGTTCCATGGTCCGATTAAATCTCTCTACCATCCCATCCGACTGTGGATGCAAAGGAGTTGTCCTGGTCTTGCGAATTCCGAGAAGTTCCATGACCTTCTGGAAAACAGCCGATTCAAAATTTCGGCCCTGATCAGAATGAAGTTCGAGAGGAACTCCAAACCTGCAGAACATTTCATTTACTAGCACCGTTGCCACAGTCGTTGCTTCTTGATTAGGCAGGGCGTATGCTTCAGGCCATTTAGTAAAGTAGTCCATGGCGACCAAGATGTATTTATTTCCCGACTCAGTCTGAGGAAACGGTCCCGCGACATCAATTGCTACCCTCTCGAATGGAGCACCTACAGTGTACTGCACCATTCGGCCGCGTGATCTTGTTCGAGGTCCTTTTGTGGCACAACAAACTTCGCACTTGCGGCACCAAGACTCGACGTCTTCATGATAATTCACCCAGTAATACCGCTCTTTAATTTTTGCTAATGTTTTATTGACCCCAAAATGGCCTCCGCTTGTTCCGTTGTGCATCTCCTGTAGTACATTTGATTTTCTGCTACCAGGAACAACCAACTGACTAACTACGGACTTGCCATCCGGACTCTCCCACGCTCTCTTCAGTAGTCCATTTTCTATTTTGAGAGAGTGCCACTGGGCCCATAGCGCCTTCAGGTTTGGACTTTTATCAGCAATTTCTTGCCACTCTGGTCTTTTGTCCTCAGTCTTTGCCAAGAGTATGGGTCCAATATCTGAATCATTCAATTGTTCTTCTCGAAGCGTCTGTGTGGTCCAGCCATCGTTTATTTCCACCGACGTTCTCCTTACAGAAGGATGTCTTTCACGTTGCTCAGCTCTTCGACAATCCTGACTATCTTCTTTACATGGCCGTCTAGACAATGTATCGGCATTTCCGTGACACCTTCCTTGTCGACGTTCAGTTTGGATCTTCTGTCCTTTAATGCGTCCGGCCTCTGTAACACTTTTGCCACTCAAATTATTGCCTTGACTTGATTGATTGACTTGACTGATCCTGGAGGTCTTAACGGGCTCGGTCAATTGCCCCCTTACATTGGCAGGAATTGGTTTTTCCTGAATTCTAGGGCGGTCTTGATTGCCGCTCGATCTTCTAAACAACGGCGACGGACTTCTTGCCCTATTACGGCAGTTACTCTTGACGTGACCGAGTTTACCGCAGTTAAAACATTTTATGCCCCGTTTGCCTGTTGATCCAGGAGGTCTTTGCAACAAGGCTTGGATATTGACTGCCAGATCCTTCAACGCTTTATGTAAAGTTGCCATAGATTCACCCCTAGACGTATCCCCCTCGTCATCGCAAGTTGTCATTCTTACACTTGGAGAAGAATCAGATGACACTCGTGACGCCTCGAATTCTAGGGCCCGAACTAGTGCCTCGCTGATATTCCTGGGTCTGACTAGACGTAAGTGGTACCTCAGGTCACTATCTCGAACTCCCTCAATGAACCTTTCGGCGGCAAATTGCGTTTGAAAACATTCAGGGGCTGATGGGTATGCCAGGTGAATTAGTCTGTCGATGTCCGCCTCAAATTCTTGTAAGGATTCACCTGACTTCTGTTGTCTCATCCTCAGCTGGGCTTGGAACACGGTTTCTTTGTGCTCGTTTCCAAATCGTAGTTGCAGAGAGTGTACTAAAACTGCATAATTACTTTGATCAGCTGCCGACAGAGATTGGAGTAGTTCAGCCGCTTTTCCACGAAGTGCTACCACTAATGATGTAGCTTTCTGGGGCTCGGACCAGCCATTCGCTTTTGCAGCTGCTTCAAATTGTGTTTTATAAATTTCCCACGCCGTAGTACCGTCATAATCGGGAGGCTTAATTTTAGCGTTGGCTGTGCTAAAACTCTCTGTAGACACGGTGTCGTCCTCAAGTTGTTCCCGGAATTTCTTTTCTAGCTCGAGAACCCTCTGATTGACAGCTTCGAGTCCTTCGTTAACGCCGTTAATGGATTCGTTCACGCCGTTAACGGATTCGTTAACGCATTGCATTATTCTTTCTTCCAATTGTTGCTCCCTAGCTGCGAGATGGTTCATTAATTCTTCTTTGAATTGTTGATGACGTTGCTCCTGTACTTGATCACGTCTTTCTTGTTCCTTTTTTTGTTCATTATAACGTTTCTCCTGTTCTAGATAACGTCGCTCCTGTATTTGATCACGTTTTTCTTGTTCTTCTGTTTGTTCTTTATAACGTTTTTCCTGCTCCTCTTTTTGTTCTACATAACGTCTTTCTTGCTCTTCCTTCTGTTGTTGCATAAGGGACAGCAGTCCACAAAGTAAAGATTTTTGAAAAAAATTCTGTTGCCTAATTATTGCAGCTATTAATGATACCTCGGGACCTTTTTCTGTTCTTTTTAATATATTCATTCATTTAGGAAAAAAGTAGGTTTTTCTTAAGGTTCAATACCTATTTCAAAACCACACGAGAAAAAATCTTCTACTCAATGAAGATTACAACAATTTGGAATTGAACATACTCATCTATAAACTAGAGCTATGCCTACTGTACAGGGTGGGTTACCAAACTGCCATTAATTTTATTTTTCTTTAAACTTTATATTCTGAATTCGCACTGAACAAAACTGAACTTTGAAGGTTATTTGTTCAGAAAGTATGGCTGATCTGAAGAATCACATATTACTACAAGGTGTCCCACGTAAAAATGAAGAACATAAGTTTCTTGAAAACACTAAAATATATTAAGTTGATCAAAGAGGAAAAAAATAGAGCATTCTAAACCTTAACACAAATACCTAAAAACTTTCGACTGCACTCGAGAAACCTGGAGAAGTTTCAAAATTTTTCAAAATAATTTCAAAGTTTTAATGCAAGCAACTTTGCATGCAAACCGTAGTCCTGGGTCTTCTTGGCAGGGTTAAAGATTATTGAGTGCATTCAATAAAACTGTTTGATTATACTACAAATAGGTTAAATAGCTTTTTAATAGTGACTTTGTTAAAATTTTTATTTCGAGTAAGAATGGTAAGTGTATAGCAGGTTTAGCCCAAACCCAAGCTTAAATAAAAAAAGCCAATAAGCGTGGGACACCTTGTAGTAATATGTAAGTCATCAGATTGGCCAATCTTTTTTTTAGAATATCTTCAACAGATTCTAAATAAAAAATTGCAGCTATCGATTACTTATTTCTGTTTCTGTTAATATTAAATAACTTTTGAGAGTCAGTTTCATTCAGAAAATAAAGTTTAAAGAATTTTATAATGAATGCCAGCTCACCCCCAATTGAGAGCTCACCCTCTACATCTAAACAACTGGGTGTAGCTGTAGTTGGTAGATAAATAGGTCCAATTCCAAATTGTTGTAATGAGCAATGCGTAGGAAACTTGCTTTTCTTCTGGTTTTGAGATGTTACACTCTAAGAAAAACCAACTAATGAAAATATAAAGAAGAACACAAGAATTTAAAAAACTTCCATAGATTTTTTCACCTAATTCGTGGACATTCAATTAATTAACTCTTGGATATTTGAAAAATTTTTACAATGCAAATAAAATCATCCACTAGGCACGTAATTGTTGAAAACTGTAAATAGTAACATAAAATAGGGTCATATTTGGATCCACGTTGAATGTACGAATATTTTAAGTATTATTTGTTTAATAAACAAAAACAAAAACAAATTATCAATGACACTAAACAATCACAAGAAGCCTTTACCCAAAAATAAAAGATGCAGAGTGAAAAGATATAAATATACCCAAAATGCTACGATGAACAAAAGAATGAATGTGATCCTGGTGAATGTGAATCTGTCGCCTCTGTGAACGTACTATAGCACCATATATTATCAAAAATTAAAAGTCTTGAAGAAAAAAATGTGTAGTTTCATAGTGCCACTGAGCAATAAATACATGAATAAACCTGATTATTTTTATGACTTTTTTCACTTTCCTTTTCCTCATTTTATAAGAACAGCTTGACAAGGTACTTTTATAAACTAGATAGCAGGGGTTGGTCTTGAAACGATTAGCTACTAGTGCGTTTTCGCCATAGGTACAGACAGCAGCTTTGCCAATTATACATAAATTGTTTATTAGTTTAGTAATAACAAGAAAAATGTCCTAGTACCTGCTAAACTAACCCGATGATCATTGTGGATGATGCCAAATAATTACCTACTTAATTTCTCAGGTGAAATTTAGTTAGTATTTTAAATAATTTGGTCGGTTTCTAATTCGGAGCTAAGTCATCCATCAATACAAAATGCGACACCTAACAACTAGCATTGTTAGGTAAACATGATAATTTGATAGTGACCTATTGTTCCTTATGATGATGCGATGAAAACCAGGTAGAGGATATCAAAATTCATTATCTATCTAGATGAAAAAGGCCGACGTTTCGACTATATTATTAGTCTTTCTTATGGACATCTTCTTTGAAAAGAGGTGGTAAAATAATTTGTACTCTGATTCATACAGCCTTCGATCAAATGCTCCCGATATCATATCACACATTCAGATGATCATCTAGAAAAAGCATTTTGATCCAAAGGCTATGTAGACTCTTATACAATTATTTCGGCAACTTCCCTTCAAAGATAACCTTGGGAAAAGCTAAAATATCTAAAATATAGTAAAAACCGTGGCTTTTTGGTGTCCTCTACCTGTCATTTATCCCTTCATCATATTAGGAAATAATTGTACTAATACCAAAAGAATACAAGTAGTACGTAATAATTAGTAATATCAAGCAAAAAGTAGTAATAGAATAGCAGTAGTCATACAACCGGTAATATACATAATAATACCTGGTAATATCTGAAACTACATAATAATATCCTGCATGCGACCTTGCTGTCTGGCAAACAGCAAGGTCGCTGCTTCAAATCCAGTTGAAGGCCTACAGTTCTTTAATTTATATTATTATTCTTCTGTCTGCTGAAGCCACAGATATCACTTAAGTAAATTCCTACAGACGCAATTATACTATCTATAATATCCTGGAATGTTGGGTAATATAATGGGTCTCTAAGGCCTAGGCGCAAGGCTTCGGCCCATCAAATGGTTAATGTATTACCAAAATGTAAATCAATTAGATAATTGGTGTACAAACTCTAGTAGATGTTGCCCTCTCAGCAGTTAGTCATAAAAATATTCAAAAATTGTATTGGTTAAGGATTTCATATTTTCTGTGCTTAACAAGTAGATGGAATAAAGGTTCAAAATATGTCACATATCTTATTTAGAGTAAATGTATTTACAACTTCTGTACCTACATAATTTTTCTAGAACTTTTGTGAGAGTGTGTTCTTAGGGGTGCTTTTAGGGTATCTGTTCTATTTTTTATGTATATAAAAAATACATGTACAGGATGTCTGATGGTTAGTGGTACATTAGACATTTTCAAAAAAACATAAAATCTTTCTAAAAATTAGAACAAATACATAATCCATCTTACTCAAACAACCTAAAATATTTTCAAGATGGGGCACTTCCGGTTATACTGGAAGTAGATGGATGCTAACTTGTGTATTTTAAGTAAAACATCTTATATATTTTTGCATGTTTGAACTCGTCTTGAAATTCTAAGAATATTTTATGTAACACAACCAATTCTGTTATTACTGATTTCAAAATACATATCAACTTTTAAATATTGACAGTTTACTTGGATTTTCAAGTGCTGAAATTTCCAAATGTTTTGAGTTAAGCTAGTATTACACTGACAATTTCCTTGCGAAGTTCTTCATGAACAAAATTCGCGAATTTTTACCGTTTTACATTGGTGTTCTCTCCACTCCTGCTTTTGTGAAGTGTCACGTCAAAACGGTCACTTATTAGTTGTGTTGCCAATCGGAGGGAAAAAATCTACAATGTTTGTGTCAAGATAAATCCTTTGAAAAGTTTAAAGTTGTCAATTTTTGGTTTGTGATTTAAATTTAGTTGATTCTCAAAAATTAATCTGCACCTTTCAAATCAAAAATAATAAAAATATAGCCATAACCCCAAATTTTTACTATTGGTAGCTCCAAATTGACGGAAAAAATCACTGAAATTAGAACATGCTCAAATTGCCATGAATAAATTCATGTGAAGTTATTGTCTTGAAGTTTGCATTTACATTGACAAGAATTTAACCTTGAAGCCGCTTCATGAAGAACTTCGTGAAGAAATTGTCGGTGAATAGACACTTTTGAAGACGTCTAAATATTGACTTTGATATCTGTCAACATTTCTGACATTTTTTTTTAACATGTGTCCAATTCAATGCTTAGATTCTTCTTCAAAAGCTAAAGATAGGAATGTAAAAACTGTTTTGCTCTAAGGATGACGTTTACAACTATCAGTAAAACTTCAGTTTGAAGTTAAAACCCCCAATAGACAAGACACCCAACATAACAGTTTAACTAAAACATGTACCTAATATGCTATTTTTTCATATCTTCAGTTTTACTCCAAGTTTTATCTGAAGTTTGAACTGGAGTATAAACTGAAGTCCGACTCTGTCATAAACTCCAAACTGAAGTTTAATGAATACTAACACATTACAATCTTTTTTCGTTGTCACCTTTATAACATTCATATCACAGTTGAGTTCAAGTACCAGTCAAGTTTAGCTGAACCCGACTTTGACTTGTACAATCAAGCCTTAGCCTTACTCAAACCATTTGAACAGTTACAACGTTACAACCCTTGAAAGTCATCATAAGTATAGGACTTGCTATGAGAATTGTTTTTAAAACAATTTTCTTTAGTTTTGATAAAACAGTCTGTATCTTTGCAGGACAACACTGAACAGAAATTCCAGAGAATTGATAGTCCTGTAGAACAAAATATTTGATGACAAGGTGGTAAGCACCAGTTGGCCTAAACCTGTGTTGGACAGGCTGAACTATCCCCGAGACTACCTCTTACTTATTATTGCTTCCAGAGTTTAAAATGATGAGATATAAGTCCATGCCAAAATCATTAAGATTAAATTTACCACATACTGTATAACCATTTCTCTTAGTAAGTTAGTATAATATTCAAAAGCAAAAATGATGTACACTACAATTTGAGGATACCTTCTTACTTTTGTAGCTTGATTTTCTTGAGAGCAACATTCTTTCCTGTCAGTTTGTTTTTGGCCTTGTATACGACTCCATATGTCCCTTCTCCAGCTTTTCCCAGTTTTAGAAAACGGTCCAGTTTATTATCATTATCCATAGTCTCTAAAAAAAAACCTAATTAGGCTTGTGCCCTCATTGCAGTCATTGCTCACAATTGGTCTCTTTGGCGGGAAAAATTCCTCACCCTTCGACCGTGGACACAAATCTGACAAACCCCGTTCATTTTTGTTTACAAATATCTCAAATTTGACATTTGATTATGTCATTTGACGTTCATAGCATTTTCGATATACCATTTGTTATGCAAACTCAAGGACAGTAAACAGTACAGGACGGTCCACTGCCATTTAAACATCATGAGCCCAAAATCGTGACGTCAGCTTAGTGCGGACTTGGGAGCGATAATGACGTCATTATTTCCCGAGCCCCGTGCGCTCTGAGACTATTCCCGTCATTTGTTTTCTGAATAAGAATGTAAGGACGGAAATAGTCTCAGGGCGCTCTAGAGGGGTCACCTGAAAACGCTGTGAATGTGAATATTTGATTTGACATCTCGATGATTATTCGCGGGCGCGGGTTATTCGTTTTTTTTATGGTCGTATTCTAATTTTTTAATCTTTCCCTTGTTGTTGTGGTTGTGCCGACTGGGTTGTGATTTAGTAAACATACGAGTACACAATACCTGGTCAAATTTGTGCTGTTTCTGAATGTAAAAGCAACAAACTAAAGTAGAAGAAAGAAGGCAGACAAAGATCCTTTCATTTTTTCACAAAAAGAAAAGATGCTCTTTCACTTAAAATAAGAGACAAGTGGATTTACCTTTACCAGCGAACTGATACATTCAATCCAGGTACCTCGGCAATATGCCATGCTCTTTGCATTTTATTGCAAATGATTATGAAAGAGACTTTTGTAATTAACTTTTGGATAAGTAAGTATTACATTCAGTATTAAGTACCTAGGCGGCTGGCTCTTGCTCTAAAGCAACCAACAATTAGCAACGCACCACGAGCAATATTTATTGCACGCCGCTTTTACATTGAATTTTGACGACTCGAGAGACGCAAGATACCAAAATTTAAATAAATTGTTAATTGAATAGATTCTGTTATCAAGTGTTTTCTGTGCTGGGTCCATGAGGTTTGCAGGCTGGTATAAACAAAGAAGTCAGCAGTAGCAGACCACTCTTTCGGAAAGGCGCGAAATCCTTTTCAACGAAGTGCAGTATTCGACACTAACTAATGAAGCCACTGAGATCTTCAAGCACGAGAACAACATTATTCCAAATATTCAACAAATCTTTTCTAGTGGCATTATGTATTTGTAGCAGTATTATCAATACTAATCAATACTAACTTATCTAGACATCAAGACAATGTGACGGTACATTAATATGCTAAGTATAAGTGTAAGTATTCCAAACTCGTAGTTGCTTACGGAGTAATGAATATTGTTGCTTGCAACCCGGTGTGCATCAAAGTAATAAACCTACCTTTGAAATCATAACTATTTGTATTACTTATCAACACTTCTAAAATATTATTTAAACCAATACAGGATAAACAGAAGCACAGCATATGTAAAAAAACTATGCGTCCGCGGAATAAACTCTTAATGTTATATCTCACCAGAGCATTAATGTGACGTCACGCCGCGGTTACAGAAAAAGAGGGAAGCGTAGAAAAAGAGGTTAGCGTCTTTGATGCAAACTATAGATGGGCCAAGGGAAAATTCCCAAAAAACCTTTAAACCCAATTTAGGGTTTTTACCCGGGTTTTTTCCCATCTTTTCTTGAAAGCACCTGGCAGTTTCAAGATTTAAGGTTAGATTTTAGATTAGAATTAGAATTCAATAAATCCAGAGTCTGGTTTGTTTTTTGATAAACTAAACACTGGTTAATTGATTAAAAGCTTCAAGCTGCACAAACCAACTAATTATTGCTTAATTGGTAAGAGTTAAGCGTATTGAAAAAGTTAAATTTAAAGGTTATAATGGAATAAACCCGGAATTTTCCCGGATGTGTTTTGTTTATCAAAAAACAAACCAGACTCTGGATTTATTGAATTCTAATTCTAATCTAAAATCTAACCCTAAATCTTGAAACTGCCGGGTGCTTTCAAGAAAAGATGGGAAAAAAACCCGGGTAAAAACCCTAAATTGGGTTTAAAGGTTTTTTGGGAATTTTCCCTTGGCCTATCTATAGAGTAAACCCTCAAAAATGAAAAAACCGGGTGAAAACCCATCTCTAATGCAAGCTGACCTCTGTGTTTGCATATGCTCATGTGTGGAAACGTGGCAACTCTGTAAGCCATTTTTCGAAGCTTTTAAGCTTTAAACTTATGGAATTTTCTTCTATTTTTTGGTTTTCTAAATAAACCAGACTCATGAAGCCCTAAATGCACATATATGTTTGCAATATTTTTTATTTTTGACAAAAGCATTTCTTTTGTTAGTGTTGGACAGGCACTTTCACAATTTCTTGGGAATTCCGGCAATAAAACATGATACCCTACAATTGCCCTTCTTCTGTAACCGGCAAAGGCGCCTTTTTAATGGTTATGGCCCTTGAAAGAATTTCAGCCCTGTACGTGACCCGAACAATAGTTTAGTAATTAAAGCGATTTTGCGAATGTCGTTGATTGAAATTAAAATCTTATTCTCTCATCAGATAGAGCTTTTAATTTCTTATTCTTTGAATCTAGATTTGAGCAATTTATGTCTTAATTGACTGGGCCAGGAAGTTAACGGTTAATTTCAATGAAGGGCTGTAATTGTCAATTGGACTATGTTATGTGAGGTGTCATTTTGAAGGGCATCGTTTGTTCTTTCCAATGATCATATTTTAAATTTTCTTTTTCCAGGCGATTTTCCGGAAGGGCTCATTTTCTGGATTTATGCCGCGCTGTCCGACGCGCCATATAGTCGCCACTGGTCAGGGTGGTATTGATTTTTTCTACAGTACCTTTTCGGGGATGAGAAGTACCGAGAGGGTGATTAAGAGAGATGATCTTCGAGAGACTCGAAGAAAAAAGACGCTTTTTGAACTCGAGAGAGTGATTACCTAACCGGAAGACGAAAAAGTTCGAATTTTACCGCGAGAAAGGTCCTTGGCTCCGCCGTTCTAATTATCGCCAATTCGTATTTTTTTCCCCTTTTTGAATCCCGTTTTTGTCCGCGGCGCTAATTATTTGTATTTTTAATTAGTGCCAAAACAATTAATTCGGCTATTGCTCGCCTACGAAAAGTTTCTTGGAGTGTTTTTTTGGTTGTGCCATATAGTGTCAACCCACCTCTGCCCTTTTCCTGAATAGGCCATTTTCTTGCAGATAGAGGATACTTTGCAGACGCAGGAGACTACCGGCAATTAAATATTTGTAGAGTAGTTGTAGAAGTTAAAGCATTTAGTATATTATAGTATATAGTGTTTTGCTCACCATAATACCGAGAATCCCAGCTACTGGCAGAATTCTTTTCTGCTCTACACTGCGTCGTTTGTTGTAGTTTTCTTTGTTGTGTTTATTTAATTTAGTAAGAAATCGTGTACCTGTCAAACACGTTTCTGGGGACCACTGAGCTTATCGCGAAAAGTTCACGTCCGCCGATATTTTATTTCAGATTCTGGAAAAAACTAAAAATTGTCTTTTTAATTTTTTTTCTTTCTTAATTACAACTCAATTCGTTTTTTTTGGCGTTTTGCAGGTTTTTTCGTAAACAATAAAACCTTGCTGGCATCCCCAAAAAATATTAAATTTTACATTATTAAAATTAGCGACCTAAGGGACAATAGATCCTTTCCAAGAGTTGGGTCCCCCTTGCAGCGTGGTAACGGAAATTTGACGCACAAAGATACGTTGGACTTAGAACATCCACGTAGTTGAATCTCCTCCGCAGACACGGCGGCAACGGCAACACGGCAGCAGCCGCAACACGGCAGCAGCCGCCCCCACGCAACCACCGATTAAACGGACTATTATCATTATT
Organism: Taphrorychus bicolor; assembly: GCA_951812265.1. NCBI lineage: Eukaryota > Metazoa > Arthropoda > Insecta > Coleoptera > Curculionidae > Taphrorychus > Taphrorychus bicolor. The sequence continues at coordinate 5,626,591 of OX638300.1, forward strand.
AGCGGGGGGGACACGGCGCGACACATTATAGAACAGCTGATTTTGATAATTTTTTTTTGAGGGGCAGTGAACAGACAAATAGTGTATTCAAACGTATCGAATTTCCTATGTTTTTTATAGGGAAATGATGAGTAGGAAGCGACAGTTTAATGTTTGTTTTTTTAGGGTAATATATTTTCATTAAAACAATATTTTTTTCTGTTGTTATTCGCATTTTATTAACATTATTTTTACCCAATTATAACTTATAATCAGACAAAAATAAATAAAAGCATAAAAACATAGTAAGCACGGCAAAACCGCAGCCATTTTATTAATTATGAAGAGCATATTTGTTTTGATGATTTATTTTCTTCAGTATTTCACGAAAGTAGAAAGCCATAAATTCTGCCATGCAGCTTTTGCTTAAAAAAAACAATTTAATAATTGTTATGCAAACTGACCTCTCTGTTTGCATATGAGTTTATGTGTGGAAGCATGGCAGCCCTGTAAGCCGTTTTTCGAAGCTTTTAAGCATCTTATGGAAGTTTTTTCTATTTTTCGGTTTTCTAAATAAAACAGACCCATGAGGCCCTAAATGTACATATGTTTGCAATAAATTTTAATTTTCGTCAAGAGCATTTCTTTTGTTAGTGTTGGACAGGCACTTTCACAATTTCTTGGGAATTCCGGCCAGAAAACATGATACCCTACAATTGCCCGTCTTCTGTAACCGGCAAAGGCGCCCTTTTAATGGTTTATGGCCGTTGAAAGAATTTCAGACCTGTACGTGACCCAAACAATAGTTTAGTAATTAAAGCGATTTTGCGAATATCGTTAATTGAAATTAAAATCTTATTCTCTCAGCAGATAGAGCTTTTAATTTCAGATCCTTTGATTGTAAATTCGAGCAATTAATATCTTAATTGACTGAGCCAGGAAATTAACATTTAATTTCAATAAAAAGCTTTAATTGTCAATTAAACTATGTCATGTGAGGTGTCATTTTGAAGAGCATCATTTCTTCTGTCCAATGATCACATTTTCAATTTTCTTTTTCCAGCACATTTTCCAGAAAAGCTCATTTTCTGAATTTATGCCCGCGCTGTCCGAAGCGCCATATAATCGCCACTGGTCAGGGTGGTATCGATTTTTTCGGCAGTACCCTTTCGGGGATGAGATGTACCGAGGGGGTGGCAAAAGAAAGATGATCTTCGAGACTCGAAGGGAAAAGACGGTTTTTGAACTCGATAGAGATACGAGCTAAAAACGACGATCCAACCGGGAAGACGGAAAAGTTCGAATTTTACCGCGAAAAAAGTCTTGGCTCCGCCGTTCTGATTATCGCCAACTCGTATTTTTTTCCCCTTTTTTGAATCCCGTTTTCGTCCGCCGCGCTAATTATTTATATTTTTAATTAGTGTCAAAACAATTAATTTAGCTATTGCTCGCCTACGAAAAGTTTTGTGGAGTGTTCTTTCGGTTGTGCCATCTAGTGTCAACCCACCTCTGCCCTTTTTCTGAATAGGCCATTTTCTTGCAGATAGCGGATACTTTGCAGACGCAGGAGACTACCGGCAATTAAGTATTTGTAGAGTAGTTGTAGAAGTTGAAACTTTTAGTATATTATAGTAGTGTTGTGCTCTCCATAATATCGAGGATCCCAGGTATTGGCAGAATTCCTTTCTCTTCTACATTGCGTCGTTAGTTTAGTTTTCTTTGTTGTGTTTTTCCAATTTAGTAAGAAATCGTGTATCCGTCAAACACGTTTCTGGGAACCACTGAGCTTACCGCGAAAAGTTCGCGTCCGCCGTTGTTTTATTTCAGATCCCTGAGAAAACTAAGAATTATCTTTTTTAATTTTATTAAAAAATTAAAATAATTAATTAAAAATTATTAAGTTTTACATTATTTAAATTGGCAACCTAAGGGACGATAGATCCTTTCCAAGAGTTGGGTCCCCCTTGCAGCGTGGTAAAAGAGATTCGACACACGAAGATACGTTGGACTTAGAACATCCACGTAGTCGAATCTCCTCCGCAGACACGGCGGCAACACGGCAGCAGCCGCGAACACAGCCGCCCCCACGCAACCACCGATTAAACGGATTACGGATTATCATTAGCGGGGGGGACACGGCGCGACCTAATATATTATAAATATAAAAATATATCTCAAATCAAACTAATTCAAACATGATCATGATGATCAAGATCAAGTTTTAAGTTCCGTCTGACACTTAAATAAGTTGGTCCGCCATATTGCCTTGAGGGGTAATCATTTCAAATGACATCATTCTGGAAAGTTGAGTTCCTGCACGAATCGGACTGAAGCGTTTGGTAAAACCGGGCAGCACTAGTGTTGCGCTGTTGTGAATTGTATGTTCTTTTGGTATAATGCGTGTATATTTGTGTGTTCTATTGGATAACTCGTTGGATCAGACGAAAAAAACACTTATAAATAATTTCATGACGTTGACAGGCGTGTGTGTAAAAGTTTTAACCGCACGTGTGCTGTAAAAGTTTTTACCGCACGTGTGCTGTAAAAGTTTTTACAGCACGCAAATTTAAAGAACTAAACTAGGAAAGACGAAAAAGATGAAGAGAAGTTGGCTCGTAGGAAAAATATTGTACCTAACACATGCGGGAAGTGCTTTACCGCACTCCATTGCTGACCGAACTCCGCTACGCGTCGTTCGTTCATTGCAATCAGCGTGCTTCAAAGCATCACTTCCCGCACTTGTTATGTTATGCAAACTGACCTCTCTGTTTGCATATGAGTTCACGTGTGGACAAGAGCTCATTTTCTGAATTTATGCCCGCGCTGTCTGAAGCGCCATATAATCGCCAGTGGTCAGGGTGGTATCGATTTTTTCGGAGTACCCTTTCGGGGCGAGGAAGTACAGAGGGGGTGTTCGAGAGAAGATCTTCGACACTCGAAAGAGAAAGACGGTTTTTGAACTCAATAGAGTTACGAAAAAAGCGACAATTAACCGGGAAGACAAAAAAGTTCGAATTTTACCGCGACAAAAAGTCCTTGGCTACGCCGTTCTGATTATCGCCAATTCGTAATTTTTCCCCCTTTTTTGAATCTCGCTTTAGAAATCCGCGCTAATTATTTGTATTTTGAATTAGTGCCACAACAAGTAATTCGGCTATTGCTCGTCTACGAAAAGTTTCGTGGAGTGTTTTTTCGGTTGGGCCATATAGTGTCAACCCACCTCTGCCCTTTTCCTGAATAGGCCATTTTCTTGCAGCTAGCGGATACTTTGTAGACGCAGGAGACTACCGGCAATTAAGTATTTGTAGAGTAGTTGTAGTAGTTGAAGCATTTAGTATATTATAGGAGTGTTTTGCTCACCATAATATCGAGGATCCCAGCTACTGGCAGAATTCTGTTCTCTTCTACACTGCGTCGTTAGTTTAGTTTTCTTTGTTGTAGTTTTATTTAATTTAGTAAGAAATCGTGTACCCGTCAAGCACGTTTCTGGGGACCACTGAGCTTATCGCGAAAAGTTCACGTCCGCCGCTATTTTATTTCAGATTCCTGAGAAAACTAAGAATTGTCTTTTTTAATTTTTTTTTCTTCCTTAATTACTATTCAATTAGTTTTCTTTGTGGCATTTTGCAAGTTGTGTGTTAAACAATAAAACCTTGCTGGCATCCCCAAATTATTAAATTTTACATTATTTAAATCAGCGACCTAAGGGGCAATAGATCCTTTCCAAGAGTTGGGTCCACCTTGCAGCGTGGTAAAAGAGATTTGACACACGAAGATACGTTGGACTTAGAACATCCACGTAGTTGAATCTCCGCAGACACGGTGGCAACACGGCAGCAGCCGCAACCACAGCCGCCCCCACGCAACGACCACCGATTAAACGGATTATGGATTATTATTAGCGGGGGGGGGGGGGGACACTGCGCGACAGTTAGGTAAATAACTATTTTTAACACTTAACACGAGAAACAAAAGTCCATTTATTTTGATTATGTCATCCTTTTCTGTCAAAAAAAAGGTTCCCACTGCTAAAAAGAGAGGCCAACATTGTAAAAAAAAAGGAAGGGTCTCCAAATTAGCTCGATGGACTCGACCATTGACCAATGAGCCCCGTTTTTGGACATCCGGCCAAAAAAAGGGACCATTTTTAGGGAAATATCGGCATGTGTTGCCACTGTCCATTTCTCCTAGATCATTGGTCGGTTCACCTCCAATCCGCTTGCACTTGTCTGTCATGTCAACTTCTAACCTCAAAAACTGTTTTTTTTGGCGCCAAAAACTGTTTTGGTTTTGATCAAGATCGTGGAAATCGTTATGTTCTTTGTTTGGTTAAAGTGAAAGTGCCATTTTTTGTAGTTAAAATTTACTTAATTTGTGTTTATTAATAATTTTTTACTTACTGAATGTTTACAATTGTGGAAGTTATAAAATTCTTTGCTAACTGAAGAGGCCTATCCATTTCCTTTCCTTTCTTTTTATCCTTAAGGAGGAACTAACATGTCTAGAAGGGTATGTAAAAAGCTACTTTATGCTTTATGGTCTGTCATGTAAACCTTAAATTTATTATAACTCCAAAAGTCCAAAACTTGTTTTTAGACTTAGTGCTTTTTGTTTGTAAGCCCACAATGTTATACAAAACAAAAACTATGTTTTATTCAAGATTTAATTCTATGACCATATAAAAATAGATACTTTCTATTACTTTCTACATGGATAATCAGGATAATCTGCTGTTTATGGTATCAGCCAAGTGAAATAAATGTATTCATTAAATGTTTACCCTAATACTCTAAACATTGAAATAATTGCAAAGCTTATTTTGTCATGAGTATTTTCTGTCTATCTTCAAACTTTACTGAAAATCAACAAAATTCTACTTTTGTGAAATAGACTCCAGGTATCTCCTGACAATATCATTAAGCTCAAGTGTCACACACAATAGTTATTATAGATAAGTTTGTAGGGTAGGCACACTTAATATTTGCCATGCCCTGTCTCATTTAGGTATTAGCATCACTCTCTGCTGCCACAATATCACTTTACTTAACCTTGCAGTACCGGTGTTTAGCCTGCACCTGATTAATTTTAACTCTTGAAAAGATTAATATTTGATTAAGTCAACACTCAACACTTAGGATTCTTTATTCAAATAAATGTAAAATTTTCAATAGCATGATGACTCACTTTTATCATGGTTTTTGATAATACATGCATTTCTTGAATAATGGTTTATTCAAAATCTGTCAAAGATCTCAATTAGAGTATTAGGGTAAGGTGTACCTACTTAGTACCTATCATATTTGTAGCAAAATGACATAGACTAAAACTTTGTAAGAATAGTTAGTTATGAAAGTTGAATAGAATTTATTTTCTGTGAGGTATGTTAGTAATAAAAATTTTTAGCTTATCTGCTTTCTATATTTCCAAAATATTGCAGCTGTTAAGAAGGAAACAAACAGAAGCAATTACTCCGAGGGCTAAATCAGCTGATTATATTATTGAGGAACTCTTACATATAAAATAATAAAGTTCATAAAGTCAAGAGTTTTGTTATAACCTTTAACGAGGGTAAATAGCAAGTCTATATATTGATCTTGATATGATAGTAACCTGATCCCTTGATGATTGTAGTAAAGAATCTAGTTAATTTGATATGTAGAATCTAAAAATACTATCAATAATTTAGCTCAAATTCAAAATGAATTATCTTGTGAACCCCTGTTTTGATTTTAGTGCCTTTTGAAGATTTGGAATGGATAAAGATATCTCTTCATTGCTAGCTAAGAGTGGCTGCTAATAATGATTTGCTCTGTAAAATACAGCCTGTTAAGGAAAACAATGCAAAACTTATTATTTACATTTTTGTTTCTTAGTTTTTGTCAATGAGTATCTCAAGGACCATAATATCTCTAGGCCATTTTGGATTTTGTTTGGGATTTTTTTGAATTAACTGCACTAGGATGTGATTTCTTGAATTTAGGTTACTTCTTAATTCGCAGTAATATCAAAAATAATAACAACCGCCTAAAAATGCATGTTTGTCAATTTTACAGGATTTTACTTAGTACCTTGTACATTGAAAGGTAAATCATTAATAGTAGCCACTCATAGCTAACCATGAAGAGAAGGCATATCAATGCAGATCATTAATGAGATAATTGATTTTCTGTTTTACTCAAAATATTGCCATTTTCATCTCCAATCCATTCTATACAGAACTTATCCCTCTTTCATGTTCATCTTTTATAGCCAGCAGATGATTCACCCGCACCAACACCTCGCTCGAACATGTCGTCACCAGCTCAAGATTTGGAACCCTTTGAAGATGAGGGCCTTTTGGGTGACATGGATGCAGACATGGAAGAAGAGGAAGGTGAAGAATTGTTTGGAGATAATATGGAAAAGTATGTTTTATGATTGATCATCTGCAAATTTTTTTTTTTTCCGGGAGTAAAGTTGCTACTTTACTATACCTGTATGGAGGGAGTAAAGTAGCAATTTTATTTGTATTGACGTTGAAATTTTACTAGTGATCTGTGATGTTGTTGTGCAGGGTACATCAAGAGCTGGATGTTTACCTGTGAAGCCATTTTTGAAATTGGAAACACCAAAAATTTGGTTGGCTAGCCACCCTGTCATTTCAAAACATCTATACAAGCTCCAGCATTTGCTAGTAAGAATGCTGATGAATAATGATCTCGTAGGTAGTTTCAAAAATTCGGTAACGTGTTGGGGTACCTTTCCAAGAATGTTTTTCCTACAGGCTGCGAAGTGTATACATTATTTTCATAACGCACAAAGTATCTTGAATCGGGCGTGTCAACCTTTCTTAAAAACATGAACTGTCTACACAATTCTATAAATTGGGCTTTATCCAAATTTTTCACCACAAAATTTCTGTCTATCTTGGTTTTAGTTTCCCTGATGGAGACCAAAAAGTGATCGCCTAGATCTGTCACATCTTCAACCATCATTTGAACTAACTCTTGGGTTCTGCAGGCCCCAGAAATGCCGAAAATAAGTACCATCTACAATGATATATATATTAAAGTATGTTGTAGTAAAGTTTTTATTAAAATGAGAACTATATTTCTTGGACTGTTCGTGAAACCATACCAACAAGGCACTTTCATTTACATTTTCGGCACGCCGATCAGAACACCATTGAAGGAATGTTTCTGATAGATCTTCTTCGACTTTTTGGGCAAGATTTTCTGTAACACATCTTCTGCTGCCTTTTCTATATCAAATCCGCCATTGGAGCACTCCATTTAAAGGACTTGAAATGAAAAATGTAGACTGATTAAACCGAGTTTGCTTTCTAACAGTGTCATAGATTTTAATTAGGGCAAAGCACTTCATTTTTTCATAGCACTTGTATTTTTTTGTTACATTTTGGTTTAGGTATGTGATGTTTTGAATTATTCTCTACAAATTGATTCCAAAAAGTGATTTAGTTGACGGATGTACAAAAAAGTAGGGTGTACTCCACGGTACTTAACTGTAATTACATCCCTCGAGTGGTTGTCCCCGAGGGCGAACAATCTCTACTCTCGAGTGAAATGACTCACTTTGGGCCCTTGTTATATGTTATATGTCTAATATACTATTCTGCACTTTTACGGACACAAGGGAAAATATAAGTTTGTATTATTTACATTTTCATTAGTGATTATCGTGCTATGCCTCACTTGGACCGATACGACGAGAGACTATTAGATGAAGATGATTATGATCCCATGTCAATCGAAGACCGATTGGCTGCGGAAGCAGACCTGAGACAAAGAGATAGAGAACTAGGTATTCTAAGAAGAGACGATCGTGAACTATTTTACGATAAAGAGGATGAAGAAGATCCACGCCATAAGAGGAGGAGAGCTGAGAAAGCCGCTGCTGGTGAACAAGAGGATCAGGTAAATGTTTGCCTATACCTTAATTGACATTAGTAAGTAAAACTCATTTAGTTTATTCAGAAGTGGGGACAAGGTTTTTCTTTTTTTGATATATTATTTTTATTTAGGATATGATCGAATCTATAGAAAACCTTGAGGACACTAAGGGGTACACTATTAAAGATTGGGTTGTCATGGTAGGGCCCAGAACAGAAATTGCCAATCGATTTAAAAATTTTTTGAGAACTTATGTTAACAGTAAAGGACAGTATGTCTATAAGGAAAAGATCCGCAGAATGTGCGAAAATAACCAGGTAAGAAGTATTTATGATTTTTTTGAGTATAGCCATTGAATAATACAAGGTTTTTGCATAACGTACTGTACAACTCGTAATTCTTATTAAAGTCCTTTTTTATAAATTGTCCCATAAACCCTCCACGCCTCTTTGTCTTCAATAAGGCGAAAATTGCACCTGAAGCAATGATATGAAGCCGAGATAATTTTGAAGTTTCCAAATTGTAATTATATTTTGTATATTTTAACTACAGTTTCTGCGAAAAGAGATAGAAAATTCCAATATTTGTTTATTATGCAATGTTTACTTAAAATTAGCTTAACAGTCAGCTCCTTGAATTTGTACAGTATGTTATGCAACAACTTGTATTACAAGTTTTCTCTATTTCCACTTTAGTCGAGCTTCACGGTTGAGTTTCCAAATTTAGCAAACAAAGAACAAGTTCTCGCTTATTTTCTACCTGAGGCGCCGTTTCAAATGTTGGAAATTTTTGATGAAGTTGCGAAAGATATTGTTCTGTCAATGTACCCAAGTTATGATCGTGTGACCAATGAAATTCACATCAGGATTTCGGAATTGCCACTTATTGAGGAGTTAAGGACTTTTAGGTAAGTGTTTAAACCTGTTTCGCATTTGCAATTGACCTTTTTAAGAATCATCGTTTGGGTCTATTCTATTCGTTGCTGATATCGTATTCGGTAGTTTTTGTGGTGACAGGCGTGCTTGTGCAGAGTACACCGTTTTTTTAGTGTTATTTATAATTAGCTGTGAAACAATTTTCACCACTCTAGAGAAAGATGCTCATTCAACTTTCAAGGGTATGTAGATAGACAAACCTACCAACTTTAACATGCGTTGCGTCCCAATTCAAATTAGAATTACTGAAACTGCACTGCACAAATCTACTTTTGTGATAAAAGATCTCTGCTCGTTATCTGTTTCTTAACATTGCACAACTGGAAATTCACAAAGTCGGCTGAATTTGGAGTGGTATTCTTTCCTACAGGGTGTCCCGAAATTAGTTGGCCAAACTTAAACAGGGCATTCTCTTAAACAGCTTCTCTAGCGGAGCTGCTTAAGAGAACTTTATAATTACATTACATAATTACAGTTGTTTCTGTAATTTAGCAATGTTTTCATGGTGAAGCCGAGAATCGAAGTTGTAAAAATATAAATGAGGGTCTTATCCTTGAGCTGGATAATACCCTCAAGCAGCCCAACATACAATTGTTCCAAAGACGGCAAACATGGCCTCACTAGCTTTAACGAGTCTTTCAGTAATTTTACCTAATGTTGGTGGCAAGGAAATGGGTTTGTAATTTGAAGGGCTGTGCCCTATCGCTCTTCTTACAAGTAATTCTGTTGCTGATTTCAAAAAATGAGAGAATTGGGCGTGAATAATGAAAGAATTGAACGCATTCGACCTGGCAGTAACCTCCACATACCGAAGACGTTCAAGCACACTGAATGAAATTTCATTCCATGCTGTGGTATTTTTTCTTTATTTTAGTAAAAACCGATCTCAGTTTATGAGCACCTACAGGGAGGGAATAGAAGGATTCATCAACTTTGTTAGCGAACACATTTATTAGGGGATCAGTGCAACAACCTTCTGCTGACCCCTACAGACACTTCTGGCGATGGAACATAAAAATGTATTTATTTCGCCAGCCGATAAGATGACATCTGCTGAATAAATTTTCCCCTGACTTCCGTGAGCTAGTTAATGATGCACCACAACTCTCTGTGTATTTCAAGCTTTATTAATTCCATCATAGTACTACTGCTTCTTTCCAATTCCAATCAAGTGTAGATTAACCTTTATTTAGAGTAGTAAGAATTGAAAATATTGTGATTTGGAAAGTACTCTCTAGAATTGTGCAAACATCTCATATTATCTGAGGAAACCCTGAAGCCTAAAGTAACCTATGGCTGTATTTTACAGTAATCTGCATTATTTCTCCTTAGACCGGGCAATGACGTTGATGTTGGACTAGGGCAATATCGTTAGTTCAACAAAAAGCCACAGATGGCGCCACCGGGAGACTTCTGGGTGCTACTGTGAAACGTGTTTTGAGTACCGAAAGTTCCGCAATATATTTACCGGGTGTCCAGCAGAACCCTGGACATAGGAGATTAACATGGGAAATCGGTTTTTATTTTTTTGCGCCTGTACGGTTGATTTAATTGAAAAACTTTTAAGAGTAAAGTTGTAGAGTTTATGGTCAGCTATCATCCCGTAATTTTTTCAATACCTCAGTTTTGGCCGTTTTTTTGTAAAACGCCTCGAAAAGTGCAAGAATTTGAATTTGGCGCGTCACCCCCGCCATGCATGTGCAATGTCGCCAACATAATAATTTCTTATGTCAGAGTCAGATCCGATTTTCCTTTCTTATTTCTTTAGAGGGACTATCATGTCGTAATTAACGTGATTATGCATTGAAAATATGTTGGCGACACTGCACATTCATGGCGGGGGTGACGCGCCAAATACGAATTTTTGCACTTTTCGAGGCGTTTTTCCAAAAAACGGCCAAAGTGGGGGTATTGAAAAAATTACAGGATGATAGCTGACCATAAGTTCTACAACTTTACTCTTAAACGTTTTTCAATCAAATCAACCGCACAGGCGCAAAAAAATAAAAACTCATTTCCCATGTTAATCTCCTATGTCCAGGGTTCTGCTGGACACCCGGTATTTATATTTATACTGTAAATTTCTTGAGTGTTATGCAGGGTGACAAAGAGATTGATACAAAAATGTTTGGTTTAACTTTTGACAACATAGGAGCACGTTTTTTAAACTTGTTTTCATGACGTATTGCACCTGTGGATAGTACCTCTAGACGTTTTTAGCAGATTTTTTATTAAGGCTCTAGAACGAAAGTTACCGGGGGTTTTTAAAAAGTGCTGAATTTTTGAATAAGACTTACACAATCATCTGTCTGGATCATCCAGGTTCGGCTATTTTCGTCCTAATCACCGCTCTGTAGCCAGGGGATCTTTTGCCTATAACTGTGCCACAGTTGAAATGTACCCGATCATATGTACAGGCTTAAAAAAAATCTATAGTTTGAGTCATCAGCAGAGAATATTGCTGGACCAATTGACGGTGGGTTAAACTTGTTCACTTCCTCTTAAAAACAATTTGTTCTCCTACTTAGTACTTCGACTCGTTTTTGATAGGATTCTTATTAAAGATTAGAAAAGAAATTACATGGGTTTTTCCAAAAATTGGTACATTTTGGAGAAAATTTTATCAATTAACTGTTTTTGCCAGTTGGATCCAATAGCTCTTCATAAGTAATTCTATCCTCTATAAATTACATTTCGAATTTGGCATTCATCATTGGAATAACGCCAATCGTTGATTGTGTCAGTTAAATCAAATCCATCATAAACTTACAAACTTTCTATCCCACACAGGGTGGATACCTGTCATATTAAATGTGTCGGTAGATTTTTCTCTTTCACTATTTACAACTTTTTTCTTTGTTTAGTACCTCGCCATGCTGGATATGTTATTGAAGTTCTAGGAAAAAATTACAATAATTAAATTTATATTCACAATGTAAATATACAATACGTTAATAAACAATTTTATTCTTCCCAAAATAGAAAATAAGAAAAATTCTTGCAACATCTCCAGAGAAAGCGCTTGGTTTCAACAAATCTAACGCAAGAACATTTATTAATACCATGTTGGTCATCCGCGTACGCGATGCAATTCTTGCACTCTTCTTGGCATACTGTCCACCAAGTTTGCTAAAAATTCTTAGGGAATAGATTCCCATTCTACTCCAAACCTATTCTATCACATCCATATCTGGCGACCTTGCAGGCCAATTCATACGCTCAATATTATTTTCCCGCAAAACTTCTTGAACGATTTGTGCTCTATGTGGACCAACATTATCGTCTATAAAAACAAAATCGTTGCCGAAGTTCTTTGCAAACGGTACTACAATTTTATTCACACATAATTCTCGATATTGGACTGCATTCATCGTTTCTTCAATCAAAATAATTAAATCCGTTTTCCCATTCCTCATCGCTCCACCCAAAACAGTCACTCCTCCTCCATTAAGCGGTACCCTAGCATTCATATGTTCCTCAAGATAACGTTCATTCATCTGCATCCACACTTAAATTCGTCCGTCCGTCTGATACAAATTAAATCTGCACAATTGCCATATTAAAAGTTTAAAAAAGGAGATGATACAAAAAAAAATATTAAAAATATCAGTTGACCTCCACTCCCCCTACTGCGACGACTATGATTACAATTAAAAAATAATTTTTGCATCATGATTATATGTACGGAAAAGCGTCCAAGTTAGACGCAAGACCTATTTTTCAAGAACCCTCGATGGGAAGAAAAAGTACTCAAAATAGCCACATTACTAAACTTTTGGATCCTATTATGTACTGTGAGCTCTTTTGTTGGATACAGCTGAGTCGAATAGCTTGACAAATATTTACTGCACTGATCAGAAATTAACAACGTTTTACCCTTAGACCGGTCTTCCTGAAGACTTTTTCGACGACTTCTATAAAGAGTTTTAGCGTAGCCCACAATAAGATCAAGCCACTTAATTGTGACTGAACTACTGCTTCGGAAATCTAGAGATGATGCACATAATGGGCAGGGGCTTGCAAAAGCCAATAGCTTGGTCAGAGCCCCAGAAAACGGCCTTATGACACAAACACACACACACACGCTCCAATCACTGTTTGCAGCAAGGCAAAATATATATGCAGTTCTGCTGGACGCTCTGCAACTACGAGTTGCAAATAAATATGAAGAAACCGTGTTCTAGGCCCAGCTAAGGCTAAGGCAACCAAATGAAGTGAATCTTTGCAAGAACTCAAATTCGAGGCAGACATAGATTAACTAATTTACCTGGCATAACCCTCAGGTCTTGAGGGTTTCCTTGAACAGGTAGCCGCCCAAAAGAATCATGGAGGGAATTTGGGAGTCTGATATGAGACACTCTTTATGCAAAGCTCAGGGCAAAATAAAAAATTGGAAAGACAAACTCGTTACAGCAGCTTGACGTATTAAGCAACAGAAGGAGAAGTGGCGACTGTAGGAACAGCCAGGTAAGCTTAACAGATAAGTCAATCCTATAGAGAAACCGATCTTACCATAGTGATTTGGGGAAAACACTGAGGTTCAACGTAAAACGATAGTTGCCAATCAGGAGATCAATGACAAATTTATTTTGGAAATAGATCTGATGAATAAATGAATCTGAAAAAATGGCAATTAACGAAGGTCCCTCTGGCTAAACAACAGGTACTATTAGGTAATAATTTACTAAATGAAATTTTAAATATAGATATCCTCATAGAATAATCATCTAGTCCATGCTCGTCCCTTGTGGTTCTTGTTAAGAAAGATAGTTTAACAAAGGTTGGTGTCAATTACAGGAGTCTTAGCAATAAGACCACCAAAGAACAGTTTTCCATTAAACCATGTAAGCTTGCTTCTGAAGACAACAAAATAATGCATTTTCTGCGGGTTCTGGATTATATCAGTTTATTGTTATGCCTTTCAGACTGTGCATTGTGCAATCTTCCATCAACTTGAGATCGACTGATGGATTTGGAAAAATTATCTTGCTGACGTGATGACACATCATGTGAAGAAATTTTGACAAATATTTGGAAAGCTTAAGAGCGATATTTGGCAAGTTACAGAATGGACATCTAAAGTGAAACTACAAGAAGTGCAGCCTGTTAAGAAAGCAAGTCGAGTACTTGGGGTCAGAGGGACGGTTTTAATGCCGCGTTTTGCCAGTAGAACAGGTGCCAGACGGCCCTCTGTTCTAGTCCAATCTTAACTTAACCTATAGAGGAAAAACTTGGTTTTGAACGGGGATACAGGCGACTGTGGTATATTCTATCTGTAGGAGTAAGCCGGAAAGGAACTACTACGACACTAGAAAAGAGATATTTTTAAGGCAATCGAGCATTGCCATCACTATACGGAAAAAGGTCCATGGTTGAAAAATCATAAAAAAATGTCGAAGGACCATCTTTAAAGAGCTCTAGCAGGCATTTTTTACTAAGAAACTTTGTATACAGAGTGTCCTAGTTTTTACGATCAGGACTTCAGGAGTAAAGAAAAGATTCGAGACAATTCTTTCATATAAACCTAAGTTTAAAAAAATGGACGTGTTTATTTTTCAACATTCATTTTTTTTTAAACATCAAAACTTTTATGTAACGTTACCCAATACTCATATTTTCGCCAGTGGCGGATCCTGAGACTAGAGCGTACACAGTCTTATGACAAATTATTATAATATTCCGTACATGAAATTTGGCTTGAGACAGTTTGACATATCTCAAACAAAAAAAACACTAATACATTTTTCAGAAAGCCTCATCATTACATGTGCAGATAGATTCTAATCATTGTCTGCAGCAGAGCCAAATAATTATACAGCTCTGCCACACTCTCTGCAACTATGATTTGGAAGAAAACATGAAGAAAGCGTGTTTCAGACCCAGCTAGGGATAACACAGAAAATTAAGGGCTGCCTTATGCTTAGCCATAGACAGGCTCCTTCCTGCATCTTGCATACCTCTCAGCTTCTGAGAGACAGAATAACTATCGATGCACAAGCAGACGTGGCCATTGTATAGCTAGGTAAGCTTAGAACCTGTACCAACTTAACCCTATGACATTAAAATCAGTCCTATAGACGGTGAGGTCGATATTACAATAGTGACTTGGGAAAAACTTTAGGTTTAAGGTGAAACATATGTGCAAAATAATGAACAGTTTACATTTCTCTGATCAATATGGAAGATGGACACCCAATACTGCAACATTAACAGCAGCTCCCTCCGGCTAAACAACAAGAAGTTTACTGATTGAAATGCTACAAAAGGGCATCATAAAAGAATCGCCTAATCCATGGTCGTCGCCTGAGGATCTTGTTAAGAAAAAAAGGATAATTTAACACGGTGCTGTGTCGTCTACAGGAAACTACATGGTGTGACCAAGAAAGGCAGCCGCCAATTTCCGCTAATAGAAGACAATTTATCAACTTAATCAGGATTAAAGTGGTTCTCCACTTTAATCTGACTTATAAAAAGACTACAGGCAAGTAAAAATTGCTCCTGAGGACCAAGAAAATACAGCATTTTCTTTGTCTTTATGCTGATTGCTACGTCTTTTAGGTTGTGCACTGTGCAAGGTTCCATCAACTTTCAAGCAACGATGCACTTGAAAAATCTGTCTTGTTAACTGATAACATAATTGTCTTGGAGACGAACATTTCGAAAACTTAATAGTGAACTCAGAACCAGGCATTAAAGCGAGCCAAAGGGATTGTTGTAATACCTGGCCTGGCCAGCTAGAGAAAACAAACATGAGACCAGAAGTTTTTGGGACTATTTACATCCTACAAAAGATTTGTAGAGGCGTTAGTCGACATCGCAAAATCGCTGCACACACTAAAGGAAAGAAACCAATATTCTTGTTGAGCTACGATTGTAGTCAAGCCTTAAAGCGGCCCTCATCCGTAAACATACACCTACTCTATTTTGCTATTCCCCAAAAGATATGGGTTTGAGCCCATAGCCTTTTAGCAAGCCGGTGGGCTGGTAGCAAGGAAGGGTAAGCAGCACGTCTTCTTGCTTTTAAACCCCGTTCGTGTAGCCTTCTCCGTACTGTGGCCACCGAAATTGCTGTTCCTGTAACGTAAGTCCGCGGTTAATTGAGTTGCATTTTTCCATCTTCTGCGAAAAACAGATATCAATAAATGGCGGTCAGCTTTTCTTGTTATGACTCTCCTTCTTCCACTGTGCCTTTTTTTTCTGTAGGACGGACTACCATAAAGGATATATCGACGAACTGTTCTGCTGACAGTGTATTTCTTGGTTCCGATAAAATCGGCTATACGCTCGAAACTTAAAGCTCGTTGGTGCAGGTTTTCTAATATAAATAACAAAATTGAGGTATGTAACTTTACGATATTTTGCAATTCGTTTGGTGATAGCATTTTTACTTTAAATCAATTTTTGTAATTTTTTTTGCTCACTTTACCACGATAATAGATTTCAAAAGCTTGATTTAAAAGGGAATAAGGTAGTGGAGGGTAATAAGGCCCGCCGGAAAATAAGGCCCATGTTCAAATTTCCCGCTATAGAGAAACTTCTGCCAATATCAACGATCGCATATGTTTCATTCCATTGTGTAAAGCGCCGTAGGGGTGAAAGAACGTTAAACGCACGTGGTTCCTAGTAGCTTGGAGAAATATATTGTAATAAGTGTGTGTGTTATAAGATTTCTTTAAAAGGTAAGCAATTTGTTGGGCCGATTTTAATATTATGAACTCTGATAGTTGAGTTAGTTGAAAACTATAAGTACTTAGCTTTAAATAGGATTTTGCAAAAAGTTACGTTATACGTGTATCTTCAGTTAGTGGCCATTTATTATCATCGATTTATGTCGGAAATTAAAGCCCGGGCCGTAATATCAAATTTTTCTGTAGTGGGCTTTATAATCCGGTTTGATTTTAAGATGAATACATTTGTTCCAAAGTGTATCGACTGAACGAATCTCTTATAATGCGTGCCTTCGGTTAATATGGCCCGGCAGGGCAAGTAAACTGGGCTTTATTTTCCGACATAAAAAACGATGTAGAGGGCTTTATTTCAAGAATAAAATTCTAACAAAATATTAAGTTTACAAGTTGAACTTTTAAGAATTTTGATTATAATTCAGGTAATTATAAAATAATATTTTGTAGATGAGTAAACCAAAACTCAGAGGTCTTCGAGCCAACTGGAACCAGGAAATGATGGAAGAAGCTTTACATTTATTAAGAAATGGCCACTCACAAAGATATGTGGAACAACATTGCGGAATTCCACGTCGGACACTTAGAGCTCATTTTAAAACGGGATCAACTGTTAGACAACTTGGCCGAAAACCGCTTTTAACTACCGAACAGGAACAGGAGCTGGAGGACAGAATTATTAGATTGGCAAATATAGGCTTACCACTAACTCCTAAAACTTTACGAAGAAGCGCTTTTAAGTTTATAGAATTAAATAGATTAAATAGAAGTCCCAGTAAATTAAACAGGAATCGAAAACTTGCTGGCAAAGACTGGTATGCAGCATTTCTTAAGAGGCACCCTCGTTTAAGCAAGCGAAAAGCCCAATCAATGAATCCGGCAAGATCCCAAAAACTTAATCGTTTCATTGTAGACGATAAGTGTGAATTACGCTACAGTCCTGAGAGGATTTTTAATATGGACGAAAAGGGTTGTCGCTACATCACCAGCAATCGGTAATAGCCCTGAAAGGGGCGAAACGGGTACATCTAATTTCACATGAGCACGCGGAAAATGTTACAATCGTGGCTTGCGTTAACGCCCTTGGGAATGCAATACCGCCCATGATACTTTTTAAAGGGGTTCGTTTAAAACCGACCTTTTTTTTGCTCGTGGCTCGATCATTTCGCCTGTTACAAACCAAAAGGTAAGGTGATGTTAATTTTTGATGGAGCCGCCTCACATTTAGATGTTACGATAGCAGAGAAAGCTGAACAACATGACATTGAACTTCTGTGTCTCCCTAGCAACACCACACACGAACTGCAACCATTAGACAAAGCAGTATTTCGTTCTTTTGAACATTTTTGGGATGAAGAACTTTTAAATTATTGGGAGCAACATCCAGATCGACGTTTGAACAAAGAAAGATACTCCGATGTCTTCACACCAGTTTGGGAAAAATGCATGAGCGTGTCTAACATTATAAGTGGATTTCGAGCCACGGGGATTTACCCTCTTAATCCAAACATCATCCCAGAAGTCGCATTTGCACCTTCAGAAGTGTCAAGAAGAGAGATGGATAATAAGCTAGAATCATCCGATGAAGAAGACAACTTGCCATTATCACAGTTGGTAAGCAAAATGGCAAACAATCCGCCAGATGTAATCACAGAAATTCAATCGATACCTTTGCGAGTGACAGCTGCAATAAAATCACCAAACCCTCCAAATAGTTCGCTCATTTCGAAACATTCCATCAAGTCTGCACCTTTAAAGGGACGTTCTGATGGCTCAACACAAGAAGAAACATTCAGTAAAATTTTAAAAACCCCCGATATGTGCTCAAAAAGACAAGGCCTAAGATGAAAAGCTTTAAACTACACTGCACAACATGTAACCAAAAATTTGTTTATTGAGTCAACTGGTCAAACTGCAGAACCAAGACCATCGTCAAAAAATACCAAAAGCAAGTTACCAACAGCAAAAAAGAAAAGTGAGTTAGCTGAATCCTGGCTGTGCATTATATGCGATGAAGACTTTCAAGCGGACATGCGTGCATGTTCTCGCTGCAACTCTTGGGTTCATGAGGAATGTGTAGGATTAACAAAAGAGGACACTGATACATTTGTATGCCCAAATTGTGACGATTAAACTTTCTATGTGGTGGGCCTTATTTTCGGTCCGTGCGTAAAATAAAGCCCATCAATCTTTTTTTTTTTAATTGCTGTAACAAATAAACGTTTCCTCTCTTTCTTTATCAAACTTTGTTTCTGTATTGCCTAGTGTGTTCTAATGCTTATGTTATTTTTAATATTGGAATATATTTTTATTTTTGAACATTATTTAATGTTTTGTATTAGATGGGCCTTATTACCCTCCACTACCTTATCTGTCAGACAGATGTTGCTAGAATTGTTATTTTCTATTTTGGGAAGAATACAATTGTTATTCGCGTATTCTGTACTTACGTTGTGAATATAAATTTAATTATTGCAATTTTCTACCAAATATAGATGTTTTTGAAAAGCCCCTGTAATTTTTTCCTAGAGCTTCAATAACAAATCCAGCATAGCGAGGTACTAAACAAAGGAAAAAGTTGTAAATAGTGAAAGGCAAAAACCTTCCGATACATTTAATATGACAGGTATCCACCCTGTGTTGATAGAGAGTTTGCAAGTTTAAGATTGATTTGATTTAACTGATACCATCAACGATGGGCGTTATTCCAATGATGAATGCCAAATTCGAAATGTGGTTTATACAGGGTAGAATTACTAATGAAGATCTATTGGACTCAACTTGCAAAAACAGTTAATTGTTCAAATTTTCTCCAAAATGTACCACTTTCAGAAGAACCCCTATAATTTCTTTTCTAGATCTTTAAAGAGGAAGTGAACAAGTTTAACCCACCGTCAATTGGCCAGCAATATTATCTGCTGATGATTCAAATTACAGATTTTTTTTGAAGCCTGTATATATGATCGGGTTCATTTCAACTGTGGCACAGTTATAGGCAAAACAAACCCTGGCTACAGAGCGGTGAGTAGGAAGAAAACCCCCTGTAACTTTCGTTCTAAAGTCTTAATAAAAAATCTGCCGAAAACGTCTAGAGGTACTATCCGAAGTTACAATACTTGATAAAAACAAGTTTAAAAACGTGCTTCTATCAATGTTGTCAAGCGTTAAACTTTAATATTTTTGTATCGCTCTTTTCGTCACCCTGTGTAACACCCATGAAATTTACTGTTGTAAAAAAAGTAACATCATCGCCGATTCTACAAGAGACAACCTTTCCGTAGATATGTAAGCCGTTTAAATTGGACGGCGCAAACGGGGTCTATAGCGATGCAAAAATTACCAAAAAAAAATGCCTTTGCGTTTAATTTGACGCGCAGTTACTTAGCGTCAACATGTTGGTGTGTGAAGGGAACTTTAAGTCTCGAATAATGAGACTGCAACGTGATGGTAGTTACTTCTTCGAGGTAGAAATAGAGGAACTAACACCTTGATTGAACAGCACTCAATCTCTTGCACAAAAATTTTGAATCCGATGTGAAACAGATATTCTGTGGCACCCTTTACTTGTCTAAATCTGGTAATTGGAAGCCGAGAAACTATATTTTGAATTTTTGTATTCTGCCTGCTTCAGTTATTTTGTAAATTTTCTAAAAACAGTACGTACTTTTTAGAAAACTGCACGTCAATCAACTGGTCAGGACTATCGGAGTGGTTACAGCGACGACTGGTGTTTTACCACAGTTGTCTCTGATCAAATTCGATTGCAACCGGTGCGGGTTCGTACTGGGACCATTTACTCAAACTCAGGACATGGAGGTTCACCCGAATTCTTGTCCAGAGTGTCAAAGCAATGGACCTTTCTCGGTAAGTCCTCTGAAAGGGTTATTGGAGACCGTTTGATGCAAATTGGTATTTTTACCTTGCATTGCAGATAAACATGGAGCAAACCGTCTACCGAAATTATCAAAAAATCACATTACAAGAATCTCCGGGGCGAATTCCTGCCGGTCGGGTGCCCCGTTCCAAAGAATGCATATTGTTGGCGGACTTGTGCGATAGATGTAAACCAGGGGATGAAGTAGATATTACCGGAATTTACACCAATAGTTACGACGGATCTTTGAACGTTGATAACGGATTTCCGGTGTTTTCCACGGTTATATTCGCCAATCATTTGGTGGTAAAAGACTGCAAGCAGATCGTGCAGTCGCTGACCGATGATGATATTAGCACCATCATTAAAATGAGCAAAGATCATAGGATTGCAGATAGAATTATTGCCTCTATTGCGCCTTCTATTTTTGGACACGACTACATCAAAAGGGCGTTGGCTTTGACTTTGTTTGGAGGAGAGTCGAAAAATCCTGGTAAGACTTGTGCATTTTATTTATTTTGTGATTCGTTGGCCAACAAAAATAGTTACGAGAGAATGTAGTTAAGAATTTAGCAATGTTTGTCTCATTTATCGCAACCCATTGAAAAAAATAACACTACTCCGAGAATTGGGTGACTCAAACCTATTGGCGAGTAGTTTAACTAAGCGAGTGTAATGTAAATAAACCATACTCAAACGTGTCCACCTTTACCATTTTTTTATGGTTCGCATACATTTGCAAATTTTTGCAAAATTCTGTCAATATTACGTTCAATTTTATTTTCTAATTTATTCAATGTAGCTCTTACTTCCAATACTCCTACCAACGTATACAAGGTGAGTTTTATTTCGTTTTTAGTATACGGATTTCTGGAACTCTAGCAGATACAAGAGAGTTTAAATGGGCAAAGGTGTTGTTGGGAAAACCCAACATAAGAAGGAATTTATAAACTCATTTAAAACGATTTTAAATAGTAAACATCCCAAATTAACCGTCTGTTTCGATGCGGCAATAAATCGTGCGGCAGTCTTCAGATTCAAAGAACACCGGCGTAATAAAATCTAAAAATAATAGCCCAGACCGCAGTTTTATTATCCTAGATAATGAGGGCGGACTGCCTTTGTGGGTTCCTCAGCCGCTGTGCAGCGCCGAGACGGCTTAATGGTTGCGTCGCTCGATATGATTGGCTGATGCCTGAACATATAAAATTTCGTTCACCTCACCCTGACAACAGGGAGTTCAGCTTTAGTTTTCGTAGGGGAAAGATCGCTGTCTCCGGGCCGGAAATATATCGATCGAAAAGTAGGTCAGCAAGTTGGCTGTAAGTTCGATAAAGTGACCGTTTGGGCTTAATTGCAGTCTCGGGTACTGGATTAAGTGTATTTCTGTTACAGCTCATTCTCGATGATGTGCAGATTCTCTTCTCGTGTTTTGCAATTGATAAACGTGTTTTTGATTAGTTTGTCTCTGATTCTGCTCATAAATCTGTTGTATGTGATGCAGAGCTCTTTTATCGTGTTGTACAGTTAGTTGTCGTGAATTGATTGCACTATATAGTGTTTCCCTCTCTGTGTCTCCAAAGAAAGTGTAGTTATTGCCACACAACTGCACTATCCTCTATTCTGGACAATCACAATTCAAGATAAGTAATCCAAAGAGACCTTCTCGTGTATGTTGTGCATTAAAGAGACTTTAAGTGCTTTAGTCAGACATTACTCTGTAATCAGAGTCAATAAGTAACAAACAAATTTTGCGTTGTTTTGTGGCGTATCATGTGTTTTGTGATTGTTCTTTGGATGAACCCGGTGCAAAAAGGTTCTGGGTTTGAACAGCAAGTACATCCATCCATACAATATTAAGTGGTAAAGATTGCATTGCGTTGCCCTCTTTGCTTATTGTTTATATCTGCATAAACGGTATACAGTGCTAGTATATATTTATCTGTTGTTTAAACGGTATACCTACTGCTAGTGTGTATTCATTTGCTTAAATGGTACATGTAGGTGCTTGGCGGTATCATAACTTAGTTGTAAGAATTTCATTTAGTTTATTATTGCTGACTCGTGTCAACTGGTTTATTGATGTAATAAATACCAATTATTAGTAGTGTAGCCTATCTTATTTATCATGGTGTTTTCCATGTGGTCCTTCGAAAAACAATAATAAGCTTCCAGCGCCATATGCTTTATATCCGTTAGGAAATCAACAAGTGGTATGAAACCTTTTTTGAAAGAAGTGTTCCCGCCAGGTGTCTTGTTCTATAGGCTCTCAAATATAAAATTAATAGCGATTTACAGTTTAAATAAATCTGAGGACATGCACACCTTTCGTTATTGATATATGGGAACAAAAAATTTGACCTTATTGCCTGGCATTGTTTAAGCGAAATTAATTAGAAACAATAAACTTTCATCACCGGGCCTTCATAAAAGATGTCTCTTTGCGATCGTGACTGGTCTTTTTCGATTTTTAGACCGACACCTGTCATACTGGTTAAAAATTAGTAGGAGAATCAAACTATTAATAAAAACATTAGTCATCAAAAAAACTCTATTGTAAATCAATAAAGTATTGTTGCGAACTCGGGGTTCAATAATTCCAGTGTAACGATTTAACACGAAAACACTATTTATTTATTTATCAAATACACACGACTACTAAATAACTCACTACTTAACACTTTATAGCCTTCTATTATCGCTTCGTAACTTTAGCTTACTTATAGCTCGCTTAAAATAAGACTACTCTACTCGGGCGCTCTATGCGCCTTTTATATACAATCCTAAAATTACAGAAAAACCTAGAAAGTTCTTTATAAGAATTCTTGAATAATCTCATATAAAAAAACGGTTGTAAACAACTGCCTTCTAGATTAAGCCAGACGAGCAATAAATCACTCGTGTCAGCCATGACGCAGCGCGGATAGGTCGCGAAGCTCCACCAACCAACACGCTCCCATGCGTTGCCCCGCCTCCCATGCGGCGTTGCTGCGATCGTAACATTGCCCTCCTCCTAAGTCTGTTCGTCCCGAACAGATAGAGTTCCATGGTATCGTGCTAATCGATCCAAATGAACGACCTTCATCTTTGACCTAGGGGTCCGCTGGATCCTATACACCACATCATTAATCTTCTTTATAATTGTATAAGGTCCTTCCCAATTTTGGCTAAGTTTGGGCGACTTCCCCACCTTTCGCCTCGGATTGTATAGCCACACCAAATCACCATTCTGGAAGCCGCGGGAGTTAGCTAGTAAGTCATATCTTGCTTTGGCTCGATCACTGGATATCCGCAGTTTATTCCTGACTTGCTCATGAACATTGTTCAGCCTCTCCTTAAGCTCCTCCACAAAATTCTCAGAGCTGAGCGACTCTTTTTCTGGTGTTCCATACATCAAATCCGCAGGAAGCCTCATTTCCCTCCCGAACATCACTTTCGCCGGAGTATAACCAGTGGCTTCATGCGTAGAGCCTCGATATGCCATCAACATGAGAGGTAGATGTTGGTCCCAATCACGCTGATGATCTGCCACCATTTTAGACAGGTAATGTTCCATGGTCCGATTAAATCTCTCTACCATCCCATCCGACTGTGGATGCAAAGGAGTTGTCCTGGTCTTGCGAATTCCGAGAAGTTCCATGACCTTCTGGAAAACAGCCGATTCAAAATTTCGGCCCTGATCAGAATGAAGTTCGAGAGGGACTCCAAATCTGCAGAACATTTCATTTACTAGCACCGTTGCCACAGTCGTTGCTTCTTGATTAGGCAGGGCGTATGCTTCAGGCCATTTAGTGAAGTAATCCATGGCGACCAAGATGTATTTATTGCCCGACTCAGTCTGAGGAAACGGTCCCGCGACATCAATTGCTACCCTCTCGAATGGAGCACCTACAGTGTACTGCACCATTCGGCCGCGTGATCTTGTTCGAGGTCCTTTTGTGGCACAACAAACTTCGCACTTGCGGCACCAAGATTCGACGTCTTTATGATAATTCACCCAGTAGAACCGCTCTTTAATTTTGGCCAAGGTTTTATTGACCCCAAAATGACCTCCACTGGTTCCGTCGTGCATTTCCTGTAGTACGTCCGATTTTCTGCTTCCAGGAACAACCAACTGACTGACTACGGTCTTGCCATCCGGACTCTCCCACGCTCTCTTCAGTAATCCATTTTCTATTTTAAGAGAGTGCCACTGGGCCCATAGCGCCTTCAGGTTTGGACTTTTACCAGCGATTTGTTGCCATTCTGGTCTCTTGTCGTCAGTCTTAGCCAAGAGTATGGGTCCAATATCTGGATCATTCAATTGTTCTTCTCGAAACGTCTGTGCGGTCCAGCCATCGTTTATTTCCACCGACGTTCTTCTTACAGAAGGAAGTCCCTCACGCTGCTCAGTTCTTCGACGATGCTGACTATCTTCTTTACATGGCCGTCTGGACAACGCATACGGGGACTAGGCATTTTCGTGAGACCTTCCTGGTCGATGTTCAATTTGGATCTTCTGTTCCTTAATGCGTCCGGCCTCTGTAACACTTTTACCACCCAAATTATTGCCTTGACTTGATTGGTTGACTTGACTGATCCTGGGGGTCTTAACGGCCTCGGTCAATTGCCCCCTTACATTAACAGGAATTGGACTTTCCTGAATTCTAGGGCGGTCTTGTTTGTCGCTCGATCTTCTAAACAACGGCGACGGACTTCTTGCCCTATTACGGCAGTTACTCTTGACGTGACCCAGTTTACCGCAGTTAAAACATTTTATGCCCCGACTGCCTGTTGATCGGGGAGTTCTTTCTAACAGGGCTTGCAAATTGACTGCCATATCCTTCATCGCTTTATGTAAACTGGCCATGGATTCAGCCATAGACGTATTCTTCTTGTCACCGCAAGTTGCCACTCTTACACTTGCAGAAGAACTAGATGACACCCGTGACGCCTCGAATTCCAGGGCCCGAACTAGTGCCTCGCTGACATCCTTGGGCCTTACAAGACGTAAGTGGTATCTCATGTCACTATCGCGAACTCCCTCAATGAACCTTTCGGCGGCAAATTGCATTTGAAAAGATTCAGGGGCCGATGGATATGCCAAGTGAATGAGTCTGTCTATGTCCGCTTCAAATTCTTGTAAGGATTCACCTGACTTTTGCTGTCTCATCCTCAGCTGGGCTTGGAACACGGTTTCTTTGTGCTCGTTTCCAAATCGTAGTTGCAGAGAGTGTACTAAAACGGCATAATTACTTTGATCCGCTGCCGACAGAGATTGGAGTAACTCAGCCGCTTTTCCACGAAGTGCTACCACTAATGATGTAGCTTTCTGGGGCTCGGACCAGCCATTAGCTTTTGCAGCTGCCTCAAATTGGGTTTTATAGATTTCCCAGGCCGTAGTAGGTACCGTCATAATCAGGAGGCTTAATTTTAGCGTTGGCTGTGCTAAAACTCTCTGTAGACACGTTGTCGTCCTCAAGTTGTTCCCGGAATTTCTTTTCTAGCTCGAGAACCCTCTGGTTGACAGCTTCGAGTCCTTCGTTAACGGATTCATTAACGGATTGCATTATTCTTTCTTGCAACTGTTGCTCCCTGACTGCGAGATGGCTCATTAATTCTTCTTTGAATTGTTGATGACGTCGCTCTTGCACTTGATCACGTTTTTCCTGCTCTTCATTTTGTTCTAGATAACGGCGCTCCTGAATTTGATCACGTTTTTCCAGCTCTTCCTCCTGCTCTAGTTAACGTCGCTCCTGTACTTGATCACGTCTTTCTTGTTCTTCTTTTTGTTCTTTATAACGTTTTTCCTGCTCCTCTTTTTGTTCCTTGTAACGTTTTTCCTGCTCCTCTTTTTGTTCCTTGTAACGTTTTTCCTGCTCTTCTTTCTGTTGTTGCATAAGGGACAGCAGGGCGGCAAGTTGATCCTCCATCGCTTGATGCTGGCTTCTGGTCACTGGCATAAACACGTAATGTCCGGCAATGAAGCACTCACTTACAGTTCAGCAATATTAGTCCTCAAATTCCCACTGGAATCCCACTTCTGACACCACTTGTTGCGAACTCGGGGTTCAATAATTCCAGTGTAACGATTTAACACGAAAACACTATTTATTTATTTATCAAATACACACGACTACTAAATAACTCACTACTTAACACTTTATAGCCTTCTATTATCGCTTCGTAACTTTAGCTTACTTATAGCTCGCTTAAAATAAGACTACTCTACTCGGGCGCTCTATGCGCCTTTTATATACAATCCTAAAATTACAGAAAAACCTAGAAAGTTCTTTATAAGAATTCTTGAATAATCTCATATAAAAAAACGGTTGTAAACAACTGCCTTCTAGATTAAGCCAGACGAGCAATAAATCACTCGTGTCAGCCATGACGCAGCGCGGATAGGTCGCGAAGCTCCACCAACCAACACGCTCCCATGCGTTGCCCCGCCTCCCATGCGGCGTTGCTGCGATCGTAACAGTATGAAACGCTGTTTACATTGTTATGCGCAAAGAATGTGCTTAAGCAACCATTTTGTTTGGAGAAGGTTTTTTTCACACCAGGTTTTTCATAATTTTCTTATTTTTCTAGTATTGTAATTAATTGTTCTTCATTTTCAAGTCAATACCCGCTGAGAACATGTTATTCTTTAAAGCAGAGTTTTTCCGCTTTGAAAGGGAATACTAAAGTGTCTTAAAAAAAAGCGGAATTAAAGGATAAGGCTAATATTTAATCCAATTATTACATTTCGTTTTTACGATAATCTTACAAACTTTATATGGTAAACAGCACTATGTATTTTAGTTAAAAGTTAAAAAAAAAGTATATTTCTAGATAGAGCGGGTGTTTTATCTAGAAATGTTAAAAAGTAGTCAAACTGATCGGTTCAGTACAATAGCCAAAAATAATAAACTCTGGTTTATTTGAAGTGGATTGCCCTTTCTCATAGTCAATTTTAAACCGTCATAGTTTTTAAATCACACAATGTCTTCTAACTCACGAAGGGTATTGGGTGGTTCTTGGTGATTTTTTATTTGTCTTTTTTTATTTCGTTCCAGGTATGATATTCCTGAAATATTCCTGTAATAAACTTGAATATTCTAGGCGCCTTATAAGAATAAGTCATTCATGTTCTGGGAATAATTAATTTAGATAATTCAGTATTTCATCTGAAATCAATCACTACAAGAATACTGTTGTTTTCGATTTTTTCTCTGTTTTCCAGAGTCGCTAATCGAAAACGTATCATAATTACCAATAAAGCACCAACCAATCTGATTGCCAAGGGTCAAATTGTGCCAGTTATTTTACTATTATTTTGGATATATGTATTATTTTGTCTTTTTACCTATACCTATAGTTAAGGAGACGGAAAAGCCTTGGATAATTTAAATCGGAGTGGGAAATAAATATTATTTTAATAACGTTTATGACAAGTCGAACAATAGAGTTCTATCGATTCTATGTTGAGGAGTAAAGTTTTTGAGAGAGAGCAGGGTAGATGGAAGAAAGAGATGCCTCCAAAGCACATTCTAGAAATAAACTACCGAAGAGATCTCCCAAACTATTGAACCTACGGGACTTATAAGACTTTGAAGGCTTTCGCGGCCGGTAAAATTATTATCTAGAGTATTATCTCAAGCTCTGTTTATTGTACGAGTGGGTTTAAAGGCAGTTTTAACATTGTCCTTTTCCAGTAGGCTGCCATTCCTATCTGTTTCTTTGTGGATGTATGGTAGACTAATCTATGCGCTCTTTTCTTCTTCTCCCGTTGTTCCTTCCTGGCGCTCTACATTAATTGGACAGACGGCCGTATCGAGCTCGTTTTTGCTGTATCCATTCCAACCAAAGGCTCTTTCCAGATGCTTATTTCCCGTCCCAATTCAGCCGGCTCACAGATCCTCTTGGCTCTCATAGACAGAGTTTTTATGACTCCCTTTTTCTGTCTGGGATGATGATCCTTCGGTAATGAGGTATCGGATAGTGTTGGTTTTCTATAAACGTCGTGTGCAAACTTCCCGTTCGGCCTCCTTGATACTAAAACATCCAAAGTGGAGATAGAAAAAGAACGACTCCTACCGTTTTTGGTAAGAGTCCAACACACTGACCCATACCTCAATAACGGATCAAATCATCGTCCCAAACGAAAATGGGGAGTCATAAAGACTCTGTTGTGAGAGCCAGCAGGATTTGTGAGCCGGCTGAACTGGAACGAGAAATGAAGCATCTGGAAAAAGCCTTTGGTTGTCTTCGTAGATAGTTTCCCATTGTTGTGATATTTCGAATAGACACTTCTTCTTATGAAACGGTCATAAAGACGGTTATTTTCAGTTCGTTTCCACGCTCTGCTGGTCACTGATTGACTAACATCGAAGTGGTCGGCGATCGCTCTTTGGGCCATTCTATTATGCCTACAATACGATTTATTTGAGCACCACTTAATCATGACATTTCGATATTAAAATTTGATATGGCTAACTTATCAAAATGTTAAAATTCTCTAGAGAAAAGAACTTCTTGAACTTAAGAAAACACACAAAAGTCATCAACTTGTATCGAGTAATTTGAAAGCTATGACCGTCTAAAGTTGATTATCATTTAACTGCACTTTGACAAGTCAAGTTTGAAACTACCTGAAGTTTAAACTACTTTAAACTTTAACTGAACTGGTAAAAGTCGCCCTTAGAGCGATCTACTTCAAATAATCTCGAGTTTAGTTAACCAGTGAATACGCCGAAAATATGTTTTTACAAAGATCTTTTGAGGGCTGTCAAATTTAAAAATACTATTGCCCATTGAAACTCTTCTATATTTTATAGACAATGATAGTTCTAAAAATCCCTGTACTAAAAAGCAAACAAAACTCGCTTTGTATAGTAAGGGTAGAAATAAATTTATGAAATTAATTTGCGTCTCAGGTCAGAAACATAAAATCAGAGGAGATATAAACGTGCTGATCTGCGGCGATCCCGGTACTGCAAAGTCGCAGTTTTTAAAGTTCGTGGAGAAAATTGCCCCTCGAGCCGTTTTTACCACCGGCCAGGGAGCCAGTGCGGTTGGTCTAACCGCGTACGTACGAAGGAATCCAGCTTCACGGGAATGGACCTTGGAAGCTGGCGCTTTAGTTTTGGCCGACCAAGGAGTCTGCCTTATCGACGAGTTTGATAAGGTGAGTAAATCTTGTGAAGTTCGGTTCTACAATAAAAAGTTTCTTCAAAAGTTGAGAAGTTCTTCAAAAATACATTAATTTACCTAAATGGAGTGCCATAGTCCAAGCGCTCTAGAGCTTCAACAACTTACTTCTGAACAGAAAGAAAAAGTACTTGTTTAGTAATTTTCATTAGTAGAATCTATATGAACCTCTACCAAAAGTAGTGGAATTTTCTGCATACCACCACGTGGGCCCTGTAATAATTAAAGTTAAGTTCATATATTTAAGCATTTTCTTAGGTTTTCGGGAATAATGTCTCTAGCCAGTTGACGACACATTCCGTTCTTAGTATTCCACTTTTTTAAATAGATGAACGATCAGGACAGAACCTCAATTCACGAAGCGATGGAACAACAGTCGATTTCGATATCGAAGGCCGGAATTGTAACCAGTCTGCAGGCCAGATGCTCGGTGATAGCAGCGGCGAATCCTATCGGCGGCCGATACGACGCCAGCATGACGTTCACAGAAAACGTGAATTTGTCCGATCCAATCTTATCCAGATTTGACATTTTATGCGTTGTGAGGGACGAGATCGATCCCATTCAAGATCAGCATTTGGCAAGGTAAGCAAGAATTTATTATTCGTGAGTATGAAAGAATTGTGAATATGAAACACTACGATCAGTCGAACTCGGTTTCTTGTCGGTTTTATAAAAGACATCAAAAACGCTTTTTTTTGTGACTAGTTATTTACTGGCATATTTAATATTATTATTTCATATAAAGTGTGCTTGGGAAACTGTAGAATACTTTCCGGATATGAAAACAACTCGTAAAAAAATACGATAAGAGCATAGTAACTCTCTTCGTATAGGCCTCCTCTTTGAGGATATCACAGGGGGGCATTGGATTCAAGTTTTTATTATTGTTGATCATATTTTATTATATATTTATTACATATTTTTTTAAATGTTTTGCATACCAGGTAAAAAAAAGTCTTGTGAGTTACTCACAGCGGCGGGGATGGACTCTCACCCCAATGACCCATTACACTGACCAATAGGTAATGAAATCCTCTGGAAGAACGGAAGAGAGATCCTTACTGATCAGTGCTCACCGTTTTCCATGGTCGAAGGTTTTAGAATGAAGCATTTTCCCGGCCGGTTGTTGCTGCGTTACGTTATGTCTCATGAGTCGCGGACATGTAAAGTAATGTCTTGACATATTCCCGTTCGGTAGAGTCCCAAGGCAACTTTTGCTACTGTTTCGGCGATTCCCAAGTGAGCCTCGGATGGGAGGTTATGCATCTCCTCGAGCACATCTGGATTTTGGATTACTGCGTATACAATTTAACCTTTAGAGCAAAATTGGTGGTTCCTAATGAAAAGACGGACGGTTACCTTTCCTTGAGTTATGTAGCCACAAAGACTGATACTGCTGATAGCGCACTGTCAGATAATAGGTATATAATTTAACGATCAAATGAACTTACCTAAAGTTCGACCGAAATTATATGAGGTTTTCAGTCCAAAGATGTTAATTATTAGATTACTATGTAGTTCGCCTTTGCCGTGCTTTAAGCCACAATATTTTAAAGTTTACTCCCACCCACCCACACCCCTCGCGTCCCGCTGCTGACTCGAACCCCCAATATTATCATTCGCTAAGTAAGGTAATTCATAACATTGGGGTGGGAGGGCGTGGTGTTAACATCTTTGGACTGGAAACCTCATATAATTTCGATCGAACTTCAGGTAAGTTCATTTGATCGTTAAATTATATTTCGGCTTCCAGTCCAAAGATGTTAATTATTAGATTACTATGTAGATGTTTAAAGAATGTTCTATGTTATGAATTGAAAATTTACAACACTTAAGAAGAACGTGAAGCGATCCAAAAACCAGTTTTCTGCAATATTGTCACTTCCCACAGACAAATGGCCGAGATTTCGTACCTATATTGTCTGGGGGCGACGTTTAGCAGAGTATCAGACTCATTTCTCTATCAGGCAGAGGAACCATAGACTAGTTTCGCTCTTATTAGAGCTCATCAGTACGGTATACCTCGAACCTGATAGAAAAATAAGTCTGAACGGCAATTGGATCTAAATCTTGCTTAGACGCCTGTACGTATATGTAAGACAATATAGGTACGAAATCTCGGCCATTTGTCTGTGGGAAGTGACAATATTGCAGAAAACTGGTTTTTGGATCGCTTCACAATCATCTCGCATGCCCTAGTGGAAGCACCCGCCGTCGTCAGATGGCGCCACTTACTTAAGAAGAACGTAACATCTCATATTTCATTAGGAGTAAGTATTATATTAAGTTTCAAGTAAAAATGGAGTATCAGAAACTAGGAGACTTAGAACTAAGGTTATTATATAATAAAAGTAACCTTATGAAGAACCAGTAAAAATCTCAACAGCAAAAGCATCTCGCTGGATAAGGGATCTATTATAAAACCTTGCAAAAGTTGAGGAATTTAGGCTCCATCGAGCTGAATCTTTGATTAAGGTGACCGATACTCCAGCTCTATAAGCTGTTGAAGTAGATGCATGTCTACTGGAATGTGAACCAAACAAATTAATATCTATACCCGCCAGTTTGAACGTATTCTTTACCCACCGGTTCGAGGCCGTTCGATGAGGCTTCTGGTAAGAAAGAAAAAGATAATCTTGTTCGGAAGTGCGAAAAACTGAGGTCGGTTGAATGTATTTGTTCAAACACGACATAACGCAAATATATGGCATCTCTTCAAACTGGGGAATAAACAGACATGGTTGTTTGACTCGCAATTCGGTAGATTTAACAGGATCATCTATGATGACTTGAAGACCTCCCTCGCAAGCTTTAACGTTAGAAAGTTTGATGAGAGCTAATGCTTGAAGTCTCTGTCCAGTTGCCAAAAGAAGCAATGTGACTAATTTTTGTGACAGTGTTTTTAATGTATCAGTTGGGTAACGTTCAAAATAAGTGAATAGTTGCTTAGGATCTCAAGTGTAACTGTATTTAGAAGTCTGGGGCCTTAACTTAAATAATCCCTTCATAAAGCGTTTTAACATAATGGTCTCTCCGATGTTACCGGGGAGAATTAATGACAGTGCAGCCCGGTGTGAGTTGAAGGTACCACATCTGACTTACATCTCGGACTTGTCCTTCAAACGGAGGAATATGCCTCTCCTCACAGAACTGCCACCACAGTTTGTAGGTAACCCCATACTGCTTTATCCTTGATTCGGCCAGAGATCCTAAAGTGGTTGTTATGGCACATTCTGGGATGTTTTTAAGTTTGAGTGCTTCCCGGATAACTTGGCAGCTACTAGGGTAAGCTGTGGAACTAAAGGATGCGCTTCGTCGCTAAATGGAGAATATAACAGGTTAGCATTTGGAGGAAAATAGAGAGGAGTGGTGACACAAAGCTTTGAGAAAAGAGGGTACCAGGCTTGAACAGGCCAAAACGGAACCACCAGAACACACCTTCTGCTTCATCATTAATAATTTTCCGTAAAACACGTAAAATTAGAGCAAATGGTGGAATTGCGTAAAAACCGAAATTTTTCCATGAAATGGTGAAGGCATCACACGTGATGGCATCAGGATCTTTGTACCAGGAAATGTAATTCTGGCACTTAAAATTATTTCGGGAAGCAAACAAGTCGATATCAAAGTTGCCAAAGGAGCGGTATATTTCGTAGAAGGCATAATCAGCCAACGACCATTCGGTTTCTGGGTGAAGAACTCTGGAAGCCGAATCGGCTTTCCAGTTGTCTTTTGTATTTATGTAGGAAGCAAAAACCCATAAGTTACGCTTCTCACACCATTGCCAAATTTCTCTAGACAATTTATTCAAGTCGAAATGCTTTACACTTCCCATGCGATTGAGAGAAGCAATGGCAGTTGTATTATCACATCGAATAAGGACTTGACAGTTTTTCAATGAGTGGGCAAAGTTTTTTTGCTCGCAGCTCCAAAACATTAATGTGGAGACGACGTTCCTCAAGAGACCACCAGCCATGTGCGGAATTATTATTTAAACACGCACCCCAACCAGTCAGTGAGGCGTCAGTGAAGATATCATTGAATGCGGTTGGCAGTGTGGTGCGCCACCAGGTGAATTCAGACAATAGGGAGCATTGCATCTTCGCGTTGTAGTTCATATTGTTTGCACGAAGTGCTTTAAGCTTTTCTCTTTCAAACAATTATATCGTATATAAGAACCCATATTTGACAGCTGGACACGCCGACACTAATAACCCTATAAATTGCGCAAACTCCCTGATTTTAAAGAATTTCCTCGATTCTAATTGGTTCAGCCAATTGAGAATTTTTTGTTTTTTAACGAGGGGAATCTCTAATCTTTTGGTGGCTGTTTTTTGCGAGCAGTCTTCCTTGGTATTTCCAAATAGTAAAAAATCATCCAGATAGTTTACACAAAGAATACCTTTAGAGCGTAATTCGTGTAACACCGGTTTTAGTAATTTAGTAAAGGCATAAGGGGCTGAGGATAGGTCAAATGGAAGACAAGTGAATTCGTATATGGTGTTTTCAAAAGAAAATCTAAGGTATTTGCGATGTTCTTTAGCGACTGACACCAAAAAATATGCGTGCTTAAGGTCGATAGAGACAAGGAACCAGTCTCTCTGAATCAGTTTTAATACTGAACAAAAATCTTCTAATTTAAAGTGAGGATCATGTACGAATGTATTGAACGATTTCAAATTAAGTATTACGCTTGGATCCATTTGGTTTATCCGCTAAAAAGTATGGTGATAAAAATTGACCGGTGCGAAAAATGCATGCTTCTATAGCACCCTTTGCCTGAAGGTTTGCTATTTCCCCTGAGAAAAGTCTCCTTTCAACAGCGGAAAATCGAGTTTGTGTGCCGAAGAGGGTTTGGATCGGCGGTGTTCTTAGCAAAGGAAGCCGGTACCCTTTTACCCAGCTTAATATAACTTTGTTTGAGGTTATGCAAGTCGATTGGTTATGATATAATTGTAATCGTCCTGCGATGAGGGGACTACTTACCACCTGCGAGATGCGGGCCTCGCGTCCCTGTCTGTCGGAGAAGGTCTCAAGGACTGCCCCTTGTAATGCCTCGCCACCCTCGTCAGGCGGACAGGGCGGTACATTGGTACACAGGTATATTGTGAATAAATGAGATCTTTCTTCTGCACATTCAGTGGAAGAATAGCCTTTGCTTCTGGATTAATAGTCGGAGGTTTTAGGAAAGGGCAATTGGCCGGAACCTGATAACCCCCTGAAATAAGCTGAATCTGTTCCTCTGTCAACCCTTTTGTGAAGATATTAGTCCATCGTGCCGCAAGTGCGGCATGTAAAGAAGGAGCATCGTTGCCACTGACGGTAGGTTCTTCCCCGAGAATATCAAGAACGTCGGCGGACAGAACTTTGTCGGGTAGCACTTCGTTATTGTGTATAATCAATAATTCGTCTCAATGTGTCGGAGATTCCTCGTTATCAGAAGCAAACGGCGAAACCCTTGGGCTTAATACCGCTTCGCTTACCCCAGTCGCCGTGTCGCACGATCACGGGCGTCGGGGAGGGACGCATTTAGCGAGTCAGGGCCTTTGCGTCCAACAGGTATCTTCTGCGAGTGAGGGGAGCGAGAACGAGATATGGATCTCTATAGTGACGACGACACGCGGTGATAGCGTGATTTACGTCGTTCCTTTGTTGTAGGGGAACGGGAACGGCCTGACCTCGATTGTTTTGATACTACCTGACAATGATTTGTCAAGCTTCTCAATGCGACGTAATAGGGCCGACTTTTCGGTGGTACAAGGGACTGCGTCTGGCGTCTGGACTCCGAGAACGACACCTTTTGGATTTCTTTATTTTTCCCATTGCTAAAACAAATGAAAGCAACGAAGAAATAGAATACTTACGGGAAAACCGCAGTCGTACGACAGAGCGTTTCTCGACACAGCGCGCAGAGCAAGCACAAAAAGGCGAATGATAATATTGGAGGTTCGAGTCAGCAGCGGGACGCGAGGGGTGTGGGTGGGTGGGAGTAAACTTTAAAATATTGTGGTTTAAAGCACGGCAAAGGCGAACTACATAGTAATCTAATAATTAACATCTTTGGACTGGAAACCGAAATATAATAATTATTGTTTAACATATTAGTCATGAAATAAGAAATTACATTATAATAACCATTAGTTGTATACTACACTGCGTAATTGATTTTCATAGTGTGTAGTCATATTGCGGGTCGACCTTTGTTGTAATCTTAAGCGAATAAAAGTTTTTTTTTAAAGATTTTTATCGTGGACGATTACTTAACTCATGGCCGGCGGTTTGTAACGGGTCCCGGGATAGTGCATTCGCTTTATCGTAGAGACTGCTGATCCGTAATGACGATGAAACGATTACGACAGTTTTCTAAATAGAGCTGAATTTACTCGATACATACCTCACTATTGCTAATCCCTTTTTTCCGTCCACAATCATTAGGAAAATTTAAATGTATAGCTCAGGTAACCACATAACGTGTTTCAAACGTATAAAAAATGTCATTGACTGACTATAGGACGTTCTTTGATGACGTATAAATAACTTATCAATCACGTGAATAAGTCTCACCCCATGACGTAGAAGATAAAGCCAATAAATGCCGGTATTTCCCTAAAAATGATCTCGTTTTTTGGCCGGAAGTCCGGCACTTTTAAGGCTCCGATGACTGTTTTGTCGTCAGCGGACGTCATATGTGCGTCATAGCAATTTAAGGCCGAACCGGATATTGATTGTGTCGATTGTTTTTGGGTTTTGTTAGGTAAGAATTTAAGTTTTAGAAAACTTTGGAGCTAGGTCAGCTAAGGGTTAGGATACCTAGCGCTTTAGCTAGAAGGTGGATATATCTTCGATATTCGATTGGAAATAAGAAATAATAAAAATAAGGACAGTGACAACTGTTTTGCACTAATTTGACGTCGAACGTCATGACGTCACCGAGACGTCTCTTCCGGCGAATATCGTCACCATTTTAAAGATTCTCACTGTTAAAAACGGAAGCTAAAACTGTAAAACAGGAGGGGGTCTTCAGATTAGCTCGATGCTCGCCCCATAATGACATCATGCACATGACGTATAAAGTTATAATGAATGATTGGAGAAAACACGTCAAAGTCATTTTTTACATTAATAAAACGTCTGATTTAAGTACATACTTTTATGTAAATTAAAACTACCAAAACCATACTGGGGCTTTCTGAAAAATCGTCAATAGCCTTTACAAATTTAGACGATTCTGTCGTCTATCATTTGTCACGGCATTTATGTTGTCTATCTCAGTTCTGTCACGTACGTCATTTTGCGTCTCTATGAAAGCGAGGAGGACAAGAAGAGACGAGAAAGTGTTTTATTATATATGAACGAGAACAGTTCAAACACTGAGTTATGATGCATAAAATGTTAGTAAAATTCAAAGGCGAATCCAAAAATAAGAAAATATACAAGGTGTTGCATTGAAAAAGAATTAGGTTTATGCCAAAAAGTTCACATTTGCTTCATACTGAGTACATAAATAAATTCTCTAACATAATAACTTCTTAACTGTATTTAAAAAATATATAATAAATATCGGTCAAACATTGAAAGAAACGCAAATCTGAACCCTTGTGTTTTGTAAATTGGACCTAAATTAACGTACCTTTGAAATACCAAAAAAATAATAGTTAAATGTAAAAAGTATTGAAAATTAAAAGAACTTAGATTTAGATTAGATTAGATTAGAAAAAATATAAAATTTATTTTTTCAAGCATTTTTCATAGATCTTTTGTTTCTATTTTTTTTTATTTTATGTTTTTTTTTATTAAAGCAATTACATTTTAAGAGCAAATAAATTCTATTTTTAATAAATATTTATTAGCTCTCCCCAACTGGGACAGCTAAAATAAAAATCAAATTTTTTTTTTATTTATCTTTTTTAAACCATCTACAAATGTTACACAAAAATTATACAGGGTGTCCCACATAAAAATGATCTGCAAAGTTGCTCAATAATTAGCAAACCAGTTTTAAATAAAACTGAGGTTTAAATAGGCCTTAATTTGAGATCGAGTTTATGACGTTCTAACTTAGAGCTCATAAGAAAAATAAACTTTTTAGTGTTGCGGCACATAAAAAGGCGCAGAGTTTTGTGAATATTTGGTAACATTTTTTGCACGTTTATTAAACGTCACTGGAGTCATCAGGAAGGAGAATTTTTATCACCAAAATTTCACGTGAAATGAACGTAAAAGAAATAATAAAAATAATGACAGTGACAACTGTTTTGCAATAATTTGACGTAAGACGTCCTGACGTCACCGAAACGTCTCTTCCGGCGGATATCGTCACCAGTTTAATAGTTCTCAATGTTAATGACATGTTTAAGGTCATAATTCAGTCATATTTATGACGTTTAATATTGTCATATATTAGGCACCTCTTTACGCTCACCTACTTAGGCCGATATAATCACCTTATATTCAAGTCATAGGTGACTTCCTTGTCGACTGGGAGAGTATAGAGCATTTAGTTTACCTTATGCTCTCTTAGTGTGACAAAAAACTTTTTGCTAGACCCGTCCTAATGACGGGGGCAGTTTGAGTTTGGCTAAATCTCTACAATTTTTCGTATTTTTTTTTTGGATTTTTTACATTTTGTTCCTTATCCACCAAAACTAACTGGAAATTACTTTGTTTCATTTAGATTTGTTGTGAATTCGCATATAAGGCACCATCCTGCGAAGAAAGGAATAGAGGAACCTCAAGCCACGAGCGAAATGCAAATTCCCCAGGAAATGCTCAAAAAATACATCGTTTATGCCAGAGAAAATATCCATCCTAAACTGCAAAATATGGATCAGGATAAAGTCGCCAATATCTACTCCCAACTTAGGCAGGAATCTTTGGTAAGTATTATGTAATACATCAAGACAAAATATTTTAAGCCCAACCTACTTCTCTAGTTGAGAGGTTCTAATTGCAAGCCTTCACAGTGCACTTTTCAGCTTCGGTTGGAAACTTTGTGAATTTTATTGAAAAACTGAGCAGCCCAAACTTTATTTTAAAAACTCTTTATTTTTAAAACTGATAGACTGCGCGGGGTCAAATATTTTAAGAAACTGGAACTGCATTTATTTAGACTAAAAGTTAGGTGCGACAATGTAGCCCTGATGGTGGTTCTCCTGTATGAGGATACCAAAATGAGGGGTTGCGGCAAGGTGTCATGATTGACATCGATTTTTTGAGACTTTGTAACTTTGTCACATTTTGCTAGTTCTAAACTTTCTATCCCGTTCATAATGTATTTGAGCATAAATAATCTTCCATTACACAAGGCATAATTATCTTTTTGATCATCAAGCGTATGAAAGCATACCTCGAGAAACTCCAACGTAGGAAGTGGAACCGGCAGACATCAAACGCAGAACTAAAGCAACAGTCCTAACTATTCAGACTTAAATCGAGCATATTTGCTCCTTGTAGTCGTCGGATAGCAAGAAACGTGAGCCTGTTCCATTATTCCTTCCTTTCCTATCCTTACCGCATGTAGTTTAGAGCTTATTCGATTTTCAGCAAGCAGTAAACCTATCACTAGCTTCCTTTCCATGTAGCCTTAGTATTCCTGATAATTTTGATCGTCAAGTGAAGCAAGAGTTTGATAAGTTATCAATAGCGTAAGATTGAACTCTTGTCTTCCATTTTTCTTTAGAAATTTACAATGGCAGGACTCGAAACTTTAACCAGGAAAAGGGGCTCTGTGAAGGCTAAACTAACAACTTTTGGTAACTTTTTGTTTCTTTTACATGTGAAATGTGCAGATAAAGGTATAGTAACAGATAAATTCGAGCTTCAGCAATTGTTAGAGTGACTCGAACGGTTCGAGAGTGTATTAGATGAATTTGAAAACATTCAATGTCGAATAGATGAGTTGGCTGATGAAGCCGCTATAGCGAAGTTTTTTTAATTAAAATGCAACATGCTCATTTTGTAAGGAAAGTCGTTTCATACAAGACTGTTCAAAGTTTGGCAAATTGAGCTTGAAAGAGCAAAATATCTGCAGGTGGCCGCAACATTAAGCAATGTCTTTCGGGTTCGTGTAAGATTTGCAAGGCGCGTCACCATACCTAGTTGCACGATGAAAAGTCAATGGCGTCTTTTAATAACGGTGATAAGAAGGTGTTAATTAATCAGATTACTGATGTAAAACATGATAGCGAAGCGGAGCAAGCTGAGGGACAGCAGTCTAAGGCTAACGTTAACTTGTCGGCTAGTCTTATTTCGGAGCACAAGCAGGTATTTCTTTCTACAGTGCTAGTTCGGCTATACGTTAACAATAGGGCATTTATAGTGAGAGCACTTCGCGACCCTGGGTCTCAAAGCAGCTTTTTGAAAAGCGATATATGCGAGAAAGTATGTATTTGATTGATATTAGTAAAGTTGAGGCTCTGTCGACTGAATGAAACAGTGTCGAGTGTTATGGACAGAGCTAGTATTCAGGTGCAATCACGCATAAATAACTTCCATAAAAATCTCTTGTTTAATTGTTCCGCATATTACAGGAAATGTGCCGAATTTTAGAATAGATCCTGCATGTTTGCAGGTGCCTAATAATATCATATTGGCAGATGCACAATTTCATGTATCAGGGCCCATAGATATGCTGCTTGGTGCCGAACGTTTTTGGGAATTGATGTGCGTTGGACAAATAAAGTTATGAAATGCAGGGCCATATCATATATCATTAGTGTTCAGTGTCATTTAAATAGAAACACAGATATTGATAGTAAACTTACACGTTTTTGGGAGTTGGAAGAGCTTGGAACCTCCAAACCACTCTCTCGAGAAGAGAGATTATGTGAGGAACATTTTCAGAAAACTGTCACTAGAAATGCAGACGGGCATTTTTTGATTTCGATACCATTAAAAGATGATTCAAGTAAACTTAGTGATTCTTTTCAAACTGCGAAAAAGCGTTTTTTCGATCTAGAGCGTAAGTTTGAAAGGAATCAACTATTCAAAGATCAGTACAAAAATAATTTAGACAAGAGTGTTTAAACACCTTACGTATTCCTAGGCAAATCACTTGTACGAATAGCGTTCGTGCAGAGATGCATGGGTTTTGTGACTATGGAGGTTGCATTTACATAAAATCGTGGAACACTAGCAACGAGATAAGTGTTGTCTTGGTAGCTGCAAAATCAAAATTCTAGCAACCCTTAAAACCCAAAAAAATACCCAGACTTGAGCTGACGGCTGCCGTACTTTTGGTGAGACTTGCCGCTAAAGTTTGTGACTCTCTTGACATGTCTATTGAAAAAACTGTTTTCTGGACGGATTCTACCATTGTCGTAGGTTGGTTAAAAATTGAGCCGAGTCTATTGCAGGTTTTCGTGGCAAATATCATTCAAGGTGTCACAAATGTAGATTCTTGGAGGCATGTTCCCATGACAGATATCCCGGCTGATAGCTTGTCGCAAGGTATTTTATCGAGTAATTTTCAAATATTGGATATTTACTGGAAAGGGCTTGGCTCAATTTTCCTGAAGAATGTTGGCCCGAATTATCTGGCGTGTCTGGTGGTTTGCCTGATTTGTGCAAAACCGTAACTTCACTTGCCTAGTCCTTGGACATTGGAATTGTTGATTTTTCAAAGTATTCGTTTTTGTCAAAGTTAGAACGTATTATTGCATTTTTTTTCTCGATTTTTGAATAATTTGAGAACCGTGAGAAAGAGAGTTAGCGGTCCTTTAAAGTTTTATTTTTTTTTAACCTTTATTTTTTTGGTCAAATTATCACAAGGGCAAAGGTTTCCTTAGGAAGTTGCTTCCTTAGCAAGCGGAAGTCAGACTAAATGTAGTAATATACTGCTACTTCTCGCTCCCTCTTTGGATAATGCTGAGAGTTGGCGGTAGGCTATTT
Source organism: Taphrorychus bicolor (assembly GCA_951812265.1). Lineage (NCBI taxonomy): Eukaryota > Metazoa > Arthropoda > Insecta > Coleoptera > Curculionidae > Taphrorychus > Taphrorychus bicolor. The sequence continues at coordinate 5,668,016 of OX638300.1, forward strand.
AACTCTTATTTCAGCTCTGACAAGAAACATCCGATGTTATTGAGTCCTTAACGCACATTTACCAAAATGCTCTTCGAGCGAGAACACATAAGACTACTTCATGGTGGTCCACAGCTCATTCTTTGTAGTTTTCGTGAAGCATTTTGGCCTTTATCAGGGCGCAATATCGCTCGTAAAACTGTTCACAATTGCGTACGTTGTTTCAGGGCTCAGCCTAAAAACTTAGCCCGCATTATGGATAATTTACCTGCTGAGCGAGTTGTGCCCGCACCACCATTTTTTACAACAGGTGTAGATTACGCTGGTCGTTTTTTCTTAAAAGATCATAAGGGACGCGGTGGTAAAATTAGTGAAGCGTATATTTGTGTTTTTTTTGGTTCACCACAAAGGCAATCCACTTGGAGCTTGTTTCGGGGCTTACAACGGAAACCTTTCTAGTTTCATTAATTGCTATGTCTTTACTGCCAGGCGTGGAAAACCCCAACAGGTAGTGTCATTCATTCTTGAAAAAAGATGACTGAGCCCCTTGAAAATCAAGGAATTTCATGGAGGAATTCATTTATTCCTCATCACAGTCCCCATTTCGGTGGCCTTTGGGAGGCGGGTGTAAAATCTGCCAAATCGCATTTGCTTCCCGAGGCGAGAAATGCTTCATTAACCTATGAGGAAATGTATTGCTCAGATCGAATCAGTTCTTAAATCGCGTCTTTTTTCCCCGTTATCTAATAATCCCAATAACATGGCTCCACTCTAACTTCGAGGAGACACGTGAAAATATCCTAAGTCGTTTTCAACGTGTTCAGCCGCTGCAGCAGCATTTTTGGTGTCGTTGGTCGATTGACTATGTTGGTGAACTGCAGAGGCGAAACAAATGCAACAAATCCCATGCCAATGTTAGCCTTGGGGATTTGGTGGTAATAAAATAAGGAAAACCTCCTCTGAAATGGAATTTGGGGCGGATTACGAAGCTTCATCCTGGTGTTAACGGCGTGAGTCGAGTTGCTACAGTTCAAACCTCTACAGGATTGCTAAAGAGACCACTCGTGAAGTTGTTCAAGCTCTCTGTTGGTGTAGCCCCAGATGTTGAAAGGTGAATCTTTCAAGGCGGGGGCTTATATGTTTAGACTAAAAGTTAGGTGTGAGAGTGAGAGGAACGGGGGGTGGTGGCAAGGTGTCATGATTGACATCGATTTTATGATACTTTGTAACTTTGTCACATTTTGTTAGTTCTAAACTTCCTATCTCGTTCATAATGTATCTCAGCCTAAATAAACTTCCGCTACACAATGCATCTCTCTGATCATCAAGCGTATGAAAGCATATCTCGAGAAACTTCAACGTAAGAAGTGGAACCGGCAGACAAGACATCAAACGCAGAGCTAAAGCAACAGTCCAAACTACTCAGACATAAATCTAACAGCATTGTTTCCAGCATAGTGAAGTGTATGCCAGACCGATTATTTTACTGTTTTTAGGCCACGGGCAGTCTTCCTATCACTGTCCGTCACATCGAAAGCATAATTCGAATGAGTGAAGCGCACGCTCGAATGCACTTGAGGGAATACGTTCAAGAGGAAGACGTGAACATGGCAGTGAGGATGATGCTGGAAAGCTTCGTGGAGACTCAAAAGTATAGTGTCATGCGGTCAATGAAACAGGTAAATAAAGCAATTGTATAGTATGCATTGATAGTAATTATTTTATTTTCTTTTTTTTACATTTGCTAATGTAAATGAGTGGAACAAACCATGCCATTATTTGTTTACTTACTCTTTCAGGTCTTCCAAAAGTATTTGTCGTTCAAAAAAGATCATAGTGAACTGCTTTTCTACATCCTCCGTCAATTGGCTCAAGATCAACTGACATTCCAAAGAGGCACTAGTGAAATGGAAACTATGGCTATTGAAATCGATGAGAAGGATCTGCTTGATAAGGTACGAATGCTTGCAATAATCTTGTAAAACATTTTTAAGTTCCGTTAGAACACTTTTAAATTTCTAAGTTAATTATTCATTTTAGGCAAAACAAATCGATATTCTTGATGTAAAACCATTTTATCAAAGCAAGATTTTCGAAAGCAACCATTTCGTTTATGACGCCCAAAGGAAGGTCATAATTCATACTGTCCCTGAGGCTTTAAGCGAGGATTAGTTAAGGCCAGCGTAAGAACTCCTCATTTATATTGATTTTACATTATTGTCTTAAGAAACTAAATCATCACTAAATCATCATTTATTTTGTACAAACAAACAAGGACTTTCACTTCAAAAACAAAACTTTAAACTAATCTACCGTGAGATAAAATATAAACGGGTTTAGGAACTTAAACTTTCTTATACATTTTAAATAATTTTTATATAACCAGTAGTCTTAGTGTAAAAACTCATTGATTTTATGTCTACATTTATTTTGAAATAAAACAACATTTTTGTATATTTTTTTTATTTTATTTTTTTTTAAAAAGCTTTATAAAAACTGATGATCTTAAAAATACTTATAGCGCGAACGAGTGACCGTTTTCTTCTGGTGAGCGGTTTATAAAGGGTGTTCATAAAAAAAAACCTTGTGGTAAGCAATGGAATTCTTGTCTGAGATAAGTTCATAAAAAAATAAAAATCGGAGTATTTTATGATTTTCGAGTTTCACTTTTTTTATGAAATCGTCTTATACCCACTGTTCTAATTCCAAGACCTACTTAGGTTTTTTTTTAAATGAACGCATGATATATGGTGTTGAATTGCCATAAGCCACTATTTCAATCTTGTAACGGTAAAGGTGGAAAGTAAACTGAGTTAAAGAGAAAGTGATCTAGTTGGCTGGCAAAATAAAATTCCAAAACAGTGTTGCCAAAATTTTTTTTTTTTCGATTCAAAAATAATGTCAAAAGCACATTGGTTTTCTATATTTTGTTTTCTGTTTTTTGATGATGATGAACTAAACGATTTTTCCAGGATTCGTAAAAATTTGATAGAGTCCATTTCAAATAGATATTCATCTTGTAAGCTGAGAAATTGACATATAAATGAGACATTTACATAGGACGAATCTGTCAATTCCTCAGTCTGCTAGATGAATATTTATTTGAAATAGACCATAGTATCCAATATTTTCCTTAAATATTGTTGGATATGAGGTTTTTTTTTGCTTAAAAAGCTTTTTGATCGAAACTTCATTTTTTGCTTATAAACAAAGGGTACAAACAATGATGGGGGACTAGCCACCCCATCGGGCGCCTCCCCAGGTGGCGGATAGGGGAATGCCTCCCAGATATGGGTGGTACCGAGGAAATCAAATACTCGGGGCGGACTAAAACTAGCACCTAGGATGCGACGGCTTCCATGTTAGGAGCTGTAATCCGACAGCGCCTGTTCTCCATGTAGGAGCGGCTGAAAATAAGGTCAGGAAAGCAACGGGAAACTACCTGACTTACATATTCCCCAAGACATCATAATGGATACACAAAATCAAGCAATAGCGCTCAGCCCGGGCACCCCTTAAAAGGGGAGAGGGTGCTAAGGATCCCCCGCTCTTCCAAGGATGTCTTCAAGATGAACCAAGAAAAGAGAATTGGCACGTGGAATGTACAAAGTATGTATCAAGCGGGAAAGGCGGCAAATATAGTGAAAGAGATGAAACGACTCTAAATCGACATACTAGGATGCAGCGAAAGAAGATGGCTAGACTCCGGCCACTGCATAATAGACAAACATCACATATATTTTTCTGGAGACATTATCACCAGGAACAAAAATGGAGTAGCAATAATTCTTAATAACCAAACCAGTATGACCGTAAAGGGATTTATCCCTATTTCGAATAGAGTCGCGTTAATCAGGATCAAGGCTAAGCCTTGATCATACAGTCATATGTACCGACATCCGAAAGCAACGAACAAGAAATAGAGCCTTTCTTGTTTTAAGAACAGCTTAAAACTGCTCCTGAACACACAAAGAAGGAAGAAATTAACATAATTGGGGGCGACATTGATCGGACAGGGAAAGGTTGAGGATGTGATTGGTGGTTTTGGACTGGGAGTGAGAAATGAGAGAGGAGTACGATTCTGCCAAGAAATGGACATCACAATCATGAACACCTTCTTTAAACTACCTCCCAGAAGACTGTACACTTGGAGATCCCCAGCCGATAACAACAATAGAATCTTGAGGAATCAAATCGACTTTGTGATAATAAACAGAAGATATCGCAGCGCGGTTGTCTCTTGTAAGACCTACCCAGGCGCAGACATACTCTCAGATCACAACTTGTTACTAGCTCGCACTAAACTTCGACTAAAGAAAATAGTCAAAAAGAAACCCTTAAAAACTGCTGACATGCGGAAACTCAAACAAGATAACGTATTCTAGCAAACAAGGAAGAGGCTAAACAGAGAACTCAAAAATATATCGGAAAACAGCAATCACGAAACAGAGATAGAAGACCTATGGAATAAAATAAAAGTATCTATAACCTCCGTCACAGGAATCACATCACATAATAGCAATAAAAGAGGCTAAAGAACGGTGGCTACAGGAAAAATATGTCGAAATCGAGATATTGCAAGAAAAACACGACAACTTTAACCTTCATAAGAAAATAAAGGAAGCACAGCAGGAAGATGTCAACGACGGGGTCCAGGGATAATCTTAGACGCGAAAGACAACATCATTACCGAGACGGACAAAAAACTCGCAAGATGGAAGCAGTACATGGAAGAACTTTTCGGAGGCGAAAACTGCGATAATGTGCCCGCAGTGGTCGGCGAGGAAGGGCCTATCATCACACAGGAGGAAGTGAAAATGAATCAGCTATAAAACGACTTAAAAACAACAAAGCTCCTGGGCCACACTAGATTCATGGAGAAATCCTCAAACTACTGGATCCAGAAGAGATAAAACTGCTGACCAACCTCTTTTTTATACAAAGTTTACACAGACGGTCAATTGCCGAATGACTGGCTGCTGTCGACATTCATCCCGCTTCCCAAAAAGGCCAATGCAACTAAATGCTCCGACCACAGAATAATCAGCTTGATGATTCACATCCTAAAAGCTTTCCCTAATATCATACAGACACGCATATCTAGAAGACTCGACGAGAGAATCAATGACACACAGTTTGGCTTCAGGAAGGGACTTGGCACCCGAGAGGGCTTATTCTCGGCGAACGTTAACGCAGACGTCTTTGCATGCTTTATAGACTTTGAAAAAGCCTTTGATAAACTACAATCCTACGTGAGTCCGGAATTGATAACAGAGACACAAATATAATATCAAAGCTATACTTACAACAAAAAGCCATTGTTCGAGTCGAAAACGAAACATCAGAAGAGTTTAGCATAAGGAAAGGAATACGCCAAGGTTGTATACTGTCACCTCTTTTATTTAACGTGTACTCAGAACATCTATTTAAAGAAGCGCTAGACAAAATAGAAGATAGAGTTGTAATAAACGGAGAAATAATAGATAACCTAAGATGCGCTGATGATACCGTCCTTATAGCAGTACTGCTGAAGGACTTCAGAGACTTGTAGACCGTGTAGACTTATAGACTGCATACAACAGATATGATATAAAGATAAGCTGTAAGAAGAACTTATTAATTATTTCTTAACTCTTCAAAAAATCCCATCCTTGTTGCGCTCGTTGCTCATATAAATGTCTCAGGTCAGAGTTTTTCCAAGGAACGTTAGACTTGAAACAATGATTCTAGTGATCCGAAGTATATATTTGACAGATGTTTGGTTGGTGTGTATCAATGAAACTACGGGATGTAGAAACGCTGTTTCTTATCTCTTCAAAAATTCCCATCCTTGTTGCGCTAGTTGCTCATATGATTGTCTCTGGTCAGAATTCTTGCAGGGAACGTTAGAGTTGAAACAATGTTTCTAGTGATCCCAAGTATATATATTTTACAGATGATTGCTTGGTGTGGATCAATGAAACTACGGGACGTAGAAACGCTGTTTCTTATTTCCTCAAAAATTCCCATCCTTGTTGCGCTCGTTGCTCATATGAATGTCTCAGGTCAGAGTTCTTCCAAGGAACGTTAGAGTTGAAACAATGGTTCTAGTGATCCCAAGTATATATTTAACAGATGATTGCTTGGTGTGCATCTATGAAACAACAGGATGTAGAAACCCTGTTTCTTATCTCTTCAAAAATTCCCACCCTTGTTGCGCTCGTCGCTCGTATGAATGTGTCAAGTCTCTCAATACCATACACACACATTAATTATCAGTAAAACCGTCATCGGCAACCTACACTTTACCGCTAACAATGTAGCTCTCACAATAGCCGAGACAGTTACATATCTGGGCTGCACCTTCAATAAGGATTGGGATCACTCTCGAGAAATAAATTGCCGAATCGAAAAAGCAAGAGGTACATTTAACAAGATGCGTAACATACTAGAATAAAAATTTTAAAATGCTACATACTCCCAATCTTCCTTTATGGATCAGAAGCGTGGACCCTTACCGATGCCTCATGTAAGCGCATAGATGCATTTGTGTCAAACGATACGGTATTGCAACGCATTGATGGACAACTAGAATACCTGCAATACGTCAAACGCAGAAAATTGGAATACTTCGGACATATCATGCGAAATGAAAAATACCACCTTCTTCAACTCATTCTACAGGGAAAATAGAGGGCCGATGGTCAGCAGGACGAAGACGAACATCGTGGCTGCCAAACCTTCGAACATGGACTGGAATGACATCGGCAGCTCTATTCAGAGCGGCAGTGAATAGAGTAATTTGAACCAATGTGATAGCCAATAGCCACAGAGGATAGGCACTTCAAGAAGAAGAAGACAAACAATGATAAATAAGTTAATGACAAATCGGAAGTGACAATAAATTTGGTGTAATGACTAAGTCAATAAAATAATTATAAAATTCATTTTTTCTTCTATCATTTGCTTCTTGACTGAAACCCGTTTGGGGTACTTAATATATTAGGTTTTGGATAATATTCTGGTTTATTTTTTCCATATCTGCAGCGATATTCTTAATTCTGGTAGGGTTTGCGAAGGCCGGTTTAAATCCCTCACTTTTTCTACCACTCACTTCATCTCACAAATGCTCCATTGGGTGAGGTCTGGGCTTCGAGCTGGTCAATCCATCTCTAAAATCTCGGTTAAATACTCCCGCATAATATATGCTTACGGATGGAGCAAGCTTCGTTGTATAAAGACAATATCTGTTTTTGCCTCTAAATCAATAACACCTCAAACGATGACCGGACCACCGCAATAACTGAGAGGCGTGTTAAATATACATTGAACGTATCGCCCTCCAGGTTTACGAAAACTATAAGACGTCTGTCATTGCTATAGAGTCGAAAGTGAGACCCGTTGCTGAACAGAACCTTACACTGTTGGTTTTCATCTCAGACGAAATGCTCTCTAACATGGAGGCGTTAGGGAGAAGCTTGAGACCGGCTGCTGCTTTATATGGTCTTAATTGGTTTTTTGCCTATCTCTTTAAAACTGTTTGACGCCCTCTCATGAATTGCAGCAAATTCCGCCTGGTGTTTAACGTTGAACTGACCCTGAACAAACGAAACTAAACTAGAACAGTACTCCTAACAGCCTGCAGTCTTAAAAGTCTGTCCGGTTGCGGTGTAGCATTTATTTGTCTTCCTTGTCCCTTTCTTTTCTTACTCGCGCTTATTTCTCGGTAACTAGCCAGACTTCTGGAAATATCATTTTGGATTTTTCCTAAAGCCAATGCAATATTGGATTAGGTCTTTCCTCGCTCAGCATAAGCGCATTCTTCAGCGGTGAAAAATGTGTTTATTTTATTTTAATGTGGCTCTATGCATGCATTAACCAAAGCAGATAGAGAAGGAGCGAACTCAACTCCTCTTTGCCAGAGATTTTCTTAAAATCTAGTGATTTCGACATACATTTAAATTTATTGACTCTCCTGTTATACCTCTGATTACATTGTTTGTATCCTGTGTTCTTAAGCAAGGAATGATATTTTAATTTACAAAACAAACGAATAACATTTAAGGAAAATACTGGAGATTGAATTTGATACATGTTTTGTTTTGAATACTTTATGATTTTGAAAGGGAGTGGAATATTAATATGTTGCTACATATATAGTTCGTGCATTATAACGTTACTTGCGCAGTAGGCTATAATATTTTTCCGTCATATTGGTAGGAAGTGCAAAATCTAAACTTTCCAATGAAACTAAATTTTGTCTAATCTTTGTCAAAATTTAACCAATTGTTCGGTTAATTTGTGAAATAAGCTTAACCTCAATGCCAAATTTATCACCAGCAATCACTTTTTAATAATTTCATGTGATGATCCACCGTAAAGTGAGTTCTCTTAGGTTACCCGGAAGAAAGGCGTAACCAGTCACTCCAGAAATATAGACGAAATATATGGATCGTACCGAGAAAATGGTTTTTGGATGGTATGAGAAGTAAATAGTGTCCTACAGACAAGAAATTTAGGTTCTAATTATCCAGATCGATGCAACTGATTCCTCTGACTCAAACGGGATATATACACAAGACGTAGATGGAGAAATCGCTCCAGAGCCGACAGGGATAACAGGATAATATGACCAGCAAACGAGAATAAAGATAGGAAGCCAAAGATCTACCTTATCATTTCACGAGCTCTAAATAGTTATTTATGTATCAAGGGCGTTAAATAGATATTTATGCTCTGAGGGCAACGAAATTCCGGTCCGAGATTCTAAGTCTCCCGAAGGCATAAACATAATGCTAATGCCCTTGGTGCATACAAACTTTTATGTTCCACCAGTTTATCTTAGTATGTTTCAATAATATTAAAAAAATCCTAAAATGTATTTACTTAATGCCAGCGAGAGCGATTAACTGCAATTTATGCGCGAGTGGGCATAAAGTTCACCTTTGTGTATTTGGAAACTAAGCAGTAAAAACAATTTACAACTTTTTTTTTTAGGAAAAGGAAAAGATAAGATAGAGTCTGCTCGGTATTGGTATTATGAAATTTCCATGTTTTTTCAAATTTTTATTGAAGAGGGCATCAAATCAAGTAGCTCAAACCAAATAAAAATTCCGGATGATTCTTATTTGTGAGCAGCGGCCATGCGCAGCGGCTCGATAAGATATGTAGAACTGAATTAACTTGATCAAAGGAAAAACTTAACTAACCTAACTAAAAAAGGAACGAAGAATCTGATTGCGGCATCTGTCAAAATTTGTACTTTGGATCAAAGATACTGGTCAATTGGTTTTTAAATTTCGATGTCTTTAATCCTTTCCAATAAAAACGGAAAACTCTCGATTTGAAGCGTACGCGAGAAATTGTATTTCGGATTAAAGATACTGGTCAAGGAGTTTTTTTTATGTCAATTCCTTCACCTGGCTGTCTTTTCGAACAGGATAAACTGTTGTGTTGCTGGTATGTTACAAAAAACCTGTACTGGTGGCAAGGTTGTTGAAAAAAAAGGTACAGGTGGCGAGGTTGTTGAAAAAAATGACGGGAGAGATTTGTCAAAAAAATGTGATAGAAAAGTCTCCGTCATCTTACATAACGATTATCGAATAACGCCCCTAATTAGCCGTATTCCTGTTTGGTTCGTCTCTTGTGAGAACTCTAGTCCAGAGCCCTACCCAATCTCCTTCCAAGTCCCACCTACCCTTCTAGTGAGCTCACTGAGCGACCTCGGACGCTTATATAGTAGCCTGCAGGTTTGAAGACTCGCTTAGGGAAGGAACTTGTGTTTCTAAAGGAGGTAATTAAATGTTAAGAAATTTTGATAGTGAAAGCTGAAGTCCTACGGAACCTGAGCTTGAGAATAAAGCCTGAACATTCAAGCATAAAGTGCACGAAACCACAAATTTGGTGAGTCATTCTTGAATCATTTTTTGTTATTTGAGCTTCACTTAATTACCCCCCCCCCCCCCCCTCCAAGGGGAAAGAAAAAATTTGTTGAACTTTAATATGGTATAACCATTTTATCTTTGATCTGGACATTGAATCGATCATTGGATTTCTATTGTTGTGTTAGATAATAAGAAGATAGTTCAGGTTATCTGTTTTTTATGCTACCTCTGAAGGACTGAGAATTCAGGAAAAGGACAGTTATTTAATTACGAATATATAACCGTGGAATTAACAAATTAAATTTGAATCTATAGTGTTAACTATTGTTAGTAGTAGTTTAATATTTCATAAAATTCTTCTTTTCACCTGGGTACTCAAATTTCCAAGCATAATCTATTCATTCATAAGTTGTGTTTTCATCATTTTCTATTCGATTGTCTTATTAAATTTAATTTCTATGCGGTCTAGATATTTTCTTCCCTTCAATAGTAATTTGTATTCCTACCAGATCAAAGTACAACCATCCATCCAACAGGTAAATATTTATGTTTGAATTTTGACTGAATGATTAAAAAAATATATATATTTTTTTATATATAATTGTAACTCCAGCGGAAGTGCAAGTTCCGTTTCGTCCGTTTCTGAGTTTCCGGCATTCGATTACAAACTCAGTGGCATCCCTAACATTTGGTGAGTATTTTATTTCCCTTTGATTTATCTTAGGAACAAAACACTCCCGGTTCTCTGATACTACCCTATCGTTTTTTTTTATTTAACCTGTCTCAAAGCTCTAGGTCTTCTCGTAATAGCGAGATATGGGAAATTGTAAATTCTTTGAACCAGCGTGTGGACGAACTATCTCGCTCACTGCCTCCAAAGAAGTTACCTTCTGGAGTTCCAGACACAAACCCAAATGGTTGGGCAACAAACTTTCAATTCCCTTCTACCTCGAGTTCCAGACGATTCCAAGAAGACCGAAAAATGCGAGTTGATTCAAGGTGTCAGAGAACGCGACAAAACATCCGAAAAGTATATAATTTGAGAAGTCTGTCAGAATTAGTTCTCCGGATTAAAGACACTGGCCAATTAGTTTATAAGTTATGATCCCTTTAATTCTGCCTGTCTTCTCGAGTAGGATAAAAAACTAAAAACTCGATTTGAGACGTCTGCCAGACATTGTACTTTGGATTAAAGATACTAGTCATTGAGTTTATATAAGTTTCGTTTCCTTTAAACCTGTTTGGTTTCTTAGTAAGATAAAAATCCGGAAAATCTCGATTAGAGGCGCCTGCCAGAATTTGTACTTTGAAATAAAAATACCGGTCTATCAGTTTTTAAATTTCGAACCCTTTAACTCTGTCCGTCTGTGGCTTTGAGGCGGATTTGAGGCGTTTGAAACCAGAACTTTTACTTCTGATCAAGAACACTTCTACATGAATTTCAAAATTTCTTTCTCTTTAATCCTGCTATAAATTGCACGTAAATGATGGATCCGTGTCTTTAATCCAAAGCACAAATTTGGGCTGATACCTCTAGTCGGGAGTTTCCGGATTTATATCCTACTCGAGAATCCCTCGCGTGGGCATAAAGTTCACGTTTATGTACTTGGTGATTAAGCAATAAAAGCACAATAATACACTGGTAGTCATAACGAATAATCTGGTCGGTATTGGAAATTGGATATTCGCAAATTTCGTTTTTTTTTTTTTTAATTTTCAATGGACAAGACTTCAAATTAAGTAGAGGAAACAAAAAATTGCGGATAATTCTTATTTGTGATCAATCGCTATATGCAACGGCCTTGAAGAGACGCTGCGCTGTGGCCCAAAAGCGGTCCTTATGGACTGCCCTACTTGACAGGTTGAATTGAACTAATCTGACCAAAGGAAAAACATCTGAACTAACCTAGCCAAAGGAAAACCAAAACTGGACTAACCTGAAATAACCCAAACAAAGGAAAAACAGAACTGATCTAACCTAAGGGATAGTAAAGCTGAACTAACCTAACCAAACCAACACGGCCCACACTTATTGCAGCAATTAAAAGGCCTCGAAGAGCCGCTGCGCCTTGAAAAAGCGGCCCTTAGGGGCCTCCCTAAAAGCCATGTGGAAGTCACAGAAACTGGTATGACACATTTTAATTTGCTCGTCATTAGTAATGCTGAAACCGAATGATATTTGCAACATTGCCTTGTAACCTTATTTTTCCACCACACCATTATTATTTTTATGTAACACTTACCTTTGAAATTAGTAATGTGGCCCATGACAAATGTTACACTCTATATATGGGTATAAAGGTTTTCTAAACTAGGGACGCGGTATTTACATTTCTGTACAAAACTACAGGAGGGTTTGGTAACTTTCATCTCAGTCTGCGAACAGTAATTTACAGTTGTTGGTGAAGTTAGCGGGATTGGGACAAATAATGCACCTCTTCTTTATTCGAAAATGGCCGACGTTTCGACTATTTATTTAGTCTTCATCAGGGCTAAAACCCAATAAGTTAAATGGTAACAAATCCCTGGGCCCAACATAAAATTGTAAATACAGTTTGTTAAATTATGGAACGTAAATTCCTATACATCCATTGCATCTCTAAAATTAAAAAACTATTTTAAACAATTTTTTAAACAAAAAAGAAATAAAAAATATTAAATATATAGACAAACTGTAGACAACTACAAAAATTAACACTTAACAATTACCGACAGTACCAAGTAACCAGGTACCGGTATCAAGTACCTAGGTAAGTTCTTTCATCCGTAATGTTCGCCTCAATGTTTACTGGTTACTTGGTACTGTCGGTAATTGTTAAGTGTTAATTCTTGTAGTTGTCTACAGTTTGTCTGTATATTTAATATTTTTTATTTCTTTTTTGTTTAAAAATTTTTTTCAAAAATATTTAAAATTTTAGAGATGTAATGGATGTATAGGAATTTACGTTCCATAATTTAACAAACAGTATTTACAATTTTATGTTGGGCCCAGGGATTTGTTACCATTTAACTTATTGGGTTTTAGCCCTGATGAAGACTAAATACATAGTCAAAATGTCGGCCATTTTCGAATAAAGAAGAGGTGCATTATTTGTCCCAATCCCGCTAACTTCACCAACAACTTACAACTTAAGGACGCTAATTACAACAAAGTAATTTACAGGTCAGCTGCTACTGAATGAATTATTACAATAAACTTATCAACATTATAATTACATATTAGTCTTAAAACCGCTGATTGTTTATGAAGTTTCTGTCTTAGATAATTTCCCTAGCTGCGCAAAAAATAATCGGGTTCTTCAAACATCAAAAAAGTGATTTTTACGCTTCAATTGAAAACATAGGTTGTTCCGATGCTCTTAATTTCATTCGATTTTTACAATTTTTGGCGGTTTATTTCAATTGTTACTAATTGTAGTAATTCAATAGTTTTAGCTGTTTTGTTTGAACATGACGGTGAACGTTTTGGGTTTGACTTTTAACTCGCAGCCAAATGTGGGCGATTGAGTGAGCTGGAGTCGCTTTTACATTACATTTAAAAAAGTAAAAGTGAAACCCAATACCTTTCAATACTAAATGCAACCCTCTTGTAATTTTTTCGTCGAATTATATAATTATCTAAAAATAAATAATAGGATTTATCTATGGCAACGAAGTAATATGTCACTTTTTCAATAAGGGATCGAAAAACGAGTGTTGTTGTGGAAATTCGGCCCATTTCGAGAAGTCCATGCTGGGTATCACTTGACTTCTGCAAGGGACTCGTGGATTGCTAAAAGAAAAAACAAAAACTATTATTAATATTTGTTAACCACAGTTTGCTTTCTCACAACCACAGTTCGATTACGTTGTGAATCCAATTTCAGAATTGCAGAGCAAATGTTTCTTGATGGTTAATGAGAGTTAAGAGTTGAGCTAAGGTGGACATTAAAATTTCCCATATGAAATACATTGCTGTCATACTATCTGTAAGCAATTTTTTGGCAGAAATGCATTTTATATAACAAGTTGGTCAACAGAAGTCTCGAGTTGGTTTGTTTATGGTGTGCTTTTGTCAAACTCGTGCGTGATTTTTTTTTGCATTTGACCACGCAGTGCGCCCATTGTTTAGGAAATATCCCAGCGCTGGGGGCAAACTGATGGAGATGTTTTGTGGGGTAAAGACCACGCGCGCGGAGCGCCAATAGTTTATGACGATGATATCTAAAAGTAGCTGAAACGTCGACGTGTCGAAAAACTTCTGAACTCAACTTTACTTATCAATGCCAGATAGTTAGTTATCAGATGACCAATAAGTCAAGGGTCTATATGGATGGTGACATGCACCCTTCGTCCATAAGATCGGTAAATTATTATTAGACCTGCCGATTCAAATTCCTAGTCTCTCCAAATCCGTGTAAACCATTTGTTTATAATTCTCCTGATGACTTTCCAGAGCTTTTCTTATCTAGTTTTTCTTTACTTTGAGTCCGGCTTGGAATTGAATAACTATAGGTAGGTACCTGAAACATTCGAAATTTGGCATATACCAGATTGTTATAAGTAGCTGTTTCAAGAGCTGTTTTCTTATGGGTGTTGATTCATTGCACGTTCATTGAACACAAAATGTCACTTATCCAATACATAGGCTAGCTTTGACAGAGAGAAGCCCATCATATATGTGTCTCAAGCTATTTAATCATTTACCAGATAACATCAAATGCTTGAATACACAAAAACCCTTTAAAGTGCAGATAAAACAATCACTGAGTTCTATTCTGTCTGTTCATGTCCCTTTATACATCATATTGAAAACAAATAATGTATCCTATTTACTACTATTTACTTTGTCTCAGTATATTTTCATGTATGTGAACTGTATTGAACATTGGAAATAAAGCTTCTTATTATATCATTCCTGGTTAGGAATTCACAGCTAGATGTTTAGCTGGCAGATTTCCTCTGATAGATGGGACTTAGCCAAGTCCATCAGAAGTAATTTTTCATTAAGAAACGATCTCATGATGTTGCATGTGAGCAGTATAACTGCTTTCTATGCCACTGAATGCATGTCGCAGAAATAACAATAGATATGATCTGAACAGTTTTTTGTTTCCATACCTCAATTTCGATCGCAAGCTTCTGATATTTAATTTTCTTCTCTGAGTATTTCTTCAGAGTATTCTGCTCTGATGGAACGGCTATATCAATTAGGTTTGTTGACTTTGATACCTTGTCCTGAAAGACGATGTCAGGTCTGTTGTGCATTACTGTCTTGTCTGTGTGAATGTCTACATCATAAAGGAGTTTGTAGTTTTTATTTTCTAATACAGGTTCTGCAGAGTAAGCATAGTATGGGCTTGCGTCTGTATGCAAGTCATAGGGCTTGATGGACAACTTTAGCCACAGAGTTGGGCCTATCAGTATAAGCATTTCCTGCAGTAATTTGCAACCATATATTATATGGTCGACCGTCCCTGGGAATTGACATTTTCTACATTTATCGTTGTTGGTAGTAGGGTCTTTCATGATATATTTTCTGTAGTTTTTGGTGGATGTAACTTGGTCTTGCATAGGAATTATGAAGCCCTCCGTTTCGGGATAAAGCTGACCATTCCGCAAAAATGCGTATGTAAGTTTTTTGTCTATATGTTCTTGATTTACAATTCCATAGTGCTTCCCGTGGAGCTGCTTTCCTGCCCATTCCTTTAGTTTTATCTTGGTCCTGCTCACAGAATCAACTTCAACTCGACTCGCTACATTGAGTGTAGTTTTTGTCCAAGGCGCAAATACTCTTATGAAGCGGATGATCCTTTTTGCGGAAATAAGATCTTAATGATTTAATTAGGTTGTCATGGATTTCATGCAGATCAATTAGCCCTCGACCTCCGTCTTTTCTGGTGATTGTCAATCTCTGGGTACATGATTTTGGGTGTAGTTTTCTGTGTTTGCTGAGTTGCTTATTATTATTTTTATTATCATTATTATTGCCGCGGCGATGACGGGTTTGTGGGTCTACTTCTTCGTTTTTTTTTAGCAAATTTCTCAAACATTTCAGAATATAGGAACAAGAACAGGGGACAATTTTCTCCTCACAACCTTCAACTTTTTTGAGTGAGTCGCGGCCCTGAGTTGTTTTCGTCATCTTCTTCCTCGACGCTCATGAGCAAATGGAGTATTGAAATAAATATTGGTGATGAACTGATAAATTAATATCCATCGCATTAACAACAAAAGATAAGTTGTGCAAAAAACGCGCTGAAATTTAAAATTTGTCGTCTATTCTGTTAGATTTGACGTTGACACTGACGCTCCGGCGCTCGATTTTGTTCGCGTGCCAAGGAGCGTACACCGCGCAATTATAACTGACGTCATGACATTCACAATAATTGTAATAAAAAAGAATACCCTGATGATGGCGTGCAGTAAGCAAAAAAATCGAAACGTCGGATATATTTGGTTTCAACGCCCTTTAGCGACAATCACTAAGTTGTAGCAAAAACAAGTCAATTGATACCCTCAGGAACGTTCCGATTCCGTCCCTTAGCGAGCTCTAGCCCGTCTCGTAAGGTAGCCGCATATCAAGTTTCAGCTTTCTAGCTCAAACCGTTCCCGAGATTTCGGCATAAAACCATTTTTTTTCAGATGGCTATCTTGGATTCTTTAAATTGCTATTTTCCGCTGATATTACATAAGGGTACAACCTATCATTCGATTTCAATAGGTATAACCTAGCTACCGTCAGCTACATAGCTATGTCAGTTAGTTTACCATTTATGGTACCGTACCTATTTATGTACCGACGGTACATGCTGCTAAATGAATATCTATTTGAAATCGACCATATTAACGTTACTCACCTACTGTAGATGTGTTAGTTAAGTCAGCTATATTAGAATTCATAGTACCGCCGAGGTACCTATTATCCAAATTTGAGCCATGTACCATTTAAACCATTTAAAAAGCTTTGGGCAATGAGTTTCTTATGGGAAGGTGTGGATTGTTAAAATATACTGTATAGCGAACAAACTATAAACCGCGTGGTCGCGTCTCGATGACATCAGCCATCATGAATGCCGAAACGAAATTTTCAAATGAGAAATTTCCGCAGTTGGAGAAGCGATCGCAGCGCCCACCGTTTATCCTTTTTTGTCGCGACAACTTCGGGAACTACTGAAAACTTGGCCAAAATTTAAAAAACTTGCAGATTTCCCTTCGAAATTCAATTAAGACCATTTCGCAAAGTCCCAGCGAAAAAGTGGTTCCAAGGTGCCGAAAAGACAGCATTTCAAGGTATCCCCTCGAATAGAAAGCCATTTGATTGGATGCACGATCCGGGCACCAATAAACTTCAAAGTGGCAGTTTGATATTTAAAGTTTAAAAATTCGTCAAAATTTGAAATTCAAACCTAGGACCTCGATTTTTGGACAGATCAAGGGCCTGTGTGCTACCTCTCTGAATTATTTCAGATTTTTTACTGCAAAAATTCTGAATCTACAGGGTGAAATGTGAGAGCGAAAAAGTGGTTCCAAAAGGCCGAAAAGAAAACATTTCAAGGCATCCCCTGGGAAAGAAAGCCATTTGAGTGGACGCACGGTTTCGGCACAAATAGACATCAAAGTGGCAGTTTGAAGTATAAAGTTTAAAAAATCCTCAAAATTTCAAATTCAAAGCTAGGACCTCGATTTTTGTCCAGATCAAGGGCCCAAGTGAGTGCTACTTTTCTGAATTATTTCAGATTTTTTACTGCAAAAATTCTGAATCTACAGGGTGAAATGTGAGAGCGAAAAAGTGGTTCCAAAAGGCCGAAAAGAAAACATTTCAAGGCATCCCCTGGGAAAGAAAGCCATTTGAGTGGACGCACGGTTTCGGCACAAATAGACATCAAAGTGGCAGTTTGAAGTATAAAGTTAAAAAAATCGTCAAAATTTCAAATTCAAAGCTAGGACCTCGATTTTTGTCCAAATCAAGGGCCCAAGTGAGTGCTACTTTTCTGAATTATTTCAGATTTTTTACTGCAAAAATTCTGAATCTACAGGGTGAAATGTGAGAGCAAAAAAGTGGTTCTAAGAGGCCGAAAAGAAAACATTTCAAAATATCCCCTGGGATAGAAAGCCATTTGAGTGGACGCACGGTCTCGGCACAAATAGACTTCAAAGTGGCAGTTTGAAATTTAAAGTTTAAATAATCGTCAAAATTTCAAATTCAAAGTTAGGACCTCGATTTTTGGTCAGATCAAGGGCCCAAGTGTGTACTACCTCTCTAAATATTTCAGATTTTTTACTGCAAAAATTCTGAATCTACAGGGTGAAATGTGAGAGCGAAAAAGTGGTTCCAAGAGGCCGAAAAGAAAACATTTCAAAGTATCCCCTGGGATAGAAAGCCATTTGATTGGACGCACGGTTTCGGCACAAATAGACTTCAAAGTGGCAGTTTGAAATTTACAGTTTAAAAATTCGTCAAAATTTCAAATTCAAAGCTAGAACCTCGATTTTTGGCCACATTAAGCGCCCGAGTATGTGCTACCTCTCTGAATTATTTCAGATTTTTTACTGCAAAAATTCTGAATCTACAGTGTGAAATGTGAGAGCGAAAAAGTGGTTCCAAAAGGCCGAAAAGAAAACATTTCAAGGCATCCCCTGGGATAGAAAGCCATTTGAGTGGACGCACGGTCTCGGCACAAATAGACTTCAAAGTGGCAGTTTGAAATTTAAAGTTTAAATAATCGTCAAAATTTCAAATTCAAAGTTAGGACCTCGATTTTTGGTCAGATCAAGGGCCCAAGTGTGTACTACCTCTCTGAATATTTCAGATTTTTTACTGCAAAAATTCTGAATCTACAGGGTGAAATGTGAGAGCGAAAAAGTGGTTCTAAGAGGCCGAAAAGAAAACATTTCAAAATATCCCCTGGGATAGAAAGCCATTTGAGTGGACGCACGGTCTCGGCACAAATAGACTTCAAAGTGGCAGTTTGAAATTTAAAGTTTAAAAAATCGTCAAAATTTCAAATTCAAAGCTAGGTCCTCGATTTTTGTCCAGATCAAGGGCCCAAGTGAGTGCTACTTTTCTGAATTATTTCAGATTTTTTACTGCAAAAATTCTGAATCTACAGGGTGAAATGTGAGAGCGAAAAAGTGGTTTCAAGGGGCCGAAAAGAAAACATTTCAAGGTAGATAGTATTGATGCCGGTTTAGTATTGATGCCGGTTTGGTGAAATGTATTTCTCCAAGAAAATGTTTGTGCCTTCATATTGTGTTTTGGATACGAATTTTGAGAAGTTGACTAAGCCTCTTATCAGTGATTAGCCTTGATAAAGACTCAAATAGAGATCGAAACGTCGGCGAATTTGCTATCTTAGAGGTTGTTTTTGTTGTCCTTTCACCCAATAAACACCACTGCCATCTAATTCAGCGGGACACGAGTTTGTAAACATTCCAGGGTATCCCCTGGGATAGAAAACCATTTGATTGGACGCACGGTCTCGGAACCAATAGACCTCAAAGTTGCAGTTTGATATTAAAGTTTAAAAATTCGTCAAAATTTCAAATTCAAAGCTAGGACCTCGATTTTTGGCCAGATCAAGATCCCAAGTGTATGCTACCTCTCTGAATTATTTCAGATTTTTTACTAATTTACTTTTTTATAAATTTACTAACCTGAACTAACCTGAATCTACAGGGTAAAATGTGAGAAAAGTATACCTAATTTGGCGAAAAATGCTAAATAGAAAAACGTTTGTAGCTCGCTCGGTGCAGGAGCTAGACCAAAACTAGCAACTGGTTTTTTTTCTCTCCACATCTTCTAGTTATGCATATAAAACCGAAACTGGGCCGCGCTATAGTTTTCGTAAAAATCCCAAAAAACTGCTATACTATTTTGAACATTTTCTTAACTGTCTTCGGAACTTTTTACTTACTCTGTATTAAAGTATGTGACATCTTTGGGGGATAGAACCAAAAGTGCCCAAGGAAATATCCTTTCCCCCTTAATTAAGGGGGACTAGGAGGCCAAACAGTTGTCCATTACAAAAAAAAAATCTGAAAAACCGTCCCAATTTTATCAATTTTTGTAGGTTTTCCCCTATTTAACCAATCGGAATTAGACTTCAAAATCTATCATCTAGGAAATCTGCCCAGGGGGTGTTCTATACACCACATAGCCCCGAAGTTACGGTAAAGACACGACAAATTTGGTTAGCGAAAAAATCGCATTTTTGACTTTGTTACTCCTCCGCTAAGCCCCCTCCCTCGCACATACCCCAAACCGACCACATTTTTGGAAAGCCCTTTCATTTCTGTAGCTAAGTCCCTTGCGTGAAAATTCTGTCAAATTAATAGTTCAAAAGTTATAAGCCTCAGAATAAAAAAAAATCATATATCTTCAATCAAAATTGAGTTAGACACTCGGCTTTATATATCTTCACTTCGTTCGGGTATAACAAATGTTAATGTCCACCTTAGTTGAACTTAATGGAAAAGATGTGTAAAGGCTATATGTCATCGTTCATTGGTTCGGCTCCAATGAAAAAAAATAAAATATCGTAGTTCCTTAAGACAAAAGAGATACGTTAAAAGAAGTACGTTTTGAAGTTCTGGCAACAAGTTGTATCACCTTTTGGAGAGTAGTAATTAGAGGTATCTGGGACAATTTTTTTATATCATGTTTTGTTAAATCTGCATTATGCCTTTCTTTCAAGATATTTTTTCTAGTATTTTATTTCGTTAACTGATCAAGTTTCCTACTCCTACTTCCCTATGGACAACAGTCGCCGCAGCTGGTGTGGTAATCGAGTAATTGTAGTTGTACTTAATAGAAAAGCCTATTCTCAAAATTAATAAAACCCTTATATAAAAAACTTACATTTCGTGGTCTGGTAAAACCATAGGGAAGAGCTGGACAGTATCAATTAAATCTGTGTTATCACAGATAATTCGGGCCAATCTTGCCTTTCGGATTTCCTCTAATTGGTCTAGGGTGAACGAAGATGGTTGGTTGGGTAATTCGTACCTTAAAAAACGCATTTTCAAGCATTTCATAAGAAATTTATCGTGGTAAATGATCATTTTAATTATTTTTATTATACTTACCAAAATCGGTCTCCTCTCCTTGAATAACTGAATTGTGTGGCTATTATACAAGCGAAGGTGGGCCCCAACATGCTTCCTGGCAAAGGACGTTCACACACCCCACCTGACCACAGGTCAATATCTAGAGGATGTCTATAAAAAGTATCGTAAAGTAGTGTTACTCTCGTTCTCACTCAACATTAACTCTAAACGTGACATCGTGAAAGGGGTTGAAAGAAAATTTTGTTTTAACTGTTATTTTACGTCTTATCAAGGCCGCAAAAGAAGAAATGTTAATGGCACCTATGATAAAGAACTAAGTTAAATTAAGTAACTTGTCTCTTTCGCTATATTCTAGTAGGTATATTAAGTAAACAGTAATTTCTGTCTAGATATTCGGCGAGTAAAAAAAAGTATCGTTACACTTACTCAAAAATTGAGGCATATTTCGTCACAGTTTCATTCGGCATCGACCCAAACATATCGTCAAACGAATCCCCAGCAGGTAAGCCGCAGAACTTCCTAAACTCCATATATCCCGGAATGCCGAATTCCCTGCCGCGTTGCATATTGAAACTGACCAAATCCATGCCAAATCGTGATCCGACCTTTTTGAACAAATGATTGGTGACCTCTTGGGTTATGGAGTCGTCCATGGCTTGTGCCACTTGGTTCATTAACCCCATTATGTATTCATCCAAGACACCTGCTCTGTATAAGTCGTAGGGGCGCCGTATTAGGTCGGATAGACGCTTGGAAGCTAAAATAAAAATGTAAAATGTATTACCGGATTTTTTAACGGCCTTCTGTTAAAGAAACAGCTGGTATATACAGAAAAATGATATTAATAAACAAACAAAAAAAGTTATATATCTTACATGCGGGGCACATCACATTACACATTACAAACAGAACGAGCTTGAAAATCTGCGAACTGCCAGAATTAGAAAAAACTCTATAATGATTGAAGAGGTCCTTTCTAGGGACATTCACCAAAAAGACTTCAAGAGAACGACTCGCAGTAAGATTGAACAAATCTGAATTTCTTCCTGACGTTTCGTCTACAGCTGCTGCAGACATTATCAAAGGCGATGAGGCAATGGGCGAAGTAATCTCCCGTGCGTCGCGACGTTGACTGATTCGATTGTGGGGAGATCCGTGGTATTTATTCCCTCGCCATCGCGCTGCATATTTCTTTATTCAAATTTCTACATTTACAAAGAATAGACTTAAAAGTAAACAAGTGAATGAATGTTGGATTATATGCACATATTATGGTGCTTAAATAATCGGTCGGCACCGAAATCGTCCCTTACCAACTAGTATCACAGAGAAGGTTATCAGAGAGTAGGTTTTGTGTTACCTAACTATATACAAATACGTTTTATGAATCTATTTACAGGCTATTTACACTGACAGGGTCGTTACATAATGTTGTTGAATGTCGAAACTGCGACGCTATAGTTTATGCGGTTTGTTAGGGTTTTCGGTGACACCCCATGCCTTGGTGTCGATTATCTCCCCATAGCATCCCACGACACAAGCTGCGAATCTGACATGGATCGGTGGGGTTCTTCCATCACAGCGACCAGGTTGGCATCATTTTCCACGCTGTCCGAGTTTTTGATATCTGTTATGTGGGTAATTGAGTTGACGGTGGTTTTTAGTTTTTCTTGCCTCCTGAGATTTTGGATGCGAGACACCGCGATCTCGGAAGATCAGGATTTCATCTGGATTGAACAGGTAGACCGCTATGTCTGGCTATTGTGGTATAGGTTTTGCTCGGTGAAGATCTTGGGGCCTGCAGTGACCCTAATGTTTCTTCCGACATGCTGAAATTCCTGGATGGAGGTCGCCCGCCCAAATTACAGTTTTTGTGGCATTTGCGTGGTGCTCGCATGCTATTTAAGGTGGTTTTTATTATCCAGTGCACAGCATAATGGTGTCTTGTGGTGTAGGCTGGCTTGACGCAGGCACTGGCTACATGATAGGCCGTTTCGTCGGTGTCGCAGCCTCTCCTGCATTTCCGCCTGACTGGTCCGAGGCGCAGGCCGTGTTCCCCGCTCCTCCATCGCAGCCCCCAGTACTCCCCTCCTCCATGAGTCAAGGCGTGGTGCACTGAAAGCGGGAAATGATATTTTCCTGTTCTCTTTAAGAATCAGCCTGGTATGGTTCATGTTGCTCGACCATTGCTCTTCGAGGCGGCTGATGTATTTTGCATGTGCCAACCTCACCGTATTTTGGCAGCACTTCTTGATGTTGTTGGCCCCCTGGACGTCAACTTCATATAGCCGCAGTACCCACGCCATATCTAATAGTGGGTTCTTCCATCCGGCCCTTTTTAGGGAATGGTACCGCAGCAGGCAGTCCTTCATGTCCATGTGTTGTGTCACGTAGATGCCTCTCCGTATGTAGGTTAGTTCAGTTTCATGCTCGATTGATTTGAGTCCCAATCCTCCCCTATAGGTCGGTAGGTATACTGCGGCGTTTCATGACGTCTTTCCTTTCACCTTGTGCTTGACCAAGTTCTTCTTGACGGTGTCGTCTAGCGCCCTGCACCTTTTAAGCGTTGAGCTGCGTCTCTCATCTGGTGTTACATTGGCGATAACATATAATACACAGGAATTGAGGAGAGCCACTTTTTGGTGTGTTGTGGGTTCAGATTCCAGGATTTTATTGACTTTTGTGTTCATGTTTTCTTCAATACGTTGGAAACTGTTCCATTGTATCCAGTTTCAGGTGGGGTTCTCGATTGTCCTCGTCCCTCGTCCTGGGCGTCCCTGGAGTGCCGGCCGCACTTTGCTACGTTCAGGCTCAGCCCCACTTCTGCCAATTTCTTTCGTTGGTGCGTGGCATTTTATATCGTCCATGTACGCCAGTACTTGGTGCTTGCCCTGCGTTTTCCTCACTATTTCTGGGTCTGTCTTGATGTAATTTAGGGTAGCTGGTGTGAGGAGAGTGAACAGCAGCGGGCTTATTGAATCTCCCTGTCGAATGCCCCTGCGAATCGGGACGGGGTTTGATTTGTCCCTGTTCAGGCGCACTTTCATTGACCATTGATCTACTGCGGTCTTTACTGGCTTTCTTTATGTTGGTGTGGAGCGGCAGCGCATCTATAAGTCTCTTTAGGCACTTATGGTAAACAGTGTCATAAGGCTTTGTAAAATCATACCACGAAGAGTTGCTTTCAAGTGTTGCACTCTGTTAAGTCTTGCGACCAGTGATATAGCAGTCTTGAGCAAGGTGTTCCGGAGGGAGCGCCCGGAGAGTGCTTCTTTTATTGTTCGTGTCATCACCGCCGTACACATTTTGTAATCTGTGTTCAGCAGCGAGATGGGTCTAGATTTAGCAGGGTTGGTCGTATCTCCCTTTTTGTGGATAAGCACCACGCTGTTATATATCTCTCCAGGTACTCCCCTGCCGCTGGTAATACTTTGTAAAGGTACACCGGAATTCCGTCTTCTCCGGGTGCCTTTTAGGAAGCCGCTTTGGTCAGGCTCTCTTTCAAGTGCCGTTTGATGTTATCGTTTGTCTGTTGGTGGTACCAATCTTGTTCTCCGGAATATCTCCTTAATTTCCTGAGCCATCTTATCAGCGTTGGGGTCCGGGTGTTTTCGGCATCTTTTTTGTCGGGGTTGCGGTAGAAGATTTCTGCATCTTCAGTTTTTAGTCTGAAGAGATGGTCTCTGATAGTATGCGCTTCGGAGCCGGTTTCTGCTTTCCAGTAGCTTCTACTATAGTTTCCGTTGTTCTATGGACTTTTTGTATGGTCCCAGGTTCATGGTATGAACTTCTTTGTGTAGGCTGTTTGTAATTTTGATTGAGTTGTCTGATTTCTTTGGCGTTCTTGAGAGCTGCAGTGGAGAGACTGGGGTGGAGGTGTGGTGGCGCGGGATTTCGGCGTACTTGAAGCCAGTCTGCACTTGGAAACCTAATTTCCTCCTTCTTGTTGGAATTGTTGTCGTGTTTAAAGATCTCAATGGCCTCTCTCGTTAGTCTCGGATAGAAACGCTGCGATTGATATAAGATATCCATCTCGTTGAAAAGGATGTCATGACCTTCGGAGAGAGCGTGCTCTGCTACTGCTGACCTTTGTGTTTGTTCCAGCCTGCAACTCTCCTTGTGTTCCGTAATCCTCGTGTTGACACTGCGTTTTGTCGTGCCAATGTATACCGAGCCACAGCTGCATGGAACTAGGTAAACTCCGGGTGCTGATAGGGGATCTCTGCGATATTTGTCCGATGTCAAGCTCTGTTGTATTGTTCGAGTCGGTCTAAAGACAGTTTTAACACTGTGCGTTTGCAGTAGCCTGCCGATTCTGTCCGTCACTTCGTGGATGTATGTTAGACTAGTCCATCTTCATCCTCCTTCATCATCCTTTTCTTCATCTTCTCCCGTTGTTCGTTCCTGACGATCGACATTGTTTGGACGGACTGCCCTATCGAACTCGTGCTCGCTGTATTCATTCCAACCAAAGGCTCTTTTCAGATTTCAATTTTCGTTCCAAATCAGCCGGCTCACAAATTCTCTTGGCTCTCACGGACACAGACGGACACTGTGTTTTGTGGTGTTTGTGGTGCCAATGTATACCGAGCCACAACTGCATAGAACTCGGTAAACCCCCACCCCAGTCCCTCCACTGCAGCGCGACGGCTGGGGAATAAATACCACGGAGCTCTCCACAGTCGAATCAGTCAACGTCAGGAAGCGCGGGAGATCACTTCACCCATTGCCTCATCGCCTTTGATAATGTCTGCCGTAGCTGTAGACGAAACGTCAGGAAGAAACTCCATTGGAACTCGGCTTCGAAGCTTTCGAACATTTTAGATTGTACTTTGACCGG
This sequence comes from Taphrorychus bicolor, assembly GCA_951812265.1. Lineage (NCBI taxonomy): Eukaryota > Metazoa > Arthropoda > Insecta > Coleoptera > Curculionidae > Taphrorychus > Taphrorychus bicolor. Next base: position 5,693,747 of record OX638300.1, read on the forward strand.
CCGTGAAAGCCTTCACAGTCTTATGAAAGAATAATTTCTAAAAACAATATATTTTTGTCTTGTATCAACTCATCAAAGTTTTTTTGTAGCTGGAGACGTAAATATTTCAACCACATTCACGTTTCGCCGTCCATCATACACTAAAAGAAGTGTGCTTCGGTTCTTAGTCCATCTAATTTGTAGAGTATGTAGATCAGAACCAAAGTTTAAAGTAGTGAATGTTTCAAAATTCTATATTACTTACCAATAAACTTGTGTGCCTTGCTCCATCTTTCCACAGCTGTAGGTAACAAGGAGTGCCCAAACCTATAAGCGGCAGCAGCGAAAGCGTCAATAACGTTTGGATTCACATTTGGATCGTACCCATTCCAATAACCCTAAAATAATTTCTTTCAAGCAATGATCACAGTCCACACGGAATCATGTAGACTTACCTCTTTTTGTAATAATAAACCGAATTTTTCCATTACATCTTTACCCAGTAAAATCGGTAAAAATTCGTTATACGTGATGTGTTGAATAATTGCAATGTTGACTCTTCTTGCTTCTTGAAAGAGAGTCTCGTCGTCCCAATGGGGATTTACCGATGCTAGTTCTCGGGCGATTCTATTGTGTTCTCTCGCCATTAGGGTGTGCATAACGGTTAAGACCAGTTGTTCATTTACACGAATTTCTCCTAAAGAAGTGTAGAGAATTATGAACCAATACCTAACTGATACCTGAGGGTTTTCAGAGAGTTACAGTATTACAATAATAGTTTCCATTAATAAAATACGTTTTGACTTTTATTGGTGTCTATTTCAAGAGTACTGTATCACTAATGGGGTGAAAATGTAGGTAAAAAGCAAATTTAATTATGAATCAACTAGAATTTGCTTCCTCTAGTGGTGATAATTTTAAGTTTAGATTTTCTTTATGACAATATTTCCCCACTGAATTCATTGATGAGCCAAATACCAACATAAAGCCAAAAAGTCGACTTTGAAATTGAATTAGTCCTTTACCCCATAACTTTATTGAAAACAAGCAGATGTTATAATATAGCATACCTGCTTCGAAGCAATACATGCTAGAATTAAAACGAGTACATCCTTCGTCTGGTATATCCAGTTTCAGAGGAAGAAGGTCTTTAAGGCCATACTCTGCGAAAGCCGGATTCATTCTCAACAGACCTGCATGCCCTTCCCGGAGTTTCCTGCAGATTGATATTATAATTTTGTTTATTCTGTGTTAATTTTTTTAGTTAATCATAAAGTAGATATCGGTTTCATTAGATACAACACGTGTCATTCAAAGGTAAAGGCTAAACAGCTGATGCTAAATATTTTCCTAACAATGTCAGTCAGCGAACTGAATCACTTTGCCGCACACAGTTCGTCAGTTAAAAACCTTTAACAATTAATTTTGCAGTCAGAGGGGAAAGACAGTTTTTAAGGTATCGGTCCTGAGATTTGATAAAACTTGCATTTTGAGCAATATAAATATAAAAATTTCTTCTCTGAATATATTAACTAACTAGGGTGTTCCAGAGTTTACTTTATCAAACCAGGTGACTATGATTTTTTTGCAGAAAAGTATTCCATATAACCAAAGTAGAGGATACTCCCACCTTTTCACCTGATATTTTACAACCAAGTTGACGACTTTTTCTTTTGAACAACCTACTATATTGCTAATCTCGATATCTACATCAACCAATAACAATTTCTACCTTGCATGATGTTCAGTCACGCCATATACTGTATTTCCGTCTAGCACACCAGTCAGAGTGTTGTATGGCACTTTGGAACCAAGGCGACATCCAGGTCTTGCGGCCGGAAAAGACCTGACAAAGTTCATACATTTAATGTTATATAAATTGTAAAAATAGTCGTCTTCCGGGATTTCGATTTCGTTACAGTATGGATGCTTCAGATGGTGAGGTCTTCCACAGCATTCTTCCGGATCGTTTCTATTGAAGGGATCTGCAAAGTATGTTAACAATAATTATTAGGTAATCATAATACACTGCATCTTTACCCAAAGGCGTAGCTGTAAGTGTATAATCGTGATCCATAAATTGCCCCCAGGCTATGATCATAACTGTTCCAGCGTGATCATGGTATCCCTGGTCTGGATGCATAGTTCGGGATACGATTCTCGAGCCTGGTAAGTTCCTTCCTGTGATACTGATTCGTGGATCTGACATACCATCAGCGTATAACGGGCCCATGAGTCTCGTAAATGGAGTATTAATGGCTCCCCACGTAGGATGCTGCAAATTTGTACACAAACCATCGATCCTTCGGTATTTTCCTGCGTGACATTCGACGTTGGAAAGGTACGGAGGGCAGACTTCTCGAATCATGGTTTTGCTAGTGTCTATCAGTGGTAAGCCTTTTTCAATATCTTCGTAAGTTAAACCATACCTAAAAAGTTACAGTATATTTTTCAATATGAATTATCAAAATCGGTTTATCTTACGTTCTAGCCAAGTTGTTTGAAATATCAAGCAGCAGTTCACCCACTGTGGCTACATCTTCAGGCTTCCAATCTCCGTGCGGTTGGGCAATGGCTAAGAAACGTTAGCAGTTAAACCATAGTAAATAATAGTAAGTGAGGAGTTCTATTGCAAGTGTGTAAGTTTGAGTAAGAATTGGGGAAGAGGAGAATTGATGGAAATTATTAAGTGAAAAAAAAACATACGATTTCTTTTCCGGGCTTCTAGATATGCTGCATTCACGGCATCGTAGGTTATGCAGGTATGAGGGCCGTTATAGTCTCTGAAAGCATAACAAAATTATAAATATTCCTACGTCCTTCTTTAGTGAAGCATGGAAATTGTATATAAATTATAATTTTTGTATTTTGAATCAATTAGCAACTTCTTGCAAATAAATTATTTTCATCTTCTTCTTCTTTTGGTGCCTTATTCTCTGCGAACGTTGACGATTATCGGGGATAAAACCACGAGAGCTTAAAAATTACCGATAATTTTTCACGATTGCATGTTTTCCATAATTTCACGAGTCCTTTAGGACGAATCAGTATCACAGGAAGGAATTTCACGAGTCCTTTAGGACGAGTGAAATTTGCAAGGAAAACATGCCAGACTGAAAAATTATCTGGTTCAATTTAAAGCTCGAGCGGTATTTAGTGAGATTATTGCTCGAATCAAAAATACTATTAAAAAATAAATAAGTAGTGTTAGAATCCGTCACCTTAAATAAGTCAGTCAGGCAACGACATTGATTAAGGTTTTATGGTTGATTCCATGACAATGTGTGTCGTTTTTTTTATCTTTCTTTGTGTATTCAAATGATCATGCATTCTATCTAGTTCCTCAATCTCGCTACATTTCTCTGCCAGTCATTCTTCTTTTCAGCCTTTCTTTATTGCTTTGTGTATTGATCGATACTCCTCCCTGTTTTTGTTTTTAAGTATTCGTCTCTGGTCCATTAGGGTCAGGATCTCGTCTGTCATCCTTTCCTTCTTCTTCACACGTGACTTTTTTAGGTACTTTCTAATGACTTGGGCGATTCTGTTCCATTTTTGTAGAGGCTCTTCTGGAGTTGCCACTATTTCTTCCATTCCGGTTTGTAGTTCTTCTGTTTAACTGCGACTTCCCTGAGCCTTTGAATATCTATTTTGTTACTTTGCTGGATTTTCGTTGTTCTTTTTAGTTTTGTTTCAAATTTACAAATCAGTGGATTGTGGTCTGACGCAACGTCTGCGCCTGGGTATGCTTTAACGGCATACCTGGGTTGCTTTGATGGCATTGCGGAATCTTTTGGAGACGGTTATATAGTCAATTTGATTACGTACAATGTGGTCCGCTGTATTTCCAGATGCAGCCCACGTATAAAGTCTGCGTGGTGGAAGTTGAAAGAAGGTGTTAATAATTATCAATTGCTGTTCTTTGCAGAATTGAAGAAGTCGATTTCCTCTATCGTTTCTTAGTCCTAGGCCATAACCGCCAACTAAATTATCTTCCAATAAGAGCGAAACCGGTCTATGGTTCCTCTGCCTGATAGAGAAATGAGTCTGATACTCTGCTAAACGTCGCCCCCAGACAAAATAGGTACGAAATCTCGGCCATTTGTCTGTGGGAAGTGACAATATTGCAGAAAACTGGGTTTTGGATCGCTTCACAATCATCTCGCATGCCCTAGTGGAAGCACCCGCCATCGTCAGATGGCGCCACTTACATACACATACAGGCGTCTAAGCAAGATTTAGATCCAATTGCCGTTCAGACTTATTTTTCTATCAGGTTCGAGGTATACCATACTGATGAGCTCTAATAAGAGCGAAACCGGTCTATGGTTCCTCTGCCTGATAGAGAAATGAGTCTGATACTCTGCTAAACGTCGCCCCCAGACAAAAATAGGTACGAAATCTCGGCCATTTGTCTGTGGGAAGTGACAATATTGCAGAAAACTGGGTTTTGGATCGCTTCACAATCATCTCGCATGCCCTAGTGGAAGCACCCGCCGTCGTCAGATGGCGCCACTTACATTTTGTAGTTGTGCTGATTTTGATTGGTTAGATTCATACGACGACGCAGTATTAACCTGCAGCTTTGTAATAGAAACTGGAAAGCTTGTTAGATCTGTTATAATTCTGTCTTTAGCATATTGAAAAAGTTCGGTTACTAACGTTAAGTCCGTAGCAATTATTGAAGATCTCCTTGAGGGTCACCCAGGCAACCAATAACGTAATATCAAACGTATAAAAAACGTCATTGACTAACTGTAGGACAACTTTCAATGACGTATAAATAACGTACCAAATCACGTGAATAAGTCCCACCATAATGACGTCATGCGCATGAAGTATAAAAAAAACGTCATTGAATGACTGGCCAACACGTTAAAGTACGTCTTTTTCACGTTAATAAAACGTCTGATTGAAGTACTTATTAATGGGGATGTAAAATTTTGCAGGTTTAGGATAAATAAAACTCCCTTTTTATATTAGGACCAATAAAACTCCCTTTTTATTTGTCCTAAACCTGCAAAACTTTACATCTGTACATTGAGTTCTGCCGGGATTTCGTTCTGTCACGTCACTTTTGCGTCTCTGCAAAGGTGAGTCGGACAGGACAAGAAGAGAGAGTTTCTTTTTGCAGGCAAAAAACTTTTTTTTTGCATGAAAAATCTGAATAATCAAAATTTTTAAATATTTAAGTTTTTTTATTTAACAGTTCAAACACAACAGTTCAAAACACAGTTAACAGTTCAAAAACAGATTTATGATCATATACAAGGTGTTCTTTTGAAAAAAAAATGTTTGCCAAAGAATTCACTTTTGCTTTATCCGGTATAGATAAATAAATACTCATTAAAAGCAGCTTCATACCCACCCACTTTTTGTGATGAAGCTCTTTTCCCTAGCATGTACTGTATTTAAAAATATATATATAACAGATAACGGTCACACACTTAAAGAAACGCAAATCTGAGGCGTTGTATTTTATAAATGGGTCCTAAATTAACGTTCCTCAGAAATCTCAAAAAATATATTTAAATGTAAAAATTATTTGAAATTAAAAAAATACCTAAATTTTGAAAAAAAAAAATATCAATTTTATATTAATCTACATTTTAAGAGTAAATTAATTCTATTTTTAGTAAATATTTCTCAGCTCTCCCCAACTGGAACAATTGAAATAAAAATATTTTCAAATTCTTTTCTTTTATTTACCTTTTTTAAAACCTACAAATGTACCAAAAAAATTACACAGGGTGTCCCACACAAGATTGAACTGAAAAGTTGCTCAATAATTAGCAACCCAGTTTTTAATGAAACTTAGGTTTAAATTGGCCTTCATTTGAGATCTAAAGTATGAGGTTCTAACATCGAACTCATAAGAAAAATTAAACTTTTCGTATGTAACTTGCTAATTGAACACTACACTCCGTTCTATATACTCATCCTCAATTATTTTCAGTTTTTAGGGTTGCGTTACTTGAAAAGGCGCATAGTTTTGTGAACATTTGATAACGTTTTTTGCACGTTTATTAAATGTCATTGGCTTAGTTCTATCAGGTATATACCAGGAAAGTGAATTTTTAGCACCAAAACATGGATATTTTTTACAAATTGTTCATAATAAGTAATTTATTTTAAATCAAGACTTAAGTGAAATGATTTCATAGTCCTCCTTTTGTTTATTACAGTTGAGCACCGGCACCGGTAACATTGCAAATGAAAACGTATTTTTCTGGGCAAGAAGACTTAAGAGAAATTTAAGATGTCTTCTCCATGAGTGCGCTAATCATAATAGAAAATGGAAAACTAAGACATTTGGCATCAATTAGTTGGTAACAAATATTGCTAGTTAAGAAAATACAGCGCTAGATTTTTTTTTCAAGAATCTGTTTTTCTTTATTTTTGCATATTTTGTTTACTATAATTAATTTACGCTTTTCACTAGAATTTAAATGTTAAACAAAGCAATTCGGTGTACTCTGCTGCCAAACCCAACGTACATTCGTTTTACTTCTTTTTACTTTATTTACGCCTTACGCTTACGTATTTCCGTTTCGGTCGTTGGCGACCATCGTGGCAATCTATACTTTGTTCGTCGCTGCTCTGAACAGGCCCACAGTTGTTGTGTTGAAACATGTGCGTAGATTTCTTAGCCACAAAATTCTTCGTCTTCCAGGACCCCGTTTACCGTTTATCTTTCTCTGTAGAATCAACTGTAACATTCCATATCTTTGGCTATTCCTGATTATGTGTCCAAAGTATTCAATTTTGGATGTTTTTATCTTCACTAGTAGTTCTTTATGCTTCCCCATCTTTGTCAATACGTGTTGATTAGTTACATGAGCGGTCCTTGGTATCCTCAAGATTCGTCGATACAGCTACATCTCAAAAGTAACGATTTTGAGTGAGAGTGCAGGAGTGAGAGTCCATTCCATACAACATTACAGGGAAAACATGACACCTCAATAACCTGATTTTTAAGGGCATAGATAAATCATGACATTTGTAGAGTCTAGCCATCCTCTGAAATGCAGCTTTTGCTTTCTCTATCCTGCATCTAATTTCCAGCGTGTGGTCCCAGTCTTCATTAACAGTTGTTCCAGGGGAGGTATATATCTTCACTCTTTGTATTCGTTGTTTGTTTACAATCAATCCGTCCGTTTGGATCTTATTTCTGGAAATTATCATGTACTTTGTTTTCTTAGTGTTCAGTGACAACCCATATCTCTAAGTGGTTTCCGCAACTCTGACCAGTATTTTTCGAAATTCTTTTTCTCGTTTTCTTATGTAAATTAATAAATGTTGACTTTAACCTTGTCTTTGGTATTATCCCACTTGAGTGTATGTTGTTAAAATTTGTAGTTATGCGTTGGATGCCCTTTGCGTCAAAAAGCTTTATGAACTCAGCATATGTGTTATATGATCCATGGGCTTTGCCGTCTTTTAATTGTGTTATTGTTTTTTTCCACTTCTTTGATTGTTATTGGCAAATTGTTAGAACATGAGAAATTAGGTGGTTGTCTGTCTTGTCCATAACGATGTTCCTCTGCTGATCTCGTAGCTTACCCACTACGCGTGCTTTTTCAATGCCTGCCGCTTGTTTAACCTGTTTGTGCATATTGAAGGAATCATACTTCTGCTCTAATAATTCTATCTCTTCGCACTGCATTTTAAGCCAAGGTTCTTTCGCCGTTTTTATTTATTTTCTTATTTTTCGTTTTACTTGGTCTCACAATTAATAACTCTAATTATCTCGTAAATAAAAGGAGTAAACAAAATACTTACACCTTTATAAGGTAAAAATATTTAAGTTTCATAACTTTAAAAAAATAAAAATGCAAAAGAAATTGCTGCAAAAAATTCATTGGACATGATTTCAAAGGTAACGAAATGGAAAAAATAAGTTAATAAGTTATAATTGTCAATTTCTATACCGAGTATCCTGAAAGGTCATGTCATAAATAACAGGACGCTTAGATGAGCTCAAAAAATGTGTAATCTTTGCATACAAAAATTATATGTCTTTCGATTACATGGTCATCAAAGTTAGAGATTAAAAAATCAAACTGAATTATCATAACTAACTACTGCTAAGACCATTTTCACTCATATCAACTAAACCTTCTACGATGGCAACAACGCAATTTGAGCGATGGAAGTAATCAATAGAAAGACAACTTTTAATAGTTTATTACAGAATATAGTCACAAATAATTTTGAAACTCATAGAATTTTAACACGGATGACGACTTTTGCCAAGTCTTATCCTTTTGCCATTTCTATGTTATGATTGCGGTGTGTTATTTCTTTGCCATTTTCCTACAAAAAAGCTATATCCTGCTCTAATCGATTTCTTTGATAGATTTCGAATAAGTTATAATTCAAGTGCCTAATACATGTAATATCAAACACCATGCCAAAGTAAGTTGCATCCTAAGCAACTTGGTTACTGTCTACTTTAGCTAAATAACTCAGTTTGTGAAAATCAATTTCAATTTGATTTACAATTGGCACCAACTTCATAGGAACCAGTAAGATACTCCATGATGAAATTTACAATACAATACAGAAGTCAGAGATCCAAGATACCTTAGTTTGCAGGTGGAACCCAGTGGCACTTCATTCCCCCAGCTTCTCCTCAGTTTGGAGGACTATGGGAAGCTGGCGTTAAGTCTATGAAATTCCATTTAAAGCGTATAATTGGCGACACACCACTAACTTATGACGAATTGACGACATTAACTCACCAAATAGAAGCATGCCTTAACTATCGACCTCTGTGCCCATTATAAAATGATCCAGATCCAATATCTACAAACATAAACTCGGACATTGTTGGGAGATAGAAACTTGTTCAGAAAATTAAGAAAGATTTCTGGAAGAGCTGAACTAATGACTATCTCCATCAACTTCAGCAGCGTTACAAGTGGAAGAAGCATCAAGATTCACTCAACATTGGAGACCTAGCACTTGTAAAAGATCAGAATATCAACCCAAGCAAATGGCCATTAGCACGAATAACTGAAGTGCACCCAGGTAAAGACACAAATGTTAGAGTGGTAACTATAAAGAGAGCAGAAGGAGGCCCGATCAAGAGATCTACGCACCACTTAATTCCAATATTGTCAAACACCAAGAATGAAAAACAACTATTCCACAACAAAAACAAACGAAGTCCAAGACAACACTGGAAAAACGTATTGATCGCCGTTCTTTTCGTTGTGATGATCCAAGATTCCAAGGCAACTCAATATTCGATCCATTATCCTCCACCAGGATGGTACATTGCACGAATAGACAGGGGCACCTTCAGAATTGACCTTAAGTACGAGACAAATAAAATGCTAAACGACTCAATAAACGTTCAGGATGCAATTAATCAGATAGACAACCTCTGTCAACGAGCAAAATCAATAGCAGGGGACACACAATGCATATCACTGATACATTATTTAAAAGAGAAGGAAAAACAATTTCAATGGATACAAAATGGATTACACACTGTGGTATCCAAACGTGAAAAAAAAAAGGAATGTTGGGAAAACTACTTACCGCTGTATTCGGAGTGAATGATGAGATCTACACGAATATTGACGAAGTAGACAAAAACCAGAAGGAGCTAATTAAGGCATCCACCACCAAATCAAACTCATGCTACATGCTTTATCTACTTTTAATCACACCGAATCCAGAATCAACAATCAACTCAAAAGACTCCGGGAGAAAATCAATGAAGGCATTGCTTCAATAAATGAAATGAAAGCCTGGTATCGAACGGTGAATACAAATAAGGTGAACAATCCACGTTCTTAGTTCATATCAAGTGGTTTCCAATTACATAAATGAACTTTTAGACTATTATAAACGATTGTTAGATGTTCTCTACCACAAAGATCACATATATGACTTAATATCTCAGACCTACGTTGAAGAGATAATAGCAGCTGCGTCCAGAAAGATTCCTTCCAACATCGAGATAATATCCTATCCTGTGCTCCAGACCAAAGTGGAACACAGTGAAGAAGTTATCCACGTCTATGGATATCTTGTGATGATAGAGCACAACGAATTTATGCTAATCAGAGCGACTCCAATTCCATTGAAGACAGGAAAGAAGTCATACTGGATCCTGGATATTCCAAACGAAGTACTAGCAATCGATTATGATTCACAGCTGTACTTCCAAATTTCTGAATATGAGCTGAACAACAGTCTGAGCATTGCGGAAAATGTCTTCGTATGTTCACCCACCACAACAGGAGGCATAGAGACAAATCCCAATTACGTAATAGACCAAATATACCAACGAGAAGAAAATACCTCATGCAAAATTATACAGCATTCCATATCATCAATAATATGGAAGCGGTTACACACTCCAAACACATGGTTAGCAATTACGCCTGAAAAAACTAAAATTGCCATTATTTGCGATGGAAACCGAGACGATGTGTCTCTAAATGAGACTGCTATTATAAAAACAACGTCAACTTGCCTTATCCAAACAAAGAAGAATATCCTAACGCCTAAGAGGTCAGACACTATCACTGTTTTGCAGGCATTCTCCAAACCTATACTACAAAATATATCATTATTCCCTATTATGCACGACAGAGAAACCAGGCTAATTGACGAACCTGTAATTGATGCATCCGACAAGCTTAATGAAGTCAGGAATGAAGAAATGAACATCAAACGACAACTTGAAACCACACGTTGGGTGACAGTCAAAAAGCACCTCCTAGTCACAAGCCTCAGTGGTACGTTAATAACTATACTTGTTGTTATCGCACTTATGGTGCTATTCGGGTTCTACGAACGACGACAGAGTAGCAGCTCCAATACGAAAAGAGACCGAGATGCAGCAGACACCCTATTAAATACAATCAGAGATGCCCAGCCGCCCACAGAAGCGATTGTCCTCGAACCACTATATCCCCATGACGGCGCTGAACACTGATGGCACGGCAATAGACTGCCCAGAATGTCTAAACTCACATTTAGTCATAAAAATAATTTCAGTTTATATATTTCAGAAACAATACAAAATTAATTAATTAGGTTATTGTCGCCAACGCACCGCCAGTAGGTCACCAGTAAACACCAGACAACCAGGTACCAGACGCAGCGTCAGCAAAAAAATCACTTCTAATGTGGAGCACAGAACAATATTTGTCAGCAATTTATTGTTTTAATTCATTTAACATTGTTTATGACGTTTGTAATTTTTGTATATAAATAGTTGTTAATTGTTAAATAAAAATCAGTATTAATCCAACAGTGGTTTTTACTCAACCTTCCAACCTAAACCCTATACAATAATAAACTACCAAATGTCCTGAGCATTCTTCCTAAATTCCATTACAGGAATTACACATTGGTCCTTCGAGCCGGATATGTAATGTAAATATTTATTTACATAAAGTTCATTATGCTCTGTATATCACTAATTAACCGAAATATAGTTTTTTTTATGAAATTCTCGCATCACTTTGATCTCTTTTGTGCACCCATGAACTCGCAGGGCAATTTAAATTCCCTATACCTACATGTTACTTCCTCTCAGCAAATTAAATTGGTAATCGAAGAGGCTACTTCTCCCTGGTCCATTTATCATTAACGCACATTCGCCGTTTCCGTTTCCGCCGAATTCTAATGGTTGATATTGCACAATCGGCGTCGCAAGGTGTGCTTGCAGGAACCAACATAGCAAACTCCACGTAAACCGGACAGTATCCCTGCAAATTAAAGAAGGTATTTTCAATTTTTGAGAATGATCGTCCAATAATTTACGCTGTGACAAAACTTTCAACCAGCTTGGCAAGTTGCAACTATTTTTTGTCCCTGATACAGATACACGAATGATCCGCTCACTTTTATGAAGTTAAAAACCGTATCAATGTCCCATGGTAGATCACTTTCACAAGGTCATCGCAACCGATTATTTCATCTGACTCGGTTAAGCTTGTATGGGAATACCACAAAGATGAATGGCTTATGGTAATGACGACCGGCCCACAGTTATATTGCATAATATTTAACTATTCCCATTTTATCGACAATTAAGTGGAAAAGAAATCACGATAATAGAGCTTAATGCGATTAAGCACGTGCCTAGTGCCATTATATCGATTACTCTTTGTTGCAACATAAACAATTTGATTAGTACAGGAATGGCGGAATGGGATAGTCTTCTTAATGATGTCTTTTTTTTTAATTTAATTAACACTTTTACCAGTTGCATTTAGGTATTTAAGAGACCGAACTGAAAGAAAATAAAAATAATTGTTACTGTATGGTAATTATAGTTTTTTTCCTGAAATTTTTATGTTAATTTTTTTGTTCTATTTCTCTCCTTTCTCTCTCTCTCTCTCTCTCTCTCCCTCTCTCTCTTCCTCTCTTTCTTAATATGGATTGGTGTATTTTTTTCTATCAATGTCGTGAAGAGCGGGATACACCTCGTTCATTAATATAACATAAGAAAAAAGTAAATGTCTTATTAAGTTAATAGTTATTTATATACTAAGAGACTAAAGTAAAGGATTGATTCTGTTTATAAGACACAATGTAAATCGCTTCTGATGTCATCTGTAATACTGACCCGCATTGACGCTATTGGTTGTAAAATTTCGCGTGAAAATTCAGGCCACCAAATCAAACCAAATAATTTTTTCCATTACCAATCAGCTAAAAAGAGCCACCTATGCCACAGTCAGTTTGTTATGTCATCTGCTCATGAATAATCAGAAAACTCATTCAAGTTAGGTCATCTTATACCAACCACCATTTTTGGGTCTTGTTATCCTTCAGCGAAGTGCAGATCGCCGAGGGATAAAAAACAATATTTGTTGCACTTGATTGTACGATTTTTTTTGCATGTTAGAAAGTACTAAAAACTGTTCCCAAATGACCCAATCCTCAATATTTTCGGAGTTTAGAAGAGACTGAAGTCAGACATATTGTTGCCGAAGAAACGAATAACAGGTTAATAAGTCTACAGGAAAACCAGCTCCAAGACTCTTTGGAATAACATCAAGAATATCATTGTGGACACGTGTAAATTACATCTCTGCGAGACTTTTAAACCCAAAAACAAGTGGATGTTACATTCTAACCCTCATGGAGCAGCGAAGATTGACGAAGAACAAACCTGACAAGTATAAAAAAATACAAAAGGTCAAAAGAAGGGAGATCAAAGAAGCCAAGCAGGGATGGTTGGAAAGGAAATGTGCGGAAATGGAAGACCTCTGATCCAAACATGATATTTTTAATATGCACAGAAAAGTAAAGGTAAAGTAGCTCGAGTCCACAGGAAGAGAACAACTATATCACTTACAAATGATTGGAACCAACTAATTTTGGAGGAACAAGAACTAAAAAATATATGGTCCAGTTATATAGAGGAAAGATCATAGGGCTGATGCGGTATACGCGAATAAGGGCATGGGACCAACTATTCTTAAATCCGAGGTGACACATGCATTCTTATAGCAAAAAATAGGAAAGCATCGGACCCTGACGAGATTCCGACTGAGGCTCTAAAGCTCATTACAGAGGAAAATATTGGCTTGGTAGTTACACTGTTTAATAGTATCTATGAGACCGGTGAAATTCCATCTGACTGGTTATCATCAACCTTTATTGCTCTACCTAAAAAACAGTCAAAAAAATGGTGATTATCGCTTAATCAGCCTCATATTCCACATGCTCAAAGCATTCATACGAATCATTCACGCTCGCATCAGACTTAGATATGAGGAAGATCTTGATGATTCTCACTTTGGCTTCAGAAACGCTTTCGGAACGCGTTTTTCGGAATGAACCTTCTCCTCCAAAAATGCCGTAATCAGCGAAACGATGTTTTCGCATGCTTTATCAATTACGAAAAAGCCTTTGACCGCATACAGCACAATAAACTTTTTGATATGCCACAGGGGTTTGGAATAGATGATAGAGATATCCGCATAATTAAAAATCTATACTGGGATCAAAAGGCACATGTAAAAATAGGCAATATTAAAACAGAGCATACTGTAATGCAACTGGTGGAGTAAGGCAGGGTTGCGTACTGTCGCTTACTTTTCAACCTATACTCTGATCGAATATTTAAGGAAGCATTGGAAGGAATATCACTCTTCGGCATCAAAATAAATGGAGAGCCAATAACAACAATCAGATATGCTGATGATACAGTGATTCTGGCAGACACAATCGAGGGACTACAGTTGCTTATAAACAAAATCGGTGACGTGGGAGAGGCACAAGTTCTAAAAATCAATATAGGAAAGACCAATTTTATGATATTCAGCAGGCAGCCCTAGAACCCCTAGAAATGGTACTACCCTAGAACTTAATGGAAGCCAATTTGAACGTGTCTCTAAGTTCAAATATTTTGGTAGTATTATTACAGGGGATCTAAACTCAGGCTGCGAGATAAAGTGCCGAATAGAGATTGCTCGGGCAACTTTTAATAATATGAGATTCCTTCTTTGCAATGACAACTTGAGCCTGAAGTTAAGACAACGCATGTTTGAATGCTATGTGTGGTCGGTATTGCTGTACGGAGTGGAGACGCGGACTCTGAAGGTCAAGACGATGAATCAACTGGAGGCATTCGAAATGTGGCTGCACAGAAGAATGCTTCGAATTCCGTAGACACAACATATTAGTATGTAGTAGTATGTAGAGTGTAGTACATTATCCACCAACTCCACAACAAACCAGAGTGTTATTATCGTTATATATTTGTATATTATATATATTATAGTTACACCAGAACAAATGGTGGTTCTCAAATAGCCTCTCTCAAACAGTCTGAAGCTCGCTCACCACCACATTCAAGTGATTCTCCCATCACCGAATAAAAAGCTCGACCATTCCGTTCGATTAGGGATATAGAGGCGTTGTTCCAATTTTCTGCATACCCATGAGGTCAAACATTTTTTCTTAAAAACTTGGACTTCAGGCTGCACAACCCTGGCTCTAAGTGTACACTCTAAACAAAGACTCTAAACCTACCGCAAAAATCATCCACAAGTGCTCGTTTCTTGATTAGGGCTGACGCAAACTTGCGGCCACTTGGTGAAGTCGCCTACAGCAACAAGAACATTCCGCCGTAATTTTTTTGGAAAAGAATTTACGACGTCCACTTCAGTTATTTTTTCAAACGGGCATCCACTCAGTTTTACTGCTTTATTTGACCCCTGGATTCAGTCCTCGGCTCTTTGCTGGTTAAGCATCTTTAAAACAGCTCCCTTAAGAGGCCAAACTTTTGACTCAGAAGAGGAACAGAATTCTCTGGGAGAGTGACGAAGACCAAATATCGAAAGGCAACTTTCGACGACCGTAAAATACTGAAAGACATATCTTGGGCATATTTTGAGACTTGATAAATATCGTCCATTACAGCTCATACTAAAGTGCAAGATTCTGGGGCGCCGTGGAGTTGGAAGAAAGCAACAGTTGTGGCTCAGAAATATTCGGGATTGAACCGGCATAAGAAGGGCTGGTGAACTTTCTCGCCTGGCGGAGGACCGTAGAGCTTTTGCTATAGTGATCGCCAACGACAGGGAGACCGGACGAGGCACATGAAAGAAGAAGAAGTATAGACTTGCCTAAAAGTTTAAATTACAGGCTCTGAAGCTGCTTGTTCCTTACGAATAAAATAAGTTTTCATTGCGATCCCTTATCATTACATTTATTGCTTCAGAAGAAGTCATAATACATAAAAGAGAACCGGCTTAGACGACATATGGTGTGTACTTTCGAACCAGCAGCCAATGGTAGTAATAAATAGGCTATAGAGTTCGTTCTCTATGAAAGTAGTAAAGGTTCAGTAGTAGTAGTGACACAATTTGCATTTACAAAAGTCCTTCATGAAACGCTTCATTCCTGCTTCCTGCTTCACACTATCCAAATGCTACTATCCAAGTGCTAAGGACTATTCGGCCTCATAATTTGGAAGTTTCACATATGTTTCTCTTTACAACTCCTCACTAACCATCTAACTTAAAAATATTATTTGTAGGTACATACATATATGGCTTTTTTTCAGTTTTGTTTAAATTCCTAGGCAGCGTCTACAAAATCTTCCAGAAGATAATCATCATTTTACACTACACAATAATTCTTAGAGCCTCAGATATGTGAGTGAAATTTTGCAGACTTCAATTGAAACTTATTACTATGGATTATTAAATTAAATTAAGACAGAAAGTATGAACAATGACCAGGTCAGTAATGATAGTCACACACAAAGTGCAAAAAGCCATTTTTTTGATCCGCGTTGATACGTCAGAGTACTGTCCACGATCATGTGCCAGAGTAACCAAAAGTTTGCCTTGTAAGAAAAGTGATACTTTCGCAAAGACTAAACTGAGACTAAAGGCTGAAAGTAGTTGCGCATAGCAAAAGGAACATTCGTGTATACAGATTAGGTATTAAGACAAAACTGCTCGTTATGCAGAAAGGTGGCACCATTAATATTTCATATACAAAAAAAAATGGTTCAATGCTAGAGAGCAAATCCAAGAATGGATATTAGTATATTTCTTTGAAAATGTTAAGGGATACAAACAGAAAGTATGAAAGAAGTGTATAAAGCAGACACTACACTGTTACATGTGCCAAAAGTCTTGATGTTATGTTGATGTCTTGATGTCCTGATTGTGACTTTGAGATTCTTGCAGCGTAAATAATATTAAATGACTTTTAGGAGAGTGATTTTAGAGGATTAAGAAGCATGAAGTAGGTAGATTGTATCGATTGGTGGACGGGTATCTTAGATGGCTATGTCAAAAACCAGGCATCTCTGAGAAAAAATCCTCAAGGCTCTGAAATTTTGACATAGAAAAGGATAAAGTAATATTAGTAGATGACACTTTTCTTAACACTCCATTATTTGACTTTTCCTGTAAAACTCGTTTCACTTGTGTGCTTAAGTGCTCAACATGTACCAGAGATTATGGCAAGGTGCTAACAAAGTGTATAGATATTGATTCTTGGAGGTGTGCAATGGAAGTGAACATGGAGGAGGAGAGGTCGTGTGTCGTAAGTCCATGAGGCGAGGGACTTAGTGGACCAGTCCGACAATTGCGTAGTTAACTGTATGGGAATATTTAGGAGAAAGAGCGAATGACAACGTTTCCACGTTTGGTCTCAAAAGCCGCGAAATGAGTAGAATGAGGCTTTTACAACTTTTAAAGTCTAGTTTTAGAGAGCTCTTCTTTGAGGCTCGGATTGCACATCTTGACGTCAAAGTTACTTTTGTATGGATATTGTAGTCTGCAGCTTAGATTTTTCAAGATGATAGTTGCGGATTTTCTAGGTTTTCAGATCGTATATGGGTCGAAATACGAACATATTTGGTATGACTACGACACTTTGTAAATCTTGTAAGATCCCACTTGTTTTGAGTGAAATGTTTGAAACACTAATGAAGTGAACCGTTAGTATAAAAAGTTGATTGAGTTTTGTATTTGTTTATCATTACTGACCAGGGTAAGGTTCATATTTTGTGTCTTAGTTTTATTTAATAACCCATAGCAATAGAAATGTAGAGAGTATCAACAGAAACGTGCAAAATATTACTAATGTATTTGCTAGGCTCTAAAAATTATTGTGTGACAAAAAATTATATTTCCATTTTGGAAAATTATATAAACGCTGACTAGGAAGTCAAATGAAGCTGATAGAAAGTCATATACCTACAGAATTTATTTTAAAATTATATGGTTTTGTTTGGTGCGGAGAAGTAAACAGAAACATGCGCGAAGTTTCAAAGTTCTGAGGCCGAATAGTCCTTAGCACTTGGTGACGTTTGTGAAGAATGGCTTTTATATTTAATCAAGCGTAAAGAATAGATGCTGCATATCTATATACTAGTTTCGGTTGTTGACAAAATGGAGGCCGTGTCTCGCGGCTTTAAACAGAAAAATTTACAGAAGTACGGTGAGATGTTGTGGTTACATCCACTGATCTAATACTGTATGGTAGATGGCTCTCAGTTCGATAAGCAGTCCATAATGTTCTGCATCCCGCAGGTTATCGGTATGTAAAGACTTTACATTTCTCGAAAGGCTGCTTTATTCTAGTTCGTGCAGCGATTCGGGTCGGTAGTGGAGTGCCGTTTCGAAGTGCTGGGTGATAGTGTGTGCGCGCTCAGGGGGCAGTGCTTCTTAGCGCCAAACTCTAGGCAATTGTCATTGCCATCTAATCTGTTTTCACAGCTAAACAGAAATTTGTCAGAGCGACGTTCGGTGGCAGTGAGAGTGCCAGCGGTGGAGAGCCAAAACAAATGGACTCGAGTGTACCTCGAGGACCATGAAGGGAGGATGGCGACAAGTGATAGACTTCTTACTGAAATGCTTGAAGAACACCGAAAAAGAAAGACAGAGAGCGAAGACAGTAAAGATGATGTCATTAGTTTGCGTGAATGAAAGAAAACGTCACACTCAAGGAAGAGAACATAACATGCAAAGAAAAATCCAAGAGATGGAAAAGCATATGTCCCGACAAACTAAAATGTTAGAAGATATACAAAGAAACATGAACAAAACCAATGTAAAATGGAAAAAGCCAACGAAGAACGGCAAAAAGACTTTCCATGAGGAAAAAGTGATCGAGGATATGTTCGAGAAAACACCCGATCAAAAGATGGAAATTGCTGGAATGAGCAATGAACAACCAACTGAAAAGACATCGGAAAACCAACAAAAGCGCAACACCAAAGGTCTCACCTGTGTTGTTGAGAAACGCTAAGGACTGGCCTACAATCAGCAAACGTCAAAAGCCAAAATGAGACACAATGGACTTGCTATTATACCAGAAACGTTGACAAATTACGGGCAGCTCACTAAGATGCTGTCTGATACAAAAAAGGAGTACCACACGTACACTTTAAAAGAAGACAAAACCGAACGACTTGTTAAAAAAGGCGTACCAACAGTGTACAGCAGCAAGGACGTCGAACAGGACCTGGTAGCCCAAGGCATAGTTACACTCTGTTCCCAACGGATGCACAGCTTTAGAGACAAGAAACCCTTGCCTTTAATGCTGGTGCAAGTGAAGAAGGACGTGAGATAGGGTATGCAGAAGCTGACTCGTTGCTGCGACTTAGCGGTCACAGTAGAACCACAAATGAGACGAAACAGCCCCGAAATGGGCCACCGATGCCACCGGTATGGGCACGTGCAGAGGCATTGCGCATTAGCAGCCAGACGCGTAAAATGCGGAGATCAGGAGAGTGCAGAAAAACCAAGCAGACTCCAGCTAAGTGTTCGAAGGAAGTTTCTTCTCAAAGGCAGAAGAACAGCCAAAGAGTTCCAAATAACAGCTACGCAGCCGCTGCGAGTAGCAGCCAGCCAAAAGCCCCCGCAGGCAACACCTCACTGCCACAGGACTTGCGCTCAAGTGGACAAGAAATGCTCTCCGCAATGAGTGAATTTTTTGCTAAATTTGCGGTGCCACAACTTTATTAATTTTCTTTTCTGTTTCATATCCACAGAAGCTAGGACCTCCCAAAAAGAGAGACAGACAATTCTCCCACCTACGAGACATTCCCCCCAGACAGAGGAAATTTATTCTCAAAGTCCGGGTAAAACCTACCGTGGTTAACTGGTGCTATTCAGGTCTTTCCACATCCCGCCCACTCACCAGGGTGAGCTTTCTACCCACCCAATCAACCCAACCCCACCTTGAAGTGTTACAGAGATATAGCATTTACAAATTGTTATATTATCCGTTTCATTTCAAAACCGACAACCCGCAAGGTTGACAGCCGACGAAGAAAGAAGCGTTCAGGAGGACAAGAAGAGCGCCTGAAGAGCTCCAGTCGGTGGGGCTCCAGGACCCAGAAATGGCCCGCCACTCAGGACTGGGCAATCTTCAAGATTGTCCAGAAGAGAGACAGATGGCTGAAATTTCTGTTACAGACTGGTTCGGTCTACAGCGATGATAGAGTAAAAGGAAATAGTCCTACTTGACTCTTTTATCTGAGGCCATCTTTTATTTTATTTAAAGGACTTTTGTAATTTCTGTCTTTCTGTGTCAAGTGTAAAATGTGTCACTACGGAACCTTTACTACTATTTAATTTGAAGGGAG
Source organism: Taphrorychus bicolor (assembly GCA_951812265.1). Classification (NCBI taxonomy): domain Eukaryota; kingdom Metazoa; phylum Arthropoda; class Insecta; order Coleoptera; family Curculionidae; genus Taphrorychus; species Taphrorychus bicolor. Next base: position 5,713,821 of record OX638300.1, read on the forward strand.
AATGAAATTTCTGGCCATTGAGCCTCAGGGAGAAGACTACAGCTTATTTATTAGCACTGGCTACTGACTAGAGAGTACACACCATATGTCGTTTAATCTAATTATCTCTCATGTATTAGAGGTGCTTCTGAAGGAATAAAGGTAACTAGGTAATCGCAATTAAATCTTCTTCTACGAGTAGGAAACAAGCAACTTTACGGTTAGCGATTTAAACTTTTAGAGATGTCTATACCACAGATTAGACACTTATGGTCTATGCTGACATGTTGAGATCAAAGTCATCAAAGATTTAGACCAAAAATATTGAGATCTGTTCGTTTGGGATCTGCTTCTAGTGTTTTTCAGCTTCATACTTTAATTTTTTTGTATGTGTTAGTGTCACTTATGATGAAGAATAAAAAAATAAATTTTTGTTCTTGATTTTCCCGCAAAGTCACTTGGAATCTTGTTAAAGTCACTTTGAATTATCATAATTGGATGGATTTTAGTTTGTTTATTTATTGTTGGTTAGATGCTGTAATAAGTACAGGTTAACGTCCGGTTCATGACCCGATTGTTAAAATGCTGTAAGAAAATACTAAAGAGCAGGAATTATAGCAATTATTGCTGCATTTCCTGCCAGTCAATATGCCATTCAAACTGCATGGATTTAGCTTTTATGCTCAGTGGAATATCAAAAAGGATATAGTAAGAAGGGCCAGAGGACGATCTGCTTTGTTAAATTGAAAATGGACCAGGGAAGTCGCAGAGAAGGGTATGCACATCTCCAGATATCAAATAAACAGCCCAGCTCACCATGAAGAGCTAGCTGAAAAAAAGATTGAGCTAAAAGGGAAACTGACCTCAATGTCGAAGGAGCTCTCGAATTCACGGGAAATAATGTGGAAAGCCCAAAAAGCGAAAACCCACTTCTGAAGGGTGGAATATATCCAACTGAAATCGAATGATCACCAAACCGCTATGGTCACCAAACTCATCGACTTTTGACTTGGAGCAAGGAACTAAAGGTTTATGCTGGAGATATCGCTAATAACTTGCAGTCGAGATTGAGAGCTGATCATAGTACGGCGCTTGTGTCTGAGATGCTCTACTCACTCTTGATAGTTCCTAGTTTGCACCAATTATTAACACTTTAGATGCGCTTTTCTGTTGATCATAGCATCCTCCCCTGTGGCATTTCGATATTGGGTGCCATATCTTTCGACAATTTATGTAAACTGGCCCTAGATGTATCCCGAACTCTCTCAATGAATCTCTCGGTGGCCAATTGTTCTGAAAACAGTTATTAAATACTGAAGGCTATGTCAGGTGAATTAGCCGGTCTATATCCGCCTCGAATTCTTGCAAAGATTCACATTTTTTGATGCCTCATCCTTAGCTAAACCTGGAACACGGTTTCCTTATGTTTATTTCAAATCGTAGCTGCAGAGCGTGTATTAATGCTGTATAATTACTTTGATCTACTGTCAACACTGACTGGAGTAATTTAGCTGATTTTCCACGAAGAATTATCACCATTGATGTGCCTTTCTGCGGCTCGGACTAGCTATTGGCCTTTCCAGCTCTCTCAAATTGGGTTTTACAAATATCATAATCAGGAGGCTTAATTTTGGCGATAGGCATGTCAAAACTCTCCGTAGACACGCTGTCGTTCTCAAATTGTTGTTCTAGAAATTTCCTTTCCAGCTTGAGGGCTGACAGCTTCTAGGTCCCAGTTAACACTCTGTACGCCGTTACTGACACATTGTGGTATTTCGTTAATTTATTGCTTTATTCTGTTCTCTAGCTGCTCTTCTCTTATCGCTCGAGCCCTCAATAATGCCTTCTCTGTCTTCTTTGCCTCTCAAAGGCGTCTTTTCTGTTCTTTTTTTGCCTCTTAATAAACTCTTCCCTGTTCTTCTCTGAGCAGTTTCTGTTCTTCTTTTTGTTCTTTATGACGTCCTTCCTACTCTTATTTTTGTTGTTGCATAAGATTAAGCAAAGCGTCAAATTGATTCTCCATTGCTTTATGCTGGCTTGTAGTCACTGCCATAAATACGCAATGTCTGGTGATAAGGCACTCACCTACAGTATTACTCCTCAAATCCCCACTGGAAGTCCGCTTCTGACATCAATTGTTGCTAACTGGGGGATAAAAATAATTTCACTGTAACTGACTTTAATTAAAATACCACTTATTCACTCGATAAACAAACCCAAGTCACTCTCGGTGACGTCGAGTCGACAGGTCCAAGTGTCGCCCGGGAACGACCGACGACCGCCTGCACCAATCGTAAAAAATCACTTGATGTATTTGAGAAAATAGAGGTTTCACATGAAAAGAGTTTAAGTTCCTAATATGTAAATGCACTTGTTAACTCGTTACACAAAAGGTTTCTGACTACGTAAAATATTCCCTTTCAAGATCGCTGCACAATATGTATTGTATCTGAAGTTTCACATGTTCAAGTATGGTAAGAACATCTCGTCGATGGGATATATATGCTTGGATATTCCTTTAAGGGAGCCAATATAAAGAACAGAGATGTTAGATCCGGTGATTTAGTAGGTTAAGCAGTTAACCAACTCTTTTAATCGGCCAAAGTAGTCAAAATCTAAAGTTTAGTTTAGGAAAAAAAGTTTATCTTCAATTTCAAAGTCCAAAATTTACCCCATTATGACCTTGTACACATAGTCAAGGTCGAAAACTACAACGTCATTTTGTTTACCACCCGACACACTTTTTCCTAGATTGCACTGTTTTCAAAGTATAAAGCTTTCTCAACTTAAATAGGCCACGCGGTATGTGGTCAATTGTGCGGCTAATTTCACCATGATGATAGCAACCTCACTGATGAATAGCTACGTATACAGTCGCAGCTATATGATGCAGCATTGCCTTGCCCACAAAATTTTATTATTTTAGACAATAAAGCCTATTTGATTTGATGTAGTCCCTTTTCTTCTAGATAGAAGGATGATACATTTCTTTTCCTCTTTTGCAAGAAGCCACATCGATCAGCATCAAAGCAAAGTATATGTAGTTTAATTGGGGATATGCCGTAGACATGTGTCTATTCAAATCTCACCCAATAGAACTCTCCACTTCTGAAGCGTTTCGTAAAGTCCATGTGTACTGCACGGGTAATTCAAACATGGTGCATAGCATGTCCATTGACAACTTTTGGGAGTGTAGTGACACGTTTAAAAGCAATTTTGATTCGTTATCGACAACATAACTGGCGGTCGTAAAATTGAATGGCGTACCCCTAAACTCTTACCTAAAGATCTATTTGATACATTCTTTTCCAATTGTGTTATTGGTACTCGAAGAAAATAAAGCTTAATTGCCATGATAGTTAGCAGTTACATTATGTGTGTGTGTGTGTGTGGACCATAGTACTATCTCACTTATGCAGCCACTCTTAAAAAAAAAGTTGGCCAATTTGTACCTAATTAGATTCTATTATTGTTACTTATGTTATTAAGTGCAAACGGTAGCGCCTATAACGTCTCTCCATTACTCCATTGAATGTTAATCGTGCACATTCCTTAAAGTGGCTTATCTCGATTTACCGCTGGGTGTGTCATAATCAATCGCATTGAACTTTAAAAATGGCTTTAGACGGCCTACAAAAAAACCCAAAAAATTGATAAAACACGAGCAATAAAGTGTAGGCAGCCTACATTGTCTCAACCGGACCATGAGGTAATAAAGTAAGAATGAATAACGAAACAATGACCGCATGCATCGAGTGGTGTGGTACAGTTATTATATACAGACAACATTCTTAATGGGTGGTATGTACGTACTTACTACATTATCCGTTATTTCCCAACCATGGGAAGATAATAGTAAAACGTAACGTGCTGAGACTGTGACATATCGTTTGCCAATACAATGTGGAATAATTTACATTACTAAGGAGCAAAGTAGTGTTTATTTACTACATATTATAATAATGTAATGATTACATATTTATCTTTCTGAGAATGATCGTATTCGCCCACCAATTTTTTCGAAATAATGTCAAGTTGTATGAAAAGATTTCTCTTGAGAGTCTTTGATAGTGCACAAAAACACCTTAATCCATAAGGACCAAATGCTCCCAATAACAAAATCCTATGCTAATTCAATCGCGTGTGCAGAGATTTCTAAAATTCATTCTCAATATGCATAATAATTAAAAAGGAAAAGGGTTACTTATGTATATAATCATTTAATTTAAAACTACTTTTATCTGATATAGTACAGTCAGTAGCAACCAATTAATGCTCAACTGAGATTTCGTGGAGAGATCGACTCCTTGTAAGTCTTGAATGTTGCACAACATAAATTAAATTAGACAAAACACCTGTCTGGTTTTATTTCTTTCATAACATTGATGCTTATTAATGTCATGTCAGTAAATACACTTTGCTAACCAGTATCGAATGATGTTGAAAAATTGTCGTGCTGAGTGTTAACTATTCCTAAATGCGTATCAGTAATCATTAGAAGTAAAATCGGTCTAGAAAGAAAAGTAAAATTGGTATTGATCTAAATTGTTTCACGTTGGCTGTGGGTCAAGTCGCTGCGGGTTTATTAATTACATTCATTATTAGCTTGCTCCCAAAATATACATATTTAATAGGTGCATAAACACTTTTGGACAATCAAAGCAATAGAAAAATTAAACCCCTAGTTCGGTAATGGTGATCAATAAATGGAAATAGTAATAAAACATGTTTCAAAATATAGTTGTAAATGAAAACTATATAACTAGGTAGTTCATATTCTCAAAGAGACCTGGTTTATAACCCAAGTAACCAAATAACGTGTATCAAACGTATAAAAAACGTCATTGATTAGCCAACACGTAAAAGTCACGTCTTTTCTACATTAATAAAACGTCTGATCTAAGTACATACCTTTATGGTGATTAAAATGACTAAAACGATACAGGGGCTTTCTGGAAAGGTCAAAAAAGTCACACGATTCTGTCGTCTGTCACGGCATTTATGTTGGATATCAGTTCTGTCACGTACGTCACTTTTGCGTTTCTGTGAAGGCGAGGAGGACAAGAAGAGACGAGAAAGTTCTTTTTGCAGGATAAAAGCGTTTTTTTGCAGGCTTAATCAGAATAATCAAAGTTTTTCAAAATTCAAGTTTTCTTTTATATATGAACGAGAAAAGTGCACCCAAATAACCAAATAACCAAATAACATGTATCAAACGTATAAATAATGTCATTGGCTGACTATAGGACGTCTTTTAATGACGTATAAATAACGTACCAAATCACGTGATGACGTCAAGCGCATGACGTATAAAAAAACGTCATTGAATGATTGGCCAACACGTAAAAGTCATGTCTTTTTCATGTTGATAAAACATCTGATTTAAGTACGTACCTTTGTGGTGATTAAAATGACTAAAACTAGACAGACGACACACGATTCTGTCGTCTGTCACGGCATTTATGTTAGATATCAGTTCTGTCACGTACGTCATTTTGCGTCTCTATGAAACCGAGGAGGACAAGAAGAGACTTTGATAATGTTTTTTGCGCGTTTATTAAACATCATTGGCTTGATTCTATCAGGTATTTATCAGGAAGGTAAAATTTTATCACCAAAATTTCACGTGAAATAAACGTGACGTTTTTAAGGTCATATTTCAGTCACATTAGTGATGTTTAATATTGGTCATATATTAGGCACCTGTACACGCTTACCAATTTAGGCCCATATAATTACGTTATTTTTACGTCATAGGTGACTTCCTGGTCGCCTGGGAAACCTATGAAAATAACGCAAAGTCTGCGGTTTCAAAAATCGTTTTTGAGACCGCGGACTGCGTTATTTTTATAGAGTTGTAAATGAAGGTGAGCAATTTGAACTTTTTTTTTGATCATAATTATGTGAAGCTATTTTCTACGTACGCCTAATGTACTATCAACGTGAATCACCCTGTGTACTATCAAAGGCATGTACTTTATGACTTTCGCTGATGTCAGAAAGTGATAAACCTGTCGCGTTTATTGAAAATAGTTCGGTTGATAATTGGAATTAGTCTTAAAGTGATGTTGTTGACATATTGGTTGATAAGTGATTCAGGTGCTTCAGGTGCTTCTTATTCGGTTGTAACTCCTTGTTTCTCCACCACCTCAAAATGTTTTACCGATTTTTCTTCGGCAGTAGCTTCTTCCAATCCCCTTGGAAGCTTTCGGAATTTTACCTTTTTTCTCTCCCCCTTTTACTCTTTTTCTCATCTTTAGTTTCATGTTTCTGGGAAACTAGATACACAGACCTAGTGTAAACCGTTAGAAGTTGTAGGTAAATAGAACAATATGTCAGGCCATGAGGTCAAAAAAATAGAAATCGCTCATATACGGTAAAGATTTGACCCATGGTGTTACAAACTACTAAATGAGGGTCGAAGATAATATCAAATTATAAACGAAAGTGAGGAAATACGTAAAATAAAAGCAAAGTAATGTACATTTAGAATAATGGATAACGAAACTTATTTCAAGGCCTATGATCAAAACAAGCTCCAGAATTTTAGCGACCACATCGAGTAAGGAATTAGACTCTGTCAGAGAGCTTAATAGCAGTTACGAATTACACATTCTATGAGAAAGAGTAGGTAGCATTTTCTTCTACCACCCACCCCCCCCCCCCCCCCCTTACGGAAACTTAGAAACGTTTCTTCCACAGGTTCGGCAGGGCCCTAAATATCTGGGCCTAATCCAACTAGAAAAAGATACAGAAGAAAACTACCAGAAGATGGCGGAAGAGTTGAACGAACGGCTGAATCTAGTCTTGCGGTCACAGCTCACGTCCTACCAAAAGGTGATGCTTTTGAATTCCAAATGTCACCCCAGCAATCACTTATGTGTCGAGAGACATCTTCTCCAACGAAAAAAGCTAAAACGCTGCAGTGACCTGGACAAAAAGATCTGGAAAAAATTAATTGAATACCAACTTAAGGGTGTATCGCCCTCCAATGCCTCGGTTTACCTTCCAATCCAGACGAATCGAGCGAACAACTGAAATAAACTATACCAAAAGGGATATACTCAAACACGAAACTCTGGAAAAGTGCAGACAAAGTTACAATTTACTCCAGAATGTCGGCTGGAGGAACCCTCTCACTGACATGGAGTCGGTCTTCCAGAAGTACGACGTATCAATTTCGGAGGGAGAAAACGACATTAAGAAATGCTGCAGCATGGTGTCGGAGGCCATAAAAAGGAAAATAAAGCAACAACTTCTTGAAACATGATCGCGAAACAAGCACCATGGCAGGTTGGTGAAGCGCGAAGATAAAAAAACTGTCAGTTCCTGCTCACACATCCCCAACTCTGGACTCTTGGAGGAGAATAATGCTCCTGGATGCTGCGGAGGAACAACCGCATGACAACTGATCCAACTGCGCGTCGGATCTGAGAGGTGGAACTGCAAAGAGAAATTGAGAGTGGAGGAGACTTCTTACCATGTTGCTGCAGCCTGCGTTGAGAATGCCTACACCACCAAGCATGACTGCGTGGTCAACTGGCTGCTAAAAACCCTATAAAAGTTTCTGCATCTCCCCCGCGGATAATTCTGCCACACCTTCAGTTTGGCAGAGTTCGTTACCACGAAACATTGCAGTGAGGAAAGTGACCATCAAAGGTGGGAAAAGACTGGTGACCGAGTCTCCACTTTACCACACCAAACCGGACGTGGAGATTTACCTGACGAACCAAGACGAGGTGTACGAAACATAAGTAGCCAAGCAAAGTTGAAGAAAACGCGGTACACTGTCAACACAGATAACTTTGAAACGCAAAATGTGCCGTGAGACTCTAACCTTGTGGACAAACTACGGCTGCTGGTTGGACGACTTCCTCCACTTCCAAAGCGTACTCAAGGCTCAGAGAGTCATCGAGAGAATGACAAATATTAATAATAAGAATGAGCCATAGCGTAACTGTGTACACCACCCAATATTCTATTAGGGAGAATTGAGAGGGGTTCCCGGAGAGGCGAGGGCCGACCACCAACGCAACCGCCCGCTGTAGAGGCCCAGTGGGGCTTAATCCGGGGGAGATCCATCCTGACGGGCGCTAGCTCACCACCAAAGATTTTAAATATACATATTTATTCAATTACATTATGTTTGTGTACTTGTAAATATTGTAATTAAAGAGATATACCAAATAGCTGGAGAATGATTAGAGCTTACGGGGAGAACAAAGGTTGAATTCTTGGGTATGGTCAACAAAGTTTTCTCTGGGAGTGACGTCAGCCTATTGCTGCATGTCAGATGTCTCAAACTACCAAATTCAGGTCATTTATGCCTTATTATCCTAAAGAACTCCACTCCCCAGTTTTAAGAATCTGGCCACTGGTGGTGGGAGCTGTACCACCACCAGTGGCCATTATTGGATGTGGATAAGTACCGATTTAAACCCTAGTGACTTTAGTGATTACTATTACTCTGTTGGGTCGACTGTTGGATTCACTGTCATTCATGGGAGGTCGGCATTGGAGTCGAAGGCGTGTCTGTGACGGTTATTCAAAAGCTTCGTCACGAAGCCCTCTTAGCTTCTGGGTACTCAATAAATTCCTCTTTTGAGGTTGGTGTTTTTCCTGGGTGCCTGGATTCTCATTTTGCTATCCCTTTTCACAAGAGAGGTGACACTTCTAGTCCCTTTAACTTCCGCCCAATATGCTTGTTGTTTACACTTTCCAAAATTATTAAATATCTCTCCAAAAGGTGGATTCTTGAATGTCACTGAAGTGCTGAATGACAAAATGTCTGTTTACGAGGTTTTGGATGATGTAAGTGTCGAGAGTGTGGTACTTAGATGGTTCTGGTTCTTTCTGTCTAGTTCTGTGAGGCAAGAAGTGTCTGAACCTGGGAAGTGGCCTATAAGAGGTCACTTGTAGATTGCCCCAAGGCTCCGTATGGGATCAGTTTCTGTTCCTGCTGCCATTATGCTGTACACTCCATGTTCAAGGAATTTATTGACTGTCACCACAATTTTTTGGAGAGATGAGGATGTTAGAAACCTCCATTCTCATATTGGTTTGGCTCTGGCGGGGGTCAGAGTGTGGTGCGACAAAAACCTATTGACATTTTACACTCTAAAACACCTGTTATCACCTCTAGAGTTCTTTGCTGGAGGACATCACTATAGCTCAGCAGAGCATCCGGAGTGCGCGATTTCTGGGACTGACGATTGACAGAAGGACCCCAATTCTTGGAAGCAAGAGAAAGGAATACTCTCTAGGAGCTGGTCCAATAAAATATCGCAAGTTAGGTTTTTCTTTTCTCTCAATTAATAACAAGAGAATCTCCACGTTCTCCAAGGAGCGAGTATCTTTTCATACAGTTTTTCTAAAAGAAGAAAATTCTGCGTTTTTAATGAAGCCACGTCTACTTCTCTCGTGAGTTCTCTTCTCTATAATTTATGAATAGGGGTCGTGATTGGAGTTTGGTGGGGATAAGCCCCTTAGAAGCAACAAAGCAGCTGGTATACCGATTATTTTTAAAAAAGTTCAGGCAGAAATTAAAAAAATTAACTTTAAAAAGGATACTTGGAATTTCTTTAATAAAATATTCACGAAAAGTTAAAGAATGCATTTTTTAAATATTTGTTTAGATTGTTTTTCTTTTATTTTGTTGTAACTAGATTATGAAGAAAGAAATGCCTGAATCTCTTTTTACCAATTACTTTTTCTCCGTTTCGTATCACCGTTTATGCCGTAATCATTTATGAGATACATTACAAGATAGTTATATCTCATATAGAGTTTCTTCAAGCCACCATCAGCAGTAATAATTTTATTGCCAATATATCTCTTAGCAAAAAAAAAAACGTGTTGTAATAAAGCTTAAAAGTGCGTCAGCGATTGCTTTAAAATGGGCAAGTAACTTCTTCTGAGATTGAAGCCATTAACTTAATTATTGATTTACGCAAAAAAAACGAGACTATAGGAAGCTAAAAAATACGTCGGCCAGTCATAGCTGGCCTTAACATTATAACTCGTTACGACCACTTTTACATCAACATTTTAGAAGCTCTATTTACGTAAGATAAACAATACGACGACTTTTACCAGACTCGCAAGGCTATACCGTGTAATAATAATATAAGAACAGGGCATTACTGCTTACTGCTATTATTATGTGATTTTTTATGCAGATCATCTGATTTTGAATTATGCCTTTACTGATAATGTCTAAAACAAAGATTATAATATAGTAATTATTTTTTATGTAAGCATACATGCAGGGTATGTATGCCTTCGTGCAAATAGTGCACATGTGCGAACTAGTAACATTTTAGGTTATTATGTAAACTTAAACTTTAAAAACTAATAGTTGTGGCATAATTAAAAGATCAATGGTGTTTTAGGATTATCTTGTTGTAATATACATTTTAAACTAATATGCTACAGTATTGAATTTTTAAAGACTTTTTTAGGTCGAGGTGATATATACAGGATGAGTCATAATGGGTGGTCGAAAATGAAATCTCATATTCTTTGGTCGATTTTAAGGGGGGTCTGTCATACAATTGTCTCACGTATCAAGCTTCGTTAAAAAGTTACAGGGTGTTGAAGTTAGAATATCAAAATGCATTTTGAGAAAGTGCAACTATGACATATTGTGGATTGTAGACATTTAAACAATCTAAGAGTAAAAAGTCACAAAGGGGACACAAAGGACAAGAGAAAATACGACAAAAATGAAATACCAAGGTGTCAAGAAGTTGAAAATGGTGACCACTACAATACGTAAAATTCCTTACGTTTAAGGTACAAAAAAAATTGCAGAAAAGTGCAGCAAGAAAGACGCTTTAATGCTTTTTTACCCAGTTTGGCTTGCAATTGCAACTTGTTCAATTTTTCACAAACTCCAAATATGCATTTTCCAATGTCTTGAGTTGCTTTAAACCGATTTTGGCCTTAACTTTTCTCCAGAGATTTCTCCAAAAACTTCAAATTTGTATCTTCAAACGCCTTGAGTAATTTTTAAACGATATTGGTCTTATAATCCTAATCGGTATTTTTTCCAAAAGTTTCAAATTTGCACCTTTAGATGCTTTAAATCTTTTTTTTACCGAATTTGTCCCTATTACTTACTTGCATTTTTGTACAAACTCCAAATATACATTTTTTTAACGCCTTGAGTTATTTTAAACCGATTTTTAAAAAAACTTTAAATTTGTATTTTTAAGCGCTACAAGCATTTTTTTAACCGATCTTGGCCTTAATCCTAACCTGTGTTTTCCAAAAATTCCTAATTTGCATCTTTATACGCTTTAAATATATTTTTATGGAATTTGTCTCTAATCCTTACTTTTTTTACAAACTCCAAAAATGTATTTTTTTTATCGCTCTATTTTTGAGTTTGGACTTAATTGTGAACTAAATTTCTTCATATTTGGATTCTTAGACGCTCTAAGTATTTTCTTTTAACCGCTTATAGCTCTTGTCAATCTGAATTTCTTCGGAAACTTTTAATTTCCATTTTTAAATGGTTTGAGTCATTTGAAAACGATTTTAGCAATAATGCTAACTTCTATTTTTTAAAAATTCTAGATCTGCATCTTTAGACCTTTTAAATCTTTTTTTTTAATAAAGTTGTCCCTAATACGAACTTTTACGGACTCCTAATGTGCATTTTTTTAAAGGCTTGTGTTATTTCAAACTGATTTTGGCTTTAATTTTAATCTAAATTCCTTCACCGATTTTAGTTCTTATCAACTTGAATTTCTGCAATTACACTCTTATTTTAATTTGCATTTTTAAATGCTTTGAGTTTTTTTTTCAAACGATTTTGGGCAGAATTCAACTTTAAATTTTCAAAATTTTCAAATTTGCATCTTTAGACCGTTTAAACCTTTTTTTTTACCGAATTTGTTAATACTAATTTAATTTTTTACAAACTCCAAATATGCATTTTTTTAACGAGTTTTAACAAGTTTTGAGTTATTTAAAACCCATTTTGGCCTGGATTTTTAGGCGCTCTAAGTATTTTTTTAACCGATTTTTGACTATTATCAACCCGAATCTCTCCGGAAACTTTTCATTTGTATTTTTAATTTTCAAACCATTTTGGCCATAATACTAAAATGAATTTCTCCGAATTTGTACTTTTGCAGGTTTAGAGTAATTTTGTAACGGTTTCTGGCCTTAATTGTGATCTAAGTTTCCTCAAAAACTTCAAATTTGTATTTTTAGGCACTCTAAGTACTTTTTTAACCGATTTTGGCTCTTATCAACCTGAATTTCTTCGAAATCTTTTAATTTGCATTTTTTAAATGCTTTGAGTTATTTATAAACGATTTTGACAATCATCCTAAAATGATTTTTTCCAAACACTACAATTTTGTATTTTTGTAACGATAATGTCTTTTTTAACCGGTTTTGGCCTTTTTTCTAACAATTTTCTTAAAAAATATTAAATTTACATTTGAGGTCTTTTAAGCCAAATTTCATTTATTTTACTGCAAAAGTATAACTTAGCAATAAGTTACACTTTTGCTAAGTTTTAAAATAAAAAACTCATTTTGTTCTAAAATGAGGCTGCGTTTCAATGGTTTTTATATATTTACTCAAAATCGGTGCGTCGTACTACAAAACTTGAAGAGGGCTTTCTTCTACAAAGACGAACGGGTATTAAAAAACTAAATTCAATTTATCAAAAAACCAGTGGCGTGCTTCTTTTTTTTTCTCCTGATACGCGCGTCACTGAAGGAACTAAAAATAATTTTTTCATTGCCAAAATGTGCCCCTTTTATAGCAGTCAAAACATACAAAATTTCGGAATAGTCAAGACATATGAATTTTGAAATTTTAACTTCAATACCTTGTAACTTTTTAACGAAGCTCGACAGTTAACGTACTTGTATGACAAACTCCCCTTAAAATGGCCAAAGAATATGGGATATTATTTTCGGCCACCCGTTATGACTCACCCTGTGTATTCTATATGTACAGATTAGTCAATTTTTGTTGGTTTTACGGGTCATAAACGGTAGCAAAAAGTAGGATATGTGTTACGATTTCCATTTCGGAGCTAAAAAAGAGAATAAGGCTATTTATTCTTATTGATATTTCAGTTATTATAGTTAACGAAAAACGGAAAACAGTTCTGATATTTGAAGAAATCTGAAACAAAGATATTTTCAAAAATACTGGAATAATTTACTGGTTTTCCAAGAAAACACCGTGTTTATTAGATGAGATTGAAAATTCACTTAAATAAAGATTTCTAGGAAAAGAGTAAAAAAATATTTTTTATGCTGGTGAATTTTTTGATGTAGACAAAATAATCTACAATGCTTCTAACCAAGAAAGTTTGGTGATCTGGTTAAAGATAAAGCGTAATAACAACTGAATACAAAAAAAGACAAATTTTTTTTTTTAAATTCATAAAAATTGAAATAAAAATATCTTAAAATTTCAAAATTTGACAAAAAACTTTGGCTGTACCAATAGATTTTGCGTAAAACCTTTTATTTTCAACCACATATGTAATGATGACATTTCTGTCTTTTTAAAATCTTGGAAGTGTCTCATTACTGGTCTAGGACGGGAAGTAGTTACTTCCCGCCCCCTGATTTTTGGAACCTTGATTGTTGATTTTGCTCTATACCTTAGCAACCATCAAAATTCCGCCTTCTGAGTGAAGATTTGACTCTTGACTATTATATGAATAAATAATGTTCAAGAACATTTTTTGATGGTATTCAGAAAGTGCTGTTGAAAATAAAATAGTATACATATACTCGATGGGAAGCTTCATTACTGTCTGGAGATTTTATTTATCTCGACGTTACGCGACTCGATAAATAACATAATCTCTGGACAGTAATGAAAGACTTTCTCGCATTGTAATATACTATTTAAGAAACCGTTTTTAGTCTTTTATTAGTTCCAGTAATATAAAGAATGTCCGAAAACTAAACCAGCAAACAAAGACAGCATATTCCAGAGATATTTTTATGTCGATTTAAGATAAATTGTCTTATTTAAAAATGTCTCCTAAAAAGGGAGCTAGGACGCTTTGAAGATGGCCCTTTGACATTGTTTGTTTTACAATTTCTTAGATAGTCTTCGGGGAGAGACACAAGGTCTAAAAATCAATGTAGGAAAGACCAAATTTCTGGTACAGGATGCGCCGGTACTAAATACTGTAAAATTTCTTTATGATATTCAGTCCTGTAAAAAGCTATTTACCGGATTAAAATCAAGTAGGTACGTAAAAGTGTCCTAAATGAAACAGTATTAAGTAAAAGTGTACTGAATGATACAGTATGAAGTAAACAGATTAAAACTTACTTGGCTACGTTAAAACCACGGGCCAAAAGATCACGTCTAGACTCTAAAAACGAATGTATTATATGTTTTTCATCATGAATCAGGCGCTGGAATGTTGATTGCTAGAGAGAGGTACTATTCAAATGTATTTAAAGCTTTTATATAAAAACGGCGTCTTCATTGGTTTCGCCTTTTAAATTATTGAAAATGAGTTGAGGCTCAAAGTTAAAAATATCTTTAACGCAATTATCGCTCAATCTCCCTTTTGCTTTGCCAATCTCCATTGTTCCAAGAAGGTCGAGTTTTTTGCCCTTAGAACACACATGCAAAATGTCAACTCCTGTAGGTCCCGGAAATTCATGCCTAGTAAAAATCAAATGATTGGCAAATGCCTAGTTAGTTTCGATGTCTGAGTTTTTATGTTTTTTTATAACATCGTTTATGTTCCCCAATCCTTGTTGATATCCTTCTCCCCGATTGGCCCACTTATACAGCTGGGTAATCAGTACAGATCAAACCGTACACTCCAGAATTTGAGAGCTTGTCATTTACTGTGTTTTTTTTTCAAAATATTGACTGTTTTAAAAGCAATAGAGACGTCTGCGGTTTTAAGAACTTTTGCAAGACTCAAGGAAATGCCACCAAAGAAAGTAAGACATCTAAACTTATGATTCTGGTTTATCGACTTGTTGTGAAAAATATTATATGTTAACTTGTACTTGTTAAGAGATATAAAATATAAGTAGTTAGTTAATAGTTTTCATCGGAAAACCGTTACTCGACGCAATATACTTGAGTATATCTAGTTTTTTGTTAAAAGTCGATTTGGTCAGAGGAGGATTGAAGAGCTTATAGAAAAGCGAGTTCAAAGCTGCAAACTTATGGGTGTACGGAGAATCGGAGTGACAAGGGATGCCGCTGTCCGTAAAAGAGGGTTTTCTGTACACCTCGAAAATTATATCTGATTGGTCTCGTGTGATTAAGAGATCCAAGAACGGTAGTTGCCTCTTCTTCTCCTCTTCCAGGGTGAAAACTATGCGTGGGTGAAGCCCATTCATAAAGCTGAGAAAACTGCTGCTGTCCCCTTCTCAAAGTGTCTGTCATCTATATACCTTCGATAAAATTTGAGATTTTCCTTGAACCGACTTTATTATCTTTAATTCCAAGCTTTTCATGAACATTTCGCTAAGGAGAGGAGACAAGCATTATCCCATTGCAAGGCCGGACTTTTGTCGATATTGTTTTTCATTAAATTGGAAAAAATCTTATTTATTTTAACACTTTAATGCAACATACAATAGCACCCTAGAAATAAGGAATTAATTTTTTTTAATTTTGTAAAAGCCGCCCTAAATTGAAAATAAACCTCACAGATATTGATTTTTGAGTGCGAAATTGCTCCTATATAATTAGGCTTTTAGGTTAAAAATATTTATCTAAAATGTCCCAACCTATCGTTAATAGGTATGATCTGTATGTGATTAAATGTGCACCTATGTGTTAGGATCTATAAAAAGTGGGTAGTTTTTTTGAAGAAAATTTTATATAGATCCTAAGGTGATTAAAAGTGAGTGAGTTTAGATGTATTCAAAATAGATAATTGTTCTTGTATTCCCACTTTTTTTCTATTCCTTCAATTTAGACCACTTTATGGTGAAGGTGGTGATAAAGTGATTCTCTACAATTAGATAATGTCTCCATTGGCTTCGCTTTTATCGATGCTTGGTCTCCACAAAAGTCTCTTTCGTATCTTTATTGTTCCATTTGGACCACATAGGCATCTTGTCCAGTTCCATTCCAAATTTCTGATCCAGAAAACATCAGTTAAACCATCGGTTTAATGGGTTAAAAATGAACCGAAACGTCTGATTTGTTCTATGTTGTTTTATCAAATGCGATGTCTAACAATAGAGTTTAGTAATAGAGAAAGTAATTCTTCTTTCAGATTCATAGGTTTGATAACCACTGTCAAGTTGTACCTATCTCACATATTTGGCATTTAGAATTTTTTTACATCTTAGTGGTCATCGAATGTTCATTTTCTTTTTAATTATTTCTCTTTTGCTCATGTCACAAAGATTGGCAAACATAATCAAAACCAAATTTTGTGAAGGGACTGTAGATATATTTTAGATATCTACAGTCCCTTCAAATTTAAGCTAGAATAAAACTGAAACAAAACAAAGCTCTGGAGAACCATCAAGTTCCATTGTGAGCCATTTTATTATACTTAAACATATTATACCTTGAACCCTGAACTCAGTCCAAGTGGACCTCCAAGAAAAAGGCTGAGCGATGAGCAAGTGTTTGTCACTCCCTGATGACTCCAGAGCTTTATTTGTTTTAGTTTTAATCCTGCTTTGATCCAGAGGGCAACGAGGACCACTTAACCAGACAAGCTTTTTATAGAAAGGAGTTCTAAGGACTGGGGGATAAGCCTGATACCTCTGTCAGACGTTAAAAAGAGCAAGACTAATTAAAATACCTTTAATTGAATTTTACTTTTTTGTTGCCTTATGTAGACGTAGTTTCAGAGACCATGTCGAGTCTTTCGGGAACAAGACTTACAATGGGTTACTGATTAAGATTCGTAACTTGCGAGAGGCTCAAAGTCCACCGCAGTTACCAGCCGGTCAACCTGCAGTTTATAAGCATAATGTAGTGTTTTACCTCAGATATCTTAACCTTACGGATGTCCAGTTTGATACGAGTGAAGAGGGCCTTCTTGAACTTGAATTTTTATCATAATGTTAGCAAAAAAGAAAAGGTAATTTTAGCCGTGGAATCCGGAAATATAACTCAATATACCGACATTTAACAAATACATTCATCTCAGAGGGAAAATAATAAATTTTCTGAACTCATATTTGAAGCTAGTTTTGTTAAAAAAGAAAATCAGCGATAACGACTTGATTGAGTATAAGACGGACAAGGGTTATTGCCTCGTCACCATGGACGGACGGGAATACATCTAAAGGGTTTCTGATTTCCTGAACAGTGATGATGGTGATCCAAAGATTTGACTTTAGGGTTTTTCTCTAGATTAAAAGCCACTCTTAATCAATGTCACTTAATTTTAGAGTTTTTTAACATTAAAAAAAAAGCTTTACCCAATGAATCCCAGATCCTCTTTACTCTACGGTTTGCCCAAAATATCTTGGGTAGATATTCGTTAAGTTTCTTATTTAAAAAGTTTAGTTATCTCGAAAACGGAAAGAGATACCATAGTAAACGAAGTACATATACCTTTTTTATGCAAAAAGATTTAGACTTTCATAACGTTTTTTTTATTTTTCATATTTTTTTAGAAAATTGCTGCAAAAATGGGTAGCTCCTCTTTGACGCTACATCAAAACTGATGATTTTTTAACGAATTACTGATTTTTGAATATAAAAATTTTTTTGCTCCCCCTATATGCATTTTCTTAACTAGCAATATTTGATTCAGACCAGTTGATGCACAGTTGTATGGGGTGTCCTTATAGTTATAGAACACCTTCTATATATCAAAAAGTGTCTCAAACCCGTCAACTTTTTTTTTTACTGTCTGTTTTTGTTTGTCTCATTTTTATAATACAATGTGTCAGAGTTTTAAGTGGATTTTAAATTAATTTAATAAAAAAAAATTTTTTAACTAAACTTTGTTACTAGGAAGGTTTAAGTCGAGAAAGTCAAGTTTCTTAAAAATTTGCTCCCTTAAAAATAACGCTTAACTCTGAGACTTTGTGAAGGCTCCCTTACATTTAGGTAATTTTCATTGCACGTAAAACTTGATTGCGGCAAAATGAGGTCCAATTAATCACTTTTTGGCAATGCCAATGGTAAGCTGATTAACCACTAAACTAATTTTAGTCATTGTTGAACATTTCATTCATCAATATAAGAGTTACATTTTAAGCAACGAATTTTAACAAATTGTAACAAATTGTAGTTAAAAAAGTTTTTTTATTAAAGTGATTTAAAATTTATTTGAAAAAATTTGACAAGTTTGAACTGTATACGTAGGTACATAAGAACCGAAAATAACCGATATTCAAAAATGTCCCGTATAACCCGAAAGAAATAAAGGTAGTCTGTTTTTCTTTGGAGCAGAAAGCTCTAAAGCTGAGCTCTGTATCTTCTTTTATCCATCGCTGTCTAACGCGGTTTGTGCTGCACAAATTTTGCACAAGACTGCAATGTTAAGTATACCTACGTAAATCTACCCAAGAAATATCTAACTATAATAAATTCGTTCTTCACGGAGCGAATTTCAAGAAAAGCTGTGCATAGGCAAAATGTAATTACTGGCGCCAATTCATCACTGCCACGGATTCCAGTTAATATCGAGAGGTAGTTCCATGCAATGTTATTTATTATTCAATAAATGCAGTAACCGTAGGATATTATACTATTCAGTTTGCTTAAGAGATTAAACGGGTATTGAAAAATCTTTGTACCAAGCAATATGTGATTTATGAACTTCATTACATAGCGTTTAAGAGAGCAGCGGCTGTGGGTTGAAGAATTGGGATCAATAACAAGCAGATGTTGCGAAATTATTATTAATATTTAGCTGGGTGCATTAGGATTAAGTACATTGCATTTGAGGCGAGGAAACTCTATTAGCAACCCATTTTCAAGAGGGAAGTCACTAATTCAGTCAGCAAAGTTGTAAGTATGTTACTAACACAATCAGTTAGCAGAACTTCTCTTCTATCATAAAGAAATCTCAGATATTTTATCCTCGTCTTGCTGCCACTGTAGAATTCGGGACATCACCGTTGATACACAAATCATAAAATAAACTTTACCTTAAAACACATCTTAAAGGTACGTCGATGCTTGGTTCTTTGTTTTGATTGCAGCATGAGTCCTGAAATTCTTTTCGTTGTACGCATCGGCCAGCAAATTTGTGTTAATTCTAAGGGTTGCTGCATAAGTAATGAATTTAATAATTATTGTTGTATATATTGCAATTCCATCTACCATCCCAGCTGCATAGATAGATATGCAGAGGTAATACAACTGGGAGGCTATAGAGTATTGTGCTCCAAACTTTGTCAGGAAAGGCATCTTGAGGGGGAAAACATTGAGATGGAGGCACGGACAAAGATAGAGCAGGAGGAGTTACGGGGAAGAGACAGAGTGGTGGCAAGACTTAAGAGAAACAGCTATATGTGGATGACGTCTGAAAAGGAACAAGAAATGCATAGTGATATTGAGAATTTGAAGCGGTCTAGATCCTTGTTAGAAGAACAGGTCGCTGCGCAGCAGTTCCTTGTTGAGGAACAGGTTGCTTAGCTTAGTGAGAGGTTGGAGAGGATAACCATAGTTGAGAACTTTGAAGAAACTTCTGCAGGGAATGGGGGGGGGGGGGGCGCTGCGGAACAAGCTAATGGAGATGGAGACGTATAATGACTCTTATAGACAGAAAATCGTTAAACTTCGTCGGTCATCGTCGGGGTGTTCGACAAAGACAGATATGTGTTTGTAAACGAATGAGAAAAATTTTGAGTTTGCAGAACTCCTCAAGCAGCTGCTAATAATTGTATCCGGGAAAAAGGCAACACAAACCATGTCACTGGTGAAGATATTGCTAATTTGCGGTTATTTATCCATGAGCAACTTAGGACAATTGTTGAAGCGTAGAATGTGTAGAAGATGTGATACGGAAATATGGATAGAGGAGGGTCAAAAGCCCGCTAGAAGCATAGCAGAAAGCTTGTTTGAAAAAACAAATATTTACAAACTTAATACTTCTTGTCAAAAGTTATATGAGGTTTGTTTCGAAAACCATTTGCTGGTATTTTGGGTTTTATTTCAAAACTTACAAGCACAAAGTGTCGTTCAGACTCAGCACTGATGTTAAGAGGTTGAATGGTTATAGCCACAATCTAACTACTGTGTTAGAAAATCTACTTGATATGTACATAGAGATGAGCTCAGTGTATTCTGCAACTAAGATTGTTTTTAAGTCGGTTAGAAATGTACCGACGGGACATACTTTGGAGGAGAAACGGCGGATTGATAATTTTACTGAGCGCTTGAACAGGCTGATGGAACGAAGTACTTCTAACAAGAAACTGCCCAATGCACCGATGATGATTAATGAGGGGAACGGATCGATGGTGTCGTGTATGTATCTGATGATGACTCAAGCTTGGCAGAGATCGAGAAAATGAATGAGGAGGAAGATGTTGCTCTGCAACACCCCATGTTTTAGATCACAGACTAACAGAGACAATGGTAGGATGACAATCATGACGATGCTCATAAATGTTTAGTCCATTAGGAAGAGGGTAGATGAACTTGAGGCTTATTTATCTACAGTATCCAGCCCTCAACTCCTTTTTATTATGGAACACTGGCTTATGGTCGAGGGATCAATTTATATAGAAGGGTACGTTACCCTAGAACATAAAGTGGGGGGAGGGAGGGTCGTAATATTTGTTAGGCAAGACAGTGAAGCGGGGCTTGGATTTGCTTCATTTAGTAAATTTTCACACCTTTGTGTTGAAAAACTTAGAAACATAGAAACTATTTTGCATGAAATACTTTCGGGTTCTTCTATTATTTTAACTGGTGACTGGAATGTTAATTTTGGTGACGATAGTTCAGTTAATTCACGTTATTTGAAAGATCTTTTATTATCTAATGGAATACATGTGCTCTAACCTCTGCAACAAATATGTCACTTGTAGTTTTCACTGCGCTGGTCTCTCGGACCATGAGGTAGTCTTCACGGGCTTTAACTTTTCGGGTCTTGGGAATGGGGATAATGGAAGCGTTGGTCGTTTATTTACAAAAAAAAACTTTATATATTTTCAGCTTCTCTCTTCTGATGTTGACTGATGACTGGACTAGTATTGATTCCGATTGCCAATTGTGGGGAATTCAAACAAAACTTTTGTCTATTTTTAAGAAAGCGTTTCCATTGCGCACTGTTAAGAAAAAGAATAAAAATTAAGGCATTAAGGGTATCCTCGAATAATATGAAATTTCTATGGGGTTAGAAAGCACTGCCTGACAAGCGAACCTTTTCGAAATCTTATTATGGTAGATAAAGGTGCACATATAGAAAAGTGCTTAAGGCAGTACAAGATGCTTCATTGCAATGATAGGATTTGCGCTGCACCAAGCAAGCAAGGAGAGATATGGACTATCGTCAATGAATTGAGGGGGAGTGGAGGGAGGGAGCACCATCAAGATGTAAAGCTAAAGGCAGATGATAGCAATACCTACTATTGCTCTGTTTCTGGGCTCCTTCCTGAATGGATACCTAGGGAATTGTGCTGCTACAGCCTATTGCGGAACTTGGGGAGGAGGATTCCTTCTGTTGTATCAATTACAGTGTTTGAGCAAAAATGTGCCTGAGGACGCAGTGCGTGTTCTATGTCTGAGGCAACAAACGCCTCCTTTCTGAGAGGACGGTTGCCTTCCCGCAGTGGTGCTACCAATTTATAAAAAGGGTGATAGAAAACTTTCATCTAACTATAGGCCTATTTCCCTTCTGCCCACTTTGAGCAAGATCATCGAGAGGCTCTTCAAGACAAGGATGAATGCTTTCCTTAGCAAGCATGCGGTGTTGTTTCCTACTCAATTCGGCTTCAGAGGCTCTTGCAACAAGTTTGGTGTGCTGGAGAAGCTACATATTGGTGTGGATCAGGGGTGACCTCGCCAAAGCCTTTGATTGTGTTTCTAATGAAACTCTGCTAGGAAAGCTGGAGATGTATGGTTTTAGAGGCCCTCTGCTGGACTGGTTGAGATCTTATCTGGTGGATCGGTCACAGGTAGATGAACATTTGGAGGTCATACATCTGTTACAGGGATGCTTGGAGTCTGGGTGCCATAGGGTTTTGTCCTTGGTCCACTACTGTTTCTGCTATATGTGAACGATTTACCGACTGTCATAAAAGAGGGAAAGTGTGTGTCTTTTGCGGACAACACAGCAGTGGTGTGGAGACACAAAGACCGTGCTACACTTCAGGCAAAGGTGAAGAGGGACCTGGAGACTATAAGGTTCTGGTGTTCTGCAAATTCTTTGACGTTTAATATAGAAAAAAAAATAACATTTTGAACTTATTATTAAATGTAGTGTGGATGCTTCCATTGGAAGTGATGCGGTTAAAAAACTGGATGCCACTAAGTATCTGGGTCTGGTGGTGGACGACCGGCTTAGGTTTGATTTACACACTGGGGTTTGCTGTGGTTCAAAATGTGTATTTATCACTGTTCGAATTACATTTGAGATATGACATATGCCTGTGGGGCAACCCCTCTCCTTCAATAAATATGGCCCTATTTAGACTCCAAAAGCTGCCATTAGGTACTTGTACGGATTAAACCCTAGAACGTTATTTGGTAAATGCGGTATTCCAACTCTGCCTTCCTTATTTAGATTAGAAACAGCATGCATAATGCATAGGAAATCAACCCATAGTTGCTACTACATTCCCTTGCCTATACCTAAGGACGCAATTATTTATACCTCAAAAAAAGTATTTAATTTGTTACCTGTGAGTCTGAGAGGTATTGCGGATTTAAATATTTTTAAACGCAAATTGAGAGGTTACTTGCTGAAGAGAGAAATTTATTCGCTTGACAAATTTCTGTTGTAAAGGTTTGATTCGGGACGTAACTTGCCCTCTGGTTGATTTAACATTATTGAATATAGTTAGTAAATAATTAGTAATAATTAGGAAGTTTGTATTTTTGAACACTTAGTTGTATTTGTTATGTTTAAGTCTGTTGTGTATTTTATTTAACCAATTTAATAATAATTTGCTTTGTCAACAAGTGTTGTAAGCTTATGATAATAAAGGGTGTATTGATTGATTGATTGAATTACCACCCATTTTGTGCCGGCAGTTCAGTCTTGGCTCTGGTAGTATTGTGAAAGCGCCATCGTGGAGATCAAGAAATATTTTGTTTGATATGTGTTGGTGCATTGTTGGACATTTATGCGCTGTATTGTACATAAAAACGTATCCCAAAACCAGGCTTTGTGCAGGTTTTGATATTGTTTTCGTTTTTGTTTTGGATGAGGTGAAGAAAATGGTCCAGGTAAACAAAACCTCAGGAGTAAGGGCGGAGTGCTCTAAAATAGAAGCAGTTTCTTCTAAAGATCCTTTAACTACCTAATTCAAGAAACCTTTTACTCAGACATTTTTCTGTTTTGAACAAAACAACCTCTGGAAGTTCTACGAAGATCTGCTCTTATAGGGTAATGAACCACTGAATAGGATGAGCATGTCAAATACTCACAATGATTAAACAGAAATTTCCTGCAGCCTAATTCTTAACGCTTAAGTGCAAGTCTTTCTCGAGTACTGACTTTTACGCAATGCTGAATAACAGGGTCTCTGAATGAGGTATGAACTATCCAATACTAGTACCCAGTTCTCTGGGAAAGTGTCATTCTTCAATCTCAAAAATGTGGCCTCTGGAGATTACAATCTCTAATAAGAATGAGTGGAATTGTTCCGGAGATTATTCATTTTGATTGATTGACTGATTGATTCTAAGTGAGTGGTCCCAAGAGGGGGGCCCGTGCACCGCGACCTACAAGATCTATTGGACCTCAAGTTCACTCAGAAGACCCAGTCCTTTTAGAAAGTCCATTATCTTCTTGAGTGAGATTTTGTGGAAGCCCGGTGGTCGGATGTGTATTCTTCCGAAGTTCTGAAATCTTTCAGCTGCAGTACATGCACTGAGGATGTATTCTACAGTCTCATTATCCTCTGGTCTGCATTCGGCATTGTCTGCCAGGCCTATCCTATACATATGGTGTTTCAATCGATAGTGCCAGTGTATAAGCCGATAGCGAATTTGAGCTGTTGTCTATCGGGGTTTAATAAGTCTTTTGGTCTTTTCTCACAAGAACCTTCTATGAACGCCTACTCAATACCTCTCTTGCGATACCGAAAACCGGTTCAGGTCCTATGAAGGTTGTACTCGCCGCTTTCCTTGCAAGAGAATCGGCGATTTTATTGCCCTCAAGTCCTTTGTGACCTGGAATCCAGCCTAAGATTATGCTCCCCAATGTGGTTCAGTATGTTTCGAACTCCCTAGATAGTTCTTGAAGAGATACTGCTGGAGTCAAATGCTTTGATTGC
The DNA here is from genome assembly GCA_951812265.1 of Taphrorychus bicolor. Lineage (NCBI taxonomy): Eukaryota > Metazoa > Arthropoda > Insecta > Coleoptera > Curculionidae > Taphrorychus > Taphrorychus bicolor. The sequence goes on from OX638300.1 coordinate 5,738,201, forward strand.
CGCTTGACTGTGCGAATATATTTTGATATCTTTGCTTGTCCAGTTTCGAATATTTATCGACCTGGCAGGTATTTCAATGACATAAAGCTCCGCCTGAAAGAGACTCTCCTGGAGCCTGTATCTCTGTCCACTGTCATACGCCTCAGTTCCCACTCCCTAGGGAGTTTTTGAGCGATCCGCGTACCAGCAGTGGAGCCCGCTCAGTAGCCATACTTTATTCTGGGACCAGAATCCTTTGTAGGGAGGTTTTTCTTGTAGGCTGAAAAAGTGCAGGTGGCAGGGGGCATCATGCCCCCTGTCACCTACACCATCAGGCTGCGGTGGGTTTGGTTCCAATGGAACCTCTCCCCCCTGTGAGTTTGTATACTCCCCTGTATACTCCACTTGGCTTCTCTCTCCACCAGAATGTGGGGCGGGATTAGCTCGAGAAGTCTTTCCATGGCTAATGTTGTGGTGCCAAATGCCCCCCTGATGACCAGCCAGGCTTGACGCTGCCAATTACTCAGTTTGCACCTCGCATTTCTTTGTCCGCTCTTGGAATGTCAGACAATGTCTCCATATGTGATCATTGGTCTAAAGACCGTTACATACAGTGCGTGCATTAATTTGGGTTTTAAGCCCCAGTTTTTTCCGGAGTACCTTTTGCATGTCCACAAGGACGATGTAGCCCTGCTGATCATTCTTTCCATATAAGCATTCCAGTTTAGTGTCTTATCTAGTATGATGCCCAGATATTTGACCTCCTCTGCAAATGGAATGGTTTTGCCCAACAGCAAAGGAGGGAGGGCCTCAACCACCACGGTTTGGTCCGGGTTGATAGACATCTCCCCAAGACACCACTCGTAGATGGTGTTGATAATTTCTTAGAGTATTGCTGTTATTCGTCCTCCATGATAGCCTCGAAAGGTCGTCTGCATATGCCTGAACATCCACATCCCACAGTCCAACCAGAGCAAGCAGGTCATCTACCAGTACGGATCACAGAAGAGGTGATAGAACTCTTCCCTGCGGACACACCCTGGCGGCTCTGAAGCAAAATGTTGTCCTGAAGGGTTGTGGTGATATTCATTTTGATACTGATTGGAGTATGAACGAATCTATAGTTGACCAACCTAGTGGTGTCGATGGTTTAACTGAATACCATGACTTTGGGGAGGGAGAGGGCAGCATAAATCTGTTATGAGTGAGTCGCTCAAGATTAGTGAAGATCTTAGTTTCATTAGAAGAAGTTGGTGGCTTACAATGAAGTTTACAATGGTTGACCTTACAATGAAGGTAATATTTAAGCTAATGTTGCAGGAATTACCTCACATTTATCGGTTAATGTTTAAGCTAAGGAATACGTCTATGTTTTAATTTTGAAGCTGAAGACGACTTTCACCGACAGTTCAACTTATCAGTCATTTGTGCCTTGGGATAGACGTGTTGACGCGACCCGAGAGTATCATTTCAATTTTATTAGCAAAACTTAATATTGGAGAAATTGTTTAATATTTTTGTCCTTTTTTATAATAAATCAGTATCTAACGATATAAAAAGTGTTAAAGTCTAAATTATTTTCCATTATTCCTTTTGGGTTTGCTCTGCTTGTTTCGGAAATAATGTATGACAGACTAAACAGGCAAAAGAAACATAAAAGATAACCAGTGTTCTTTGAGTTAAAATAAAGCTCTGAATGCCAATTTGTGATAAACACTACCCTATAGGATAATGTTTCGTACGTACTTATGGGAAAAATTGCAGAATGGAGGTCATTCAATAAAATGCATATCTGTTTCATCGTAATATCTACTTAACGCTAAATTACATGGTCAATTTTGGGCTCTAATCAACAGTGTTTAGTCTAAAACAATTTACTAAACCTCCCAGTTCGAATTAATTACAGTGGTTTATCCTTATACGCAAGCAAATTAACTAACAAAACAGAAAAGCTGAACCCGATTCTCGTTTAATGTAGGTATCACACATGCATCTAGATCCACAAGAATGCGTTACAAGGTCAACAAAATTCGAGCGCAAAGTGGCATAAACCGCGACTTAATTAATTAGGCAATTTCGAGGTAATCCCTGCAACATCTTATAAACCAAGTTATGAAAGAATACGAAGTGGGGTGCCTACCATTTTCTGCTTCGATTATTTTGTTTCGATTTACATAACGATTTGTAGATATTGACATTTAAAACCTAGTTAGAGGCAGGTTTTGTAAAGGGTCAATGTCATTGGATGCTTTTTTTTAGTAAACTGTACATTATTTTTCTAGATCACGTAACTCGATTTTCGATACTAATCTGACGTTTTCGATTAGCGAATTAATCAATTTTGCAGCTTGACCAGACGTTAGCATCCTCTAAGATAAGCATTATGTAGGTGGTAAACTAATATTAATCTTTTCAAGTGGTTATGACACAAGATTTTTATTCGTAGCACTTGAGCAACTGACCATGATATAAGTGTTAAAGTCTTCATTTTGTGGGAACAAAACCTCTCAAAACCCTAAATAGCTAATTAAAATTTATTCACTTCAACGAGAGGATTTTTATGCAACAAACGTAACTTGAAGAAGATCTACATAAATTTTCCTTTCACATTTTAATAAACTGGTACTTTCTCAGACAGTGCGATGGTCTTCTTGTTTTGCAATCGTACCTTCTTTATAAACGGCAACACAAATTTCACATTATGCGAATAAGCGATCTGCTATTATATAAGGAAGACCAAGATGTCTAATGTTCTTTCTATTGAATGCTACAACCGTATGATGCTGATGGTTTCCACTTTTGTAACAGGTACTGAGACTATTAGGTATTACACAAAAACACACACCACACACGTAAACATGGACGAGTGTTACAAATGGGTGACGTTTAAGTTTTAATTAGCATTAATGGGTTTGTAGGTAAGCTTCACATAATAATTTGTTTTCTAAAATATGAATTATACATTAAAACGATAACTAAATGGTTTTTTAAATAATTAAAACAATGGTAATAATATATATTTTTTTTTAATTTATACACAGGAATAAATATCTTTTTTTTTTCAATTTCTGGTAGTTGAGTGAAAGTGATTTTTTTAAACAGTAGAGGAAAAGTCGATTCTAAAACTGCACAAAAATCGAGCACTGAAGGGGTCTATCTCCGAAAGTATAAAACCGATGAAGATTTTGTTTAGTGTAATGTGAAAGATGACATCAAAAGGAACAAAAAACACTTGAATTTGCACCAATCCGACAATTTATTCTTACGTTACGTTTATATAAAAAATTCTGTTACAAAACGAGATAATTAAATTTCGTTTTCAAGAATTTCTTTTGAGTTTAAATTAGCTGAAAATGAGGTGTCATTTGGCATATCTAACTCAAAAAATAAAAAAGAATTGTGATATTTGGTGGATATTTCGATAAATTGAATGAACAATTAATTATTAAAAAAAAATAGAAAAAACATTTTTTTGTTGTTAAATTTTTGTTTTGTTTTACAAAAATTTGGTCGGATCGCCGCCACCGTGTGCGTCAAGCGACCAGCACTTGTCCCCCGTATCAACGGATGCAATACCGAAGAAACGTTGCAACTTGGTTTACTAAAGACGTCCTCATTGCTTTCAATGAAGATTATATATACAATCTTTTTGCTGACTCGAATTTGAATTTACTATTTTTCAAAACCCTGAATAACAATTTATGATCAGCACAGATTTGTAAAACAATTTTTTTATAAATAATGAAAGGCTTGTTTTTGCATTTTTGATTTTGATAGGAAAATAAATTTTTATTTTGATAGGAAAATAAATTTTGGGGATTTTTTCAAATATTTCAGAGTGTATACCAATCCAAGGAAATTCATTTCTACTATTTTTTAAAACTTTGTAAGTATATCAATTTGTGATTACTACAAATGTGTAAAAAATTAAATAAAAAACTAAAAACGATTGTTAAAACCAGTTAAAATCAGGAAAGCATGGAAAAAAAGTACCACGGAGACAGGTGACATAAATTTAAATTAATTCTAGATTTGGGTCAAATTCTTCTCAAAATTTTTAAATCTAACTGAAAAAGAGTTTCTTTTGTTACCCGTCTAATATGTTGAATTATTTTATATCATTAATTTAAAAAACCGTTTTGTTGAGAAAAAACACAAATTTTCTCAATGCAAATCGCAATAAAATTTTTGTTCCTCGTTGAAAACAGATCAATTTTTAGGTGTAAAGTTACCTCGAAAATATAAAAATAAATAAAAAATCCAATTTTTCGGTTAAAAAAATATATAAAAGAACAGTAGAAAACAAACAAAAATTAATAAAAAATTACGCAGAATATTGAAAGTGAACGAATTTGGAATTGCTAAGAAAGTATGTAAAAAATATGTCCGAAAGAGGCTTAATTTTAAAATATTTGAAATTGTTGGAACAAAATCGTTTAACATCTATAAAAAGTTTGCTAAAACAGGTCTCTTTCAGGCCCATAATATTTTTAGAATAAAAATTGAATTTTTGCCTTGTTGGAAAAGTTCTTTTTCGGGACAATACTGTATAAAAAATTGAAAAATTAGAAAACATAATTTGAAAAAGAGCACTATTTGTCCAAGACGGCAAAAGTTATCTCAGTGGAAATTAATGTACCTATATTCCAAGTGTTCACTGGTCGGAAAAGATCAACCTTGGGTGAAAATTACCTCCAAAGAAGAGAAGAGGAAATGAAGAAAAATGGAAAATAATAAAAATGAAAAAAAAATCAGTTTTAAGTATTTCTAATTCAAGCAAAATTCTTTCCGTAAAAATGAGTTTTTGACTAGTTGAAAAAGTTTTATTTCGGGTCAAAATGGCATAAAATATTTCCGAAAAATAAGAAATCCTTTATTTAAACAATAGTCTTGGGTCAAAATTGTGTTAATTCAAATCAATTTACGTTGTAATTACAGTTTATTCTTGGTAAAATTTCAATTTTGGCTCAAAATTACTTCGAGTGAATAAAAACTCATCAATAAAAAGTACAGTTTAGATCAATGAAAAAAATATATAAGAAAACAAAAAAATTGACAAAAATCCTCCCCCCTTCTTTACGTCTTCCCCTTTTTTGCCCCAAAATGACCAGAACTGACAGCAATATGATTAAGATTAAATCAAATTAAAAAAAAAGGGAAAGAAAAAAGAAAAAGGAAATTACTAGAATTAACATAATATAACAACAACTAACTGATTTTTTCACGGATCCCATATTAACTTAAATTAATTGAGACGCACGATTTTTTATATTTGTTATATTGTGTTAACTCTAGCAATTTCTTTTTTTCTCCTCATTTTTTAATTTTATTTTATCTTAAATCAAATTATTGTCAGTTCTGGAATGTTTTTTTGCATAGCCCAGAACCGAAACAAAACCCACATTCTTGTGTTAAGTGAATGCAATATGTAAGTTTACGTATATTTTAGCCCTAAGGAATATCTCAATAAAGGTTGAAACGTTGGCAACTTCGCAAACGTAAAGTGCTTTTTTTGTATTCTTCATCCGCTATTCACCTCTTATAATTGTAATGTAATATAAGAGAAGAGGCCAGAGGCGGGGATCGTTACGAAGAACTGAGTCGAAGGGTGAGAACAGAGTGCCGCAAGGCAAAAGAGCGTTGGTTAATAGAAAGGTGTATTGAAATCGAGGCTCTACAAGATAAGCCCTGTTCAATCTCCACAAAAAAAAATCAAGGAGTTTACCACGCAGCGTAAACAGCAGCAGGGTGTTTTGAGAGATGCCAATAATAGAATCTTGGTGGGCACTGAAGAAAAGATAAAACGATGGGAGGAATATGTGAAGACCCTCTTTAACGATGTTCCACCCAAAAACTACTAAAAGTGACGCTGTTAATGAGTCTAGCCCTGGAATCACGAAAGAGGATGTAATACGCGCTATCAGGCTACAAAAAAGCGACAAGGCTGTGGGACCAAACTCTTTGCGGATGGAGATGAGGAAGGCCTAGCCCTCCTCACCTCTCTTTTTGAATCTACATATCAGACTGGAGAAATACCAGTGGACTGGCTAAAATCGACGTTCATTACCATACTCAAAAAACCGAATGCTTCCCAGTGCGATGACTACCGCATGATTAGCTTGATGTCCCATGTCCCCAAGGTATTCTTCCTTATCATCCACACACGCCAGATGCGAGGGACAGATTGGTAGCATGCAGTTCGGATTTAGGAACGGAATGGGTACACGCGAGACTCTTTTTACCCTCACCGTTCTGACGCAGCGGTGCAGGAACATGAATGTAGATATATACGCAGGTTTTATTGACTACCGTAAGGCATTCGAACGCGTTTCGCATAAAAGACTTGCTGAGATCCTGAAATCCATTGGAGTTGACAAGGGAGACCTGCGCATTATCACCCAACTCTATTGGAATCAGACGGCGGAAGTCAGAATAGAGGGCGATAACATCTGAAAAGGTAGAGATTCGGAGGGGAGTGAGACAGGGTTGTGTTCTGTCGCACCTTTTTTTGAGGATGTGAGAGAGGGCATCAAGATCAATGACATTTGCGTTAACAACATACGCTTTGCTGATGACACGGTCGTGCTTGCTGACAGCCTGCCGCACCTCCAGAGCATGACGAACCGTATTGTCGGACACAGCACGGACTACAAATGAACGTTGCCAAGACCAAGATTGTTATATTCTCGAAGACACCAAAACTAGCAACCCTCAGAATTAACAACGCGGTTGTACAACAAGTCACGGCTCTAAAATATCTTGGCGCGCTCGTCAACGAAACCAATGACCCTAAAGTCGAAATTCTTGCAAGGATCGAAGAGGCCAGACGCTCATTTACATCAATGAGGAGCTTCTTCGCTTACCGTGACCTGAGTCTGCAGCTGCGTGTGCGAATCCTACGCTGCTATATCTTCCCGATCCTTCTATATGGATGTGAAAGCTGAACCTTTAATGAAGCACTGGAGCGTTGTCGGATCAACGCATTCGAGATATACGGGGTGTTCATTATAAAACTTCATCTAGTTGGCTGTGAAATGTCAAAAGAAAAGGATGGAGAAACAAAAGTTCATTTATTTTGATTATGTCATCCTTTTCTGGCAAAATTTCATAGCCAGCTAGATGAAGTTTTATAATGAACACCCCGTACTTACATCGACGTATTCTGCGTGTATCCTGAATAGACCGAATAGACGAAGAGGTACTCAGGCGAGGAATAAAGATAAAGCACTATTAACAACAATAAAAGAAAGAAAACTGCAATACATTTGTTGTTATTGAGGGAAGGATCGGGGGTAAAAGATCTGTGGGCAGAAGGCAGAATTCGTGGCTCAAGGTTCTGAGAAGATGGTCTCGTCGAACGTCTATAGAAATATTCAGGGGTGCAGTTTCGCGCACCATTACAGCCAGTTGAATCGCCAACCTTTGGAGGAAGACGGCGTCATAAGAAGAAGAAGAAGTAGAATCTCTTTTTAGTACATGTTGAGAAGATACGATAAAAATGTCAAATTCAATTTTCCAACGCCTACTTGACGACAATAACAACTGAATGTATTATACACTCTGCAATGATTTATCTAGTCCATGATCTGTAGAAAAGAAAGAAAGCATTGTCCTTCAGTTTATTCAGACTATCCGAGTTAAAGAGCCTGAAGGCAATCAACGGATGTAGATGTTGCCAGTTTACTAAGCATAAGTTGTCTTTGAAACTCCGCTGAAACTCATTTTCTTTCTGCGAAATCACGAATAACTTTACTTTCCATTTTATGCAACCGTAACAACTAATTCTATTGTTTATAGCGAGTTTAAAGAATAAGTTGCAAAACAGAAAATAAATTTAACAAAGTTGATACTGCCATAGAATTTTCGTACGAGACAAGCTATTCCGCCCAAGAGCAAAAGGCTTAGCCCTTCCTAGTAAAGTAAAGGCAGTGGCAAAAAGGTGACTCTATAACAAAAATAGATGCTAAAGGTTGGGAGACAAAATAATCTTCCAGGCGAGCGTTATTGCTGGAGGTCTACGAGGATATGAAGTTTAGCGGAAACTCATCGGGAAGGACATAGAAACCAGGAATAAATAATGACACAATTCCACAGGCCGAGGCAAAACCAACTTCAAAAGGGCAGCGTTAACGGTTACAAAAAATCAACAGAAAAGCTCTTCTGAAGTGCTGTACCTTTTTTACAGTGTTGCCAATTCGAGCGAAAACGCTCCATTTCGGAGCAATTTATCTTTGATGTGAGCGAAGCTAGAGCTTTGAATTGATGCGAATTTTCGAAGATCTTCTGCATTTAGAGTAATGCGAACGAAGGGCCAATAATGTCAAATGATAAAATTTACATTTGACGTTGTTTAGTGCTAGGTAATGTAAAGTGAAGACCAATGACCTAGAAGATACGGACAAATCAACGTAATTTTATCGTTACAGTACATCAATTGATGAATCATGATTTCTAATTATTTGACGTAAGAAATGTCAAGTGACGTCACTTCTGGTGTCCTCTTTGAATTCGATAGAGTAAATACCTGACACGAGAGGAAAGCAAAAGTTCGGATTTTGTCGCGAGACCAAACCAGATCTTCGCTACGCCGTTTATTTTACACGTTTAAACTCAGTTTGAGTCATGGGGAAATCGCGTTTTCAACTCGATAGAGTTACCTAATAGAGTGTTTTTATATTTATCTTTTTTATTTAATAGTGATTTTTTCCACTTATAATTTCTATTCGTTTATTTCTTTTTTTTTTACATATTTTTAGACTAATTTCGGCTCGATAATTATATTTTCTTTCTTTTTTAATGTGCCTATATGTATATATGTATTTGCTCCTCAAATTGTCTTTTTTCGTATTTTTTATCCCTTGTTTTTTCCGATAACTCTGTATTTTTTGTAATAAACATTGCTTTTAATTAATTTTTTGCAATAAAACATGTTTATAAAAAAGTTTTATCTGTTATTTTTTGTACGCTTCATTTTTCATTATTTTTTTTCTTCGATTTTTTTATGCTCCGCTTATTTATATTTGGTTTCATTTCGCAACTTTTCATGTCTGTTGCTTTAATTTATTTTCCCGTCATATTTTGTAGTGTCAGAGTTATTTTTTTTAAATCTTCTTTCTCACAGTTTTGCGCAACTAAAAGTCCATAAAAATGACGTTTTCAAATTTCGAAAATTCCAACTGGTTCCGGAAATATTCACAAACTATTAATATTTTGGTAAACAAATTTTTATTTTTTCTGGGCTTAATTTAAACCGATAATTAAAAATAAATGACACTTATTGCCACTTTTTGGTCTATTCAACCGGTTACTTTCCTATTTAAAATCCAATTTTTCGTTTTTTTCGAACCATTATCAAATCTGAATTCTTATGCCAAATGAAGAATTGCAAGGAAATTCCAAATGAAGAATACAATATAAAAAAATCCTAGACTGTATTTAAAAAATAATAATTTAATGATGGATGAAAAAGCAAAACGACTGATTTTAAATATGAAAATACCCCATTGAAGAGAGCAAAAAGTGTCATTTATTTTATAATATTTCTTTAGTTTTCTGTGTATAAAATTCGCTTTAAAACTTCAGTGAGAGGATGGTGGAACATTTGCAAGGGGGGTAAAGTTTCTATAACAGTTACACACAAACAAACAAAAAAGGTCACTAATTTTAAGTTTAAAATGGAAAATTCTGGTTTATTTTTTTGACACTACTAGTGACTCAATTTTTTTTAAAAGCGATTTATACGATTTTAAAAATTGTTTACTAAATTTTTATTGCACATTTCTTTTAGTTAAAAATACAAATATATAAATTTAACTTTCACTATTTAAAGTTGAACCATTGAAGAAAACCATTGAGAGTTTAAAAAAAAATGTTGACTAATTTTAAGTTTATAGTTCCGGCGGATACTGCCGCCATTTTTTAGGTGCCCAGTGCTAAAGTGTGCCAAAACTGTAAAACACGAGAGTCTTTTCAGATGTAAATTGCTAGCTCGTTGGTGTAGAAAATTTTATTTTGTTGTTACAGCATTTACGGTTTGCTGCTCTAGAGTAATTTGCGAACATTTCTAACTTTAGAATCTAATTCAGGTAGTAGAGAATAGAGCGCTCCCTGGGAGCGTTTTTGGTAAATTATATAAGCGAATTTAAATTTTCGAGTTGGCAATTCTGCTTTTTTTTTAAGCAGATCAGATACGACGGTAATAGTCAAATTTATACGAATTTAATTCAATAGGTACCAATAATAAAAAGATTAAAAACCATAAATCAGAAAAAAAATAAAAAAAAAAGATAATTAAACCGTTTGTTTATTTTAGCAATTGTACAGGGTGATTCGCGCTGATAGTATATTAGAAGTACCTTGAGAACAACAAAATATTTTTACATCTTAAATTTTTCTTTCAAAAAATGTTTTTTGTTTTAATGAGCATGATCCTATAAATGCTGAAAAGATGGTTCTTTTCTACATAAGCAGAAAGTGCGCTTTTTAGTTGTCACATTTGCTAACTACAACAGTTTATTGAAAAACTGCAACTGCAAGTTAGTGACAAGGTAACCAGTGGTACAGTATACTATTTTTACTGATCAAAATTGTAGAGTTTTTACTATAAAAACATACATTTTTTAGGACTAAAAATTTTAGGCCTAATATAATCTAAAATAATACTAAAATTAAAACATTAAATCCTACCTGTTCAACATTTTTTATCCTTTCGCACAAATTTACCGAATCTTTTTTATACGAAAGCAAAAATTTTATAAATCCACTCTACCTCGTTTACGAATCGTTATAGAGGACCGCGTCTAATCGACCATAGTTAAAAAACCAAAGCTTGTAGTGCGTCAGACGTGCATCGACTGCCACCTACCACCCGCCGAAGAACTCGAAGAGATACAAATAACCCCCAAACTGGGCGCCCTACTAAAGTGTCAGACACCATAGGTACCATTTCGCGTTATATGGTACCCAACCGCCTTCGGCGGATTGCGAAAATGAATTTAATAGCATCCTCTCTCAGGCCGACCAAAAAAGTAAGAGTAAGAAAGCCGCCATGTATTCTTTGGCCAGTGATTAATTATTGTTTTAGAACTTACCGCGATAACATCATCTATAGACGATTTATATAGACCTTGCTTTTGAAAAGTACCCACCGCTTATGTAATGTTAATAAATGCATCGGCTTTGAACATGTAATTATTACTGGGTCGACATGGTTAAGTGATGTGTGTCTCGAACTCGTAATTCCTGTGGTGCGAGGAATTTGTCTTGTGGGCTTTATATGTCGCCAGTGTGCTCCAATTTTAAGTCAATTAAATCACTCAAAAATTTAAAAAAAACAACTTAATTTTTTAGCTTTTATTTTGTTGTTAAATATATCTCTGTACAGGAATTTTTTTATATTTTTGTATGTCACAAAGGCTATTTCAACCAAAAAGGTTTGATCAGGAATCTGTGTTTGAGCTAAATTAAAAACACAGACGTTCCAAAGAAACAAATCAATTTTGCTTTCCTAACATGTTCTTAATCTTAATAGTTATAATGTACTTTGACAATAAAAAGAGCAAAACAAACAAACCTTTCAAATTTTCAGTATTTTGCACAATACAGGGAATCGACCCGATGTAAATCCGGCGTTTTAGCGTTTTTTTTTAATGCGTTTTGTTATTTTACATTAATTTTTAGGAGACACGAATTTTTTTATTTTGCTCAAAGGTCATCATAAACTTCTAAAAAAAATAATTAAAATTCCTGATTCAAATGTTAACGTAAGCGATCGCGTGACGTCACTTTTGCCAAATACCGCGCAATGCCACAAGATGGCGCCAGTTGACATCTGCTTTGCAGTTGCACATTCCTGCTTTGCACGTTCCTCTGCGACATCCAACAATGTAGCCATGCCTCCTGATAAATGACGTCGATTTCCCGAATTGATAATGACCACTTATGGTGACGTCATATTTTGACTATTAAAAAATGTGAAAAAAAGTAAAAGAAATTAAAATTGTAAAAGAAAATGCAGAAAAAAATGTTGGAAAAATTATAAAAAAAGTGTGATGAAAGTGCAAAGCAGTGTAAAAAAATACAAACTAAAAAAAGCAAGTGATCTGAGCTGATAATACTTGGATAAATCTGGCAACTTTTTCGGCCAAGTAATTTTGACGATATTATGAATATGACGTCATTTTGACGTCACAAAATAATGTCATTTTGTCGTCACAAAGTAACGTTATTTTGACATTGCAAACATGTCGACGTTATCGGTCTGCGACTTACGCCCGTCACTAGGACGTTGTTTCGACGTCATCTCATGACGTCTTTGGTGACCAATGCTTACCAAAAAATTCCGTCAAAATGACGCCACTTTCCCGCCCTGGTATGGTCTATAGCGCAGATTTCTCGATAAGTTTTTCTGGAAAAACCACTTTTTTTCAGAAAGCGAAACAGAGCAGGATTAAATTTGTGGATCAGCCAAAGCTGTACTGATGAGGCGTAGACTCCGAAACTAGTATGCAGATGGGTTGATCGACAAATTAGTGACCACCTACAGTCGTTTCACTTCGTTCTGGTTCCGATAACCAGCGAGGTACAGAGCAACATGGGCTGCTCCTCGAACTGAGAGCCATCTGCCATGCAGTATTTGATCTAAAATACACTGGTGGATGTCGCCTGCTCCTGCTCTGTACAACATCTCACAGGAAGGAGGAAATTATGTTTCTAAATGCAGACTGGAAGGAGTTCTACAACATATTTCAAGTCCGCCGAAACCCCGCGCCACTACTACCCCCACCCCAGTCCCTCCACTGCAGCGCGACGGCGGGGGGATAAATACCACGGAGCTTACCACAGTCGAATCAGTCAACGTCGCATGCATCATCGCCTTTGATAATGTCTGCCGCAGTTGTAGACGAAACGTCATGAAGAAATTCCATTGGAAATGGCTTCAAAGAACGAAAAACATTTTATATTGTATTTTGACCGTGAAAGACTTCACAGTCTGTGGCAATATTGATCGATTTTGCCCAAGATATTAATTTTTTTAATAATTTTTTCCAAAAAGTGAATTTTTGTCACAGTACCGATTTTATTAAAAAAACGAGATATTCTGAGTTAATGTTGGAGCAAAACCTGAGATTTTAGTCCACAAATCGGGTTTCATTAAAATTTGTAGAAAAATAAATTTTGGTCGTTACAAAACATTTTTAATGTTTTTTTTAACTAAACAAAAATGTAGTTTTTTTGATTTTGAACCAAAAATTTATTTTTTGATTGAATGCTTTGTAAGGTTTAATCGTCTTGACCCAAAAAGTTAGTTGTTGAATGATTTTGCAAAAGAGCCTGAACGAAAAAGTGATCTTACGTCAAATAATTCGAAATCGTGATTTGCCAATTACTGATGTGCTCTGTCCATAAAATTACGTCACGGATACCTTGAAAATGGCGGACTTCCTGTCAAAAAACGGGACGATTTTTTGGGAAACATTTGGCATTTGTTTGCTCTGTCCATACATCCTAGGTCACTGATTGACATAATAGCTTCACGCGATTTCCAATGCTTTATGGAAGTGCGCTTAGAGCTTTCGATAATTTGATACTCGACTTACACTCTGTAACTCAAAATAAATATAAATATTTCTTTTTTTAATGTATGTTAATAATAACGTCAGAATTATTTGGGATCAAAACTTGGCCGAAAAAGTTGCCAGATTTATCCAAATGTCACCAGCTCACTCGCTTTTTTATTACATTTTTAGTTTAGTCTTTTTTACACTTGTTTTGCACTTTCTTTTACATTTTTTTTTGCAGTTTTTTTGTAACTTTTTTAACAATTTTTTTTTACATTTTTTACACTTTTTTTTCACACTTTTTACACTTTTTTCACTTTTTTTTTATAATTTGTACTATAGGTTTTACTACATTTTACCAAACCGTCAAAAATATGACGTCACCATGAGTGGCCATTATCAAGTCGAAAAATCGACGTCATTTATTTGTAATTTTTTCGTCCGATGACGTCAAATAACGAATGATCACCAAAAGTTGACGTTACAATGACGTCACGTTCCCGCTTATCTAATTGATTAAAACTGATTGATTGACAATTCATTCATTCAAAAGATTCAATTTTTGGTTTATTGCTTGTTAGTTCAAAAAAGAAAAAAAATCGTCTCAAAACGACAAAAAAGCTTTTTTTTGCGATTGTAAAGATATTTCATTTTATGCCTAAAATCTCAAGTTTTTGCTCTGAAATCATTCTAAAAAAAATTGTTTTTGTAGCATTATTTTGCTACAAAAGCAATTTCTAATTTTGCAACTGAACAAAAATCAAATCACTTTTTGATTAAGGCTCGGGACAAAAATTATTTTTAGAATTATTAAAAAATTTACTTTTTGGGCCTAATTCGAACAAAACCCTCATAAAGCATTCAATCAAAAAATATATATTTTAGTTCAGAATCAAAATAACTACATTTTCGTTTAGTTAAAAAGAATCAAAAATTGTGTTGTAATAATTAAAACACATTTTTTTTCGCAACTTTAATGAAACACAATTTGTATAAAACTGAATTCTGAACAAAAATTCCACTAATTTTCATTAAATCTCATTAAGTTGCCGATGTGTACACAACAAATCTTACCAATAATTTTACCTTTAGGGAAAATGACTGGTAAATTTTGAAGTGAAGAAAAAAAAACTGGCCAAAAATTCCATATAATTTACCTTATATTCCTCTAAATACCATTAAATTCCACATGTGCGTGCATCAAAATTCACCAGTGATCTAATTTTCTTCAAACTTGCATTTTTAAACTCTTTGAGCCCATTTTGTTCTTGCTGCCAATCTGTATTTTTCAAAAAATTCCAAATTGGCGATTTTAAACAACTTATTTTAAACAAATTTTGGCTTTAAAATTCTTATTTCAATAACTTCAAGAGCTTTAAATATTTTTTTAGATACTTTGAACCATTTTTAGCCGGTTTTGGTCCCATTCGTAACCTCCAACTTTTCAGCATTTTTAAATATTGATTTTTAAATCCTTTAAGTATTTTTTATAATTGATTTTGGACCTTATCACCTGGATCTTTTTTTAAAATTTAATTTGCCTTTTGTGCCATTTTAAACCGATTTTGACAACATTTCTAAAACGAAGTTTTTCAAACACTCCAAAGTTATATTTTTATAAGTTTGGAGTAATTTTTAACCAATTTTGGCATTAATCCTAACCTGACTTTCGCACAAAATTTCAACTCTGCGTTTTGAATAAAATTGTATATATTTTAGTAGAAAAGTGTATTTAATAAAAAAAAATCGTTTTTGCATTAATTTGCCCTAATATTGGGTTTATCCAAAAATATCAAAATTTGCATTTTTAGACGATTTGGGTTATTTTTAATCAATTTTGATTTTAATTTTAACCCTGCATTTATCAAAAATTTTCAAATGTTTATGTTTAAACGCTTTGAGTAATTTTTAATGATTTTAGACCCTGATCCTAACCTGACGCCCAAAAGACCTCACATTTAATTTTGAGTTATTTTTGGAGCAAATCCTGAGATTTTAGTCCACAAATCGGGTTTCATTAAAATTTGTAGAAAAATGCATTTTGGTCGTTACAAAACATTTTTAATGTTTTTTTTTTTTTTAACAACAAAAATGTAGTTTTTTTGATTTTGAACCAAAAAGTTATTTTTTGATTGAATGCTTTGTAAAGGTTTAATCGTCTTGACCCAAAAAGTTAATTGTTGAATGATTTTGCAAAAGAGCCTCAACGAAAAAGTGATTTTTTTTCACCTATCTGACTTACGTCAAATAATTCGAAATCGTTATTCGCCAATTATTAATGTGCTCTATCCATAAAATTACGTCACAGATACCTTAAAAATGACGGACTGTCAAAAAAACGGGACGATTTTTTGGGAAATATTTGGCATTTGTTTGCTCTGTCCATACATCATAGGTCACTGACTGACATAATAGCTTTACGCGATTTCCAATGCTTTATGGAAGTGCGCTTAGAGCTTTCGATAATTTGATACTCGACTTACACTCTGTTACTCACAATAAATGTAAATATATCTTTTTTATTTGCTTTTCAAGTTAGGTACTTAAAACTACAAAAAGTTGTAGTATACATACAATATGTTTTGCAATAACTGAAGTTTGACAAAATATTTAAAAAAACAGTAGATGTAATATTGAAAACAGTAGCACAGTAGCTAGGTCGTGAAAACAGTAGATCTCTAGTTAGTGTGGACAGATCTCTGTTAAAACATAGTTTTTGTAGCAAAATACAAGTAAAAAAGTGCTTTTTTTTAAACTTATCAACAAACTTGCCACATAGACCATACCCAAGCGGGAAAGTGGCGTCATTTTGACGTAATTTTTTGGTAAGCATTGATCAACAAAGACGTCATGAGATGACGTCGATACAACGTCATAATGACGGGCGTAAGTCGCAGATGCTGCACGTCATATTGCAATGTCAAAATAACGTTACTTTGTGACCACAAAATTACATTATTTTGTGATGTCAAAATGACGTTAATTCATAATAACGTCAGAATTATTTGGGCTCAAAACTTGGCCGAAAAAGTTGCCAGATTTATCCAAATATCACCAGCTCAGATCACTTGCTTTTTTTATAACATTTTTAGTTTAGTCTCTTTTACAGTTGTTTTGCACTTTCTTTTACACATTTTTTGCAGTTTTTTTGTTTACATTTTTTATACTTTTTCTTATTTTTTTTCACACTTTTTACACTTTTTTTGTTATAATTTTTCCTACACGTTTTACTAGATTTTTTTTTACAATTGTATTTTTTTTACACTTTTTTATAGTCAAAAATATTACGTCACCATGAGTGGTCATTATCAAGTCGAAAAATCGACGTCATTTATTTGCAATTTTTTCGTCAGATGACGTCAAATAACGAATGATCACCAAAAGTTAACGTTACAATGACGTCACGTTCCCGCTTGTCTAATTGATTAAAACTGATACAATTCATTCGTTCAAAATATTCAATTTTTGGTTTATTGCTTGTTAGTTCAAAAAAGAAAAAAAATCGTCTCAAAACGACAAAAAAGCTTTTTTTTGCGATTGTAAAGATATTTCATTTTTATGCCTAAAATCACAAGATTTGCTCTGAAATCATTCTCAAAAAAGTTGTTTTTGTAGCATGCATTCACTAACCTGAACTATTTTTAGCCGGTTTTGGTCCCATTCATAATCTCCAACTTTTCAGCATTTTTAAATGTTGATTTTTAAACCCTTTAAGTATTTTTTTAAGTGATTTGGAATTTTTAATTTGCCCTTTGTGTCTCATTTTAAACCGGTTTTGGCAACATTCCTAAAACTAATTTCTTCAAACACTCCAAAGTTATATTTATATTAGTACAAAAGTGCATTTAATCAAAAAAAAAAAACAGAAGATTGGAATCGGTTTTGCATTAATTTGCCCTAATATTGGGTTTATCCAAAAATATCAAAATTTGCATTTTTAGACGATGTGGGTTATTTTTAATGAATTTTGGTTCTAATTCTAATCCTGCATTTATAAAAAAAAATTACATTTTGATGTTTAAACGCTTTGAGTAATTTTTAATGATTTTAGACCCTGATCCTAACTTGACTCCCAAAAAGACCTCACATTCTAATTTTGAGTTATTTTTTTCCAAATTAACATATTTTTATCCAAAAATTTATTTTGCTAAAAACAAGAAATTAGAAGATTTGAATAGATTGGATTCAAATCTGGCTGAATTTGCTTGACTTGACTTGATTAAAATTGACTTTCTCCAAAATAGTAAAATTAGACATTTTTAGACCATATGTTGGAACAATGTTTTAGCCCTAATTATAACCTCAATGTCTCCACATTTGCGTTTTCGTTTGATCGTGAATCTTTTTTACGATTTTGCCCTTAATCTTGACCTGAATTTCTCCACAAACATCAAATTAACATTTCTAAACCTTATGAGTCATCTTCGGCTCTCGATTTTAACACTTTTCATACATGTATCTTTTCAACAATTCTTAATTTGCATTTTTAACCGGTTTAAGCCACTTTTAGCCGATTTTGAGCCTAATTCTGGCCTAGATATTTCAGGAAACACAAAAAGACTCTACACAAGATAGTAGGCAAGCCAGAGTATACAATTTTTTTTGCCTCAATAAGCAATCTAAAAATTCTTATGAGAATCGCATGATTAGTGACCGATTCATAATCGGATAACTACATAAAGAGACCCAATTATTGATACAATTTAAGTGTTTTCAGGGCTTTGGAGCCGTGGTCCAAAGGAATTTCGTTCTGACGTTTCGTCTACAGCTGCGGCAGACATTATCAAAGGCGATGGGGCAATAAGCGAAGTGATTTCCCGTGCTTCCCGACGTTGACTGATTTGACTATGGTGAGCTCCGTGGGATTTATTCCCCTGTCGTGGAGGGACTGGGGTGGGGATAGTAGTGACGCGGGGCTTCGGCGCACTTGAAATATGTCGTGGAACTCGCTTCCAGTCTGCATTTAGAAACGTAATTTCCTCCTTCCTGTTGAAGTGGTTGTCGTGTTTAAAGAGCTCAATGACCTGTCTCGTTAGTTATCCTTATTTTCCCTTATCCTCTCAAGTTCTTGAAATGACTGACTGACTTGAGCTTGAGACATTAAATCAAGTCAATTCAAGTAACTTGAAAAACAAGTCAAACCGTGAATACCTATGTTGAACATATGATGTAAAGTTGCTTTTTGAAAATTATGTATAGTTCATATATGACAACTTTACCTGCTGTGGTATTTTTCTTTCAGATTGGAACTCCTGAATTGGAAGCTCTTGTTTGCCACTCTAATTTGTTAAGTTAAATTCATACTATGTTGATATCGACGTGCGCATTCAAAATCTTAAAATAAAACTGAATTTTGTTTTGAAGAAGAAATCACAATTTTTATTTTTTCTGGGATCTGTTCGGAATTAACCGATTTTTAAAAAATAGTTGTAACTGACACTTAGACATTATTAAATCTCATTCTATTCCAGCTAAAAAAGGTTGCAATGCCAGTGTACTAAATTTGTAACACCCTACATAACGGATGCTACTTAAGAGGTGGATCTAATCTGTCTCATTAGTGTATGCGCCATAATATGCAAATGTGACATTTACCGTATTAGTGATTGATTAAATTGAATATTACTCAATAATTTGGAATAGGCTACTTCACCGACTGGTTCTTTAGTATAAGTATTTTTTTATGAAATTGATTTATCATGTAGAACCAACCACGCAAATAACATATTTCCTGATTGCTTGATTATTTTCCAAAAGCTTTTCAAGGTGATATAAGTTCTACATCTCAGGTTAAACCAAACAAAAAAATGCAACTTAAGCAAGTTGTTATACAGTGAAACCTGTGTAAGCCGGCCCTCATTTAATACGGAAACCTTTATATCACGTAACTTTTGAAGATTACTTAAATGATGCTATTTAAAAATGTGTTCCACGCGGCAGGGTTCTCCAAAATAGGTAGAATCCGAAATTCTTTGAAATTCTTGCCTTGCATGATTTGGTTCGAGGGTTTTAGCCTTTACCTATCACGCTGGCCACTGCTGCCAATGCGCCGAGACTGGCTTTATCCGTTTCCTTCGTCCTTTACACCCCAGGGGCGTTAGACAAGGGGATACGATCTCTCTCAAACTTTTTACATCTTTGATTGAGTACTTGTTTAAAAAGATAGAACTAGACAATCAGGGAATAAACGTAAATAGAGAGAAACTAAAACCATTTGCGTTTCCCTGACGATATCGTATTGATCTCAAACCGATTAGATGAAGCAAATGAAATGCTCTCGAAACTGTCATCAGCTTCTCAAAAAGTTGAATTAAGAGTCAATATCGTCAAAACCATTTGATCAAATTCCATCTGATGACACTCCCATAGTCTGCGTACTGAGAGCTAAACCATAAAAGACTCAGATTATCCAAATCATACAGAATAAGAAAAAATATGATGTCGACAAGCTGCAGGATAAGGAAGTACAACAGGCAGTGGAAAGGACGATAAATGAAGAATTAGGGAAGGCAACAATCGAGGAAGCTTAAGTGGTAAATACGTGGACAGCTTTCAAAGAATCGGTGACCCAGGTTTGTGAGAAATTCCTGACCCCCAATAAAAACCAACAAAAGAAGAAGCAGTGGATGACCGACCAAATCTTAAAGATGATGGAAGACAGAGGAAGTGAAAACTGCCAATCTCATGGATTATCGACAAACTCAAGGTGCCATTAAACAAAAAATCAGAGAAGCTAAAGAAAGATAAATGAGTGAAAAATGTCAAGAGATTGAAGAACTTAATTGTAAAGATGATGCCTTTATTATGTACAAAAAGATCAAAGAAGTCACAGGCAGACACAAAAAAAGAACAACAGAAAACAAATACATACCTGAACTATTCAAAGATGACCGGCGACCAGAAAAACTTGATGAAACAGACAATACGGAAGGTCCAGTGATATAAGTTGACGAAGTTAAACATGCCACACTTAACTATTGCATAATTTTTATGATAGTGGTACGATTCCAACCGACTGCCTTGTTTCATCTTTATCATTATACCGAAGAAGCCCAACCCCAATCTCATATGCTATATAGACTATGCTAAAACTTTCGACCGCTGTCAACACAAAGCGATGGTAAAAGTTCTTCGTGAAACGGGCTTGGATGGTCAGGACATAAGGATCATTGCCATTCTATATTGGAATCAGAAAGCAACTATAAATCTTGAAAATAATGAGTTACCGAGACACCTTAGAAATCAAACGTGGAGTCCGACAGGGCTGCATTTTATCACCCTTACTGTTCAATCTCTATTCGGAGAAAATATTTAGGAAGGCATTAGAAGACACCACAGACGGCGTTAAGGTGAATGGTAGCTAATCAACTATATCAGATATGCCGACGACACGGTTTTACTAGCCGATAACTTGGAGGGGCTACAAGAACTTAACAACAGAGTTGCACACACAAGCGAAAAATACCGATTGGATCTAAATATCAAGTAAGTCACTTAATCAACCCGGTGGGCTGTATTGTAAAAACGAAGTTATCGAGTAGCTTTACTTATCTTGGGTGTAACCTCAATGATTCGTGGGACCACTCCAAAGAAATAAAGTGCAGAATAGAAAAGGCTAGAACAATGTTCACACAAATGAAACACTTCCTCTGCTGTCAAAATCTCAGCATGACGCTCAAGAATGGTAAAATGCTATATTTTCTCAGTATTGTTGTATGGGGGCGAGGCGTGGACGTTGTCCGAAACAACAGAAGATGAATCTAGAGGAAGAACTATGGATCTATCGAAGACTCCTAAGAAATTCCTAGGTTGATCGAGTCACCAACGAAGAGGGCCTTCGAGGAATGTACTGTCAATTAACCTTCACGAATACGATAAAACAACGCCGACTTGAGTATTTAGGCCATCTCATGAAAAACCCTATCAAGTATCGTGTACTACAGCTGTTCCTGCAAGGTAAAGTGGGGGGGAAAGAAGAGGACCAGGTAGAAGGAGAATATCCTGGCACGCGAAATTACGGAAGTGGTTTGGCGTGACTTCCATTGAACTGTTCCGCGCTGTAGCCAACAAAGTGCGCATTGTCATGATGATAGCCAACGTCCGGAGCGAATAAGGCCAACGAAGAAAAAGAAGAATCGTCAAAACCCAATTTATGATAAATCTGGTCCGTAGCTGTAACCTTAAAATAGATCCAACACGTAACATCGTATAAACCTAAGACATGAAATTCGGATCGGAAGAGATAACCAAATCTGTGAGCTTAGCCGAAGAGTAGGACTAACATGGGCTTTCTTCAGCCGGTTGAAACATGTTTTCAAATCAGACACTCCAATTTGCCTCAAGTGTAAAGTTTTTGACCAGTGCATCCTTCCAGTACTGACATAATAATATGACTCAGAAGCATTAACATTGACACACAAAAAAAGGTTAACAAAGTGGAACTGGGCCGGCCACGTCGCAAGAATGACAGATGATAGATGGACCGAGAAAATATTGGAGCGACCTAGAATGCTGCACGTAGAAGCATGGGTACACCACCGACTCGATGGACGGATGATATTAAGAAGATATCTACAAATTAGATCCAAGATGCTCGAGACCGAGCAAGCTGGATAGATTAGGAGATACCTATGTCCAGCAGTGGACGAGGCAAGGCTGATTTATGACCATGATGATTGCCCTGCACATTGCAGGTTTCCAAAGGTATTTTTGAGTTTATGGTTTACGCCTGGCTTCATCATGGGCGTTAAAACTGGTATTAATTTCCTCCACCAATTGTCAAATGTTGTCAATATTATCCGCGCTTGTGTCAATTGTTTTTTTTTCTAACTTTTAGTTTCCATCTTTCTTGACTGCACATGCATGGAGTGTATAGTAGCGGGTGGAGGACATAAAAACTCTACATCTTCAGATGAAGAACGCCAACGTTTCGACTGTATTTGAGTTTTTCTCAAGGCTTTCCTCTGGTTTAGAGAGATTGTCAAAATATTTATTGTGAGGTGTATGTATTCTTGGGTGAAAAGTTCTTGAGCATTAAAATTGAGGACCATTTAAATGTACGATCTGTGACCAACCCAACTATTTTGACTAATTTTGACTACCAACTATTTTGACCACTCCTCTTCACAAAAGGTAGCCTTGAGAAAGACTGAAGTATAGTCGAAACGTGGCGCTATTCATCTAAAGGTAGAGAGCTTTTATGTCTTCCACGTCCTGTGAATTCCATGCATGGAGAGTCAATCAAGATGGAGTATTAAAGTTAAAAAAAAAGTTGACAAAATCGCAGACAATATTGACGAAATTGGAGAATTGGTGGCAGAAATGAATACCAGTTGTAACGCCCACGACGAACCCATAACAATAAACTCTGCATTTCGATCTATTGAAGATCTGGTACTGGAGAAAACCCCACAGGAAGCTCTCACGGAAGATCAAAATGATAGCATTCCAATGCCATCATTTGCCCAAATTAGTACCGACCAAATTGGTCATAATGCATAAAAAAAGTAAACCTGTTTCTTTTTCTTTCGACTGATAAAGGAAGTCTTACTTTGTTGCCAATTAATATTTCCTCATATTCAGGAAAGGGAAAGTGATAAAGTTAATGGCTTCAAAAATTTCTCAAAATCCATGAGAGGTATTTCAGTTATAGATGACTACTCCGAGCGTATAGAAAGCAAACCAATGAGACAACAAATAGAATTAAGAACGGTAATAGAAGAGTTATCCTACTTGCTCAATAAAAGAAAAAGGCAACTTACCCTGATGGAAATGTGGAGCCAATAAAATTTTTATTTTTACTGCAAGTTGTCTTTAAATAACCTGTTCGTTTAATGTAAAATTTCTCAAATATCAACATGAAAATTTGGTATCGGCAACCGTTATTGAAACAATTATCAAAAAGGGTCTTTTCAATTTTAATTTTTATCTCCCTGCATTTCCTAAATGAAGCCTCTCCGAACATAGGTACCTTTTTACTTTCTTGCTCACCTTAAAACTCTTATTATCTAATTGTCTTTTGTGTATAATATTAAATATAAGGAAATATTTATAAGCTTGCTACATAATATCGGATTTCTTTTAGATAACTAAATCCTCTTGTTTGGCTGTAAGTTTTGCATATCGTATCATAGTTCAACTGCTCCTTTCATTCCACAAAAGGCACAAAAATATTTATATAACATCTTTACAGCATATAAAAGATAATCGTGTTGAGATAAAAGCGAAATAATAAAAAGAACAGTTGAACTGGACACGCAGAATTACAGAGCAGAGGTTAAATTGTATTTGGTTTCCTTTCGCTTTATATCAGCTGTTCTATTCCAATTAAAAGTCGTCGATTTGGCTATCTACGAATTGTTGACAGAAAAGGAAGTGGTGATAAAAGCAGATGGAATGAGTAACAATTTGTCGATCAACCCATCTGCATACTAGTTTCGGGGTCTACCCCTCATCAGTACAGCTTTGGCTGGTCGACAAATTGGAGACCGTGAGTTATTGGCTTAAAGCCAAAAAGTACGAAAGACCGGTGAGACGTTGTACGGAGCAGGAGCAGGCGACATTCACCAACGTATTAGATCTAATACTGCATGATAGATGGCTCTTAGTTCGAGAAGTAGCCCATATTGCTCTGTATCTCGCAGGTTATCGGAACCAGAACAAAGCGTAAAGAGTAGGTGGCCACCAATTTGTCGATCAACCCATCTGCATACTAGTTTCGGGGTCTACCCCTCATCAGTACACCTTTGGCTTGGGTTGATCGATAAATTGGTGACTACCTACTCTTTAAACTTCGTTCTGGTTCCGATAACCTGTGAGGTACAGAGAAATATGGGCTGCTTCTCGAACTGAGAGACGTCTGTCATGCAGTATTAGATCAAATACACCTCTGGATGTCGCCTGCTCCTGCTCTATACTACATCTCACCGGTCTTCCGTACATTTTTGCCTTTAAGCCACGAACTCACGGTCTCCAATTCGTCGATCACACATTAGTGACCACCTACTCTACTTCGTTCTGGTTCCGAGAACCTGCGATATATAGAGCAATATGGGCTGCTTCTCGACTGAGAGCCATTTGTCATGCAGTATTAGATCTAATACGTTGGTGGATGTCGCCTGCTCCTGCTATGTACTACGTCTCAGGGGTCTTCCTTACATTTTTGGCTTTAAGCCAAGAACTCACGGTATACAAATTGTCGACCAGCCAAAGCTGTACTGATGAGGGGTAGACCCCGAAACTAGTATGCAGATGGGTTGATCGACCAATTGGTGACCACCTACTCTTTACACTTCGTTCTGGTTCCGATAACCTGCAAGGTACAGAGCAATATGGACTGTTTGTCGAACTCAGAGCTACCTATCATGCAGTACTAGATCTAATACGCTGGTGGATGTTGCCTCCTCCTGCTCTGTACAACATCTCACCGGTATTCCGTACAATTTTTTGGCGTTATGCCACGAACTCACGGTCTCCAATTCATCGATCACAAATTGGTGACCACCTACTCTTTACACTTCGTTCGGATTCCAATAACCTGCGAGGTACAGAGCAATATGAGCTGCTTCTCGAACTGAGAGCCATCTGTCATCCAGTACTAGATCTAATACGCTAGTGGTTGTCGCCTGCTCCTGCTCTGTACAACATCTCACCGGTCTTCAGCAGATGAAACTTTTGTTACTTCTTTCTTATCTCTCGCCAATTCACACATAGCTAACTTGACTTATGGTAGTTTGCTTATGCAACCTA
Organism: Taphrorychus bicolor; assembly: GCA_951812265.1. Taxonomy (NCBI): domain Eukaryota; kingdom Metazoa; phylum Arthropoda; class Insecta; order Coleoptera; family Curculionidae; genus Taphrorychus; species Taphrorychus bicolor. The sequence goes on from OX638300.1 coordinate 5,763,487, forward strand.
CCATAAGTCACAATTCGGTACAAGTACTTTAAGGGCGATCAAAATCCTGTTTTTTTTAAACGATCTAATTATTTTTAGTTTCAAAAAAGAAGGCGCACCTAATGCCAGGAGAGATGGGGGGGTGTATACACTTTTTATGAATTTAGAGATTTAAATAGCATCATTTAGTTGGCCATAAAGAAATGGAAATTTTCGGTTACTAGCATTTTTTGCCACTAACAATTTTCAAGGAACCACTTTAAAAAAAAGGAAAATATTATCCAACTATTAAGAAAGCAAAAGTTATTAAGCTGCTATTGGGTATTTCTTCTTTGCTTATTTATTTTATAAATTGTTCGTAAATTTTTAATCAAGTTTTTTTTTATTTTTAGGTGGAATACTGTAATCACAATTTATGAGGGCTGCAGCACAGGCGGGAGGCGGGGACCCAAGAAAAAGCACGATTTACACCGTTCTATCCCAAATACGTCATTCTAAAACATTTGTATCAACGTTCGACTCGTACTCTATATTACACGAGTTTCGCATTGCCTTGTTCACATTAAAATTTTTACTGTTATTTCTATGATGTAGATTCACCCATGATGTAGATTAAAGGTTTAATCATCCCAATTATGTTCATTTAATTTAATTAGGTTTTTCTTAGAAAAATATCCTATATTTAAAATATATCTTATAAGGTCGTAATGGGCGAATTTTTATATGTTTATTTAATGGACCGAGTATGAAAAATGTGACCCAGAGCACATCAACACATTTTTTAACCACACCCAACACCCAATCAATCAATGTGACTGAAAACTGTGTTGAAAGTGAGATGGTCGTTGTAAACCACTTATTTACTACCTTGAATTTGGCAGATATGTATCCGCTATTAATCGATCGATCGAAAAACATAAATCATAAATCATATCGTGATGTATTAGGCACTACTACGTTATTGTGGTGACTAGGCTAAAGTTGCTCAAAAAATAGCCTATTCCACTTACGTCCCTTACCTATTGCAGCTTTTGTCAATGTTTCGGACAGGGATGGGCAGTTTTCGATGGGTATTTATCTAATCTTCTATCAGATACAGTACTTCTAAATTGAACTATAAATACAACTTGCAAAGTTTCATTCATAAGAATTCAGAATATAAAGTTTAATGAAGTGATGTTTAGTTTGGTTGCTCAGACTATACATCTGAACAAGTGAATGTAAGTTTAGTGGACAGATGGGTAATTTCAATTCCAAATTATTGTATTGATCAATAAGTAAAATACTCCTTAACTTGTGTTCTTGAAAAGTAACAGCTGTACGAAAGAGCAACTTTTTTTTTATCCAAAGAAGATATAAAGTAGAACAAAAGAAGATTTCGAGGTGTCATTGATTACTGCATTAATCAGGCAAAAAAATCTTCCATACAATTTTAAAACTTTATTATTTATTAGCGGGTGGGAAACCAATAAAACGCTTTCAATTCAAGAATTGCCGACGTTTCGATTGTCCATTCAGTCTTTATCAAGGCTATCTCTTGATAATAACGTTTTAACTGATTAATAACTTACGTGAATTTACTTAAACTTTTAAAATGTTTTGCGTTCTTTTTATTTAGAGTCTATTTTTATCTAAAGTCAAGTATTTGTCAACTCACTTGTGTCAAATTTGTTAGACATATAAGTCTAAAGAGCCGTATATTATAAAAAAATAGAATTATGAAATTAATTAAAGGTTTAATGTACATTTTACCCCTTTGAACTTTTTTTGATTCCAGCTAATGTCTTCCAGTCAACATTTAGCTGAAACACCAACCATTTTTTGTTTATTAAATAATTTTATAAAGTTAAAGTTCCTTTCCTCCAAAAACTCTTAAAGTTTTAGGAAAAACTTTAAATTAGCGATAGGCTGCTTGTAAAAAAACTCATGAACGTTCTAAAAATTATCAAAATTGGTATCAAAATTAATAAAATAAAAAATTGCAAAAAGTCTGTGAAGGTAAAGTAAAATTAAAGATAAGTGTGTTTGCAAAATATGAACCAGCAGCCTAGCAATAATTTCTTAAGTTTTCTCTAAAATAAAGAACGTTATAAAAATTATTTAAGAGACAAAAAATGGATGAAAATGAATGGTGTTAACTAACTTGCCACGCCCTTTCTTCAGGATCAAGTCCTGAATAAAGAGGAAAGTTGTATATAAAAAAAGTTAAACAAAAAGCGAAAGCAAAACAAGTTTATCAGAGAGGTGTAAGTTGTCTAGTGGCCTGGCAAATTAAGTGGATTAAATCTTGGACTTCCATTTCCTTTATTAAATTTTTTACACGACGTTTGGAGCAGTGGAATCTCTTCTCGTTTAGCAGCATTAAGCTCGAGGCTACTTGCTTATGTACTAACACAGCTATCCACGCCTACCATGCCTATTGGCTGGATCGTCGCCACCTTCGCGCGTCAAGAGACCAGCACTTGTCTGCCGTATCAACGCATGCCATACCGAAGAGTATTTAAATGATTCAGAAACTCTTGCAACTGCGTGTCAGTTCCGTTTCACACAATAAAGGTGTCAACATACCGGAGCCAGACTTTGGGTTTATGTGTAGCTTTTTCAATAGCGTGTCCATTCAAACCACTCCATGTAAATATTTTACATAACCGGTGATAGTGATGAATCCATCGGAAGCCCATTCTCCTGATCAAAAAAACTGGTCTTTAATCTGAAAGTATGAGTCTCTGAGGCATCAGCTCAATAGGTCCATCACCCCCTCCACAGGTAGCTATTCTATTCTTGAAAATGCATCCGCCCTCAGTCTGACCTCGACGATATCTAATGACTCCTCCAACGTTGTTGTAAAGGCTTTCTACATGGAAACTTACAAATGTGTCCATGTATTCTAAATCCCATTCAATTTCTAAATTCTAAATCCAATTCTAAATCCTTAAGAATACTAACAAAGTGTTCAGAATTTTGTAGAAGGAGGTTGTTTTTCCAACCAAAAGTTGGATGATTTAAAGGAGAAATCTACTTTAAGAACTTGTTGGAGAGTCTCTAGAGCTTATGATTGGCCTTAGGGGCATAGTTGTTTTGTGAATTTTAGGTAACCCATAGAGATGTGACCTCCAGGAATGTCACCATGGACGTTCATATTTTTTTTGGACCCTTTAGATTTGTTATTCAACTCTTTTAGTCGGATCATTAGGTATTATTTTATATTTACCTTTCGACAGAATCTCCTGTATCTTCTCGTCATACTGTGTGGCATCCATGACGACGGTCGCATTTCCTTTGTCAGCTGGAAGGATCTTGATTGATTTGTCCCTCTGCCGTTTTCTCATGGCTAACTCCTCTTCTTTTGTGACATTTCTTTGTGGGTGTTGTGGTTTGTCCAATAGCGTTTTGACTTTCCACTTGAGTTTCACTCTCTGTGGCCCCTGGAGTGTCGTTGATTCTACATCACTTATTATGTCAAGCACTGGAGTTGACTTTGGAGCAATTGCAAAGTTCAAACATTTGCTCAGCAGTTTTTCTTTAGTCGAACTCAAGATGGTTGATGATATGGTGACTATTTCCCTCTGGCCTTGCTGGTGGGTGGTCGAATGTTGTCTCCGTTCTTTGACGCTTCATAAGCTTGCCATTGTGATTTTTGGCCAGCTTCCCTTTCAGTTTGAGGCAAGAATTATCTTTTGTCTGGAAAATGGGTGAGTGGTCTTCCTCCAGTGTAAATTCGTTGATTTTTTCAAACCTATGTAGGATATCGTCTAGAAGCTGTGATTTTTTCAACTGTGGTAGCTGATTTGGGACCGAATAAGTCCTGTCCAGAACGCAGGGAGCTTGATCACCAGAGATTGGTGATTTTAAACGAAAACCCAATGGAATGATGTGGCTGTCCTTCGCTGTGCAAACGAAGTGGATGTGTTATTCCTTCTTGGTAAACTTGATCTTTGCTTTCTCGTAACCTCTGAATTTCTCGCTAATACCATGTCCTTACCGGTTTTCTAACGTCTGTTTAAAGGTGGTAGACAGTGATGTATTATTAAGCGAAACATCTTGGACAAAAAAGTCAACTGTTAGTAAGTACTTAAAATTAGATTTTCCATACAGTCTCTATGGAGTGGAGTAGAAGCTGGACCAACAGGTCACTGCTGAAGACAGTAACTTTATGGCCTTCGGTAGCTCATTGGATTGAGGTTTGTTGCAATGAATAGACTCGATAGAGTCCGGGAAAAAAAATCCAGAAATCAAGGGAAAAAAACCCAGTTAAAAACCAACAATTAAAACAGGTGATTTGCTTTCCTAGTAATGTGAAAGAGTTAAGTGCTATTTATAGTTTCAGTAACGTAAGAGTTAAGACGTAATAAAAATAAGTAAAGGCGGCAATATCAACAGCGTTTATAGTTGACAAAAAGTTACATAAGAAGTTATAAAGAAATGGTTTAATTTTAATTCTTAACAATAAGGCTTAATAAATCGTTTATTTTCCTTGGAAGTCGGAGCTCTTCGTAATAGGTCAAGTGTCTTCAGTGTCATCCCTGTCATTTATTTTGACTTGGACTTGAGGTTCGGTAAATTTTGAATTTTGCTCAAAAGTTAACGATTAAGTAAATACAAAAAAACATTGTAAATAAATAAAGTTCAATTTTCAATTTTTGTTTTTTGTGAACCAAAAAGTGAACAAGAATTCCAAAAAAGGTTTCAATAACCTTACGAGCTCGAAGGAGTCTGCAGTTGAAAATTTTGCAGCATCCAAATTTCTTTATGGATAAGGTCTCATAATATAGGACTTTAAAGGAAAAGCTTCATCGGCAATTAAAGTAAAAGGATACAAAATATCACTACCAGGAAGACTACATGGAGGTGAAATGTGAACCTTGGTTTTTATTTCTTGCATGCTTGAAAAAAAAATATTATATATTATGTTACTCGGAGTAAAAGGTCTTTTTGTGCTGAGCCCGGCCGCTTCGGCCATCAAACTCTGGGCTCAGCATAAAAAGACTCACTTTTACTCCTAGTGATATAATGTACTATTACAGAACAGCCGGTTGTCATTATTAACGCGCTGTCCGGTACTTCTATGTCTGTGTCAGATTTTCTAGTTGCTTTACGTAGGTTTATAGCACATCGAGTCAGACCTAACAGCATTTTAGTGACAGCGGTTCTAATTTGTGGAGTCCGCTCACAGTTCAAAATTATAAATTGTGGAAAAACTTAATTGGTAAAACTGTTTCCACTTCTGTTGTCGAACGAATGTCTTGGCACTTCAATCTTCCTGCTGCTCCTTGGTAGGGAAAGAAAGTTGGGGTATTAAATCAGCTTTTACACCAAGTCTTGCAGCAGTTTGCATTGAATTATAAAGGGATGATCATAGTCCTGAGAAATTGTCAGCCAGTGATTCACTTAAGATCAATTATGATCTCATATACGTTTTGCATCCTTTAATCAGGTCGAAAGAAGTGAAAATAGCGGGCGCAGGACAGAAATAACTACTCAACGTTTCGACCTTTATTGAGGTCTTTCTCAGGGCTTTTTCAATATGCAAAGTTTGTTAACTAGGAACAACATTCTACTGAATATAAAACATCACCAGTTTCACGAAAAAACGAGCAAACGAGCACCATATAGGACGACACACACATTAGCGATCGCTGCGCTACAGCTCGGTTGAAATTTGTTCTTTTAATATTCTTTATTAAAAGACTCTCTATTAAAAGACCAAATTTCAACCTCGTTGACGAACTTCGCATATTGAAAAAGCCCTGGGGAAGACCTCAATAAAGGTCGAAACGTTGGTTCTTTCACAAATGTGAGGTAGTTATTTCTGTCCTACACCCGCTATTTTCACTTCTATCGATCAATTATGATCTTAAGGCGCGTTGACACGATTCGATTTGGTTGACCACTTTTGATAAATCACCTAAAATAAAATATGAATATCTCAAAAAAATCGTCTAAACTCGGATTAAATAGTAGTTTAGATGGTTAATTTGTATTTCACTTTAGATTCATAGATTCATCAAGTAGAGGCGGTTGCCTAGTTCTACTTGAAACTACTACTACGAAAGTAATTACTATAGGTAAAAAATTAATAATCTATAAAAAGGTATTACCTAGTGACTTGTCATTGCTAACTGTTTATGTTAGTTTTTTTATAAAGGACTTAATAGTTTGGAGTTCTAGTGAAATTCCTGGTATTGCGTGTGATGCAAGTTCTTTTACATATATATTCCATTAACGGAATACCTCTGTGCTGGTCACCAATAAATTCAGAAAATGGTTTCTTTTATCTGTATTTATTTGATTAAGATTCACAGACTTATTAATTTTTAATAATTTCAAATATGCGCTTTTTTTTTGAAGGGACACCTTTTACCTTTATTTCTGAAGAAATGAATCGAGCAGATCGAGACAGATTCAACAATCGATGATTCATATTTATAAACTCTGGGAGCTTTTTTAATAAGTTTTTCACAGGCTTTCAGATCGATCATAAATCAGTGTCATCCCTCCATATTGAGCGGGAACAGACACAGAACAGGACAATCAATAACGCAAATAGCAACTATCTAAAGAAAGCACTATGTAGGTGGGTCCTTTAGGAATAATAGGTAACGATTTTAACAACCTAAGATACCTAAGCCTAAAAGGTGGAGACCAGTCGCCTACCCGCCAGCAGTATTCTTTAATTGCGAAGTCATCAACATAACCAGCAGGAATTTAAGAAATACCGCTTCAAATATTTTGACCGTACATATATTAGGTATTCAGTTCACAAAATAATACGTCTAGAAACTTAATTTAAAAAAGCCTTAATCTAACAATATATCTATTATCACATAAAAATTTGAACACCATGGGTGTCATAATATAATTTAAATAAAAATTGTTCGCACATGTCACGGACCTTAAATTATGTTTGATGGAAGGAACTGAAAATATGGAAAGAGTTAAATAAAAACAACCGTAAGGAAAATCCTCGGTTTAAAATAAAACGAGTATTAAATAAATAAATATCTGTTCAATAAAAAGGATACACCAGTATTTATGGTATACGAGATGAATACCATTATATTTATATAGTGCTTAACTAAACTAAAAATGAAAAATAGTTTTCATTAACGATTAGCTAGCTAAAATATTGATTTAGTAATCTCGTTGAATTAAAAAGTATTTTTTTATGGAACAAATAAAAGGTCTAAATCTTTTTTGATAAGTCAAACTAGTAGGTTTTGTGATAAAATGATAGAGATATAAGTATTAATTTATAAAAATGTCCACAGGACATAAGTGGATTGGCTTGAACTATGAAAGTTATTCCAAAAACTACATTTTTTTCATACTACTCGTTGACAAAACCCCGATTTACAACACCATTTTCAGAAATTGTTCTAAAGCCATTCAAAACCGGAGATCCGACTTGCACTTCTTTGGGCGAAATGGTGAAAACGGCCACATCAGGAATTGTATGATTCTCGCCTGTAGTTATCCCTTTTTCACTCCCTTTTTCGTTGTTTTCCATTTTAGCGTCCTTTCGGTGTTGCACGTAAAACCACCTTTAATAATTATTTAGCTATTAAATACAAATAAAGGATTCAGTAAAGGATTTATTACCCAAAAATGATGACTGCTGGTATAGTAAGTATCCCACCAAGTATGAAGAAGGCTCCTGGCATGCTGTTGATTGTGTGCGCATATGTCGCGGAGTACATTGGGCCGTACAGAAGAGGCATTAGGGCTTCGCATGCTCCAAAAAGAGAGTTTAGTTTACCTAAAAATTAATACGTGATAATTAAAAAGTTATTTAGTTGAATATTTTTGTAGTTTTGTTGTGCTAAAAAAGCTCTTGCTGTAATAAAAATATTAAAAGAAATACCTGAACAATATTATGGTTTTTGTTCTTTCCGGTAGAAACTAATTTTTTAAACGACTTTAAAAAAGTATGTGTTTTAAATTATAAATAAGCTTCAGTTAAAACCCAGTTCTTTTATAGTATGATATAGAGGGTGAGTCATAATGGGAGGACGAAAATGAAATCTCATATTCTTTGGTCGATTTTAAGGGGGGCTTGTCATACATTTATGTTACCTATTTCATCCTATCTTTCAAAATGCATATATCTTGATTATTTCAAAAGGGTAAGAGATATTTTAATAAAATTTGATACACACAATTTCGACATCTGGGGAAGGCGCATAATTTGCAATAAAAAAAAGAAATTTTATTTTTGCCAGTGGCGCGGGTACCAGCACCTCGACCCATATTACTTGAAGGAAAATTGGTACGCCACTGGTTTTCGAAAAATAAAATCTAATTATTCACTTCTCCATTCATCTCGGAATAAAAATGTCCTCTTTAGGTTTTTCAGTACGACGAACCGTTTCTGAGTAAATAAATGAAAACCATTGTAATGTAGCTTAGTCTCGCCCAACGCATTTAAGATTGATGAAAAATCTAAAATATCAAAATTCCATTTCTTATGGCTTGAATATTAAAACCTATTGATATGCAACATAATTCAACCCATAAACTGCGCGACTATTGCAATACTGCTTAAAATAGCTATATCGCAATGCTTCTTAGTTATTTACTCAATTACAGTTCTACGAAAAAAAAGTTAAGTGAGCTTTTTGCTTCAGAATTGTAGTGGCGGATAAGATAAGACAAACTAAGATAAGATTTTAATTTACGAAAATTTAAAAACTTGAAGAGGGCATTTTTATTTAGAGATGGATGGGGAATTGAAAAATTAGATTTTATTTTTCTGAAGCAAGGCGCGTACATCACATCAAACTTTAATGCTGTTCTCAGACTACTTAAAATGGCGGTACAGCAATGATTTTTATTAATTTACTCATATACCCTGCGTCGTACTAAAAAATCTGAAGAGGGGTTATTTCTTCAGAGATGGTTGAGGATTGAAAAATTAAATTTCGTTTTTCGAAAAACCAGGAGCGTACCGTTTTTTCTTCAAATAATATGTGTCAACGTGCTGGTACGCACGCCACTGGAGGAAATAAAAATAATTTTTTTATTGCAAAGTGTGCGCCTTTCATAGTAGTCCAAACATACCATACTTCATTAAAATATCTCTTAACCTTTCGGAATAATCAAGATATATGCATTTTAAAATTCTAACTTCATCACCCTGTAACTTTTTAACGAAGCTCAATAGGTAACACACATGTATGACAAGCCCCCCTTAAAATTGACCAAAGAATATGAGATTTCATTTTCGTCCTCCCATTATGACTCACCCTGTATAACAAATTCTAGAATAGAACGTATAATACATGATTGTATTTTTATGAAATGTTCTAGGTTTAGGATTATAAAGCAACTCTGTTTCTTGTAATGGCTTGAAGCCTCTTTGAACTCATCAGCAGCAGTTATATACAAGGAGGGGGGGGGGGGCGATAACAGGCTGGGGATAAGTGATGTTGATCAGCCAAAGATTACTTTTAACAACACATTAATTAGACAATAAAATTAGAATTTAAAATTAAATATAAAATAAAAAAAAATAGAAAGGCGTCACAGATTTAAATTAAAGGGCGTTATAGTAGATTATGTCACTAGGAGTAAAAGTGGGTCTTTTCGTGCTGAGCCCAGAGATTGACGGCCGAAGCGAAGCTGAGGCCTGCAACTGGGCGAAGCACAAAAAGACCTTTTACTCCGAGTAACATATACTATTTTTTTTTCAAGCATGCAAGAAATAAGAAATCTATTTCAAAGTGGTTCAGTTTTGCAATTTTCTCTCATCCTCTTTAAGCGGTTCTAGGTACTTACCCAATTGTGTATATTATTTGTAAAATACATAGAATATGTTAGAATGGTGGTTTTCCATGTTCAATGGTTTTAATGTATTAATTAATAACCAATGATTATGGTAAACTAAGAATTTGTAGCATTATTTTCAATACTAAATTAATAAATGTCACATTGACAGATAAATATAATGACGCGCATGACATTTAACAGACGAATTCAGAATTCGAGAACCTATGCGATTTCGACTAATAACGGTTTTAGATGGTGCTCTTGAGTGCTCTGAGAGTATTTCTGTCCTTTGTTTTTTCAACAAGAATGTAAAGATGGCAATACACTCAGATCGGTTTATTTGGTGTCATCTATTATTAAAATAATTTTGGTGAATGAAAATCGTTTATATGTATATGCGCCACCATGACACTAGCGGTGACTTTTGACTTTACTTTTACTGCCTAGGACTTTTTTGCTACTTTTTTGGTCTCAGGATTTGAAAGCCCACTTTAGGTGTGCGTATGGAGAAAACAAATGACGTACTTTTAGTCCGCTTGAAAAAAAAATTTCTTTTTTCTACGAGCGTGCTTATTATGTCACTTTCCCGCACGCATTTTGTTTTAGAAAGCTTTTAGAGAAGAAATTTAGCGTGCGGGAAAGTAAATATTTAAAGGATGACTGATTTATAATACAATTTAGACTTTATAGTCTGTCTATCTAGATAGGTGCATTTGCTTTACAAACCGTGCCAAACATTTTTATCTATTTTAAGGAACTATTATGCTTGCCTTTATACATTTTTGATACAAAATATATCTATAATATACGTACTTTTTATTCCAATGTCACCAGTTCATGTCTGAAACATTACGTCACGCCAACAATCACACCAACTGTCAATATAATCCAATTGAATTGGCTTGGGCTGACTGCAAAAACTTTTACAACAAACTTGTCCCTTCTCAACTTGATTGTAGTATTAGTTCAATTAATAAAGTCAAAAGCATTTGGCAGGCAGCAATCCAGCAGTGCACCAAGGAAAAGTGGCAAAATTTCATCAAACACACAGGTAATGAAATCAAAATGGACTGGAGAAAATATATGGGTGTGGATGACATTCATTCTGTCCCCCCATTTATCATAAACGTCGATGAAACTGATTCTTCTGACACTGATGATCTTTCAACTGACCTGAGTAATTATGAAGTTGAAGAAGATGCAAGTGGATCTGGAATACAAAGTGCAAGTACAACAAGTGGATTTGGAATGCGTAATATCGACTTGCAAACAACTGAATCCAACTGTTCAAACTCCCAGTCAGGTTGTGAAGAAATCACTCTTATGGTTGTTGATGATACAGACAGTGAATAAATTGAAAGGATGATCTGCAACAATTTTATAAGGTGGCCCAAATTTCAGTGTGACCATTGGGATCTTAAAAACTTCTCAGGGACAGTCAAATAGTAAAAAAGTTACTAAATTATTTCCCCAATAAAATTTCATTTGGATAATTGACAATTTACTAATTGATAAAGCTACCAAGTAATATTTCGTTTGGATATAAGGAGATATTTTGCCCAATTTTGCCACATTTTAACTAATCCTTATATCCATTATGTGCCTGTATTATATCTTTAAACAAACAATTAACTTAAGTGTAATGTACATATATTTCATTTATCAAAGTTAAGAGTGTACTTACAGGTAAACCTGCTTAGATTTCGAATTTGCAAGAAGTATAAGTGAGTCCACCTAGTTCCTTTAAACTTTGATAAATTAAGTTTAGTGTAAATGAAAGTTTACTTAGATTATTAATTTCAAGGTATAAACTACGCAATAGGGTTTTAAAGATCCTAGATTTTTTTCACCATCTAATTTGTGACACTCTGTATAAATTGAACACTGAGATGGACACTTTTAAAGGAGGACCTTAAGATGTAAATGAGAAGCTTATAATAGAGATAGAAAAAAACTGATGTGGGAGTCAGGAGATCAAATTTGAAGAAAAGGATAGTGACAAAAACAGCATTACAATATCTTTTATTCACAAATAAGACATTTTTTGAAGACTTTTTCATTTCAACAGTAGGTCTGTTCTTGTAGCAATCACAAAACAGTTTTCCAGTAACAATCAGGTTCTGGTTGGTTAGTCTCTTAAGTGAATTGAACCAATAATTAATGTTGTCATATTATTATTGGAAACTGGTTTCTGACTGATGTTAAAACATACCTTTTATATTCATAGCATCATCACCTTAAATCCTAGCACCTTGCAGACAACAAAGCAATTTTTATGGGCAAATCCAGTAATCTTATTACTGACATGGTACTTGCAGGAATAAGTCACCGCCCTGAAAAAACTGTGTGACAAGTCAAATATATGACCTTAATTTGACAGACACATAAGCAATTGTGTTAAAAAAAAGACAAATGCTAAAACTAGTATCTTTGAGGCTGAAAGATGGAGAATCACACACATCACAAATGAAGACATCTAACAAATGATAATATGTTGAAGGAAGCAGTGAACTAGAACCTGGATGAGACAATTAACCAAATATGACAACAATTTTAATTATTAGACACCCACTAATTAAAATTTCTTTTTATTGCGTTTTATAGGTCCACCTCAAGACTCTTTAGAAGACATAATGGGACCATGCCAAAACACAGGCACACCCATTTACTCTCACAAGCGACACAAGCATGTACCCCCCCCCCCTCCTAACACACTTACAGACACACACGCATACATTCTAATATAATATGCACACTTATCCTATACAAGATCACATGCACACTTATCCTATCCATACATCCCAACCTATACAAGGGCATAGAGGCCCGGGTGAGTTACCTACCACTGCATTTTGTTGAGCAGAGCAGTAATCATTTATTTACTGTTTTATGTGCTGAGCCATTTCTTTCTCACTTGGAGTCTACAGGCCACCTAAGTACCATGGGGTTCTCAACTATTCCATTGCAATATTTGTTCAGAAAAAGTCCTATGTATATCAACTATATCCTTTTATCATAATATTGACAAAGATCCTCAGTGTATTATAGTGATCATATATATGACATTTTAAGGGCTTGTTTAATAGGAATCTAAGTAGTCATCAAGTTCGCTGCAAAAAGTCAAAACAGTTCATCTTTTTGTCTTAACTTTTCAGATATTCCATTCTTTTCTGTCAAGAATTTATATAGACAACGTGGTGACTTTTCTTTTGAACAGGTGGTAATAAATCTGATCTTTTCATTTTGTATAATATTTATATCAAAGAAACTATTATTTATAGAACATCTTGATCAGTTACTATGAAGGTGTTTCATAGAGATAGGGTACATAATATTCGAGATAATAGTGATATTGTATTAATAAGCTATACCTACATTGATGTCTCAAGTTATTGTGACTGCTAAGTGCAGCATTTTCATTTCAAGTGAGTTATATGTAAAACAGTACCAAGGCAAGTATATAGGTACTTACTTTTCAGACCAAAAATAACTAATGGAAGTTATCTGATTCTTATGTATAGGGTTAGACACCCTATACCTCTCACCTATGTGAGATTGACACATTGGTTAAATTAGGTACCTATGAGATATAATTGAAACATTTTATTCCAAGAAAAAAGATTATATTTCTTATCGAGACAAAAATGTTTTAGTCTCTTGTTGTACTAAGAATATATTTACTTATAGTAAACAAAATTGCACTTTTACTTTACTTCTATACACATCATTGAAAAAGCCAAAACTGATCTTACTATGGAGCTTTACACAAACCATATGACTTGAGATTAGAGAAAATTGGTTCATGAAAAAGTATTTCTTTGTGTTTGAGGCAATCTTAAATTGCCTAAAAAAAAAACAAATGAGATATATCACTTCACTTTAGATCCAAAAAATAATCTCAAGCAGCCATAATCTCCAATGTGTGGGCTAGTCACACATGTGATTCTATTATGGAATATGTAGACTGCTACCTTAAATAGGTAGTCTTCTAGGTGAGTCTATTTGGAAGTCTTCAAATCACATGGTTCCAGTTCTTTCCTTTGCACGTATACATACTAGCTTAACATTCATAGTCTAAAATCGTAGAAAAAATCCATTTTTTCTCTAAGAGACTGGTAGAAATTCAAGTTTGAAATTAGATATCTCCAAGTCAACAGTCTCAAGTTTAAGACTTGAGACAGATTTCAGACAAACTTGAGACTGTTGACTTGGAGTTATCTAATTTCAAACTTGAATTCATAGTCTAGCTAAGAATAGGATTCCTTCCTTGAATGGTATGTTCCACTCTATTCTTTATTACCTACTTGTTTGTCATTAACTATTATTTGAACCAGCCAAAAATTTGAGGTAGCTTGAGAGCTAGAATATCAACTCAATTTCTCAGGCAGAATAAAATTTGTTTCAAAATGTAATGTTATTTGCAGTGTTTTATCTTTCCTCATGATCCTGCAAGGATGAAGCAGTTTTAAATAAAAAAAGGCACTCTCGCCTTATGTTTATCCCCTTTTCTAACAAGCATTTCTTGATGAGGTTGTAGTTCTGGAGGGTAGTTACTCAACTATTTGCTCACTATACTTTTCTCACATTAGGAACAATAGGAACGCATAATAATAACTGGATTTAAACAAAATTGGTAAATGTTTACCAAAACACAAATTTTTAGGTTAAAACAGTGTTGTTATGAACCTTAAGACCCTTTAATTGGCAACACATAAAAAACATTAATAAAAATTATAACTACTCCAAGGTGTAATAATAACGCACCGTTAGAAATTTGTATGGTAAAGAAATTTTGTTCTAGTTAACATGGAGCTCCATATGGGTTGTATCTTTTAGGAGGCATTGCCAAATGTTCTACAAACAGCTGCCCTGAATGAATATATCTTAAAAGATACATTGCCAAATTGAGTACTACTAAAATAGGGGTAAGACAAGAAATAATCAATTAAGTGAACAGAGGTTATGAAGTGTTTTAGTATTAATTAAATAACAAATAAACTTAATGAACAGAGGACTTATGATATGTAAAAAAACAGTTTCTGTTTGCAAGAATGCAAAGCCTAAGGTTGCACTTCTGGCAACAATAAATTGTTTGGCCTTTAGGACATAGCCTGCAACGACCTTTAGAGACTGTTATAGGAAAATGGTCCAAATTATCATATCTACTATCATCTGTAGGTCTAGGGGCGGTTGGTTTCCTAATTTGATTTACTGGAGCTCGAACTAATGGGGGTCTTCCAACTTTTGGCTTCATTGAATAGAGCAAACCTCGAACAATGTCCTGCCTGAATAGCTTGAGTGTCATCGTCTTTGTAACTCCTAGCAATTGGCAATGACGTCTATATAGCATCCAGGCATTGTTTACGCAAATATCGAGCATTTGCCCAAATATTTTTAGGTACCAACGATGAGCCTTCAGCTCAGTGCGATATAATGATACCAACATATCTGCGAGATCTACACCGCCCATATGTTGGTTGTAATCTAATACTATTTGGGGACAGTTGATGTCAACTTTTGGTCCCTGTTGTCGACAAAATCTTTTTATGTTCGACCTTTCATCCGTTGGTGAAAAGGAAGAAACCAATTGCACACATTTGTTATCTGCCCATTTTGTGATACTGATTTTTTTCTGGTTGTCACATTTGGCTTCATAGCTGCCTCGTCCTCTTTTGAGAAGAAGTTTATCTGAAATTAATTCACATCCACGAAGTCTGTTTTTTTGGATTGTCCCTAAACTTAAAATTACCAGTTCATTTCTTAGATAAGTCACCAGCTCGGGAGAAGTGAACCAGTTATCAAAATATACTACTTTACAGGGTTTTTCTTTTATGCTGTTGCATAAAGCAATAACAACTTTTTGACTGATTCCAAAGTACGAATTTTCTTGCTCTGTAAATTCGTGGTTGATAAATGTATTTTCATCACCGTAGGGAAAGAAATCGTATACAAATCCGCTTACTCCGCAACGAACAAAAAATTTGAATCCCCACTTTTTTGGTTTATTTCGTAGATATTGCTTTCTAGTGCCAGCTCTTGTCCCTTTATAAGGCACCATCATTTCGTCAATTGAAAACCGTTGTTCCTCTTCAACTGATAAACAGTTTTGCCTTATATGCTCCAATAGTGGTCGAATCTTGAAATACCTGTCAGTTTGATCATCTAATTCATTATTGGCAAAATAAATGTTTCTTCTTAGTGCCTGATAGCGTTTCAATGGCATGACACTTGCAACTTGCTCATAGCGAAAGGTATGAGACCAAAAGTCATAGTAGGATGGCATAGTAACAATGCCCATAAGTAACTCTATACCTATGAATGATCTCATTTCTTCTAAATTTGTTGCAACAGATTTTCCTGTTCTTTGTGTGGAATATAAATTAGTGTTTTCAACTATAACTTCTATCCCATCAACGTTCAAAAGTTGCTCAAAATATAACAAAGGAGATAGGATATTTGAAGGGTAGTCATGGAATTTTAAATTGGGAATATCGACTGGATAAGCGAAGTCTTCAGATTGAAAGTTAAATTGCATTTGTTGTTTTTTGATTGGTACTTTTGAGGGCATTTTCGTCGGATCAACATTCATTTTATTTTCCAGTGAAGTTGGAGTGTTTTCTGGTACAACTAATCGTTGCGACTTACGGGGTACGTCGCTGACCAAATTAGATTCGGTTCGCTTCGAGTACAATGCTGTTCGTTTCTGCATTATCTACAATCATTAGAGATAGCTGCACTTTAATTTTAGAAGAATATATGTAAAACTAAAGAGTCAATGTATCTTTAAATAGACATAGTACTTAATAGATTGTTTACGGCAAACCTGGCAGAGTATCTTTTAAGATACATAATATTAGAAACATTGTAAAGCAAATATTTTATCATAATAAGCGCTTTCCAGTTTACAAAACGATGATGGGCAAAACTTACCTTGGAAACACACAAAGATACAAGCCAACTAAACCTTCAAAAACTTTTTTCATAAAAATTTTGCTGCAAGTAATTATAAAACCGACGGTTGACACGTTCAACCATTTATTTTGAAATGGTTGCTTTAGAGCATCATTCATAGACGGCGCTGCATGCTGGTCTTAGATTAATGTCGATTTATAGACACATTGCTGCAGTTTTGACTATTTTAGTTTTTGCGACTTGGATTTTAGGAAAGATTTACAGCGTATCTTTAAAGACACGTTGCCAATTAAAGGGTTAAGCTTGCTTCGCACCGATCTCCGATCTAGTAACTTTTCTGGTAACTTTTCAATTGTTTTTTTAAGGTGCATTTACAATGTCATGGGTGGCTAGATGAATATCTTCCTGAAAACGACTATACGAAATAATATATTGTTACGATTCGCATCGACGCCGCATCGGAGGCGGGGCAACGCGTGTGGTTGGTGGAGCTTCGCGACCTATCCGCGCTGCGTCATGGCTGACACGAGTGATTTATTGCTCGGTTTAATCTAGAAGGCAGTTGTTTACAACCTTTTTTTTATGTAAGATTATTCAAGAATTCTTATCAAGAACTTTCTAGGTTTTTCTGTAATTTTAGGATTGTATATAAAAGGCGCAAAGAGCGAGCGGTTAAGAGTAGTCTTATTTTAAGCGAGCTATAAGTAAGCTAAAGTTCCGAGCGATAATAGAAGGCTATAAAGTGTTTAGTAGTGAGTTATTTACTAGTCGAACTGTACCTGTCTGCATTTGTGGAATAAATAAATAGTGTTTTCGTGTTAAATCGTTACACTGGAATTATTGAACCCCGAGTTCGCAACAATATTATCGATGTACTAATAGAAGTAAATTATTTACCTAATTCGTCTGAAGACACCAGTTTCGACGCTATAGATCTCATAGCAATGAACGAAGTTCCATTGAGAATTTCAACAATCGCACCTGAAATATTAATAAACATTTGTAGTAAACCCGGAAATAAATATTTTAATATTTTTTTCTTTGCTTGTATGCAAACATTTATTCGGCACCTCACGCTATGGTAAGTGGTTTTTTCCAAGCAAAAATAAAGTTTATTGTTGTTAATAGGAAAATAAGGAAGACAAGTGCAACAAATTTTTACGTTTTGATGATAGTATGATTATCTGTTAATTCCTTAATGAAAGCTTCCTTAAAATTCAAGGACGCTAAACGAAGCGGATTTGAGCTGCAAAGTTGTTATTTGTCCATTACATTAATGTAATACTGTGTTATGTAATAATGTTGTTTTTAACAGTAAGTCTCTATTAATAACTAATATTCTGACATACTAACCTAAGTAAAAAACCAAAGAGGTCCTCGCAAATCCATAAACGAAGCTGGACAATATCTTACTCATTGAGGAGTAAATTCCAATAATAGCATCATCGATCTTCAAGAGGTGGCTGAAGACTCCCACAGAAACAGACGTTCCTGAGTTAAAAAAAAAACTGTAAAGTAATATGATACTTATTACGTTGATATTTTAATCAATGCAAACACCGGCTTCTTTAGCATTTCATTAAATGGTTAAACGAATAAATTAAATAATTTCTCGCACTGTGAGTTTTAAATGGCATTTTTTCCGACCGAATCAAATATTCAAATTAATTAGTGGCCAGAGAAAAAACGGTGATTGTTTTATAATTTAATTGGGAAGTGGTTTAGAAAAAACACTGTTATTTGTCTCGTGACAAGCACTTCTTATAGCGACTTATGCGAGTGAGGGATTCAAAACCACAAATAAATAATATCCTATTGGTGGCAGAAACAAATATCCATTAAGAATTACTATTATGTAATCCGGTATCAAGGTTACCCAATAATGAGTGATATTAATTATCAGAACAGTTAGTGACGTTTGGTATTAGAAGTAAATTGAATTAGGCATGCACGAGACTGCAGATTGGTGCATGTCTGGTAGCCTGAGTTATTCAACAATACCTAGAAATTAATCCACGTATGCTGCTACAAATAGATAAAAAAAAACAGTATCGTCAATTTTCAGTTCAATGTTGTTCTACAGGGTGGCTCAACGAACACTTTCCACCAGGCTTTTCTGCCCTATGAAGCAGGAGACACAAAAACGCTCGGACCCGTCAATTTTCATTCTAAGGGGGACATATTTTATTTTTTTGATGTAATTATTGTCTTGGAGGAAACCATGAAGCCGGGGTGACTTTCGCTCTAAAAATTTTATAAGGAAAAGGGTGTCAAGTCATATATCATTTTGAAGGGCGTTCAATGACATTTTCAGTGCCGCGTTGTTCTCGAGAAAACTGGAGCAGAATACAAACAAATCGATTTGACATTAAATTAATTTCAATTTATTAGTTGTTGAAAATGACCACCATCGACTTCCATACAGTAGTATATTATAGTTCGAATGCACATTGTTCAAAGTGCATTCGAACATTTTGCAACATTTGTGGATTTATAAGATTACAGTCATTTACAATACGTTGCTGCAAGTCTTCAAGTGAATTCGGTTGTGTAGCATAAATTTTGGACTTAACATGACCTTTTAATAAAAAGTCGAGCGGGGACAAATCCGGGGAAAGTGCAGGCCATTCTGTAGGTTCTCATCTCCCATTCCACCTTTGAGGAAATGTTTCATTTAAAAACTGGCTAACAGGCGGCATAGTGCGGAGAAATCTTGTTGAAAAATAATGTTTTCTTCACGGTGACGGGAATCGTGTTCGATTATTTCTGTTAAAGCTGGATCAATGGCGTCTTCCAACAAATTCAAATATACCTGTCCTTTCAAGTTTTCAGGTAAAAAGAATGAACCGACAATATGATCTCCGAAAATTCCTATCCAAACGTTTAGCTTTTGTGGATGTTACGTGTGAACGTTATCAAAAAACATTGGATTGGTTGACGACCAATAACGGAAATTATGCGGGTAAGCAAATGTTATAAAGGAATTCCGGATTGTTAACAATTCGTTGACTAATGATCTCACAAAATTTTAAACGTCTATCGAAATCATTTTTTAATTCCTGCACTAATTTAATTTTATAAGGAAGGGATTTATCTGCTTTTAATATTCACTGGATGCTTGTGCGTCAAACACCTGATGCATTTGATAATTTTCTAGCGCTGGTAGCAAGTTCCATCGCGACGTGTCCCCAAACAGCTATTTCAACTGGTTCTGTTCTTATTGATGAATGATGAACAATCCTCTTTTTTATTTCCTACACTTCCAGTCTCTTGAAATTTGGCAACCAGGTCTCTCACGTAAGAATGTGATACGTTCCTATCAGGATATTGTTCATTAAACAAATTTGCGGCCCGCCTAGCACAATCGTTATTTGGGAAATAGAGTGAAATATTGTCAACTCTTTCTTGAATACTGTAAAGCATTTTTAAATGATAGTGTGTACAAAAGTAAAAGACAACTACTAAACTACAAAACATCAAAGTGCAAGTAGGAATATTGCAATAACATTTTCTAAATTTACATTCCGTATCAGTGTTGTTAAATTCCTAAAATAACATAAAAAACTCTTTTTTCTCGAGAACAGATCACTCAATTCGAAAAAGTTAGGTGGCATTGAAAAGACAATTGAATGTCGTTTAAAATGATTTATAACTTGACACCCCTTTTCATTTAAGATTTTTAGGGTAAAAGTCACCTTTGGAGTTCATCTGGAAAAGCTATAAATATCAGAGAAACATGTCCCTTTCGAAATTAAAATTGACGGGTCCGGGCGTTTTCACCTTCATAAGCAGAAAACATCAGTGGAAAGTTTTCGTTGGGCCACCCTGTATTTTAAATTCTAAAGATAAATAAAAACTCACCTATTAGGTTAGTGATCATGCTATATGTGGAAAAGATGCTGAAGTCAACTTCGTCCCAGTTAAACCGATATCTTGTGAATAAATAGGCCACGTTCATTTCCCCTAAAATAATCAGTAACATTACTCATGAAAAACAAACAAAGTCAATATGTTGTATACATTTTTGTGTATTCAGAACCACACAGGTTCCATCCTTGTTACTATGTGGAGAAATTCTTTTACATATTTTTTATAAACTGATTTAAAATCTGAAGTAAAATAATATATGAAAACTTAAATAACATACATACAACTTTCTAGTATTCAATGAAAGATTAGAAAATCAAAAACTCGTCTGGATCAATCGCCAATCGCCATCAAATAATGCTTTTGAAAATAATGTTAAGGAATTTAATACTTTGTTTAGGTTATTTTTAGGTCTTAAATACATGTTCACAGGTATTCTTTTATTGTTCGAGTAAGTTTAAGAAGGTCTATATGTTTTTAGGCATAAAAAGCACGGACAGTTGCAGTCAAATCAGTGATAAAATCGACAAATTGTTGTTTTATTATCTCAAGCCGTTTAGCAATTTAAGTTTTTTTAAATACAATTTTGACACTCTGCATCTCGGTTAATGTTATTTTGAAAAAACGCTAAAGGAAAAATTGTTTAATCGCTGGTAGAAGAATCACACCAAGTTTGAAATCACACTGTGTAGGATAGTAGAGAGGGGAGTAAATAAAGTGCTCAACATACTAACCCCATCGACACTTTTTAGTAAGTAATTATTTAATCGCTATACACTACCGGGTATTTTAATCCGACCTAAACGACTTCCATATGTTAGACTCATATGCCGAATTCGCTCATTCGCCGAAATAAATGTTCAGTTTGCGAAATGATCAAAGCCAAATGATCGATTGCCGAAAATAGATCCTATTTCGGAATCTTGATTAAACTGATTTGCACATTTCGCGAACTGAGCTATCCGGAGTTGCTCAAATGCCAAATATGAATGTATATCGGCAGATTATCATTTCGGCGATATACCTGCAATTTAGAAATGCTGGAACGTCGATTACAATATTTTGGTTTTTAAAAAATGCCATTTATCAAGGGGAACAACATTAATTTTGCAGAAATAGCTCATTATTATTCAAATAAACATTAATACTATCTACTTATTACAACAAGAAGAACTACTATGACACTTGCTGTTACATGCAACACATTTACACTTTTTATTTTGGCAATGTTTCTTGCAATCACATCATATAAATGCTTGCTTGGACATAGTTTCCTTAGCAGCAATCTATCTCATTGGAAATGACGTTGATGGAACATCTTTTGCAGTTAAAAATTCACTTTAAGTGTACTGTGTTTAAGTAAACTGTAAGAGAGATTTTTTTTAAATACATAGAATACATAAATTTGTTCAGGTTAGTTCAGGTTAGTTCAGTTCATTTCTAAATTGCACAATCTGCCGAAATACATTCATTTTCGGCATTTGAGCAACTCCGGATAGCTCAGTTCGCGAACTGAACATTTATTTCGGCGAATTGGCGAATTCGGCATATGAGTCTAACACATACATCTCGAAAACCTGACTTTGACGAGGGGTAGATATTTTTAAACAGTTAATTTTTTGGGTGCTATACAAGAAGGCAAAAAAAAAGCTAAAAAAAAATGTCAAAAGATACATTTTGCTTTGCAACTTTGATAGAAGCATTTTTTTTAAATTTTTTTTTATGTCATATTGTACCTTTGGATAGTACCTCTAGGCGTTTTAGGCAGATTTCTTTTTAAGGCTACAGAACGAAAGTTACAAGGGTTTTTCAAAAAGTGGTGTATTTTTAAAGAAAACTTGCCCCATTAGCTGTCTTGATCATTCAGGTACCTTTTTCATTCAGTTAATGCATTATAATCGACCGTTTATGTCGATTATAATGCATTATAATGCATATACGAAACATGTTTATGTTTTCTTCTACTGATAGACGACCAAATTAAATTGATATTCATTGATGAAAAAAATCGAAAAAAAAAGTTAAGCAAAAATTTTGATAATAAAAACACCAAAATTGAAATTGTGGAACAAAACTGCAAACAGAATTTTCGTCAAAATATTACAATATTGGGGCCGATGACGAAGAAAAATGTCGACAAACACTTGCAGCAACATAATGGTCTGTCACTTGTCAAGAAAAGCCACAAACAACCAAGGGCTCAACCAAGATAGTTACCGGTTCAGAACTTAAACGCAGTGAATGTAACGTCTCATAGTTTCATAAAGCGTCAAATTTCCAGGCTTAAACTCTTTTAATGGAACATTTCTAGTAAGTTTGTCTATGAAGCTCTGGAGTCAAAGTAAAAACCTCGCCAAAAGAAAATAGGAGTTTGGTGAGAACGCCACGAAAAAAACGAACATTTACTGCTTCAAAAAAACGAACAGTTTTAGTTTTGCACAAAACTTTTCTACTTCAGAACGTTCATCGAGCAAATCGTCTAATTTGGGCGAATAATCATAGGGATTGCGGATTGAGTGACTGACAGCATTGTTCGAATAAATTTGTATAGGTCAGACGGAATGATATTTACGTGGAGTAAATGGTGAGAAAGGCATCCCGAAGAAAAGAATGAACCAAGGGTACTTTTAAGAGGAAGATATTTAACCATTTGGAGTGGTGTAAAATTTAATCAAAACCTGCACTTGTTGGTTCCATTTGCTCAAGATCATGGGTGAGATGATTTTATTTTCATTGGTGACAACGCACGACCTCAAGAGTAATCACAAATTTTCAACCCGAAAACAACATAACAAGAGTGGATTGGTCACAACTCTCTCCAGATATGAACATTATCGAACACGTCTGGAGCAGTTTAAAAAGAAAAATTCATGAGAGAGAACAACGATCGCAAAATTGAAATGAATTAATAAATCCCATCTTGGAAAGAAATTCCACAAAGATTTGTCGATTCTCCAGTTTTCAGCATGCAGAAGAAGAACTCGATGTTGAGAAACTATGTTTTTTCACAGGAGAGTTTTTAATGAATAAATCACCCTGTATATGACTTAAATCAAATCAGATTGAAATTTGGTTCATGTAGGGTAGATTAGTGAACCTCCCTGGCGAAAAATTGCTAATAATTTTGCGAATTTGTTACAAAAAGTACTCCCGTAACTCTTTTATTGCTCCTTAATAAAAATTCTATCAAAACATGTCTAAGTACTAAGTAAAGAAATAAAAATACGATTAATTTTTGTTAATACAAGTTGAAAGAAAAAATTAGTGCTCCGGTAACAAATACACTGTTTATCACGAAAATTCTTGTATTTAGACCATTGTGTCGGCAATGCTAATAAGTAGTTGACAAGGCGGCCCCAAGAGTAGGGCATTCATTCACCACAGTGGGGGTAAATACCGAAATTTACGGACAAAATGTGTTTTTATAAAGGAAACAATTATTTACAAAAATAATAAAATTAAAAAAATCTTTTGAAGCCTTGAAGCTATTACTTGTAAAACGTTCTTAGCATATGCTTACTATTTAACCGTTTTTTATGCCTATACGTGGCATATTCAAACTACTTTTTGACAAGTTTCGGTAAATTCACTTCCTGCATAAATTTAAAGTTTTTTTAATAAATGAGGTGTTGATTTAAGTCAGTACCATCAGCGATCGGGTTGATGTTACAGATATAGTTACGACCGGTTACAATTGTACAGCTATATACGAAACAAGTCCTGACTACAAAGTGTAGATTACAAGTTAAAAATGGTACCTGATGATCAAGACAGCTAATTAGCTAATTATGCCCAATTGGGCAATTCTTCTATAAAAAAACACCCCTTTTCGAAATACCCCTGTAACTTTCATTCTAGAATAAAAAGTCTGTACAAAAGACAAATACGAATTTTAAAAAATGCTCCTATCCTATCAAAGTTGCAAAGAGGTACATTTTTTTGCCGCCTTGTATAACACCCGAGAAATGTCCTAAACGTCTTAACTTTTGAGATTGTAATGTATTCAATGTGAGTGGACTTATACATTCCTCCACCGTGACCTGCGGCCTATTGTGGCTCACTCGAAGTGTTACCAGCAAGGTTTGCTCCTGCTAGCTCCATTAGTTGTCACCCGTTATGACCAGACCCTCAACGAATCTGATGAGTCTCTCGGGCGACACTGCGTTTGCATCTTGAAGTTCAATAATCGTGTTTCTGAACAGTGAGTATCGCGATAGCTGGGCTGTCACATAGGACGTGCTCAACTGTCTGTGTATGTGAGATCTTGAGCATAGATATGTCCTGTATACAGTGCAGTGGCCACTCTGAGTTGTCTCCTATTTAGTCTGAGAAATGTATGGGCTTTCGCCCTCTCTGTTCCCGTGACACACTTCCCGAAGTGTGAAAGTCCGGGCAGGCTCTCCCACCAGTCCTGGGAGCCGGCACCGCCCCACCTCTGGAGCGTAGCTCTGATTAGAGTGTATGGGACTCCTAGTGCCGGTTCCGAGCCGGTTCCGCTCGAAACACTGCGATGAATTAGCCCAGGCGCCCAGGCTCCCCGCTATGCAGATGCCTGGCATGCAGCCCCTTCGTCGGCTTTGGATTCGCCCGTGCACCAGGCACCCCCCGCCAAGCGCAGATCCTCGCCTCGTTCTTCGCCCCAGTCTACCCGTGAGGGAACTTTGACGACGCAGCGAGTGTCTAGTGTGCGTCCCGATGCCATTAGGTCGGAGACCATGTTCAATACCGCAAGGCCTTCCAAGCCAGCCAGGACATTGTTGGTCCCACCATCGAATGGCTGGGGTGCCATGCTCGTCACTTGCTGCAGCCGGTATGCCGTCTTCACCGCCTCTTGCTCTAGGAGCTGTGGAAGCGGAAGCAGGGCGAGCATGCTCTCCAGGCTCAGGCTGCCGTGGGCGTCGCTCTCATTACCCTCGTGATGCAGAGACATATTTGTCTTCGCAGAAAGGACAGTTTAGCTTTGATGGAGCTCTGTCTGCTCTTTCGATACCAAACTATGGCCCCATACGTGATTATCGTTCTTATTACCGTCACGTATAGCCACATAGTCTGTTGGGATCCCATCCCCCATGATCTGCAGCAGAGATTCTTGCACGACCAAAGGGAGAGCTGTGCCCTCCTAACGGTACGAGTTACATATGAGGTCCATGTGAGTTATTTGTCCAGGATAACTCCTAGAAATTTTACTTCGTTGGTAAACGGCATTGTCGTTCCGAACAAAGATGGCGCTTTCAAGAAGTCCAGCCTCTTCCTTCGGGTAAATGGCACAATCACCCTTTTCCTAGGGTTTATTGCTAGGTTTTCCTTTGAACATCAGCTGTATACAACATCCAGTACCTCTTGCAACGTGCTGGAGATTTATTGCTATAGGTGGTTTCTTATAAGGATAACGATGTGGTGCGCGTATGCTTGGACCTCGACTCCCCATTGTTCCAAAGTAGCCAGAAAGTCGTCCATTAATAGGGACCACAGGAGTGGTGAAAGGACTCCGCCCTGTGGACAACCTCCCGCTGTTGTGAATCTGACAGTGTCATCTTTTAATGATGTAGTGATCAGTCTGGATTCTAACCTGTCGCGAATCCAGTTGGTTATTGTTGGTTCGACCCTTCTCGCTTTACTGGCGCTGAGGAGGGAGTCTGTAGGAACATTATTAGAGACCTCTTCGATGTCTATGAAAATACCAACTGCGACACCCTTTGCATCCAGGGTGTCTCCACACACTAGTTCTGTTGATGTGGTAGCCTGGTATGCATACTGTTCCGCATTAAGGGGAACATTGTTAGCACTCCCTCCCTTATATATAGGTCTAGCAGCTTTTCCAAGCTTTTGAGCAGAGACGAGGTTAGACTGATTGGCCAGAGCGATTTAGAATCTTTTCCCCTACACCCCATCTTTAGTATGTAGATGACCCTCGCCCTGGAGCAGCAGTTTGGAATAAAGAGGCTCACTCTAAGGAGCTTTGCTAGTAAAGGTGCGAGTTGATCCATTCCCTGTTGTAGTAGAGCAGGGAATACTCCATCCTCCACGGGGGATTTGTATGGTTGAAAAGCCATAATCGTGTGGATTTTAGCAGGGTTGATCTGACCACTTCAGACTACTTCCCAATCGATCCAACAGGGCAGATTGGGAGCTGCCCTGTTAGGTCGTTTAAATCGTCCCAAGGGGCTTGTGTCAATTTCCTAATTTATCAGCCTTCTACCCGGAAAATGACCGCTTGCGAGTAACTTTTGAGATACAGGGTGCCACAATCATGCTAAAGATTTTCAAAAAATTTCCTTTTTTTGTTAATATCTGTGATATTGCTCTAGATATTTTTGTGAAATTAGTACACATTCTATTCATTAAGGGACATTTTCTGATGTTTAAGGAATTTTATTGATTTTATTAATTTTATCAGTGACGTCGGTAAAAAATATTAATTTAGCGGGATCTAAGCTCGCAGAAAAAGCATTTTTATTTTTTTAAGCAAAAAACCATGCGTCAGTCGAAAATAGTCAACAGACCAAATGTGCTGCTTATGAATGAATGAAGATTCCAAAAATAAAAATTCACACTTTTTATTAGAACAAAAAGCATTTTTTCAATAACATTCAAGACAAAGTGTTTAAGTTTAGTGTTTAAACATTTTTTAACACTTTACAACAAAAAATGCCCCTTAATGAATAAAAAATGTGTACCAAATTTGACATAAATATCTAGATCAATATCACAGATATTAATCAAAACGAAAATTTTTTGAAAATCTTTAGGAGCCTATATCTCAAAAGTTAAAAGTTTTAGGAGATTTTTCTCCAAAATGGGCCCAAAAATCACCTCGTTAAAATATTAGCATGTTATTAAGAAACACCCTGTATAAGTAAATTGATTTGTAAGGATCGCGCCTACGTATTTTTTTTTTAGACCAGACATTTTTTGGTATCCGACCTTGATCAGACCTGATGAGAAAGTCTTGTCAAGGCCTACAAAGTAAAAGACTTCTATAATGTAGATATAAATTATGTTGTCAATTATCTAAAGTACTGCTCATGACGTATCGGCTTCCGGATGACCTTGTTTCCGGAAACAGACACGTCAATACAATAATTATCTGTAAAATCACGATCCAAACCTAAAATCAAATTAGTTTCGGTTGTTTAAACCGAATTAAAGATTTAGCTTTCAATGCATTAAGCCTTCGTGAAGCTTTCAGCAAGTTAATTGGAGGTACAAAACATTGATATAAAATTTTTACATTGACTATTTCCTATTTTAACTAGGGATAGATGTAGGAAGTAAATCACTATTTTTATTATTGTTTGTGAATGTAGA
This sequence comes from Taphrorychus bicolor, assembly GCA_951812265.1. Taxonomy (NCBI): domain Eukaryota; kingdom Metazoa; phylum Arthropoda; class Insecta; order Coleoptera; family Curculionidae; genus Taphrorychus; species Taphrorychus bicolor. The sequence goes on from OX638300.1 coordinate 5,791,318, forward strand.
AAACCACCAAAACGAGAACTTAAATAGCTACCATTTCTCAACCTTTGGTTTCGTTTATATTTGTTTTCTTTTGAATACCTTGATATGCAACGGTTATCTTTTTGGTTTTCCAATTTACTTCCGCCTGGTTTTCAATTGATACGCTTCTCGATTTTAAATGGACCTGACTGCTGTAAAAATGCAAGCGGTTTTCAAGTTTCTCGTCCTAAATCCTGACAAATGTAAAACATTTTTTAAAACCTATTTTTTTTTCACCTTTTTTTCACATTCCTTCAATTTGACCTGGTTTATTTTAGTTATTTTCAAGGTCTATTTAAAATACTTCAATATTTTATCTAGAAAAAACATATTTTTACACGTTTATGTCCATTCTTCTTTACCATTTTTTTAAATTTTTTTATTAAATTTTAATAACAAATTCTTCGTTTTTTATGTTATTTATTTTTTTTACTTTACTTATTTATTTAAAAATATGTGCAACAAATAATATCCAAGTGAAAAAAACTTCATAAAACACATTTATAGCTATCAGAATTATCAGATCTCGTTAACAAAAAAAGTCTTTGATAATTGTTTACGGAACGCCTGTCCAGCATTACTAATTCATTTCTTTGGTTCTTATTTGCAGAGAATGGCCTACTATCATTGGTTGTAATAAAAACAATCTTTTTTAATTCCTTGTTTACTACAACCATTATAAATTCATACATTGTTTAGTAATTTTACCTCTAATATAATTAGGTAAGTAGGTACTAGTAGTTATTTCTTAGATTTAGCCTTCAGTCAACTTTTTTCTTTATGATGGATACAGTCTCTGTTTATTTGTAATTTTATTACAGGAATTTTTTAAACGAAACAATAATCCTAAATTGCTCTCTTGGCTAACCATGAAACAACTGCTTAATCGATCTAACATTAAAACAAACTTTGATGCACTCATAAAAATCTTCAATTATCTATTAATACCGCCAATTACAACGCCATTACGTAACGATCATTGCAAACTTGGGACTCCATCATCCAAAGCAATTACCAACGCGTTTTTAGTTCAAGCAATCAAAGCTGTGTATAGCAATTTAAATTGACTTTCAGCAAATCATCGATTCCTTGCACAAAACAAGGCGATGTCATTAAACTTGGCTGAAGATGGCCAATGAAACTGCAAGTCCAGATCATTTATCGTTCGTAGTGACCCTGAAGATGACTGGCATCGGCAAGTAGATGCTTATGTTTTGCACTTAAGCGTACACTATGACCTCAATATGTTTATATTTTTCAAGTATGGAGGACATTGAAAGATCATTATTAAGAATTGCGAATTGTTCCTGAAAGTCTTTTCTAAACGCTGACGAGGGAATATGAATTCAGGTAAATCAAATTGATTTAAAATTAAATGATATAGTGGTTTATATTTTTTAACTCTTTGAAAAACAGTACCACAAGAATTACTTGCAAAACCTCAACTATGTTATTAAGTGCAATGTTTGAAATGTGATTAAGGTATGATTAGCAGAGTTTGAGCCGGGAAAATACCACACAACTAAGCAATAAGCTTTCAGCTTATTAAAAAAATATGGCGAGATACACATTTTACAATGGAGCCTTGTTATTATTTAATCTGCAGTCCTTGATCTACTAGCAGATTGGAACTCGCTTAATAAAGGTTTATGGTAATGCAACATGGTAACATGGTAATGCAAGTGTTTGAACCTGGGGTATTAACAGAGTTTACTAAATAGTTTAAAAAGCAGGCTATTACATTTTTGTCACCATCTTTTGGTATTTTTTGTGGCGAATATAAAAAAAACCCGTCAGTACTACTCAAAGCTATCCTGTTGGATTTAAGAGGTTTTCCTTTCCCTAAAATCAGAAATACTACTATTCTAAAGAAAATTATTCTCAGGTAGGAGCAACTGCAATGGAAAAAAATTTCAAAGCCGCCTAGTAAAACCTTGCAATGATTTTTTAGGCTTAGGGATTTGACAAATCAGTTTTTTTTTCTATAATGGGAAAGCTTTTACCTACTGGTAGGTACACTCATTCTTTGGGGATGTGGTTACCAACAAGTTGACAAACCATACATATATTTATCTACGACCACTATATTATGAAAGTTTCATACATCTGTTTGGAGTGGATTAAAGGCCTTCTAACACACTAGTAGATTAAAGGTCTTCAAACAGACTAGTGTATTTCGTTGTTACAGAAACGTTTTCCAGACTTTCTAATTTTCAGCTCAATATCATTGTTTTAATAATAAATTTTTCAAACTTGACATTTTTAAAAACCGGAAATTTTACCTTCTCTCCCACTCCTAATTGATTGGTTTTAGCCGTGGTAGTGGAAAAAACGTTGAATTAAATTCGGGGATTAACGTATATTTTTTCTCGTGGATTAAAAGTTTGTTAATTCCCTTATATCAGAAATAACTATTATCCACTACCACTAACATTATGAGGGTTTATTTCGTCCGTTTGGCGTGTATTAAAGGCTTTCTAACCCACTAATAGATTAAATGTCTTCTAACACACTAGTATATTAAGTTGTTTTAGAAAAGATTTCCAGACTTTCTACTTGTCAGCTTATTATCACTGTTGTAAAAATAAATTTGTCAAACTTGACATTTTTCAAAACCAGGAATTTTTATTTCCCTCAATCCTAATTGATTGGATTTAGCCGTGGTCGTGGATAAAACGTTGAATTATATTCGGGGAATAACGGCCCTAAATCCCCTCGCAAAAATGTAACTTTCGGCTGTGCATCGAGTATAATTTTTTCTCGTGCATTAAAGGCTTGTTAACCCCGTTATATAATAAATAACTAGTATCCACCACCACAAATATCATGAAGGTTTAATACGTCCGTTTGGCGTGGATTAAAGGCCTTATAACACACAAGTGGATTAAAGGTTTTCTAATACACTAGTGTATTAAGTTGTTACAGAAAATATTTCCAGGTCTTCTACTTTTCAGCTCAATATCATCATTGTAAAAATAAATTTGTCAAACTTGACATTTTTCAAAACCAGGAATTTTTACCTGCTCCCCCACTCCTAAATTGATTAGTTTTAGCCGGGATCGTGGATAAAACATTGAATTAAATTCGAGGATTAACGGCTTTAAATCCTCTCGCAAAAATGTAACTCTGGGCTGCTCTTCGAGTAAACATTTTTCTCGTGGATTAAAGGCTTGTTAATCCCTTTATATAATAAATAACTATTATCCACCACCATTAATAATATGAAGGTTTAATACGTCTGATTGGCGCCTTCTAACACACTTGTGGATTAAAAGTCTTCTAAGACGCTAGTGTATTAAGTTGTCATAGAAACGTTTTCCAGACTTTCAACTTTTCAGTTCAATATCTTTGTTATATGTGTGGATTCGATGGGAAGATCGTCTAACACACTAGTATTAAGTTGTTATAGAAACTATTTCGAGGCCTTCTACTTTTCATCTCAATATCATCATTGTAAAAATAAATTTGTCAAACTTGACATTTTTCAAAACCAGAAATACCTGCTCCCCGACTCCTAATTGATTGGTTTTTAGCCGTGAGCGTGGATAAAACGTTGAATTAAATTCGAGGATTAATGGCTTTAAATTCTCTCGCAAAAATGTAACTCTGGGCTGCGCCTCGAATGAGCTTTTTTCTCGTTAATTAAAGGCTTTTTAATCTCCTTATATAATAAATAACTATTATCTACGACCACTAATAAAATGAAGGTTTAATACGTCTGTTTGGCGTGGATTAAAGGCCTTCTAACACACTGGTGGATTAAAGGTCTTCTAACACGCTAGTGTATTAAGTTGTTATAGAAACGATTTCCAGACTTTCTACTTTTCACCTCAATATTATTGTTGTGAAAATAAATTCATCAAACTTGACTTTTTTAAAAACAAGGAATTCTTACCTGCTCTCCCACTCCTAATTGATTTGTTTTAGCCATGGTCGTGGAAAAAACGTTGAATTAAATTCGGGGATTAACCTATATTTTTTCTCGTGGAGAAAAGGCTTGTTAATCCCGTTATATAATAAATAACTATTATCCTCGACCACTATTATGAAAGTTTAATACGTCTGTTTGGCGTGGATTAAAGGCCTTCTAACACACTAGTGTGTTAACTTGTTATAGAAACGATTTCCAGACTTTCTACTTTCAGCTCAATATCATTGTTGTAAATATAAATTTTTCAAACTTGATATTTTTCAAAACCTGGAATTTTCACCTGCTTTCCCACTCCTAATTGATAGGTCTTAGCCGTGATCGTGGATAAGACGTTTAATTAAATTGGGGGATTAATGGCCCTAAATCCTTTCGCAAAAAATTAACTTTCGGCTGCGCCTCGAGTGTACATTTTTCTCGTGGATTAAAGGCTTGTTAATCCCCTTATTTAATAAATAACTATTATTCATGACCATTATATTATGAAGGTTTAATACGTCTGTTTGGCGTGGATTAAAGGCTTTCTAACACACTAGTATATTAAAGGTCTTCTAACACACTAGGGTATTAAGTTGTTATAGAAAAGATTTTCAGACTTTCTACCTTTCAGCTCAATATCATTGTTGTAAACATAAATTTGTCAAACTTGACATTTTTAAAAACCAGGAACTTTCATCTGCTTCTCCACTCCTAACTGATTGGTTTTAGCCGTGATCGTGGATAAAGCTTTGAATTAAATTTGAGGATTAATGTCTTTAAATCCTCTCGCAAAAATGTAACTCTCGGCTGCGCCTTGAGTGTACATGTAAAAATAATTTTGTCAAACTTGATATTTTTCAAAAACCAGTAATTTTCGCCTGCTTTTTCACTTCTTATTGATAGGCTTTATCCATGGTCGTGGTGGTGGATAAAACGTTGAAAGAAATTCGAGGATTATCGGCCTTAAATCCTCTTGCAAAAATGTAATTCTCGGCTGCGCCTCGAATGTACATTTTTTTCTCATGGATTAAATGTTTGTTAATTCCCTTATATAATAAATAACTATTATGAAGGTTTAATACGTTTGCTTGGCGTGGATTAAAAGCCTTATAACACACACACTGGTGGAGTAAAGTTCTTCTAACACACTAGTGTATTAAGTTGGTATAGAAATGATTTCCAGACTTTCTAATTTTCAGCTCAATATCATTATTGTAAATATAAATTTGTTAAACCTGATATTTTTCAGAAATTTGTAGCTTCTTCCCCACTCCTAATTGATTGGTTTTTGCCGTAGTCTCAGCTAAAACGTTGAATTAAATTCGGGCATTAACAGTCTTAAATCCTCTTGCAAAAATGTAACTCTCAGCTGCGCCTCGAGAGTATATTTTTTCTCGTAGATTAAAGGCTTGTTAATCTCCTTATATAATAAATAACTATATTTGATCAACAATTAAAACAACTTATAGAGTTTAATCTTTTAATTCTGAAGTATGCAAGTGGTCATAGGACCTCTTTTTTTGGCAATGTGAAAAATTGTTATTGCAGGTGCGTTTTCTATTTGTTTTTGTCCCACTTAGCCAACGTTGGAATGTTCTGCCATAAATTACGGAAAAATTCCCTTCTGCAAGCCGTCGCAAATTGAACACATCAGAGCAAGAAGGGTATATGCCGCAAAACAGAGTTTTAGAGAAAATCAGCTTTAAAGTTTTTAGATACATTCTGCAATACCGTTATATAAAAAAAATATCATAAACCAACAACTTTAAATTTTCCAACTGTTCTTGCAAAAAATAAAAAAAAAAACATAGAGAAAAGTCATTTTGGTAGAAAAAAATCTTATTTTTTTTAGAAAAAATATGATAAATAGCTTGTTCTTTAATTAGGTACAAAAATTGCTAGAAGCATACCTTCATTACTTCACAAGCATCAAGGAAATATGTCAATGTACAAGTCAAAAATGTAGCTTGCGCCCTGTAACACTCAAAATTGTTGAATTTCTGTCACAGTACAGTAGGTAAAAATTACTTCTATTTCTTGGGTAAATACGTGCACACATATAACAAATTTTTAAGAAAATTGTAGCATGTAAGGGGTGTTCAATTAAAAACGTCATCTAGTAGTAGGCCACACTTTTCAATTTCTTATCATGGATAGCTGAGCAGCATCTAAACAGATCTAGCTAAGGTTTTGGAAATCACTTCAGATGAGGATCTTGAAATTAGCCGCGAATTATTGGCTAATCAATATGTATGTTATTCATATGACATTTGATCTTATCATCATCTCATCCGCTGTTAGAGATATGTAGATAAATGTTTTTAAGATGCTTTTATCTTCATACAGGTTTTGCATAAATCCATGGTAGATCGAAGTTCGGTTTTTCTTTTTAATGACACCCTGTACATACTCTTGCATTTTTGGTATCTATGCAAATTTCCAAGTATGTTTCGGGTAGCACAACGCTATTTTGTTCTTTCCTGTTTTCGAAAAACATTGATTTTAAAATTGCGCTTTTTTAGCAGTTTCGAAGGTCACAACTTTGAAACAGTAGATATGAGAAAATAAATTTCACATTCCTTTCTCAATTTGTCAGAAAAACGAAACAATTCTTGCACTATGTGTCCCAGAAAAGGATGCACTGCGTGAGGATCTCCAAAACGGTAAGAGATACGTTGTCGGTTAAATTAGAATAAAGTTTCGTAACGGGAACCCCTCATACACATTGTTTCCAAAAGGAAAATTTTTTTTTTTAATACTTTGGAAAAAGTGATATTATGAATATGCGCTTTTGTTTATTTTTTTAGTTGTTTTAAGCGGTACCAAAAAACAAAAGACACTTTCTCATTGTGCCTTTTTAAATTCTACAAGGGGTTTTTTGTTAATGATCAACGCAATAAAAAAACTTTAAGGAACTTTTTGTTGCGTTGAAAAGCTTTAAAAAAATATAAAATTGGAATTGAAAAGTTTGGAAAGGAATTATCTTTGAAAGTGATATTTTTGACGTTTTTTTTTCCAAATTATTTAATTACATGGATATCACATAACACATGCAACAATGTCCATAATTATTTAACACACGACTTCATCAACCATTTTCTTCACTTACCATGCATAGGTCCGATTACAACCATCACCACCAACATTAGCAGCGTGACTTTCATCTTCCGGTTATTAGGTCCAGCTTTGAAGGCCACTTTGAAGGTGTCCACTAAATGTCGCACATCGAAAAAGTCCCTCACGAACGCACAGGGAACCTCTTTTAGTATTGGAATGTCAACCTTTTTGGGTTCTTTCACTTTAGTATAGCCGTAGTACAAAGCCATAACGTACATAACCGAAGATATCGAAAACACACCGTAAAACCCGATTTTCTTGTATAGAACGCCACTAAGCGCTAATCCGACTGGAATCCCTAGAGAACAGAACACGTTCACGATTCCTATTCTCAGAGTTCTTGTGTCCACTGTGGTAACATCAGCAATGTAGCTGAAGACTCCCATGAACATTGTGAACCATCCTCCGGTCATCGCTAAAATATTTCTCACATGTCGCATTTCATATTAGAAGAGTTATAAGTAATAATTACCTGGAAATAACCCTTCAATAAACCCTGCCACTTCCATAGGAAGTTCGTAGTAAAAGTAAGTGCACACTATTAAACCTAGGGAAGTTAGAAGTTCTCCTACTATAGGAAGAAGCATGCAAGGCTTTCTTTTGCCCCATCGATCGCTCCAAGAACCGACGAACATTATTAGGAAGGCTGGAAGGGCGCTTTGAAGAATGGTTTTCCACACTCCCATTGAAGCAACCAGCTGTTGAACTTCTTGTTCTTCTAATGTATAGTTTTCTGGAACCCATATACCATTCCAGTGAAACATTTGATTTAAGCTTATTTTTAATACTTACCGGTATTTCTAGCGCTAAGAGCATCACAGACTTCAGTGGAGTAACCTAAATTAACTCGACACGCCTTCTCCAGGTTGAGGTTTTGAGTGGCCAAACTGGCAAAGACGCTCGGAATGATGTAGCACGCCAGCATTGGTTCTACGGTAATGTTGGTTTTCAGAAAAGTATACTTTTCTTTCCAAGTCATTGGTTTTCCTTGCGTGTCATCCTTGTCCACTACTTGCTTCATGCCCAGAGTCGATTTGTCGGTTCCTGTAGCCATTTTCTTCTTTTTGAGCATCTATAAAGTAAAGATTCGTTGCTGAAATGTATGTCTTATACAAAAACTCCGTCCTTTACAAAAAAAAGTAACAATTAAAGCTTTAAGACACTATACAAGGATTCTTTAAGGTTAAAACATAAAACCTGTGATAAAATATTTTACTCTAGAGAGAGACCCTTGAGGAGAGAGACCCTTAAAACCGTTGTATCCACGACAATACTATAATAATCACATTATTCTTGTACATTCTCAAGATAAATGCTAATATTTATTTACTTGTGAATAATAAACTTTATTGACAAGTGAATAATGAGTTGTCATGAAAACAAAACACGTCGTAGGCAACTGGCATCTCAAAAAGTAAACTGCCCTAAATATGGAATTGGTAGTTACCACTGGTTCATTCAAATAATTATTCTTTTATTAGGATGTATTGAGACAAATGTATGTTAAAGTGTCTCTTTTTCACTAAAAATAATATAGCATATTACAATACGAGATGGAAATTGCGTTATTTTTCGAGACGCGTAGCGTCGAGATAAATAAAATCTCGAGACAGTAATGAAGCTTTCCATCGAGTAGATGTATGCTATTTTATTTACAACCACACTTTCTGGATAACATCAAAAAATGTTATTAAATATTATTTATTTATATAATATTCTGGCTCAAATCTTCACTCAGGAGGCGGAAATGAATTTTCCCATCGAGTATATGTATACTATTTTATTTTCAACCACGCTTTTTGAATAACATCAAAAAATGTTCTTGAATATTACTTATTCATATAATATTCTGACTCAAATCTTCATTCAGGAGGCGGAATTTTGATGGTTTCTATGGTATAGGGCAAAACCAACAATCAGGGTTTCTGTAATTCTTTGAAGCTTCTGCGCTTTGCTTGCATGTGTATTACTGGTCTAGACCAGTAATGGAATTACTTCCCGTCCTAGATCAGTAATGAGACACTTCCAATATTTTAAAAAGACAGAAATGTCATCATTACATATGTGGTTGAAAATAAAGCAATTTACCGTCCACCCTCGTAGCATTGAAATGAACTCGCACGGGCGACTAGACCGTCATCTCTCTGACGCATCAAACATCGCGCCGTCGATTAGCGAAACCAATGATGGCCATAGTTTTTAAATTGTGAATTATCTTCGTGGCACCTATAACCAATCATATTTGAGAAAGCCCGAAATCTTGGTCGTGGGTAAAGTATAGTATTCAACTCGCATTTAATGAGCGTTATTCTCTCGGGCAACTTGTGCCACTCGATTCGCTCGTGGGCTCAAACGTTACCCTCGGGAATAACGACCCTCATTAAACGCTTGTTGTATAATATACTATTAAGCCCAACAAGGCCCGTTTATAAAAGTCTTCAGCAATACTTTTTAAAACCAATTTAAGAGCACTTAAATTTATGACGCACTTCGTTAAAACCTCTAAAAGTCTATGATAAAACTGTTATTTGATCTGGATAATGTTTTTAATTGTCCTAAAACTACTTTTAAGCTTATTTTAAAATCGCCAGAAGTTCACAGTTTTATTCGTAGCCGTTTCAAAGCAAATTTAGAACATATAACTTTATTGTTTCTAATTTTTCGCTTTGAAGCCGTGGTCTAATGGAATTTCTTCCTTTCTGACGTTTCGTCTACAGCTGCGGCAGACAATATCAATTCGATGAGGCAATGGGTGAAGTGATCTCTCGTGCTTCCCGACATTGACTGATTCGACTGTGGTGAGCTCCGTGGTATTTATTTTTTATACAGTGCAGGGACTAGGGTGAGGGTAGTGGTGACGCGGGGTTTTGACGCACTTGAAGTATTTCCTAGAACTATAGCGACTGTCCAGCGACATAGCGAATGCCCAATGTACGTTTTGATGCCGTTAGGTCGGAGACCATGCTCAATACCGCAAGGCCTTCCAAGCCAGCCTGGGCATGGTTGGTCCCACCATCGAATGACTGCGGTGTATGTTGTCTTCATTGCCTCTCGTTCCAGGAATATTCGAAGTGGAAGCAGGTCGAGCATGCGCTCAATGGCTGCCGTGGGCGTCTTTGTCCGAGATTAACGAGGCCATTGAGACCTTTAAACACGACAACAATTTTAACAGGAAAAAGAATTACGTCTCTAAATGCAGACTGGAAGCGAGTTCTACGACATACTTGAAGTACGCCGAAACCCCGCGCCATCACTAGCCCCATCCCAGTCACACCACTGCTGCGCTGACAACTCGAGGGGGAATAAATACCACGGAGCTCACCACAGTCGAATCAGTCAAGGTGGGGAAGCACAGGAGATCACTTCGCCCATTGCCTCATCGCCTTTGTTAAAGTCTGCCGCAGCAGATAAAATGTCAGAAAAAACTTTAGATAGTATTTTAAGTGAGTTTAGTTCAAACGTATACCGATTTTGATGCAATACCGAATTGTCAGATTTTTAGTATGAATAGTTTTTCCCTGATCGATCGATGCAGTTCTAGGCGGATCACTCTATATATTGTTCCATTCTCTCGAAGTTATCGTCACAGTTTATATCTATAAATTGATTAAAATTATTATTTTTACAGACCTACATATAGAGTTCACAAAAAATCGAAATAAGTGGTTGTTAGGAATAAGACTAAAAAAAATGTAAGTAAATTAAACAGAAACTGCTGACGTTTCGATGCTTATTGATTGTCTTTCTGAGGGCTAAAAAAACAAGGTCTTACAATAATTGGGAAACACAATCCTGCTAGCACAGACGATGTTACACTATTTATTTTAGTTGAAAAATTATTACAATCAAAGATTAAAATAATCAATAAAGCATATAATAAACGACAGGTTATTAGCAGAAATTATTAAAAACGTCTCATGTCTAACAAATTTTATTACTTACAGGATAAATAACATGTAAACGTTTAAAGAATTTAAATACATACAATGTCTATAGAATAATGTTTTCACAAAAAACTGTTGTGAAACATTTCCACAAATGTGAAGTGAAACCAAGCCAGTTTTATACTGTCTGGGGATGACCTTCAGCAGAGTATCAAACTCATTTCTCTATTAGGCATAGGAATCAAAGGCCGGTTTCGCTGTTATTGGAGCTCATCAGTATGGTGTACCTCAAAAAACAAACCTCAAACAAACTTGATAGAAATACGAGTTCGAGTAGAACTTGGTTTTCTCTATTGCTCAAGGCACTGTGCATATATATGTCACATGCCTTAGTGGAACCATCTGCCGTCGTCCGATGGCGCCACTTGCATATATGCACAGTGCCTTGAGCAATAAAGGAAACCAAGTTATACTCGAACTCGTATTTCTATCAGGTTTGAGGTATACCATACTGATGAGCTCCAATAAGAGCGAGACCGCTCTATGGTTCCTCTGCCTGATAGATAAATGAGTTTGATACTCTGCTGAACGTCGTCCCCAGACAGTATAGGTACGAATCTCGGCCATCTGTCTGTGGGAAGCGACAACTTCCCCAGAAAACTGGTTTGGTTTCACTTCATACAAATCTCGCATGCGCTAGTGGAAGCATCTGCCTTCGTCTGATCTTGCCACTTGCATATATTCCCACAAATGTTGTGATGAATAATTAGACCAAAACGCGTTTTGGCCACCATTAACCTGCTAATTTTCAAATTATTGCTTTTAGGTCATTTTTTGTAAATTTTTTGTAATACGTGCTTACACGCTTACAACAAAATCGTTTCACTATATTTAAATTATAGAGCAACACTGTTAGTTGGGATGTATGGACTGAAAATGAGAAATAGTCAATCGAAAATTAATAATCGAAATAATATTCACATTCAATTACATAACTAACGCTGAATAGTGGTAGTTTTACGGTATAGGACGGAATAAAACCAGCTCTCGTTTTTGCCGACGTTTCGATTGTATATTGCAATTTTTTTCAGGTTAGTCATGCAATATACAATCGAAACATTACCAAACTTTTACACGTGAGTTGGTCTTATTTCTATCTATACCGGTAAACCTACCATGTTAACCTTCATAAACCAGAGTTTGGTAAAATTGAACCCCAGACATAGTTTTTTTAAAATATAATCTGATCTATTGCAATCTCGTTAAATTCGTTCGAGCTATCTTTTCAATAAACGTTTGAATTGAGATATCTCAAATATCAAGTATATTGCGATTATTTATAGTTAGATTTCTTGCTTGGGGTGCAGTTATACCCCACGCGGTACTTAAAAAGGTTTATATTTTGCGTAAAACAAACCATTTATACCAAAAGAGTTGCTATCGGCACGATATAAACCAGCTTTTTCGAGTATGTTTGCTTTTACCGAAACAAAAACTTTAGTGTCTTACGTACCAAAAAAAAAATTAATCTGTGATTCTGCTATAAACAGAATACAATGATGATAGAGTAAGTGGAGCCGAAGATGATTATATACCGGACATAATTTTGCATTATAATCAAACAAAAGGGGCAGTGGATAGGACAGGCAAACTGGCAAAAGAATATACGACTCAAAGAAAAACTCCATAACGAGCCGCGTTTGAATACTAAGATTAAGTCGCATATGAAATTTGTTATGCCTGAACTTCAAGTTAGAAGTCAACCACCTTCGACCGATAATACCAGATCACGAAGATGCGAAATGTGTCGAGTGTGTTGAAAATATAACATAAAAAATGTTTACAATTATTGTAGGAGCAACAATAAATTAACTTGTTTTGGAAATTAGTGTTTAAACCGATAAAAAACACTAAACTAGCTTGGGGTAGAAATATGCCCCTCTTGGTGGTTAACGTAAGTTTTTTGACGCGGGTTTATCAATCGGTTTTTATCATTTGGTATTTGTAGGTTTAGTTTTACAGTTTTGTTTGGTTGTGATAACTGAAAAAAAAAATTCATGGTGAATCTTCATTTTGGTTCCCAAAATCAATGTTTTAGTATAGCCCGAGGGGCATTCACCAAAAAGTATCAAAATTTCTTAAAAAAAAAGAATAAACCAAGATAACAAACAAAATTTGCAGTGGTCATCTCAGAAACTGAACGAGCTAGGGGAAAAACAAAAGTTAACTTTTCAAAGTTTAACACCCTGTATTTTTGTAAGAAGCGTCTGTAGAAGTATGTCATTTTTGTGGTCTTTTTTGCTTAAAATTAAGTTGTTATATTATTGCAAGCTAAGTTCGGAACACATTGTACAAGCAAAGTATTGAAATTGAATAAGTTTCATAGTAAGAGTAACAATAAAATTTTTGATGAGGGTAATCAATGCCCGTATTTATAGTCGTAATTTGAGAATGAGCAGGTCAGTCAATCAAAATTGTTTGTCGTAATTCCCTGTATTTTAAATGCAGTATAAATATCAAAGGTTTGACTTACTCAGAGTCAAGTCACGTCTATAAATTCGCGCACAAGTGTGGTTTACTGTGTTCAATTTAGGCAAACTGGTAGTGTTCTGTATGAAACAACTGCCAAAACGAGACCAGTTACAGAAAACCAAGAAACTGAATTAGCCGTTATTGGCTCTGTAGTCGAAAATATCCATGTCGGACAACGAGAAATCGCACAAAACTTAAATATTAGCCAAGCAAGCGTATCAAGGATTCTTCAAAAACATAAATATCATGATTATAAAATACAACTACATCAAGAAATCTCCGATAACGATTTTGGCCAACGAGTGGACTTTTGTATGTGGGTGTTAGAAAAAGTTGGAGAACAAGAAGAGTTTTTTGAATCAGTTCTATTTAGTGACGAGTGTACTTATCATAACGATGGTTCTTTTAACCGACACAATTTTCATTATTATTCTGATTTTAACCCCCATGAATTTAGAGTTATTAATAACCAACATAGGTGGTCAGTAAATGTATGGGGGGGGGGGGGGGCATAATGGGACAGTATGTGATTGGACCTTATTTTTTTGACGAACATTTAAACGGAATGTCGTTTCTACATTTTTTGAGAATCAGCTTCCAATTTTACTGGAAGAAGTTCCTCTAGATTTATGAACATACATGTGGCTGCAAATGGATGGGGCACCTGCTCATTATCATCGCGAAGTCCGGGAGTTCTTAAATGTTCCAAAATCGATGGATAGGAAGGAATGGAGCACAACATTGGCCACCAAGGTCCCCTGACATAACGCCTCCCGATTTCTTTTTATGGGGATATGTGAAAGGAATCGTGTATAATACCCCACCAACCACAAAAGAAAATATGAAGGAACGAATCAGAGAGGCCTTCAGAAGCATAACTCCCTAAATATTACGCAATGTGAGTGAAGGATTTAAAAACATACGTTTGTGTTTAGAATCAGACGGTCGTCATTTTAAACAAATTTTATAACTGTTTGTTTTTGTTTGTTTTACTCTTATGTTGACTTGTTATTTATTGTATTTCAAATTGTAACTATTATTTCGCTTAATTTTTTTGTAATAGAGATGCTAATTTTTTTTTTTTATAAGAACTCTTGTAATATAATATTTTATTGTTTTATTTGATATTTTATGCTAAATAAAGACAATTTAACATTCAGATGACTGCTAAATGATCTTCATGATCATAATTTTGTAACCTATAAATTAATATCTGACAAATACGGGATGTTCATTAGAAAACTTCGTCTAGTTGGTTGTGAAATGTCAAAGGAGAAACAAAAGTCCATTTACTTTCATTATGCCATCCTTTTCTGTCAAAATTGTATAGCCTCCTAAATGAAGTTTTCTAGTGAACACCCAGTACTAATGATAATAAAATTGGCTTTCTCAAAATCAGGTATTGTAACAGGTAAAGTAGATTACTTAATTCGTTTATGTCAGCTTAAATTCAGAAAGAAATCAATTTTCCAAGAAAACGCAAAGACCAAGCTATAGTAATGTTTAATAGTTTTGATAAGAAACTAAATTTTGCATCTAATGATACTATAAAATACAGGGTGTCTAATTTAAATTAAACGAGTTATTACTGTTTGAAGTTTGCAATAATTTGGTGTTCATTTATTGACATTCGGTGCACAGTAGTTAATATTTAATACACATCGCAAAAAATCCAATGTATTATTACCCCACCTTAAAGTTAACCACCACCATAAAGAGAGCCTCGTGTGTTAAGAGAGCCCATACAAATTACAAATAATAAAAATCTATCGTTGGCAATGAAAAAATGTTTATATTGATAAGGGGGTTGATATCAAAAAAAGATCTTCATGTAAGGTTCAATAATAATTGAAAGCCATGTAAACTTTCAAGTGTACCTGCAGTAAAATCCTGAAGTCAATATTAAAAAAAACATTAAATGTAAAATATTTCATTAAATATAAAAGAAAAAATCTTTAATTTCCAATTGTTATTCATCTTTAAGTGTTTTGCTGAAAACCATATGCTCTTTCATGGGTTACTACTTTGCATCAGTTTTATTTTTGACATTTAAAATTGGGACACTCTGTAAACAAAAGATGGAATATTCAATTCAAAAAAATTTTGAAGTAAAAGTAATCGTTTTTTTCTCTAATTATGGGGATCCAAAGAACTTTCCTTTTCAAACTATGAGTTTGTGCCAGTAAAACTGACAATATTTTTAACTTATTAAATGTTTTTTTTTTAGTATTTTTTAATTGTGTCTTTCAAAATATTTAATAAACTGCTAACAGAAAAGATCGAAGAAGCATACATTTTTTGTCATGTTTGAGGGTTTGTATCTTTAAAATGATTTAGCCGAATTTTATAACTGAAAGAGATTTCGAAAAGCCGTTTCTTCTATAATCAGGCTGTGACGTTGATCTTAAACAAAAGTTGTTTTCTTTTAAAGTAGATACAAGATGAGGAAAAAACCACTGGAAAATGGTTGCATTTCAAACCACTGCATTTGGTAGCTGGCCCTGTATGGGGAAAATGCCGCTGCCGATTTTAATAAATTAATCTATCTCTAAAAGGCAATTGCTTGTACAATCAACGAAGTAGCCTTAAGGCTAATTAAACATTTCTGTTCCATTTTGTACAAGGGTGGCATAAAATGTAATAAGATACTGATTAAAGTTGAGGTCGATATCTCGTCTACTTCCGTCTACGAAAACACTTACAGGGCGTTGACAGAAAGTTTGCACTTTCTTGTATGTTAACAATTTATTGCAGGAATACCCAACCAAATAAAACGAATTGACTTTAAATTTTTATTTATTTTAAAATCATTAACTTATAAAACATTTCTCCATGTTGTACGGTTGAAATAAAATGGGAAAGTTTTCAATACAGAATGAGTCATAACAGATGAGTAAAAATTAAACCTTAAATTTGCTGACTAATTTGCTTCTAAGGGTATCTGCCCTATAAACGTGTTGCCTACTATTTGTTATTTACAATTTTTCCTTTAGAAGATACGAGTGGCTGATTGGTTGAGTAGTCCAAAACCGCCAGAGATACCTTAATGAAGTTTGGCAGTCCTTGGCTGCTATAGAATGCATAGTTTTTGGAATAAAAACAAATATGTGTGTCCACCAGAGGCGTGCGTTGCCGCATGTCAATGCATTTTTTTAAGAAAAAAAGAGAAACGTGTGATTTTCGCAAAACAAAAACAAAAGAAATTTGTTTTTGGAACAGAAATGCTTTATTAACAATCAATCTACATCAATGATTTTAAAGCCAATGAAACTTTAATGTCAATTTATTTTATTTGCCTGGGTATTCCTGCAATAAATTGTAAGATACAAGAAAGTGCGAACTTTCTGTAAACTCCTAGAAACTGTTTTCGTAGACGAAAAACCGCCAAAACCGTCCCAAGATATCAACCACAGCTCTTAAATATCACTACAATAAGGATCCTAAAGTTAAGGCATCTGCCATGAAGTCGAAGTTGATACAATTTTAATCAGTATCTCATTAAATTTTTTGCCACCCTTGTACAAAATGGAACAGAAATGTTTAATTATCCTTAAGGCTACTTCGCTGATTTTACAGTCAATTGTCTTTTAGAGATAATTAATCTTATTAAAATCGCCAGCAAAATTAATGCATTGGAAATTTTGCTTTGGCATTTTTTCCTATCATCTTAACGCGAACATAAGGGAGATCGGTAGAGAAAAAGTAACGATTCTATGACCACTAAAGGAGCATTAAATTCCTGAATGGTAAATTAGTACATACCTGCTGTTATTTTTCTCTCAAACCGCACTTCAATGTGGATTTTTTTATACTGTTTCTCGCAGTAAATTAAACTAATTGCGCTAATTGATGAAATTTTTCCCACTTTTTTGAAGGCGATTTTCTTTAAAAGTTGGTAATTAAGTTCGCACACCTAGGTAACACACACAAGTCAATTTTTGCTGTGGCTTCACTACTGTGAATGACAAATAAATGTTTGCCTGATAACGCGGTACAATAGAATTTTATTAAGCCGCTAGTTGTCTTGGATTCTTTGGAATTCATATTCCTGTTAATGTTAAAGTTATGATTTCTCAGGTCTCAAATTTGTAGCCTATTGCAGGTGCGAGGTCTTAATCAGTCAGGCATTGTATTGGAAACAATGGTTTTGATATCTCCAATGTCGATAGTAAAGCTTGCAACGATTTAGTACACGCTTATACCTAAGTTATTGCTGTGAAAAATTTCTTTATTAAATTGCTTTAAAAAATGCACTTTCGACATAACACGACCCATTGTCGCCTTTATGATGATTATGTCATGACTTTTCGCGATTCAACAAAAATTCCTAAAAAGTACTTTTTGGTTCTACAGCTTTGAATACTCTTCTGCTAATTAGGTAGAAAACCTCCCTATACAAAAAACTGTTTTTATTAAACAAATTAACTTTGAAAAAAAAACTGTTTTATAACCCTGGGAAGCAAATAATTATTGGAGTCAAGGCAGGATGGTTTCAGATATGAAATTAAACCTCGGGTACTTTTAAATTCTATGCTTGCAACAACTTCCTTAATATTCTTCCTTATGATCGGTATTTACAATTTAATAGCATGTAACATCGTGTATGAGCCATAATATTACAAAATAGTAGGTAACTACCTCAGCATCTTGATATTATTATAATAATATATCTACACTTGTATACCTAGTTTGGAGATTCGATAATAATCAGTGTTTTTTTTTATTTCTTATTCGAAATCTCTAATGGGTAAATAAGTAAAAGAATATTATAAGTGCATTTTTTTTTAAACTGTATCATTTGGTGTTTGATAGCGCGATATCAGGTGCTAAACTATAATTAATTATAGTTTATCTATTTTGTTTGAATTGATGAGAATTGTAATCTTTTATTTAACAAACCATGCGAATTATTCGTCCCTTCATGGTGTAACATTCTGAGGTAACAATAACGGTACCCATCGCAGATAACAAAAGACTTATCTTTTATTGATAAGTCATGGGAATTCCTCCTCCCTTTATGGCGTAACATTCTGAGGTAACACTAACGGTACACAAATTGTCAATAACAAAAAACCCAATGCCAAACCTTGCAGCGTCAAAGCTGCCGGAAAATGCTAAGGTCAACAAGTTAGTACAAAAGGTATAGAAGATTGACAATTGGTTAGAATATGAGATTGAAGAACCTTATGTTCTATGTTTGTATGTAATTTTTATAATTTATTAAAGTCTTTGGATTAATAAATATTGGATTCTTTATCAATAATTATAATAATCGCAAAGTCCTGCACACGTAATATCATAATATTTTTATTAGCCAAGAAGCAGGTGATTAGTATAATATATCGTATTTTAGTATTGCAAACTAATACGAAATTAATGAGTTATACAGTTAACTATATTTGAATAAATTTCTCATAAAGTTTTTTTTACAAGTCAGTGTTTTTCCAACTTAAATAGCAAAGTTGTGTATTTTTGATACTTCTTTTAGAAACTGTAAAACAACGAGTTTAGATAATACAGCATGTAAGTACGCATCTAATCCCCCACAATATCAGTACTGAATAACACACTCTAGATATTTTCCTAACAAGTGAGAAAAGTAATACTTTTCCGCATCACGTGATTGCTTTTGGCACAAGAGATGCGAAGCGAAGTTCAGGCAAGCAGATGACGCGAGTGCAAAAATTGTTACTTACGTTCCGAGACCTGAAAGCTGTGTTTATAGTAAAATACACACATCGTCAAAATTCTTGGACCCCCTTATGTTTGGCAAAATGAAAAACTATTATTATAAGTCAAGAAGTGTATTATAAGGTACATTTAATTTGGTTATGTGTCCAATGCAAATTGACTGAATTCAAATGTAACTGAACAAGAAAAAAAATGACAACGAAAAATAGTGAATAATAAAATGAATTTGAAATCTAGAAGAAAACCACTTTCGAGTGAAGTCAAAAATGCATTAATATTCGATGTATCCTCCCCTTTTCTGTAGTAAGGTTTTAACTCTCCTATACGTGGAAACAATAAGAGCATTAATGATATCCATTGGGATGTTGTTCCATTCTTCTTAGGCCACGAGTGTGGGTTCCTAGACGAATTATTTCTGATTGAGATTGCTCGTCCAACGAAATCCCACATGTGCTCAATGGGATTCATGTCTGGCGAATTTGCTGGCCACGGTAATCTTCAATATCCTGAATCTCTAGTGCATTTGGACTCTTTTCATCCAATTTCATTGCGGAGAAGTTAAATAACGGGTTCAATAATGTTTCGAACATATTCCCCTGTCATCGTGTCTGGAATGGGAATAAGCTGCGTACGACGACCATGCATTATGCCTCCCCAAAACCCCAAGTATGGAATGACTTCTCTTGCAAAAGATAGTCTTTCTGGTCGCCCTGGCCCTCTCCAAACTCTGTATCGCCGACTATCACTATATAATACGCGGCAATAAAAGCCAGTCTATGTTCCTGTACTCACTGTAGACGAGCGACTATGTGTCTGAGAAGTAACTTAGGTACTCTTAATGGTCTCCTAGATCGCAAATTGGCTCCAGCAAGTCTCCGCTTATTGTGGTTCTGGAAATTAATCGATCAAACGTTAATAAGTTCGGACAGCTGAGATTGTTATGGCTCGATTCCGACATACATAACCTGCCCAGTTCCACGTCTCCAGTCAAAGTTGTTAGTTTCCTGGTACAAACGCACTATTCGGATAACTGAAGCGCGGAGAATCCCTAGTCTATCCGCGATTCGATGATTCGGCAAGCCTCATCATGCAAAGCCACTATTTTTGCTCTATTGAATACTTAAATTCTATTGCTAAGCACAATTGCCAAAAAAACACAACTATCACTTCAACACGGTATATCGATATGAACCACTTTTGAAACATTCTCTTCTTCTTAAGGTGCCGTATCCATTAATGAATGTTGGCGACTATTCTGGCATACTCGCTACGATCTTGTGCGATTCTAAAAAGTGCGTGGGCATCGAGGTTTGTCCAGTCTCTTATGTTCTTCAGCCACGAAAATTTCTTTCTCCCGATGCCTCTCCTTCCTTCGATTTTTCCGTCCATAATCAACTGTAGGAACTGGTACTTGGAATTTCTGAATATATGACCGAGGTATGCGGCCTTTCTTCTTTTTACTGTCTGCAGCAGTTCTCTTTCTATACCCATTCTGTTTAGTACTTCCTCGTTCGTTGCGTGTTCCGTCCACGGAATCTTCAACATTCTTCTCAGCACCCACATTTCAAACGCCTCTAGTCGGTTCATGACATTGGCCTTTATTGTCCATGTCTCTACTCCCTACAACAGTACAGAGTAAATGTAGCATTTTACAAAACGGTACCGTAATGCCAAATTAAGGCTGTTGTTGCTGAGAAGTGCTCTCATATTCATAAATGTTACCCTGGCTTGTTCAATTCTGCTTCGTATCTCTACGTCTGGGTCCAAGTCTTCAGTTAACCAGCTTCCCAGATATCTAAATTTTGATACTTGTTGGATTTTCTTACCGTTCACTGTGATGTTCAGGTTCACATTTGATGTTCTGCTAACCATCATCACCTTCGTTTTGTCTATGTTAATTCTTAGGCCGAGTCGTTCACCTTCGGTAGATATCTTTATGATGAGACGTTGTAGTGCTTCCTGGCTATCCGCTATTATAACTGTGTCGTCAGCATAGCGTAAGTTGTTAACGGCCTGTCCGTTAATCTTAATGCCGTCCTCTGTATCTGTCAAGGCTCTTTCGAAGATTGCTTCAGAGTATAGGTTAAAAAGTAGGGGGGACAGAACGCAACCCTGTCTCACCCCTCTCTCTATCGGGAATTTCTGTGTAGTTTCATTGCCCACTTTCACCGATGCTGTTTGATTTGCGTACAGGGTCTTTATGAAACGTGCATCGTTCTTATCTATCCTCTTGTCTTGAAGCATTTTGATTAACTCAACGTGTTTGACACAGTCGAACGCCTTTTGATAATCTATGAAACACATGAATACGTCCTTTTGCTGA
This sequence comes from Taphrorychus bicolor, assembly GCA_951812265.1. Lineage (NCBI taxonomy): Eukaryota > Metazoa > Arthropoda > Insecta > Coleoptera > Curculionidae > Taphrorychus > Taphrorychus bicolor. The sequence continues at coordinate 5,812,790 of OX638300.1, forward strand.
TCTCTGCATTTCTGAAGTAATACGGTCAAGCTGTAGAGTGCTTCTCGTGTGCCAAACCCTTGTCTGAACCCAAACTGGGTAGGACTAATATCCATTTCGCATCTGTTATAAATTCTTGTATGGACTATCTTTAGGAAAAGCTTCAAGACCTGGCTCAGTAAGCTGATCATTCGTTACTGGTCACTATGGTTTGCATTTGGCTTCTTTGGGATCGGAACAAAAATCGACTGGAGCCAGTCCTGCGGTATTTCACCCGTCTCATATATGTTGTTAAATATTTCTGTCAAGGAGTCTAGGTTTTCATCATTTAGCAGCTTTATTATCTCTATATAAACTTCGTCTGGTCCCACTGCCTTTCCTTGCTTGCTTTGTTTAATTGCCTTGAGGACTTCTGATTTTAGTATCTTTGGGGAGGGTTCACCTTCATAGTCTTCTGCGAAATGTCTTTTGTTTTTCTCCGCATATAGTTGCTGTGTGTATTCCTTCCAATGGAGAAGAAGGTCCTTGGGATCGAAGATGATTCGGTTGTTCTTCACAATATTGTTCATGTTACAAGACTTTTTTCGGCCTGTAACTTCCTTCACTAATTTATGTGTGTTAAAGTGGTCATGTCTCTCCTCCAGTTCTTCTATTTCTGAGCATTTTTCTTGCATCCATTGTTCCTTGGCTCTACGGATCTCTTTTCGTATTTCCTTGTTGATTTTCTTATACTCAGTCACGTCCCTGTTTTTAAATGGTCTTCGTTTCTCCATAAGTGCTAATATTTCCTCAGTCATCCATTTCTTCCTTTTGTTGATTGGAGGGCCTATTTCGTTGTTTGTGACAGTTACTATGGCCTTCCTAAAGCTGTTCCAGGTGTCTTCTACGCTGCCTGGGCTTTGGTTCAGTGACGAGGTTCCGGCGATTGCCTCGTTTACTTTCTGTTCTCAAACTTGTTGTGTCAAACTGTTCTGAAACATTGGTATCTAAAATTATGGGAAATTGTTTTTGTCAACATTTTTAGATGCGTAGCAACGGTGACATAAATAAAGATTAATTGTACAAAAAAGAAGCCATGATAAATATTTCGTTTTAAAATTTGCGAGGGGATCCAAAAATTTTGGCGATATGTGTATAAGGTTTGGCGTAATACATGTTTCATCCTATAGAGAGGGAAGTAATTATTACCTACTTCTCATTAATTTTTTCTATACTTATAATAATGGTGTTTGCGGTTTTAAATAAAATTATATACTAACCACAAGGAAGAAAATTCAATCCAGTCTCAAGATCATCTCAACAGATATCTCAATAGTCACTTCTTAGGGAAGAGAGCAGCTCTCATTGTAATATACTATTTCCGGTCACTTAAGTAATTTTTCTGAGGGGTAAAAATTGGACATAGATTACTACATTCCAGGCGGTAGTAAAAATAGTGTTTTCTGTAACGAGTGGAATGGATATGTGTGTTTCCATTAAAAAAAAATAAGATGGCGTCCTATCTGTCACACCGGGCAGCTAATAACGTCGCTAGCCCAGGATCCGAGGTCGATCTTAGACGCTATACGACACCCATGTATCAAATTTTGTTTAAGTGTAAAAGAAAATCTACTAAACGAGTGAGCGACTTAAAATTATTTTCGAAATTCAATAATTTTACCACCCTGTATAATCGAAACGGCTTCTTCTTCTTATCGCGCCCTGTCCTTTCGAAGGTTGGCTATCCACAAAGCTAATATTTTTTTTTATTGCTACGTTTATACGTTGCTTCGTTCTTGGACCTATGTTACATTATTCTCATAACATTCATACCTGGCTCCGCCTTGTTGCTTTTACAGGTAATCCTGAGACATTGCAAGGGTTTCCGAGCATGCACCATAAAATTAAAACTCAAATACTATCAACAACACTGATTCTACAGCGTCTACCTGACATTTCCGGTTTAACCATGGGTAACCGGTACCACTGTCACGGCCGACAAATGATTTATAAATGACCAGAAAAAAACCAAAAGTAATAATAAAAAAAAATACAAAAAAAATTGCAAACATCACGTGGAAGAAACGATTTTGGCCTTTTTTCCTGTTGATTATGAAAATGTTTTGTGTCACTACTGAGGAAGATGCCAATCCGCATCGAAACGTTTATTGAAAAAAAAATTATAGCTGAGCGGATCAGTAGAGGTCGTTTTTGTTTGTTCATCATAGAACCGTACCCTAAGAATCTCCCACCCCAAAGCTAACAATGTTCTGGATACAGCAGCTCGAAAGGTTTGTTGCTGTCGTACGCCTCTTCGGACTGACATAGTGTCAGATGTTCTTCCGTCTATTCTTATTTCGGCGATTTGGTTCCAGCACAGATCAATGTAATATCTCTTTTGTCAATCCCGGTTACGGATATTATTTCTCTCTCCATCTTTTGATGTTTGACGCGGTCGAATGCCTTTCGATAGTCAATAAAGCAAGAGTAGACATCTATGTTCATATCTTTGCATCTCTACGCTAAAATATTTAAGGAGAAGAGGGCTTCTCGAGTGCCTCGAATCCAAATTGAGTGTCGTTTACTTGTTCGCATTTCTTGTATATTCGTGTGTGGATTATTCTCAGAAAAACTTTAACAATATGTGGCATTAAACTAATCATGCGATAGTCATCGCATTGTGATGAGTTTGTTTTCTTCGGGATCGCTAAAAAAGTAGACTTGAGCCAGCTGGGAGGAATCTTTCCGGTTTTGTATATGATATTGAATAGTTCTAGCATAAGATCCAGTCTTTTGCCTTCTTGGCTAGCAATGGTTTGAAGTACCTCCATATGCACCTTGTCCGCTCCTGTAGCCTTTCTGTTTTTCTGAGTCTTGAGTGCGTGGATGACATCACTTTTTGTAACGGCTGGTCCATCTTCTCCATGTTCAGTTACCATCTGTCTAAACGGCTAGAGATGGATATACGAAGTTATATATTTCTGCAGCCAATAAACTGTCTGGCCCTGAATCCGAAGTCGGCCTTAGATGCCGTAAGTATAACAGAAAAGCTGCTAATCGAGTGAGCGACTTAAAATGATGTCCCTGTACAACAAAAAAAATTAAAAGTTTGTTTCGCCGAGTTGAAGTCTATGTTTTTCGAGAGACTGAGATACTATTTCATATCATCTTATAAAAACTTTATAAAATGTCCTTATTTCTTTTATCTTTTCTTTTTAAGTTTTCGATATTTCCGCAATGAGATTGAGGCTCGGAATGGGCACATTGTGCATAGTGTTAGAGAAAGAGACTTTCAACACGTTTCCGGGCTTTTCATTTTATAAACGTAATTTTCTATTAAGACCTCAATGGCCTGTCTCGTTAGTCTCGGATAGAAACGCTGCGATAAATATAAGATATTCAATTCGTTGAAAAGTATGCCGTGAATTTCGGAGAGAGCGTGCTCTGCTACAAAAAATCATAACCAGCTTGACGACTTTTCTTAGTGGACCCCTGATTTTCTACTTCTTGATCTCAGCTTCTCCTTCGGAGGTTGCTGATCATCATGGCTATTCTAACTTTAGAGGCAGCTGTCCGAAATAGTTCGACAGACGAGAGGTCAAACCAGTCTCGCAGGTTACGTAGCCAGGAAATTAGCCGTCCACTGCATGCTGAGTTGCAGAATTTCATATTTTGAATTACGCATAACATGCCCAAGAAAGTCTAGTTTTCTTTTCTTAATTGTAAAAAAATTTCCATTTCATTATCCATTCTTTCCAGAACTTCGTAATGCGGTCCATCCAGGAGATCTTTAACATTCGGCGGTACACCCACCATTCAAACGATTCCAGTCCTCTTCGGTGTTTCCTTGTTCAGTGTCCATCCTTCAAGACCATATAGTAATACAGGAAAGACGTAACACCGCACCATTCTCACTCTTAAAATCAAAGATAGATCTCGGGCTGTCAGCAGTTTATTTTAGTTTCATAAATGCTTGTACCCAGTAGAGATTTGATATTATTCGGACATCGAGGTAATCAATGCCAAGTCCTTGGAGTATATCCAGAAGCTTTCCATGCTTGACATTGTCGAACGCCTTACTATAATCTATGAAGCATACGTAAAAGGTCTTGGTTTACATCTAGGCATCTCTGAGATAAGGCATTCAAAGCAAAGATGGCCTCTCTCGTACCCACTCCGTTGCGGAATCCAAATTATGTGTCTGATGTTTCAGCCTCACATTTTTTGTATATTCTAGTATGTATAATTTTTATAAAGATCTTCAGAACCTGACTCATCAAACTTATTAGTCTGTGATCATCACACGTTGACGCTCGAGATTTTTTCGGGATAGGAACAAAGGTGAAAAGCAGCCATTTTCTGGGAATTACCCCCCTCTGGGAAAACACTTTAGATTGTACACTCATTTTACTTCTACTATTGTCTGTCTATTAAAAAATGCTGCTGTTTTTTGAACAATGTCTAAATTTTCTATGTTTTTCGAGCTTTGTATCCGTGGTCGATTAGAACTTCTTCCTGATATTGTGGACACTTTCGAGGCCAGAGCCTTAAAAGAGGCCAAGCTGTGGTTTCGATATATGGACAACACCTTCATTATTTGAAGTAACGGCTAAGTCAGGGCGAATATGAATTTCCAACACTTCCTCTTACACCTCCAAAGCCCGAAAATTGCTTTAGATTGTAATGGAAACATTATTTTATAAACACAGACATTTTTAAGTAACTATAAAAACTCGAAGATGTATGACTATTAATTTTGTAACTTTGTAACTAACAACCACATAAAAAACAATTTGGTAGATTGGAACAACGAAAGGCATATTTCGTTCATATTAATATGCATCAATAATGTTTTTGAAATCTTTAATTTTTTGTTTTTTTTTTAATTTTTATTTTTTCAAATATTCTTATATTACCTTATTGCCATGCTACTTAACAATTTTTTGCCTTTTACTTCGTATTTTTGTTTACATATTCTTCATTTATTTGTCCGATCTTTATTTATCTGATCTTGTGGTTAATTTACAAAGTCTCGAAAAAAAGGGTTTTTCTTCTATCTTAGGAATTTAACAACACTCATACGGAATGTAAATTTAGAAAATGTTATTGCATTATTCCTACCTGCACTTTGATGTTTTCTAGTTTAGTAGTTGTTTTTTAATTTTGTACACACTATCATTTCAAAATGCTTTACAGTATTCAAGAAAGAGTTGTTTAATGAACAATATCCTGATATAAACAGAAATGTATCCCATTCTTACGTGAAAGACCTCGTTGACAAATTTCAAGAGACTGGAAGTGTAGGAAATACAAAGAGGATTGTTCATCGTCCAGCAATAAGAATAGAAGAAGTTGGAATAGCTGTTTTGGGACACGTCGCGACCAGCACTAGAAAATTATCAAATGCATCAGGTGTTTGGCGTAGAAGCAGCCAGAAAATATTAAAAGCACATAAACTCCATCATTATAAAATTAAATTAGTGCAGGAATTAAACGAAGATGATTTCGATAGACGTTTAGAATTTTGCGAGATCATTAGTTAACGAATTGTGAACAATCCGGAATACCTTTATAACATTTGCTTCTCTGATAAGTGTTCCTTCTTCTTGAACGGTGAGGTCGACCGCCATAATTGCCGTTATAGGTCGTCAACCAATCCACAAAAGCTAAACGTTTGGATAGGAATTTTCGGAGATCATATTGTCAGTCCATTCTTTTTACCTAGAAACTTGAACAGACAGGTCTATTTGAATTTATTGGAAGACGCCATTGATCCAGCTTTAACAGAAATAATCGAACACAATGACAGCCACCGTGAAGAAAACTTCATTTTTCAACATGATGGGGCTCCTCCGCACTACGCCGCCCCTGTTAGGCAGTTTTTAAATGAAACATTCCCTTAAAGGTGGATTGGGAGAAGAGGACCTACAGAATAGCCTGCACGTTCCCCGGATTTGTCCCCGCTGGACTTTTTTTAATGGGGTCATTTGAAGTCCAAAATTTATGCTACACAACGGATTCACTTGAAAATTGCGGCATCGTATTGTAAATGAGTGTAATTTTATAACTCCACAAATATTGGTAAAAATGTTCGAATGCACTTTGAACAATGTCTTTACTACTGTATGGAGGTCGGTGGTGGTCATTTTCAACAACTAATAAATGGAAATTAATTTAATGTCAAATCATTTTTTCTGTCTCCTGGTCTTGTTTTCTCGATAACAAATCATTCAAATTTAAAAAATGATGCGGCACTGAAAAGGTAATTGAACGCCCTTCAAAATGATGTATAACTTGACATCCCGTTCTACTTAAAGTTTTTAGGGTTTTTAGAGCTTCATGGTTACCTCTAAAAAATATGTTCCCCTTAGACTGAAAATTGAGGGGTCCGAGCGTTTTTGTGTCTTCTGCTTCATAGGCCAGAAAACCCTGGTGGAAAGTTTTCGTTGGGCCGTCCTGTATACAGAAGGTTCCTATATATCACGTACATAACAGGTGAATTTTTTTGCAATATTTTCTGACAAAAAGTACATAGAAACAGGTCTGCATCAAATTTCATGACACTTTGGTTGCCTTTTTTTTTCATATGCTTATTTCATTTCTGTTGAAAATGGCAAGATTTTAAATTTATTAAACGTCTAAAAGTTATTTTATTCCTGGGAAATGACATAAGTAGATTCGAGCTACAAAGTTTCGATTTAACTCCATCATCCTCGGATTGACAGGCCTGCTTTCGCACTAATGCAAAAAAAGTATGCATCTCTGTTTTAAACGCTGTCTTCTCTACAAGTCTTTCTCTATCCTACTCATTATTTTTTGTTGCGAGATATTTCATTGTAAACTTGGCTTTATCAAAACTGCTGAAATCAACTAATCTGAACTAACCTAAATTAACTAGATATAACTTGTTCTAACAATCTCAAAAAATGTAGGCTCTTAGGGTCCCGCCTTTCGCACTAATGCAAAAAAAAAGATCTATGCGTCTCTCTTTTAAACGTTTTAACATCTTCTCCATAAGTCTTTCTCTATGCCAATGATTTTCACTTAAAAACGGTTTCAAAAACTTTTTTCTTGCGAGATATTTCACTGTAATATTTGGCTTTTTCAAAAGAGCTGAAAGCAACTAACCTTTGCACAAAAGAAGGTCTATGAATATCTGTTTTAAATGCTGTCTTCTCCGTTTGTCAGTTGCTCAGTTTCTTATTATTTTCCCTTACTTTTAACTTCCTTTTTTTACAATTGTTTGTTCAGTGTAAACGTTTTTTTTCTTTGCAGACACTGTAGCTATTTTTGACATTTAGGGCAGCCGCACGGGCAGCCATAGTTTAAGATCGCCATGTATATACTCAATTAGAAATAAAACGTGGTTGATCTTTTTTGCTTTGATGGGCCACCTTGTATATTAGTTATTTGTAAATTCATTCTAAGTTGTTTCTATCGCTTTACCTTGGATCTACATCGAACAAGTTTAAGAGAAGGGGCCAGTTGACTGTTGCTTCGACTAAACAAAAAATATTTGACGTTTTATATTGTATGATTTCAGTTTTCTTTCTTCGACTTAGTATAGAATACAGGCAAGGACACGATATTACTAGTATAATACTCCACCGGCTCATAGTAAAAAACCTTCTTCGAATATGCCTTCTCCAGTTGGTTGTAACTGGTTGTATCCGAATGAAATATAATATTGCCGTAACAAATGACGCATAAACTTAAAACAAAAGTACAAATTTTAGCCCCCAAAAATCAACTTGTACAATCAAAAATAAACTCTCTTTATCACGTGGTTTTTTCTCGATTATGGGATCAAGGGAGTTGATCAAAATCAAAAATCACTATTTACATACGTCAGCGTAACCCAGACCTAAGTATCCATTTCTCAGGCCACAAAACTAGAATTATTATTGATTTGCAAGTATTGAGAGTTACTTCGCACTCAAATTCAAAAGACAATAGTTGACATTATTATAATAAATTGTTAACGCAAACATAGGAAAATTATTTCTTTGTAGCAAAAAAAATGTATAATTATAAGTAAAAAATCGTAAAAAACAAAAATATCTTTAAAAAAACTTCCAGCTGAACAAGTTATGGCCCACTTAGGCTACCGTTAAATCGAAGAAATCATCCGAAAAATCGCGCCAAAAGTGAATTAATGAAAGTGCATTTGGGTATGCCGAAAGCAACTTACCTAAGTGGAACGCTCGCACATATCTCGGTGCACGGCACTTTCGTTTAAGTGGTACCTCTACGCAAAATTACAATTACTTAATTGGTATCAAGTCAAAATAACCGTCCAAGCGACTAGATCGTCCTAACCCCACTTGATTTTTGCATATTGTCGAGGTATTTGCAGATTTGCGTCGAACCCCACCATTGTACCATCAAACCATGAAATTGTTAGATAATTTCGGAATTTTTAACTGACGGCGGCATTGTTACGGCGGTGGGCAGTAATGACGTTTTTTGTATGCAACTGATGGGTATGTGGTTGTAATATCGATTTGAGATAAAAGTTACTAAAGACCCTAGTATGAGAAAGCATCTAGAGCTGAGATATTGGAAATTCTTTAAAAAACTTGTTAGGTAGGTATCTACACTGAAAGACGAACATTGCGCTAATATATTTTCTATTAATATGAACAACCAAAAAAACTTACCACACTGGTGACTCCAGCTACCGCCTTAGCTTGTGTTTGCCGCATTTTGCTTATTCCAAAAAAAACCACTTCTATATCTAATTTCGAGCTCCGATGTGGGAACTAAATGACCAGCATAGGACCTTATTGTGCTGCATTTCAAATGACACCCTTCTGTGGCAATATTCACCCTAAACGTGGCAATAGAAGAAGTTTTAGAACGGCTTCTATAGTCTGTCACTTTAGCCACTATCTATCAACACGAATCAAAACTACTAAACACGTTATAAAGCATGTCGTCTTTAAGAATGGGCAGTGATAATACGTATAGTAATAAAGTCGTTAGCATGAAGATTGGCCAATTGCTAAAACACCTATTACTAAACGCTATATAAGTAGTATAAGGTCAAAAATATTGGTGCCAAAGCCCACAGCTAAGGCTTTAAAAGCCTAATTTTGTTTAATTAGGTATCTATGTTAAACAAGTATTTTAATTTTTTTAAGTAAAATAGAATATTTTTTTTTAGGTATGGATGAAAATGAAAGTGCCATCGAAAGGTTATTTATAAGTTCTTCCATATATAACTAACTACTGGGTACTCAGTAAAACAGAACAAGTTTTTTTTGCAAGATGTCTGATTAACAAGTTATTAATCTAATTCAACAAAAATGCTATAAGGATTCGTCTGTTAGTTAACTAGTAGTAGTAGAAGTAGACATTGGGGAGGCCGAAACCTTGCGACTAGGCCTTAAAGGCCCTTTTTACTGTCCCTCGATCCACCCATCCTGACTCCGCCTGGGCCCTCGTTCTCTCCACGTCCCTCTAATGAAGGAGAGTATCCCGTTCCATCTTCCTCCCGTCGGAAGCTCCTCTCGATGGAGGAGGGCGGCTCCCAGTGTCCTGTGGCGCAGTCGCGCCTACATATAGCACACTCCCAGAAAGTGGTATTACGACCGTTCCTGTCCGAGTGGACTGTCCACCATTCCTAGGAGGTGCATGTGTCTGTTTAGTCTGCAGTAGCCAGTAAGGATTCCTATAAGGTCTCCCATGCACTGCCGACTTCTCCCAAGATACACGAGGCCTTGGATCTATCCGAGTTAGGGTAGATTTCCTTGGTCTGTCTACATATTCCTGACGGTGTCCAGTTTGTCCTTGTACTCTCTTATGCCCACTCATTTAGAGTGTGAAAGACGTACCTATTGTTTACTCCTGCGTCCAATTCATCGGGGCGATCGTTTCCCTCAATGCCCTTATATCCAGGAACCTATCCCAGAGTTACCCTTTGTGTTTCTGTCCGTGACTCTAGAGCATCCCTGCAGTCCTGAACGAGCTTTGAACTCGTCCTGTTCCTGCAGATGGCTCGCAGGGCCGCCTCACTGTTGGAGTAGATGAAGATGTTCTGTTCTGCTTCTTGTTCTGGTCGTGTGGCCACTTGAAGTATTGCAAGCACTGTCGCCTGAAAAACCATTATCTGGCTTCCCAAGGGAAAGCTCTCGCCCTCTTCATGGCCTGCTTTTTATATTCCGACTCCTGACGACTGGGAATCATTTTTGATCCGTCTGTATACCATACCGGATTATTCTCAGAAGATTACTGAAGCAGCTCTTCTTTGAATTTTTCTCCTGTTGGGATGGTTACACCAAATGGCTCTTTTAATTTCAGCCGATCTCAAGGGCGCTCCTCCTGCAACAGGACAATTGGGAGATCCTGCTGGATGAGGCTGGCGATCTGCGTGTGACCGCTTCCCATGACTGTTTCCTTTCACTGGTCGCCGCAATCGATCCTCCTGCAGGAAGCCATCGCCTCCCTCTTCATCCAGATCGGAAACTTCGGCAGACCCAGTCAGGCATTGAAAGCTGCTCCTGGTGTTGTTCTGAACGCACCTTTATGGCTAGGCAGACTATTCTCTGCCGTCTGGCCAACCTCAACCCATAGCAGGCCCTGTCCACCGCTGGCCAATAGACCACGGAACCATAATATATCCTCGGTCTAATTACCGCAGTGTAGAGCCAGTGCAGGACGTGTAGCTTTAGACCCACCTCCTGCCCCCTGCACTGCGCAATTGCCATACCAGTGTTGTGGCCTTATTGCATGCCTTTTCGTCGTGACTTTTCCAGGTCAGCCCTCTGTCAATGATCACTCCCAGGTACTTAGCCTCCTGCTTTAGCAGCAGAGGTTCCGCGAGCGTGGGTGACCGTGAACCTCTGTCTTACCAGGATTGACTGACAGTCCCGTCTCGGTACACCATTGTTCTAGTATTTTAAATGCCCTTTGCAATGCCCCAACGCTGCTGACGAACTTTTCTGATGACCGTCCATAAGACACAGCATAGTGGAGGTGATAAGAAGCTGTTTTGTGGACAGTCGCCCTCGACCTCGATTTTCCTCCGGTTATCTCCCAGAGAAGCCGTCACCCTACGATTGCGGAGTGCGATCTGACCCAGCTTCCCAGTGTTGGAGTCCCCCGGGCCCTAAGGGCCTCGTAGGTGTTGTTTGTTCTTGCTTTGTCGAATCTTCTTCTTTCAGTGCCGTCTTCTACCGAAGGTTGGCGACCATCATGTGATAGACTTCTCTGTTTTGCGCCGCATGAATTATATTTGAAGCTTCTGGTATTTGGAACCATTCGCGTAGGTTTTTTAGCCAGGATTTTATTCTTTATACCTAACCCTCTCCTACCCTCTATCTTGCCTTCCATGATCAGTTGCAGCAAACCGTATTTATCATTTCGAAATACATGACCTAGGTAGGACGCTTTTCTTTTCTTAATAGTTGTTAGCAATTCCAAATATTTAGCCATTCTTCTCAGTACCTCCGCATTGGTTACTCTGTCAGTCCAAGGTATTCTCAAAATGCGTCTATACAACCACATTTCAAAAGCTTCCAGTTTTTGCATTGTTGCTACTTTTAATGTCCACCCTTCCACACCGTAAAGCAGTGTGGAGAGTACGTAGCATTTCGTGGCTCGCCATCGGGTACCTATGCTTAGGTTGCGGTTGCTCAAGAGCTTTCTCATTTTTATGAATGCTGATCTTGCCATTTCAATTCTGATCTTAATCTCCAAATCAGGGTCCCATTCATCATTTATTGTATATCCCAAGTATTTGAAGCGGTGTACTCTTTCGATGGGTTCCATTTCTATATGCAGATCGACATTTTGTATTTTCCTCCTACTAATCACCATAAATTTGGTTTTATTTCTGTTGATCTTGAGACCAGCTTGGTTGCCTATTGTAGTTACTCTATTGAGCATCGTCTGTAGATCTTCGACGTTATCTGCCAGTAAAACAGTATCATCAGCATAGCGGAGATTGTTGATTGGTACACCGTTAATTTTGATGCCTTTATCGCACTCCTCCAGTGCCTCTATGAATATTTGCTCTGAGTACAAGTTGAACAACAACGGCGATAGAACGCAACCCTGTCTAACTCCCCTAGCAATGTCTATGTCCCGACCCTTCATGTCTCCATATTGGATATGTGCTGTTTGGTTCCAGTACAGATTTTTTATAATCTGAATATCCTTGGTGTCGAGCCCTGAAAGACGTAATAGTTCTATAAGTTTGTCGTGATTGACAGTGTCGAAGGCTTTCTCGTAATCGATAAAGCAGGCATAAACATCCTTTTGTTGATCTAGGCATTTTTGGATCAAGACCTGCATCGCAAAGAGGGGCTCCCGTGTTCCATAGCCACATCTAAATCCGAACTGTGTGTTACCTATACTTTGTTCTAATTTTGTTCTTATTCTGGAATGAATAATTCGTAAGATGCTCCCTGCATTTGTCGAATGCTCCCTCAAATATCGAAAAAGAGTGCCAGCAGCACTTCTTTATTCGAGTTTGCCTTCTCTATTTTATGCATTACAGGGTGGAGAGCCGTGTCGGTCGACTTCCCGTTACTGTAGTTATCTTTGTTTATGGATTGTCTTGCCAACATTACCTCTGTAATGTACCTATCGACGATATCTTTTCTAACGTTTTCATTAGAAAGGATTTAAGAATTAACTAGTAACTGGGGGTTAGGTTCCTTAAATTCAGTTCCGAGTAAAGATTTACTACAAGACTTCGTTGAGACTGGAGTCGGTTGACCGTTGATGTCGATTTCGAAAATCAAGTAAGAAAATCGTGAGAACAACTAAATAACTCAAGAAATGCAGCCTCTTTATAATGCTGCTATGCAGGAATTGGACGAACAGACTGATTATGCTTTTTGAATTTTCCAGGAATGGTTGTGGATAAGGAAGCATTTCGACATCTGCGACAAATTTCCCACAATTGGTTTAAGTGGAACATTCGGTTCTTGCTTCTCATTTGTTGAGAGAAAATTTGAATTATCTTATTCGATAACACGTCCTTGCTCAACTTGTTAGTAGCTCTGAGAACCCGGGCGGTTGGAGCACGAGTTAGCCTCTTGGAGGTAATGGGATCCAACCGCCCCATTATTTTCTTCTTAATCTGTTGTTTTCTTTACGATTATTGCTTTCCCTTTATCTGAGGTCTGCTTTCTGCACCGCTTAGTTTACTTTTTGATGGTTTTGAGCGTTGATGAATTCGTGATGTCTCCAGCCCTGGTCAGCGGTCTAGATTCGCAGCTGACAAATTCCGCTCTTCACGTTCTCTATGATGTCTTCCATGTATCTTAGATTGTGTCTTCCATAGGTAACTATAGCAAGTCCAGCACCCTCACCTCATCTGTTGATAATTCTTTGTCGGTCGGAAGTTGACCACAATCTTGCGTTGACTTGCGTTTGACACAGATTATTGTGTAAGTGGCGTCATCGGACGACCGCTGGTGCTTCCACTAGTGCATGCGAGATGATCGTGAAGTGAACCAAAAACCAGTTTTCTGCCAACATTGTCACTTCCCACAGACATAAGAGCGAAACCGGTCTATGATTCCTTTGCCTGATAGAGAAAAGGGTTTGATACTCTGCTAAGGGCCACTTTTACAAGTTCAAGTAAAACTTCAGATTGAAGATAAAACTCCAGATATGACCTACATTGCATTGTTTATCTGTCAGGTAAACAATGTACGTCAAGTCTGCTATTTTATCTTCAATCTGAAGTTTTACTTGAACTTGTAAAAGTCGCCCTAAACGTCGCCGCCAGACAATATAGGTACGAAATCTCGGCCGTTTGTCTGTGGGAAGTGACAATGTCGCAGAAAACTGGTTTTTGATTCACTTCAAGACCGATTATTGTTGGCACTTAGTTCCTCAAAGTTCTTCTGTTGTTGGTTCGTTGCTACGGCTTGGACTGTTCAATCCTCCGTTCATGAGCTAAGCGATCCTTCTTTTTCCAGTCGCTCCAATGCAAACTGTTAACTACTTTTCAATTGACAGATAAAAGTCTTCCATCGTTCATTGCAAGATATCTACGAGTATTATAAATTTTTTCATGGAGCATTGATTGTTGGGTCCGGTTCTAAATTGTACTTGCTTGACTAGATCTTTTTATCCTCATAAACTTTCGAATGTGTAACTCCATCGTAGCAGAAACGCCAGTAAGCTCAGGGGCGGTGCATTCTTCTTGCAAAGATTCTCCAGTTGTCGAATCCGTTTTGACATTAATAATAGCAAAGCACTCACTTTGACATTGAAGATTACGATGTCCTTTTCCGCGCGATGGATATCTTAGTAAAAAAGTAATTGAGAACTCTAAGAACGGGAATAATTTCACGAGAAAAGAGTAAATTACGGTACTCTTAAATGTGTGACAAAACCCCTACCCCAGTCGCTCCACTGCAGCGTGGCAGCGAGTGTATAAATAGCTTTCAATCTACGTCGGATCGTAAAGGACATCACTTTGTCCATTGCCTCATCGCTTTTGATAATGTCTGTCGCAGTTGTGGACAAAACTTCAGGAAGAAATTCCTTTGGACCCTGTGTTCAAAACGCGGAAATCACTTTGATGAGTACATACAATTGCTCACAACAGATTTCATTCAAATCTTCTGCAAGAACCGGTTGTTAGTAAAGCATTTTCACTAAAAGAACTGCAAGTAAGTACCTGGTTACCTATTTTCCACCTATTTGTTTGTTACCATGCACAAATCCGTAACTACTTAGGTAAGACGTAAAGAACAAAATGTTTTGTGCTTGTTGCCCTGTGTTGTTGCCCTGTGCTTCCCGAATTTCTACATTCGTACAAAAAACTTGTTGCAATTCCAATTTATAAAAGTAATAAATTCTGTAATAATTATTTTAATAAAACTTCTCAAAAAAAAACTACTTACGTGTAGAAAAAATATTTATACAAATTTTAACATTCACCAATCTATTCACAAAATCAACTCAAACCTAAAATAGGGTACATGATTTAGGTGCTGTGTCAGATATATAACTATATATAGTCATTTTCTGGTAAGCTTTGGTCACAATGACGTCATGGGATGACGTTGAAACAACGTCATAATGACCGGCGTAAGCCAGAAACCGATAACGTCATTTGCAACGTCAAAATAACGTTACTTTGTGACGTCAAATGACGTTAATTTGTGACGTCAAAATCACCTAACCTGAACTCACCGAAGCTGTTTTAATCTATAAATTATAAAAAAAGCCCGTTTCATTTTAAATGCTCTAGGGCTTTAAATCTGAACGGGCCCTGATTGGAACGAATGACAAACTCTCAAAACGACCATTTATGGATTTGTCGTTTTTGACTGAAACCGTCAAAACTTGGTAAAGATTATTTTATACATCATACACACGTTTTACAATAATTAGCTATGCCTCCAAAACCTAAACTAACACCAGAAGAGAGGAAGGAGCTGCGAGCAGCAAAGAAGATCGAAAAAAAGAAAAAACAGGTCGAAAAGAAGAAGCAGCTAAAACGCGACTTGTTGGAAAGAGAAATTAAGTATGGAAAGGTGACTTTAAAGAAGCAGGAAAAGAACTGGAGGCAAATGCTAATCGATATCAAGCTACCAGAGATGAGAAAGGACTTAGAATTCGCCTGGCATAACTTTGAGAGAGTTATAGATTGCAAGGATTTTACCATATCGATTATGTTAGATGAGCTGGACAAAGCTAATCAACAGTACTTTTTGAATCTCAAGACTCATTCCGAACACATTGACATGTTAATTTATATGTTTGATGACAGGGTCACTGAACTACATGCAGACTACAAACAGCAAGTGGGTAGTCACTTTAATATTAGTTGAATTTGATTTTGTATTCTTACTGTCTGTAGGTCGATGAACTACAAGCAGAACATGAGAAAAATAGCGAAGAACTCGAAGCTGCGTCATCAGAAGAAGAAAATTATTTAAAAACTATGCTTTATATATTACAATTAGAAATGAAAGATGTGAAACGAACAAGACATGCTGAGTATTTCTCGAAGCTTGAAGAGCAAGATTCCAAGCAAAATCAAACGATTCAAAGGATGAGAGGAATATTAGAGCAAGTTCACTTCCAGATGTGGACGGATACCTTGAAATTCCTTGACGAGTACAAGAACAAAATTAAGGAAAGGAAGAAACAACATAACGAGCTGAAATCTGAAGACGATAATTTACAGAAAGTTATAAAAAATCAGTTGGAGCATATAAGGAAGGCGCACGATACTATTAGAGGTCTTAAGGTGAAACAAGCTGAGTTGGAAAAATTTCTTGGAAGGAAGGTTGCTGATCTTCAATCCGAATTCGATTTTTTCACATGGGCTTTTGACTCCTTGAAAGGAAAACTCGCTAAGGACCGGCAGATCGATTTTGAAAAGTTGAACTGCTTAACCATAAATTTCAATGACGTAATAGCTTACCTAGAAAGCCTAAAAACGAAAGGCAAACACGTTTTGCATGTATCTTCCGTTTGTCGTAAGCTGGAAACACTTGAAGAAAAAATCTTGCCATTTCCAGTAAACTTCATGAATGAGATGTCTAGACCTAGCTTGGGAGACGTTGACGAGTACATGGCAGTTTTGGAACTCTTCTGGCAACGAGTTGGAAAAGCTGACGCAAGCAGATATTCGGTAAATGAAGAGCGAGAATTCCTGATTACTGAAAATGACATCTTAAAGAGGAGATTACACCACTACTGCCAATGTTTGAAGTGTCCAGATTATCAACCGTTTAAAACCAAAGCTAGGCCGTGCATGACTGTAACTGAGGGTACTCATGAAATGAAGAAGTATTTAAAGCAAGGGATGCTGGCAGCGCAATTTCTCCCGGATAACGATCAGGACGCTAACGAAACGGAGAGTTTTGATCTTATTAGTTTTACTGACCATAATTCACCTCTAAAGATGTAATCATCCTGCTTCAATACAGTATTTTAAAAGAATACATTTATTTATGTAGTTTCGTCGAGCTTTGAATACTAAAGGCGGGGCTATACGTTTTTTTACTATTAAGAAATATTTTGCAATACTCGTACGTCCAAAAAATTACAAAAAGTATGTGAGGTGTTTAATAAAAAGTAGTCACCAAGTTGTTGGAAGATAGAGCTGAAGAAACAAAAGTTTTGCTTTCAAAAAATCATAATCAGCTTGTACGACTTTTCTTAGTGAACCCATGATACATATGTATAAATTGATTATCTAGATCTATCTTTAGTTGGTCCATAGCTCGTGATACAATGATTTTCAGAATATGCTGAAAAAAAATGCTTCCCCCATCACAAAGGCGTTGTCTTGAGTCTTGAGAGTGTTGTCATGAGAGAGTTAGTGCCATGCAGGTAAATCACCTCAGCTGTTGATAAAAGCAACATAACAACTGAAAAGCATACTGAAAGACCAATATCCTCAATTGATGGAAATCAGAAACTTCCTTGGGTCTATTCTTTTTGCTGTTAAGTAACGGTAGACTAGGAAAATGTTGGGTGGCGAGCGTAAGACAAATTCCTACTTCCTTGTTTAGAAGTTGCAACGTTTCGACTTCTATCACGGAGTAACTTCTTGCAGGATGTTTCAGTTGGTGTTACTTAGCTGTTGAATTATTTGACGCGTTTTTCTAAACTTTTAAATTCTTAGGAGCGATACCACTGTAGGTGTATATTGGTAGGGGTCCAAAAGAAGTGTTTTTGGAGTGAGCCTTCAGACACTGGAGATTAAGTTCTAAGTTTCATTGACGGGCCGGAAAGCTCCGGATGTAAACAAAGCTATATGGGGTAAATTGAAGAATATCTATTATCAAACAGAAACAGTGTTACGGAAAACGTATCTTGATGGAGAAGAAGGAAGGTAAATTATTGCTTTACTGTAAACAGGAGGTACTGAAAAGAGATTCATTGTATTGTACTGTATTCAGTGTGAGTGGACTTGTACAGTACTCCACCGCGACCTGCGGTTTATTGTGGCTCACTCGAAGTGTTGCCTGCAAGGTTTGCCCCTGCTTGCTCCATTAATTGCCACCCGTTATGCCCAGACCCTCAACGAATCTGATGAATCTCTTGGGCGTCACTGCGTTTGCATCTTGAAGCTCAATAATAAAGATTTCCGGACAGTGGTCAGTATTTCGATCTGACTATAGTCGGACAGTCACATAGACTGTCTCGTCGTCCTCCAAGCACAGCCTACACTAGGTCTCTTCGCACAGTCCGATTCTGTGCATGTGAAATCTTAGGTGGCTGAGTCCTGTATACAGTGCAGTGGCCACTCTGATTTGTCTTTTATTTAGTCTGATGAATGTTTGGGCTTTTGCTCTCCCTGTGATAAATTTTTTGGAGTGTGATAGTCGGGATAGGTTCTCCCACTAGTCCTGGGACTTGGCATTGCTCCATTTCTGGAAAAATGCAAAGCCCGCCGCCCTCCTGGCTAGAGAGTCAGCCCTCTCATTGCCTTCGCGACCATGATGGCCCGGGATCTATACCAGTATGACGCTGTTTTCCTGAGATTGAGTGTTCAGAGTACTGTGGCAGTTCCAAACAGTTTTGAAATTTCAGCGCAAAGACCTAAGCGCTAGAAGAGCTGCCCGACTATCCGAGCAGATCTTTATTGATTTATTGTGTCCTCCCTCCTCTTCACACAATTCAATAGCATGTACCTTTGCCTGAAACACTGTAGTGAATCGGCCCAGGCTCTCTGCTATACAGATGTAATCCGATCTCTCGTACACTTCGGAGCCAGCCGCTTCGTCGGTTTTGGATCCGTCCCTATCAAGTACTTCCTGCAGGTTGCAGATCTTTGCCTCCTTCGTCCCAGTCTGCCCGTGAGGGAACCCTGACGACGTAGCGAGTGTCTGAGCGGCGAGATGTACGTTTTGATGCCATTAGGTCGAAGACCATGTCTATACTGCAAGGCCTTATTGGTTTCACCATCGAAAGGCTGCAGTATTTACGTCACTTGTTGCAGCCGGCATGTCGCCTTCATTGCTTCTCGTTCCAGGAATATTGGAAGTGGAATCAGGTCAAGCATGCGCTCCATGACTGCCGTGGGCGTCATTATCAATCCCTCGTGATGCAGTGACATATTTGTCTTTGCGGAGAGGACAGTTTAGCTTTGATGGAGCTCTGTCTGCTCTTTACTAACGGTACGAGTCACATGTGGCGTCTATGTGGGCGATTGATCCAGGATAACTCGCAGAAATTTTACTTCGTTGGTAAATGGGATTGTCGTCCCGAACAACGATGGCGGTTTCAGGAAATCCAGCCTCTTCCTTCGGGTAAATGGCACAATCACCGTTTTTCTAGAGTTTATTGCTAGGTTCTCTTTTGAACGCCAGCTGTGTACAATATCCAGCATCTCTTGCAACGTGCTGGAGATTTGTTGGTCTGGGTGGTTTCTTATAAAGATAACGATGTCGTCCGCGTATGCTTGGACCTCGATTCTCCATAGTTCCAAAGTAGCCAGAAGGCCGTCCACTAGTAGGGACCACAGTAGTGGTGAAAGGACTCGGCTCTGTGGACACCTCCCGCTGTTATGAATCTGACAGTGTCACCATTTAATTATGTAGTGATCAGTCTGGATTCTAATATGTCGCGAGTCCAGTTAGTATTATTGGTTCGACCCTTCTCGCTTTACTGGCGCTGAGAAGGGAGTCTAGGTGTATTATTAAAGGCCCCTACGATGTCTATGAAAATACCAACTGCGACACACTTTGTGCGACACACATCTGGTGGAGAATATCTTCGATTTTCCTCACCAGGTTGTGGAGTGCTAGTTCTGTTGATTTGTTAGCCTAGTATGCATTCTGTTCCGTATTAAGAGGGTACGTTGTTAGCGCTCCCTTTTTCATGTATAGATCTAGCAGGCTACATCCCATCCTTGGTATGTAGACGACCCTCACCCTGGACCAGCAGTTTGGAATAAAATTCAATCCAAGCATAGTGCCGGGAATACTCCATCCTCCACACGGGATTTCTATGGTTGAAAAGCCACAATCGTGGACTTTAACAGGATTGGTCCGACCACTTTTTTGGAGAGCTCCCAATCTGCCCAGTTGGGTAGTCTAAATCGCCCCAAGGGGCTTGTGTTAGTCTCCAAATTGGTCAGCCTGCCACCCAGGAAATGACAGCTTGCAACGATCTCTAACGTTTCACTACCAGTGGATGTGTAAGTTCTATCGACGTTTTATCGATCCAAGCTCCTGACACTCTTCCCTGGAGAGAATTCTATGGATTCGTGCTCCTGTTGGCAGGTCTTCAATCCCGCCACAGAACCTTCTCCAAGACTCATTTTTAGCAGCCCTGATCTACTTGTTAAAGTTAGTTAGGGCCTGTCTGTAAGTGTCCCAGTCGGCGGTTATTTTTGCTTTATTAAAGAGTCGTCGGATATTTTTTCTTTGATTTTCCAGGCTGTATTCTACCAGGATGTTTATGTGTTGTCTTTTTTTTTCTCGTTGGACAGTTATCTTCATAGGCCTGAAGGGCAGCTCTATGTTGATTGGACCGTCAAAAGACACGTTGATCGTATTCAGTTGTACCTGAAGTGACTCCCAATACGAAGCCCAATTTGTGCTTTTAGGATTTTTAAAAGTGACCATAGGCCTGATACCTGTTTTTATATTAAACCTTATATGTTTGTGATCGGTGCAAGATTTACAAAATATTTGCTGTTGCCTGAGTTGGTATTTTTTAGGTCTACCTGTGTTAGGTAGTTAAGTAGTGACCCACCCCTTAGGTTAATGTTGCTGTTGCCCCATACCGTGTGGTGGGCATTCGCATCACATCACAGTATTAAAAAAGAGAGTATTAGCAAAGAGATACATACTACATTGTCTATTGTAATTAGACTGTCAGTTCAAGAAGGAAACTTTTAAAAACTAAAGCGAGATATTGAGGTTTGGTGATCACCTAACTGTCAGTTAATTTTTTGTTCAATGAGCTAATGATCACAATTGATTGAAAGTCATTATTCAAACGGCAGCGGGAAAAATTAGCCAATTCAGTCGGTTCTCCATATATTTTATATGTGATATATTCAATGTCACGTCTTATTTGAATAAAAGCCCCATAATTTCCAATAATAAGATCGTATCCAATACCGTATATTCCAATAATCTCGTCTTAGATACGGCATTATATTTTATGGGCAAAGCGCAAATATAAGTAGAGTTTTTGTGTGTCAAAAGCGTGCTTTAAGAATTGTTCTAGGTCTTAAATTCGGAGAATCGTGCAGGGGAAAATTTAGGCAAACGGGACTGCTCACTGCACACGTAATTTATATCCAGGAATGTATATTGTTTTTGTTTAAAAACAAGAATTTCTTTAGTAAACATGCTTCAACAAATCTACGTTCAACCAGATCAGCTAATTATATTCTACCAAAACATAGACTAGCACTTTATCAACATGGAGCATATTATAATTGCATAAAGTTCTACAACAATATACCTAGTGAAATTAAGCGCATAAAGCAACTAAAACATCTAAAACCTATCCTATTTAAATTTTTGGTGAAATTGGCACCTTATAAACTTGAAGATTATATAAACCATAATCATGTTTAGAGAGTATATTGTTTTTTTTGTTGACGTTATTTCACTTTATGTACCGGGTACGTAATTCACTGAAATAAAGATCATTATTATTATTATTATTATTATTATTATTATTATCCATTTTTTGTTTGTACAGTCAATTGAAGTTCTTAAGACCACCTTTATACCGCATATTTAAAATCTATGTAAGGTTAAACAAAAGGCAGATAAACAACGCAATACGTTAAATCCCTAGTTTAAACATCAGATATTGAAAAAATTTGAAATAATGGCCATATTTTATTTCAAAACTGGTGTTTTTTACTCAAATGATAAATCCGATATTGGATCTTGATAACTCGGTAGCCAGCTCGTATATAATTCGTATACAGGAAAGCTTTTTATCCCGCTCATATTTCCATTCTGTCAGTGATACTATATTTTCTTCCCAATTGAACTCTAATGGAAAGACTCTAACTTAAAAAACGGATTTTTGTTGCATCACATTTCCATCAACAGAGAAAAGGTCTTGCCATTATATCCACGATGATAATTAGACACGGTCATGCCATGATCATTATAGGGTTATAGTTTTCTGTGTTCCTACTAACGAAAATAGGAAGATTTTCAAAAATTGGCTTTTTTACTCAAAATGTATATCAGACTGTAGAACTTGATACCTCAGTATCCAATTCGCAGCACTCCTAGTACTGGATGAAAAACTGCATGTTTTTCATTAAATTTCCATAAACAGAAATATTATTCCTATTATATCCATGAAAACAAGTGGATACGGTCATGCCAAACTCATTATAGGACTGTAGTCTTCCTAGGTGGGACTGTAGTCTTCCTAGGTAGGAAAAGCCGCGTCCACCAGTCCCATCTATGTTTAAGGGATCTGGCTGGGGGGTTGACCCTCTTGAGATGTGGCCGGAAAGTGTTGTAAAATGTTTCTCTTTTTTCCGCTTCATCTAAAGCAAAACTTCGAAAACTTGTCGACGGCATTATCAAAGAAGTCGAGGTTCAAACCACTTAAAATATTTTCCTTCTTACTTCGTGCTAAATAAGCGGTAGCTTACTGTCTTCAATTCTTTAATGAGTGCCTCCTAAATGATACGAAGTAGTGGAGGAGCTGAACTAGACAACAGAAAAACTGGAGAGATTTTTTTGAACTGCATGATTTGAAGAGTTATCTATTTTTCATTATATTCCAACTTTCTTCATTCGAAGTGTGATTTGACACAGAGCTCTCAGGACGTCTTGAAGTTTTTACGGATTTTGCCAAACCTAGACTCTTCTCTTTTCCTGTAAGGTGGCCAAACGAACGATCCAGACTATTTCACTCATTAGCTTCCTAACATACAGTACCGAGAATCGAAATGTGTATCCCAGAATTAGTTAAAATCTAATATCTTCGAGCTTATCTTTGATAAGCTCCAGTGGAAGTTTTTTTCGAACACAACCGCGGACCTTATGAGAAAGTATAGGAATGGACTAAATATATATTAAGTTGCTTAATTCAAGTCAGCTGAAAATAAATAGCCAACTGGAGAGGTTATCATCAAAACTAAAAAAGGTTTTTTTTTTATGAAAATAGAAGTTTAGAACAATATAGAAAAAATTGATTCACAATCGTACTGGGAAATTTAGAAACACACACGTTTTTAGTTCCTGATTGGGGCCTTCTTCTTGTGGTGCCTTATTCTCTGCGAACGTTAGCGATTATCATGTTCACGTACTTCTGACTGATTCCAATATAAATTCGCTGTACTTTGTGTTTTACCCTGTCAAAAGTCCTTGAAAAATCTATAAAGCAAGCATACACATCTCGGTTCATATCCCTACAGCATTGCAAAAGATTGCCTCTCTCTGGTTCCCAGAGTATTTCTAAATCCAAATTGAGATTCGTTGGTGTATATGTCACATTTTCTACTAGTATATATTCTGCTGTTGATGATCTTGGTGAACACTTTGACAATGTGGACAATGTGATTGATGAGATTAATCTGTATTGATCGCAGGTATTGACTCGTGGTTTTTTAGAGAGGGTAATGAAGAACTACCAGTCAGAAGGTATTTTTTCTGTATCATAGATGAGATAGAAGATTTCTTCCAGAGTCTTGAGGAATTCCGTGCTACTGTCACATAATAGTTTTATCGCTTCTACGTGTGACTCGTCAAGTACAGGCGATTTATTGTTTTGCATATTCTGGATAGCTCTCTCAATGTCTTCTTTTGTTATGCGTGGGCATGGTTCAGATTCGACATTAATGTAATGTTCTGGTCTATCATCTGAGAATGTTGTTTGAATATAATGTTTCCACGTCTTTAGTTTATTTGTCATTTCTGTTTACCGTCTGAGTCTACCAAGGTTCCTGTTGTGGTTTTCTTCCGGGTATGTGTCATTTCATTTATCTTTCTGTGTGTATTTAAATGATTATCCATTCTAACTAGTTCCTCAATCTCGCTACATATCCCTGCCAGCCATTCTTCCTTTGCAGCCATGATTTCCTTCTTTTTGAGGCCCCTGTTTTTGTTGTATTCGTCTTTGGTCCATTAGGGTCAGGATCTCGTCTGTCATCTATTCCTTCTTCTTCACACGTTTCTTTTTTAGGTACTTTTCACTAGTGTTTCTAATGACTTGAGCGATTCTGTTCCATTTTTGTAGGGGATCTTCTGGGGTTGCCACTATCTCTTCCAATCCGGTTTGTGGTTCTTCTGTTACGTTATGTTTAAATGCGTCTTCCCTGAGCCTTCGAATATCTATTTTGTTGCTTTGCTGGGTTTTCGTTGTTCTTTTTAGTTTTGTTTCAAATTTACAAATCAGTGGATTGTGGTTCGACGCAACGTCTGCACCTGGGTTTGCTTTAACGGCTTTGATGGCATTGCGGAATCTTTTGGAGGCGGTTATATAGTCAATTTGATTACGTATAATGTGGTCCGCTGTATCGCCTGGTGCAGCCCACGTATAACGTGCGTGGTGGAAGTTGAAAGCAGGTGTTACTAATTATTAATTGCTAAGCACAATTGAAGAAGTCGATTTCTTCTATCGTTTCTTAGTCCTAGGCCATAATCCCCTACTAAATTTTCTTATTTCCACTTTCCAATCTAAGCGTTAAAAATCGCCAATTATCATTGTGATCTCGTGGCTCTTTGTTAGTTTAATGAGCGAGTTTAATTGTTCTTAGATTTATTCTATAATTTGCACTTCTTTATCGGCTGTAGGGGCATAGACCTGTATTATGTTTATATCAATTGGACTTGCTTTCAGTTGTAAGAGTAGCATTCTGTCGTTATAGGGTATAAAATTTTTGACTGAGGCGTTGATTTCTTTTGCGACCACTACTCCTACTCAGTTTCTGTGAGTTGGGTTTTCATTTCCAGAGTAATAAACCATGCGCCCTTGGATTTCGCATGAGCCTGTATTTGACCAGTGTGTTTCGCTGATTCCCAAGATTTTAAAGTCTAATCTTACCATTTCTTTGACGACATTATGAATTTTGCCGCCAGTATATAATAAGCCTTGCACCTTCCATGTGCCGATTTTGAAGCACCCGGTGATTCTTCGCACCCTCTGCCCATTGAAGGGCTGCCGGGGACTAAGGGCCGTGTTTTTTCTTTGTCTATCCATGATAATTTTATATAATGAGGTGGTTTCCCCTTGCCTTCCTCATCGCAGTGTCTTAGCCATATTGTTGATCCAACTCTGCCTAAGGGTAATATCATTTATTTTCAGCTCTATGGCAGTACTGGGATTGCTGATTCTGGTATTATTTCCCAGGCTAGTTTTGGTTCGCCCCCAGTATTTGATTTCTTCGGTACCTGCCATATCTGGCAGGCTTTCCCCTATCCACCACCTGGAGAGGCGCCCGATGGGGGTTCTAGCAACCTCACAAGGGTGTTTGGGGCCAGTAAACCATAATAAATATCAGTTTTACAAATTAGCGATATAACTAAATATCTTAAGAGGGGTGAGAGATAATTAAAATCTGGCTGAGTTGTTGAGCTCAAAGCATTTGAAAATGAGGAGTCACATGGCCAGATTTTGATCAAAACTAAAAAAAAGTTTTTCGGGGAAAAAACAGAAAGAATTCAACTTTGTTTCGCAAACTTACTGAAAAAATGAGAAAACACACTTTTTGCTATTGTTGGCCTGTAGAGCCCAATAAATAACAGTTTTTGATTACAAATTAGCAATATAAGTGTCCAGCTCAGAAAGAGATAATTAACATCTGATGCTGAATTCAAAGCATTAAAAAATCAGGTGTCACTTGGTCAGGTTGTTATCAAAATCAAAATAGTTTGTTTCCGAACGAAATTAAGATATTGCAGGATTACAACCATAAAACCATTTTTTTTTAAATTTGCCGTTAGAAATTTGCCTTAGAGTCGTCAAAATTACGCATATTAACTACCCTCTCAGTGTTACCTCACTATTATATTTAAGAAAATCTTAACTTTGTTTAACCAGTAAAATACTGTTTGCAACCATCAGAATATTGTTTTGCAGATTTTTAATAATATTTCAGATTATTTAAGACATAGCTCCTGCAGTTTTCACACCATTCTAGAACATGAAATTTTTTACAGAATGGTTTATCCAGAGTTATACTACTGTATTTAATTTTTTCGAGATAAGTCGAAAGAAAGCGAAAAATAAAAAAATCTTTTACTGTGAAGCTTCAAAAGGAAGTTGTTGTGAAAGCTTTAAAGGAAATTGAATATGTTCTTTAAAGTGACACAAAGATGAATTCCCAGTTTTTGAGATATTCGATTTTTATTCGAGCAAATTTTAGTTCACTTCCACCACGTTATTTAAAAAGATAGAGAAAAAAGTTAAAGGACAAAGTTGTTCGTAGGGAATGGGAGATTATACTTGTGGTATTTTTGATGCAAATTGGGTGACATTTCATATGAAAATTTCAGAGTTATATGAAAAAACGCATCCTAGGGGTAGACCTAGTGAGATGAAACACATGTGCAGCAATTTTGTTTGCCACATGTCTTATCAATTTGTTTCTTTTGAAGTCCTACCATGACTCTCTCTCTTGAAGTCCTACTAACATGAACAGTTTCGTAGAAACAGTCGCTGACATCCCTTATTGGGACATCCTCTACAAGTTTTTAAGATAGAAAATCTGCTGTTGTGCCTCTGATGTTTGCGCCTATCTTTGAAGAGTCTATGCTTATTGAGTACATGTTTATTTGAACTTTTGTAGAATCATAATCTAAAATTTGGCATCTAATTTCCGGACACGTTGTATAATCCAACAGTTTAGCCAAATCTTCTCATTGCACATACGAGAGCGGACTATACTACACATTTTATGCTCAAGAGCAAAAATGGACAAAGTTGTATTAGATGTCTCAAAAAGTTTGGGAAATCTAGCAACTGGAGAAAACAGGGCCCTACGTAGGTCGATTGAAAATATTACATCTAGGTTCCTTATATATATAATAATTAATCAATCGAATATAGGAGTCTTGTATTATTTTGTTCACACGCCAGTGACTTCTAGATTTCCGAGATTCCAAAGCAGCCAACGCACATCCCAATGCAATAATTGCATTTTATTAAAAAAAAAATATTGTTTGTAAAATTAGAACTTTTTGTCTAACATTACACAAGGAACCCGTGATTAACGGAACGTTTCCAATTGCAATAATTTGGTTATTAACCTAAACAATGCCACGACTTTTGTACGCACAATCCTGCCTCCTGTTACATTGCGACAAAAATAACCTCACCCGGCTTTTTATTTATAGATCCTTAATGATCTTTCCACTGGACCTATTTATTCGTCCGGTGCACATGCACAAAAATGAGAGCCAATGTGTCCGATTTTCAGAAATATTGCGAAAAAGCAATTGGAAAATTAACGGAAGAATGTGTGGACCGATTTAGGGAAACGAAAGATGACATTACCCGGATAGAGCATATGTACCAGGTGGCCAAGCAAATTCCTCTTGCAGCAACCGACGAGAATGATAAATCCTTAAAATTTGCTGAAAACCAGAAAAATGAGGGCAACAAACATTTTGCAAAAAAGGATTATATAAGAGCAATTCAATGCTATAATTCCGGAATCATTAGATGTCCTCATGAATCAGGTAAGTAAACAATACAAAGTTAAACTGCATGTGTAAGGCAACATTTTTAGTTCCTGATAGAGAATTGCTTACAATACTCGTTTCAAATCGCAGTGCCACAAATTTCGAGTTACGAAAGTATCGCAAAGTCTTGGACGACATAGACTACATAAGTGAAATCGGAGACTATCCATCTCATCTCAAATACAAGATTTGGCTGAGGAAAGCTAAATGCTACGATGCACTTCAGAACAAAAGGCTTGCCGAAGAAGCTTATATAGAGGCTCTAAAATGCTTAGAGCAAAGTGGCCTTAAAGAAGACGTTTTAAAGACTAAAATCCAGGAAATTGAAAAAGGCAAAAACGAAAAAAATGGTGCGATGAAATCCTTAGTGAGGCAGGATTTGATGCCTTCTTTTCCTGAGGAGAGATTCGAAGGTGGAAGTGAGTATTTGGCTGCGAATCCCAAGGTTGCCGTATGCCAAGACAATTATCAAGGACGATATGCCAAAGCCTGCGAGGATATCGATACAGGTACTTTAATAATTACATACAACAATTAATACCATTATTAATCGCTCCCGACATACCTTCTACAATTTTACAAAGGGTGTCCCTAAGCATATAATCAAAATGTGCGTTGCGATTGAAGGTCAAAGTTCTTGGAAAAAAATACATTTTTTATAATATCTAGAGCACGCTATAAAATTTTCTTAGGATTTGTTGCTAAGCAGGACTCATGTTTTGATGGAGAAACGGCGTCCATCCGCTTTGGTCAGGTGGTAAGTTCTTCAGTATCTCGTTACAAAAACTACCAGAACTTTTTATTTAGTCGACTGAATCGATCCGAATTTAGCAAAAACTTGTAGAATTCGTAGTTTTTGCTCAAAATGAAAAATCATTTTCTGTATCTTTGCTATTTATAAAGGTATCAGCAATTTACACCGATTACAATTTTTTTTTATTTAATTTCATATTAGTGTAGTGTTATTATATATATTAGCACATGTAGTGTCAATAAAAATCTGTGACTAACCGAATTTGACTTAATGTAACATAAAATTGTGTAAACTACTATGATCTTAGCGGTAAACGCCTAACTTTATATTAAATGGCAAAGGTACAAAGAGATATTTTTTGTGTAAAAAACTATGAATGCTACAAGAATTTACCAAGACCATTCAAATTTGGAAAAAAACCAAAATTCTTAGACAAAAGGAACTATATAAAAAGTTCGGGAAATAGTTGTAACAAGACACCGAAGAACTTAACACTTGCCCAAGGCGGGTAAACGTCCTTTCTCCATCAAAACATAAATCTTACTTAGAAACAAGTTTACAACAAATTTTATTGAAATTCGAAGAAATATTCCATCTTACTCAAAGAGACTTCCTTGTAACAAGCAAAGAATTGAACAACGATATATGTAGATGTAGCTGTAGGTGGATGTTCCGTGTGTTGTCGATTTTAAAGGAAACGTAATGCGTCATGACGTCAACGAGACGTCACTTATATCGGCGGATATCGTCACCAGTTTAAAAGTTCTCACTGCCAAAAAGGGGGGCCAAAACTGAAAAACAGATTAGCTCGATGGCAAAAATACAAGAAAGGGAGTGGTGTGTTCAGGACTGTATGAAAACCAAACAAAGAGCTACTTTACGACATGTGGAGAGACCCTCGTGTTTTACAACTTTAGTCCCCATTTTGAGCAGTGGATGACTCAAAAATAGAGGCGATTTTCGCTTGAATTGACGACACTTGACGTATTATTTTAAATGAGCCAAAAATGTGATTTGTTAATTGATGTGCTCCGACGATGACACTACGTCACGGGTCTTTCAAACATGGCGTCAAAAAAGAGACCAATTTAAAAAAAAAATATTGGCATTTGTTTGGTTCCTCCTACCTCGATGGAACCAAACAAATAGCTCATTAGTTTGTCAGAAACATCCACGGCCGATTAGAGTGAATCCAACACTTTTTTGTTCTGTTTTATATCCTCTTTTATCTCTAACCAAAAAAAAATCCCCAATTTGGGATATAAAACCTTTCGGAAGCCGACTTTTTGTCAATTTTAGAACGTGCTTTAGAGAGACATTTAGAAAAAAGTCTATTTAAGGGACTAATTTCATTTTTACTACGTTTGTTACATCTACAAGCGTTTGAAATCACCTTATTCCGATCACAAACAGCAAAAAATACATATTTTATATTTTTTCCGAAATTAACTAAAGTGAGGGATATTCGCTCTTTTATATCAATTTCTAAATTCTGCCGCCTGTAACTTCAGAACGAGGGGGCTGATTAGAGTGAATCCAACGATTTATTGATATTTTTGAAGCCCTTTTTCATCTCGCATCAAAGAGAAGTTTGTAAGTCCAACAGTTTTGGGTATAAATCCCTACGGAAGTCAATTTTTGGGCGCTTTTAGGATGTGCTTTGGAGGCATTTAGAAAAAAGTCCACTTATGAGACTAATTTTACTCTTATTATGTTTGTCGCGTCTACAGGGGATTGAAATCGCCTCATTCCGATCATAAACATAAAAAAATATATTTTTCTTTCGAAATTGATTAGTATGCTCAAATTTGAGGGTATACCCCCAAAAGTGGGGTTATACCCTCTTTTTTCTCAGTTTCTAAATTCTACCAGCTGTAACTTTAGAACGAGTGAGCCGATTGGAGTAAATCCAACTGTTTCTTATTCTATTTGATGTTCCTTTTCACCCCCAACTAAAGAAAATCTCGTAGGTTTGATGGTTTGGGATATAAATCCTTTCAGAAGTCGATTTTTAGGCACTTTTAGAACGTGCTTTGGAAGCTTTTAAAAAAAAAAGTCTACTTATAGGACTAATTTGATCACATACGCGGTGAGATGTTGTGCAGAGCAGGCGACACCCACCAGTGTATTAGACTGCATGGCAGATGGCTCTCAACCTGAATTCGAGAAACAGCCCATAATGCTCTGCACCTCACAGGTTATTTGAACCCAAACGAAGTGTAGAAAGTTGAGATTAGAGCGATTTTCCATGCAGTATTAGATCTAATACAATGGATGATGTCGCCTGCTCTGTACAACATCTCACCGCTCTTCTGTAGCTTTTTCGGTTTAAAGTTGCGACACGCGGTCTCCCATTTGTCGACCAGTCAAAGCTGTACTGATGAAGGGTAAACCCCGAAACTAGTTTGGCGCCTTCCAGGAGCATCGACTGACTAAACTCCTTCCTTCTCTTCCCGGTACCGTCTTAGGGCATTACTTCGGGGCTTCTTTTTCTTGTGTTTCTTCTCTGTCTTTTCTTTTTTTCGTTTATTTTTTTTATTTATTTATACTCTTTGGCCAAGTTCATGTTTTTTTCTCATCATCGATTTATGCTTTCATTGTAACTATTATAAATTGTTTTATTGTCTCCCAGTTTTCTTTGTTCAACAGGAGTAGCGAAGCAATGTTGTTCGGGCTAATTTGTGTTCCACATTTTACAGTTGTCATGCGGCGTTCTCTCTCCCATTTTGGGCATCTAAAAAGAGTTTGTGAGATGGCAGTATTTCGATCCCTTGGTTCGTCCTCTTTCCTATTCTGTGAATGTATTCCACGAATACTCCGTTTCCTGTAAATATTTGCTAAAATTATAGCAGGTATAGTAGGTGTAGTAGGTAATAGTGGTCGGTCTCTGTCCAGTCTATAGTTATCCTTTTTTCTAGGTATGTGATGAAAGTCTTTGCTGTTTCTTTGTAGTCATTCCATTCATTACTCCAGTCTCTTTGTAGGTCCTCCTTTATCTCAGCTATCTGAGTTTTATTGTTGCTATTATGTATTTGCGTCTTTAGCCTGATTTGTAGTTTTATGGGGAGTATCTTTGCTATTGCTAGAAGTGCAGTAGGGGGGGGGGGGGCTAATCTGTATGCCCTCGTTATTCTTATAGAGCTGTTTGCCTGTTTATTATTTATATATTATAGGTTATTATATTTTACCAGATCGGCGATCCATAGAGAATGATGGATGTCACGGTGTTCATCAGTGCTTTGCGCTGGGTGAATGATGGTGCGTTTTTTGCTGGTGTGATCTTTGAGAGCATGTTTATTACTGTCTTTGCCTTGTTACATTCGCACGGTTTTTATATGTGTGTGAAATTTAAAGTACTTGTCAATATTGACGCCCATGTATTTGATATAGTTCTTTGAGACTATTTGCTGGTCGTCTATGTTTAGTTGAAGTTCTGTCAGGTCTCTTCTTCCGTTTAAGATTATTAAGTCTGCCTTTTGTGCTGCTACTTCAAGTCGTATTTTGTTTAGTAGATATTTTGTTGTTGTCACTGCCAATTTTGTTCTTGCCTCCAGTGTTTCTTTGGTTTTTGTTATAATTGACAGATCATCGGCGAATGCAATCAAGTGCGTTTCCTCCAGTTGTATTTCCCTGAGTAGCCTATAGAACTTCCTGTTTTTGTACTCCGCTTTGTTATCTTTTTGAGCAATTTCTTTAAATTTTTGTTAGGGTTAGTAGGGCAGCTATTGTCCTACTCTTTACACTTCGTTTGGGTTCCGATAACCTGCGAGATGCAGAGCATTATGGACTGCTTCTCGAATTGAGAATCAGTATTAGATCTAATACGCCGGTGGATGTCGCCTGCTCTGCACAACATCTCACCGCTCTTCTATAGCTTTTTGTCGGATTGAATGCAGATGGCTTGATCGATAAATTAATGACCACCTACTCTTTACACTTTTAAAACGTGCGTTAGAGGCATTTAGAAAAGAAGTCCTCTCGTATGACATTTCACTCTTATTATGTTTGTTACGTTCATATAGGATTTAAATCGCCTTATTGCGATCAAAAGCAGCAAAATAAATTACCAGCATTTTTTGCGGTATTAACCAGAGGGGGGAGGGTATTCCCTTTTTTTCTCACTTTTCAACTTTGGTGGCCTGTAATAAAGTGGACCGGTTGGTGTGAATCCAGTGGTTCCTTGTTCTTTTTGATGTCGCCCCACTAAAGAAAGTCCAGTAGATGCAAGAATTTGGGAGATAGACCCCTTCGGTTGTCACTTTTTAGGTACTTTTGGAATTTGCCTTGGAACCACTTGGAAAATGTCCACTTATTGGACTAATTTCATTCCAATTATGTTTTTTTACAATTATTGTTATTTCAGATGAAAAATTCAAATTAATAATAATACCCAAAATGTGAAAAGATTATTATTAGAATGCCACACCAAGTTTTAAATATATATTCTGGAATATTTCATTAAAATATTCCTAGATTTTATAAACTTCCTATTTCAGAGACGGATAGCACAAAGTTTTTGACAGTATATCTGGACTCGGGACTTAACTGGAATGAACAAAATGAGTTTTTTACAAATAGACTCAGCAGCTTTTACTCGTTGGCGAAGAGATTGCGCCATTAGGTCACTCTGGATTCTCTCCGGTATCTTTACTTTGCCTCGGTGCTCTCTTTGCTGTCGTACATACTTCACAGACTGCTCGTGAGTGAGCTCAAACACGTTTTGTGGATTTGAGACTGTTGACTGTGCCGTCTTTATATATTTTAGCCTTGGTTCTATTTGTTAAAAAAACGCAACTTTCCTTTAAACAGACGCCCAGTACTATGCAAGTTTTATGACAGTCACTACGAGACGTAGAGAGAACTTGAGTGTACCGAATCACTTACCTGCATTCTTTCAAAACACATTTCTCTATAGATCTGTCAAATATCTATATCAATATAACTCCATTTTTACAAGTTTCAGTAAAAAAAAACTATTTAATGGACTTGATGTTGGCTCTTACTCTCCTTTTCCGGTATTCAAACAGTACTCTCTTTTTTTTCTTCCCTTTCTTTTGACGTTGCTAATGCCCGTTGAAAATTTGCATAACAATAAAGAATTTTATTATTATTACTCCAACATGTGAACAATATTGTCGGATGCTTATTTTCTATACTAGAATTTAACTTTGTTTAGGTGCAATATTAATAGAGGAAACGGCCTTCTGTTCGGTGGTAGATAAAGACCACGCCCTAACGAACTGCCAGAACTGCCTGACCTCTGTAGAACTGCCAATAGCTTGCCCCGGATGTACTGATGTGATATTCTGCAGTACGCATTGCAGTAGATTGGCAACCAAATCTTTCCACGGCGTCGAGTGCGGATTACTCAAACAGTTATTTCAATCTGGAGCCTCGGTTAACTGCCTCCTGGCGATGAGGATTATCAGCCAGAGGCCTCTAAATTTTTTCCTAGATAAACGAAATAAGTTGAAGGATTACATGAAGGATATGTGCAAGAAGAATGTCGTCAGAAAGAAAATTTATAGGTAGGTAACTGGCATAAACAATTTTTATATAAAATATAATTTAACGCATTTTAGATCGGATGATTACGATAACGTTTTCTTTCTTTGCCGCAACGAGGCTCAACGAAAGAAAGAGGAACTGGTTCACTATGCGTGCATCGCCATATATCTTCTTCGACTTCTTAAGCAAGGGTATTATTTTGGAGAAAGTTGTGATGATACTTTAAGCGAAGACGAGCAGTTTATAGGAGGATTAATTCTGCGTCATCTGCAAATATTACAATTTAACGCACACGAAATTTCAGAACTGCAAAATGCCCGCAATCAAAACGAGCAAGACCAAAAGTCTGTGGTGATGCAGGTTAATTATGAAAATGTAACCATTGGAGCTGGACTGTATCCCACTTTGGCCTTGTTTAATCATTCTTGTGATCCCAGCATTGTCAGGTAAGTTAGGTTTCAAAGCAACAAAATATTTAATATATTTACCAAATTTTTTGTTAGATACAATATTAAAAACAAGGTGATTGTGAGAGCTATAAAACCAATTAAAGCTGATGATATAATTTATGAAAATTACGGCCCTTTATACATGTCCGATACCATAGAAAAAAGGCAAGAGTATCTAAAAAATAACTACTGGTATTGAAAGAAGACATTTTTTGACACTCACATCAAGAGATTATTTATTTTAGGTTTGAATGCTTATGTCAGCCTTGTACAGAACAATGGTGTCTTTTCACAGAGATGAAGGCAAATGAGTTGAGGATACCTTGCAAAAGCGAACGATGCCCTTACGTGTTTGCAGTACAAGAACAGGATGATCCCTTTTTGACATGTCCTTATTGCAACAACGTAACTGGGTTGTTCCCATACCTCAAAGGTCTAATGGTCAGTACACCTACTCACTTAAGACTTAAGAGAGACGTAGAGTATATCGAACATTAAACTAAATTGCTCTAACGAATATGAATATTTTTCGCGCTCTCTGAAAACCATAGTCTCACGACCCTTGTTACTAATTTTCTTCGCTTCTACGGGATGTTATTTGATTATTAATTATTAAATTTTTGTGAGACAGTAGATCTGCTTTTTCTCTTACTCCATATATTTATTTTGTTTGTAGAAGTTGGACGAAATTTTGCCGGAGGCCGAGCATCTGTTGAGTGTACACCAATTCGAAAATGCTCTCAAGAAATTTGCACAGGCCATAGAGATCTTGTTCAAATACTCTCGACCTCCTCATCCAGAGATAATTAAAGTTCAACAGCGAATTCGTGTTTGTATGCTTAGCTTTGGTAATAAGGCTTATGATTATATTTTAAGTTGTAATAATTAATATAATGATAATGAAATAAGTTATAAACCAAGAAAATTTTTTAATGGCTTTACACTTTCTTCTAGGAGTGCTGGGCTGGGTGATATGATTTTGATTTCTTTCAGTTCCAGTAAAAATTCTCTAATAAACTTTATCTCCATCTTTGTCCTTCAGAAGTCTCGTTTATAAGCTAAATTACGGACACAATAAAGTCCGCCGCAATGTTTGTTCCTTCAATATCCGGATATTGTGGAGTGTTCTGAACTATTGTGGTTGTTCAAAAATTCTTGAAACCTAAATTATTAACGACACTTTGAGGCTTGTCGTTGGTTTCATTAAATGGCAAAATATCTGCAAATATTTAGTGATTTTTCTGCGTCAAGGTTCTATACAAAAGTTCCATATCAACCATTACATTTAAAAATTTCACAAAAAAGCCACTTTTACATTTACTTTTCAAAAAGCGCCGCTTCTTGGGCCACCTATAAACTCATTTCGGATAAGTGAATAACACTATTGTTAGAGTAATGAAATAGGGTCTTCGCGTCTCAAATAGGTTAATCCAAACTCAGTTGGACTTGGGTTTTTTTAACGCCATAGCCGCAATACTGTTCCATCCTTCACTTCTTTATTTTATAGGTACTTAAAAAAAAACAATAACAAATGGAGAGAAAGGATTTTGCCTAAAGAATGTATAAACGTTACAGTGCACATATTATTATAAAAGAAGGAGATATAAAAAAAAGGTTTTTTACAATATGCTGCGGCGTCACCCTAATAGTAGTAGTAGTAGTAGTAGTAGTAGAAATTGGGGGGGGGGGGCTAAGCCTTGCGACTAGGCCTTAAAGGCCGCCTTCACAGTCCTCCTCCCTGTGATGATCCTTATTCCCTCCACGAGTCGACCTGTCTCTCTAATGAAGGAGAGGATCCCGTCCCATCTCAGAGTCTGAAAATCCTCTCGATAGCGCCCTCCTATAGCACACTCCCCGAAAGTGGTATGACGACTTTTCCCCTGCTCCGCATTGGGTGCAGAGTGGACAGTCCGTCATTTCTAAGAGGTACATGTCCCAAGTAGCCACGAGGCCTTGGATCTATTCGAGTTAGGGTACATTTCCTTGGTCTGTCTACATATTCCTAACTATGTCCAGTTTGTCCTTGTACTCTCCTATCCCCACTCAACTAGAGAGATTGCTTACTTCTAGACATAGTTCCGGGCCAGTAAAGCACGTCTGGGAGTCACGCTTGGCCGATTCATCGGCGCGCTCGTTTTCATCAATGCCGCTATATCCAAGAATACATTCCAGAGTTACCCTTTTCCTTTCAGCCACTGACTGTAGAGCATCCCTGCAGTCATAAACGAGATTTGAACTCGTCCTATTCCTGCAGATGGCTCGCAGGACCGCCTGACTGTTGGAGTAGATGAAGATGTTCTGTTCTGCTCCTTGTTTGACTCCTGGTCGCGTGAACACTTCGAGTATTGCAAACACTCCGACTGGAAAACCCAACTGGCTTCTCAAGAGAAAGCTCTCGCCCTCTTCATGGCCTGCTTTGCATATTTCGGCTCCTGACGATTGTGAATCAGCCATTGTTGATCCGTCTGTATACCATACCTGATTATTCTCAGAAGATTGGTGAAACAGCTCTTCTTTGAATTCTTCTCTTGTTGGGATGTTTATCCCAAATGGCTTTTTTAGTCTCAGCCGATTGCAACGGCGCTGGATGAGGCGGGCGATCTGCGTGTGAGCACTTCCCATGTCTGGTTCCTTCCACTGGTCGCAGCAATTCATCCTCCTACAGGAAGCCATCGCCTCCCTCTTCATTCAGTTTGAAAGCTCCGGCAGACCCAGGAAGGCATTGAGAGCTGCTCGTGGTGTTGTTCTGAACGCACCCATTATGGCTAGGCAGACTGTGCTCTGCAGTCTGTCCAACCTCAACGCATAGCTGTCCACCGCTGGCCACCAGGCCTCGGACCGATAGGATGTCCTCGGACTGATTACCACAATGTGGAGCCAGTGCAGGACGTATGGCTTTAGACTTCACCTCATGCCTATTACCCTTCTAGCTCTCTCTTGCCGAGTTTAACTGACAATCCCGTCTCGGTACACCATTGTTATATTATTCTGCATGCCCCTTGCATTCGATCAGAAACGCTGCCGACGAACTTTTCTGGTTCACTTGACCGGTCCGTCATGCCCTTACGCCTTCCCACTGAACCCCCCGGTTTGTAGTCCCTCCAAAAGAACGTCCATTAAGAGACACCATAGTCGAAGTAATAAGTAGCTACCTTGTGGACAGCCGCCCTCGACCTTGATTTTCCTCCGGTAGTTTCCCAGAGAGGCCGTCACCCTACGGTTTCAGAACGCTGGGTTTGTTGAATTTTCCCTCAATATCGAAAAAGAGTGCCAGCAGCACTGCTTTAATCGAGAATGCCTTCTCTATTTGACCCATTACAGAGACGAGAACCGTGTCGGTCGACTTCCCTTTACTGTAGACATGTTGATCTTTATTTATGAGTTGTCTTGCCAACACTAGCCCTGTGCGGCGCCACCCTAACCCTTTTTTAGGAAATTAAAAATAATTTACAGCAATTCCTCCTGGCTACTTTTATATACAAACATTTTAAGCCAATGTTCTACAATTGCTGGTTTCTGAGACATCCGATCCGAACCTGGTTTCTATGGCATAGTTCTGTCGGCAAGAAATTTCAACCTGAGGAATAAAAATTTTGACTTTAGCTTGACGTCTTCCTTCATCTATAAGTATTTCTCTACGTGATAGATTTTAGAAGCTAATGATGTTCTGAGAGCCGAAATCGGTCAGGCAAAAAAGATCCGTAGAGCTCATTTTGAAAAAGAAAACCTATAAGGGCGTTCTAACCCCAAGTAGCATTCTAAGCCATAATTTGGCAATTGTTTCGTAACCCTTATTAAAATCGGTGACCATTTGGTTAAAAAAGCTGCCAAAAAGCATTACGCTATTTCGAAATTATTCCGGCACCTTGGCGAAAATGGGGAACTTTTATTTCGTCACTACTCGGCTTTTCTGATCAATATTTTGGCCATATTTTGTTTTTGTTTATATTTAAAACTTTGTTATTTATTAAAAAAAAGCTTTTATGACTAAAAATGTTGCAACATTTTGATCATTCCAGGTTTGCCTTGCGTTCTTTTCATCAAACCAACTGTGGACAACCAACATCAAACCAAAATTGGAAAATTTAACAGTCTAAAAATCATGGCTGCTGAGTTGTTGCAGATATTCATCGAGGCTACAACGATCGTGAAGAGGCTAATGCAGCCGTTCCGCCATAAAAACCAATTAGTGGCGAAAAAATAGCTATTTCGGCCGTCGTTTATTTTACGCCCCCTGGCGGCACAACGAGGTAAAATGTAAAGCCATGTTGGCACAAATAGTGGACAACACCTTACAAAAACAAATTTTACCATCTTTGACTTCTTATTTTAAAAACCAAATATGAAAGTAGCTACATAAAAATAATAATATATATAATATAATATAATATTGTCTTTACCTCCAAGCGATATTCCCTTTTTCTATAGTAAGTAGAAGAATATTTATATTTCCTTTTACCCATGTTGATACAGTTCCAGGAAGAATAAAAGAAGATAAAATATACTGGTTTCTGGAATTACTGAAGTGGAACTCGATTGTTAACGTTAAAGTTTCGGCTACACTTCTGGTCAGAAAAGCCACAAATTTACTGCAATAAAATAGATATTTTATCTAGTAAATATTCGGAAGTTTTAACCAGGCAAGAAAATGTAATGTTTAGCAAAATTTTGGATAAGTTATTGCCATCACGAAAAATGCTACTTTATGATCAAATCTTGGCCATAGATGCGCTCTTATATGTCTAATTTTTTTGACCAAAATTTATCTTACATAAATGGCCAAATAAAAACCAAATCCTGGCTATTTTTACTACTTTATGCCTAACTTTTGTTCATTAATCTATTTGGTCATACAGTGCAACTTGGGAGTTTGGCCGTTTTGTTGATATAGACTTCTAGGTAAGAGGCTGCACTTACGCTGGGATTCTTAACAAAATATGGACCGTAAAATGATCTATAAAAAAAACGATCTCTCTGGTTTTTTGTTAGTTGTCTTGAAGTAATCGGGAATTAGCAACTGAATGCCCGACAGAGAAAATATTATCTGGTCTGACCTTATGAGTGTTAAAGTCTGAATTCTCAGACCAGTCAAGTAAACGTTTTTTTGTTAAGATCAGAAAGAGAGAGGATATCGTTTGGATATTTTGAAGCAAGAACAGGTTTCGAGTTCCAAATACAAGTATACCTACGCTGAGAAGCCCTCAGGTCTTTCATGCAACTGTAATGTTACCTGTTGCATGAACCTTAGTGTCGAGAAAGAGGGACAAAGATGATGGGTAGATACTGAATAGATCAAACTTGAGTGTTTTTGGTTTGAAATTGTTCGTGGAGAAAACTCAGTACCCCATGGTCCTTGGCAGCAAACACCTCAACCTCCTTTGGTCTGGAAACATCTCAATCTCCTTTGGTCTGCAAAAATCTCACCATAGCTTATATTTAACTTTGTAGTCAATACAACCCCTTTGTTCATATTGATGAAGCGTAGAATCTGCTAAGGACCTAAAAAGAATCGGTATTTTGTACTCTGGATTTCATTTCACATTTTGATTGGAGGAAAATTATAGAGGGGGCGCAATGGAGAGTTTTTTGCAAAGGGGGTACGAAGATTACGTAGGTCACTTAATACAACTCCCACGATGCCCCGTCTGGAATAATCTTGTTTATAGTTCTAAGAATTAATCGAAAAGGGGGTAATGCATGTGTGATGAACCGAGAATCAGTGACTTTAAATTTAGATATTTCCGTAAAATAATAAATATAGTAACGTAATAGGAACCTTCGTCTGGTCGGTGCTTCTTTATGGGATGGAAGGTTGGACCCTCAAAGTAAACACCATCAACAAATTAGAAGCGTTCGAGATGTGGTTGTACCGCAGAATCCTCAAAATACCCTGGACAGCAAGAATAACAAATGAAGATGTGCTAGCATCTGTAAACAAAGAGCGAGAGTTGTTCACCACCATCAAAAAGAGGAAAACTGCATACCTAGGGCACGTCATGAGGAACGAAAAATATAAATACTTGCAATTGATAATTGAGGGTAAGATAGAGGGTCGGAGAGGAGTAGGAAGGAAAAAGATGTCTTGGCTACGGAATATTAGACATTGGACGGGAATGCACAACATACAGACACTGATTCACACCGCTGGGAACAGGGATGAAATGAAGAATGTAGTCGCAAACATCCGTTAACGGATAGCATGAGAAGAAGAAGAAGAATAGGAACGCAAGATCAAACATTCATAAAGAGTCTCTCGTCTCAATTTTCAAGAAAGAGTCGTAATAAGCGAAGACGTATTAAATCCAGGAGTCAACGCACATGGCAGTGACACGACCTTGCTCTAAGAGAAAACAAATATCATATCTTTCTCTCTTACACGGTTTCCACCTGCTAATAATTAATAATCGAAGATTATTTGGTAGTTTTTAGGTAAAAAGCAGTATAAGAGCAAAGGCGATGTATCAAGGTCTATCTAAAAATAGAAGATAGCAGATCAGGCACGTGTGCGCGTAACTCTAGTTACAAGGTGTTAGAACAGTAGGTACATACTTCCGAGAATTGAAAGAAGGAGTAACAAAGAGACCAATAAAAATGAAATTTGCTTGTATGATGCATGACCTAGAAATTGGGTCACAGGTGTATGATGAGTAACCTCTGGTAGGGAGATTTCGTCACTTGTAGACAAAGGAAATGCGCGAGTATAAAAGAAGAGCTTTGAGGTACGGAGAGAGATTCTTCATTTCATTCTTGATTCGTATTCATATTCAGATGTTGATTCTGATTCTTATTATTCGCGAAGCATAGTGTTAATTTAGCAGTCAACATGTAGTACTTTTGTATAGATATATTTTATATAGATACTTAAATACAAAAGCCTCGGAGGAAAAACGCATTCAAGGCGCTTTTGCCTTGTAGTAGGATAAAGTTTGGTCTTTGGCAAGTAGCATTTAGGAGGTACGACCTAAAGGAATACTGTTAGGTATTGATGCATTCGACTGATGCCTTGTCTTATTCTTGGCGATATCTTTTGCTCCCTTTCTAAAATTCACTCAAGGATGGACTCAGGTTAAACACTGGTACTGCGAACCCCCATAAGGTAAGTGACGTCGTGGCCGCAGATAGTGAGGCTAAATAAATGAGATAGGGCGGCACGAACGTTACACATGGATTTGACATTTGGAACCAAGATGCTGGAAAGGCGTCCAGTGGTTCACAGCCAGGGTCCGGCTGCCAAGAAAAAATATTTTGCAATTAGCGCTTGCACAGTTTAAGGAATGAAACAATTAGAACATTGTGATGCCAGTGTGATAAAATATCATTGGTGAGGGCGAACATTTTAGCCCTCCTTGATGCAGTCTCTAATTATCGTTTCATCTCCGACTTTAAGAAAAGTGATTAGGTTTAGACCTGAATGATTAAGGGATCATGTGTAATTGTTTTCCAGTATGGAGGTGCGACCACCAAAAGTACTCTAACCTTTACCGCCGCCTGCTGCATGGTTGTTCTGGTTGCAAATAGGGTCTGCCCTACTGCATTGATGTTCCCCCTGGTCGAGACGGGCCCCGAGAGTTTAAAGATCTTGAGAAAACATGAGTGATTGGTGCGGACTGAACTTTAGGAGGTGGTCTCTGGCCATCCGAGTGTAGTTCAATTTTGGTTTGAAAGCGAGTCCAGTATACTTCATCCACTTATTTTTGACATCTCGTTACTTTTGAAATCTTCATTTGTTGCAACAAACTATATAAACTTATAACTTATATATTATGTATAACTTATAAAAAGGAAACAAATATGCACATATATACAGAGCGTGATCTATAATACACAAGTAATGCAATCAATGGAGAATTAAAGAAAAATAAAAAGTATTCGAACAATTTTACAAAAGTATAAAAAAGAAATTCTAAAAAAGTACTTAAAAACTAATTTAAGCTAATGTAAATTATTCTAATGATAAAACAAACTTAATAATTCAGAGGTTGAACTTACACCATTTACATCTTGGTGAGTATCACCCTGAGGTCGATTCATTGACAGTTGGGATCACTCCATTGAGATACGCTGCAGAATCGCCAAAGCGAAATCAGCCTTTTTCCGATACAAGAAAATATTATGCGGCCATGACATAAAAAATATGAGACTTCGGACAAAAATACTAAAATGTTACGTGTTCTCCGTTCTTCTTTACGGAGTTGAATCATGGACGTTGACAAGATCGAAGCATTCGAACTGTGGTGCTATCGAAGAATGCTACGACTAAGCTGGATGGACAGAGTACGAAACGAGGTTGTCTTTAATAGAATGACGAAAGAAAAAAAGCTGTCAAAAACTATTGAGGCTCGGAAGTTAGAGTATTTTGCACATGTAATGAGGCATCAGGAAAAATATAGCATTCTGAACCTTATTATACAAGGAAAAATAATTGGCAGGAGGCGTCGAGGAAATGATTTGGCCGGTCTTCGGAATCAATCTTTCGATCTGCATTAAACGGATATAGCACAAAAAGAGGAAGAAGAGTATCACCCTGCACCCTCCTTCTTGATGGTAAAACTCCACTTCATGAAACTCATGAGGTTGGGGTGGACTTCGCCCATAGCCAGCATCCTCCATCCCCTCCGAGTCGGCGAGGTTTAGGGGCCCTTGTCAAAGCCACTGCTGTCAGAAGTGCCTCTGCACCCATCTCTGGACCTCTGCATCTCTTGGAGCCTCCGACAAATGCCGAATTTCTCCCATAACCCGCTGCGGTGGAAACATTCTCCGCCACTCGGCATCCTCATCTGGCAGCACTGCAGACAATGAAAACACAATGGAGGCGAAGCTGATGCCTGGCGATGCAATCCTATTTTCCACTTCCACTATTTCTTGTCCCTCAGATCCTTCAGGCTCCATTTCTTCAGTTTGATTTTCGGGAAACCACTGCTACCCCTCGTGTTCTTCATCAGGCCAGTTAAATGCTCCCATCTCAAAAGAAGACCCTGAATAAGATGACATGATTTTTTGAACTTGTACTTTTGAAGTATATATTTGTAAGTTAGAGTGATTTTAGAGAGGGAAATAAATGAGAAATGCCGAGTTTTCTACTTTATATAGATACAGCTTAAAAGATCTAAATCTATAGAAAACTTTTCACAAAAGCTTTCCAGTACATGTAGCCAATAAGAATCACGAAACGCTAACACCTGTGTATCTGAATACCTCTGCAGAATTCTATAGGTTGTGGGTTTACAACGGTGGGTTGCGATATCTTTTCTCTATACGTTTCGATCTTGCTGTAAGCAAAGTCTTTTCTAATTATGCTTTTTAAATAAAATCAAAAAATGGATTTAACTTATTATACTACCTACCAAAAAAAATATTGTGAAGCGATCCAAAATTCTTACGCCCGACTCTCGGTCCACAGAGAATCGGGCCGAAGCGGCAACGCCGAGCGCCAACCGCAACCCCGGGAACCCATCTAGACTAAACGAGAACCGGGAACAGTCGCCTCCGTTCTCGAAAGTACGAGAGTGTGTTCAGGCCGGGTATATAAGGCAGCGAGCCGAGCGAGATGGGAGAGAATAAATAGTGAAGTGAACAGTGCGAATTGTTAGTAGAGAGTAATTGTGTTTTAATAGTGTTCTAATAGTTAAAAGTAAATAAAAGTGTGTAGTTAATTGACGATAAATTATTAGAACCCGTATCCAGTAACATTATATTTGCTGGTAATAAAGGACCGTGTATACGCGATTTTTTTTAAACCACTACCTACACTTTCATCCAAATTATCGAGTTGTAGTTTGTGGGATGATTGAGCAATTTCCATTTTCTCTTGCAAAATACAAATTTATAAATAAATGTGTTTTGATATATCGCACTTAGTTCAATGTCAACTTCTGCAAGGGTAGGTTGTTGACGCGTTCTTAAGACTGGTCACTTTAAGACTGGATCAAGTGTAGTTAATACTCTAATTAATAAGTTACCCTTTGAGCCGCATTATTCTGGATATAACTTCCTAGGTCCTAGTACTAAATTAGATAGGAGACTAAATAGCTAAAAAGCTGCCAGAGAGCATTCTATAAATATAATAAAGATACGACGACAAGACATCTAGCAGACAAAGATTTAGAAAATAAAGCCTGGGGTAGAGTTTTGGCAAATGACTCAAACTTGGGCGAAAAAACGGCAGCGTGGTTAACGAACGACTTCTGCAATGAAGGGTAAAAGAAAGGTCGGTACGGGTACGAAACAGAAGGTACAAAGGGCGGAGTTCTGGATGATAGTTAGTCGTTTATTAAGCCAGTTTACTTTTCCTACATTACAAACGCTAAATAATAATTGGATTTGAGCAAAATTTGAGAAATAAGCTCGCTTCGCACCAAGCTCCGATCCAGTAACTTTTCTGGTAACTTTTCAATTATGAAAGTTAAAAGAAAGTTATTTTCTGCGAAATATGTTAGTGAACGAAATTTTTAGCTTTTTCGCAGGAAACTCTAGTTTAAAATATGCAAAAAAGCAATATTTACTAATTGGAAATTGAAAACTTATCTGCTTTCAATATTTCCAAAAATATTGCAGCGTTAAAGAGGAGACAAGTTTTCAAATTTCCAAATTGTAATTATACATGTGCATTTTCGCATATCTTAATTAAACTCTGG
The DNA here is from genome assembly GCA_951812265.1 of Taphrorychus bicolor. NCBI lineage: Eukaryota > Metazoa > Arthropoda > Insecta > Coleoptera > Curculionidae > Taphrorychus > Taphrorychus bicolor. The sequence goes on from OX638300.1 coordinate 5,857,704, forward strand.
TTCTATATTCTTTGCAAAAAGCTTAATATTTTTTTTGGCTTTTTAGCATTGATTTTTTATTACTTTATTAATTAATTTTAATATTTTTTTTTTGCTTTATAAAATGAGCTTTGAAACAAACAGTGTAATTCAATGCCGGTAGGGGTATTAGCCCTCGGAGTAGTTGTTTATGTTTGTTTCCCTCTTTAACGCTGCAATATTTTTGGAAATATTGAAAGCAGATAAGTTTTCAATTTCCAATTAGTAAATATTGCTTTTTTGCATATTTTAAACTAGAGTTTCCTGCGAAAAAGCTAAAAATTTCGTTCACTAACATATTTCGCAGAAAATAACTTTCTTTTAACTTTCATAACCTATGGTATATAGCGCCAATCAGGTTTTTTGTACCTTTTTGTTATATATTCACTATTACCTTGCTTTTTAATACCTGCGATAACTTTGCTTGTCACTTTTGATTTGTGTGTCAAAGTTAATAAATGTGTTCGCGTCTTTTTCGGTCATCTCCTAGAGGATGCTGACGACGGAGGTTGAGGTTTGTCGCCTCTAGAAAGTAATTACGCAATTACTCCGTCCAAAAGAGAGTAGTAAGTACTTTTGCTTAACATATACATTTAGTAACTTTGACCCACATTTCAAAAATAAACTTTAATTTCTCTTTCATGTTATATTTTTGTTTGTTTTATTCAAGAGCACTTTGTTGTATTTTATCTTTGCTTTTATGTATGTTTTCTATAATATTTACGCTTTGAAACAAATAGTATAATTCAATGTCGGTAGGGGTATTAGCCCTCGAAGTAGTTGTTTCTATTTGTTTCCTTCTTTATGTATAACTACAAGGTTTTGGAAATGCCGAAAGCAGACAAGTTTTCAAATTTCCAAATTGTAATTATACATGTGCATTTTCGCATATCTTAATTAAACTCTGGTTCTATATTCTTTGCAAAAAGCTTAATATTTTTTTTGGCTTTTTAGCATTGATTTTTTATTACTTTATTAATTAATTTTAATATTTTTTTTTTGCTTTATAAAATGAGCTTTGAAACAAACAGTGTAATTCAATGCCGGTAGGGGTATTAGCCCTCGGAGTAGTTGTTTCTGTTTGTTTCCCTCTTTAACGCTGCAATATTTTTGGAAATATTGAAAGCAGATAAGTTTTCAATTTCCAATTAGTAAATATTGCTTTTTTGCATATTTTAAACTAGAGTTTCCTGCGAAAAAGCTAAAAATTTCGTTCACTAACTTTTCAATTGTTTTTAAAAGGTGCGTTTACAATGTCATGGGTGGCTAGATGAATATCTTCCTGAAAACGACTATATACAAAATTCTAAATATGTAGAAAAGCCTAGAACATTCTTAGAGGAAAAAAAATAACTGCCTTCTAAATAAATAGAGCAATAAATCACTCGTGACAATCGCCACGTGCCGCGAAGGTCCAACCTGCAATGTCGCTTCGCCTCGCTGATAATCCACGCCTACAGCCAACGCTTACCGTAACAATATCTTTATTTGTTATTACTTAAACATTAAAAAAATGAACAGAAAACTTGTAATCTCGGTAGACAAATTATTTCAAATAATTTTATTTTTTTCGAGCGGACTAAAAGTACATCATTTGTTTTCTCCATACGCACACCTAAAGTGGGCTTTCTAATCCTGAGACCAAGAAAGTAGCAAAAAAGCAGTAAAAGTAATGTCAAAAGTCACCGCTGCTGTCATGGTGGCGCATATAAAAACGATTTTCATTCTTTAACACTAAATGATACCAGATAGACCGATCTGAGTGTATTGCCATCTTTACATTCTTATTGAAAAAACAAAGGATGGGAATACTCTCAGAGCGCTCGAGAGCACCACCCGAAACTGTTCTTAAGTTGAGTTCAGTAATTACATCCCTAGCACTCGGGATATCAGTCTATCTTACTCTAGCTTGTTAAGATTTTATTAATTTAGTATTGATAATAATGCTACAAATTTTTAGTTTACCATAATTTACCTAAACCATCTAAACCATTGGTTATGATTTAATACCATTAAAACCATTGAACATTAAAAACCTCCGTTCTAACACATTCTATTTATTCTACAAATAATATACACCACTATAATTGGGTAAGTACCTAGACCCGCTTAAAGAAGATGAGAGAAAATTGCAAAACTGAATCACTCTGAAATAGATTTCTTATTCCCTGCATGCTTAAAAAAAAGTATATGTTACTCGGAGTAAAAGGTCTTTATGTGCTTCGCCCAGTTGCAGGCCTCAGCTTCGCTTCGGCCGTCAATCTCTGGGCTCACCACGAAAAGACTCACTTTTACTCCTAGTGACATAATCTACTATTTTCTTGACGAATCCATCATAACAAAAAGTCACGATTTTTTGACACAACTTTTTGTTAACTAAGGGCATAGACAGAATTAAAAACTTAAGCAATAAGTTTTATGTGTTTTTCCTCACTTAGTTGATCAAGAGCAATATTTTGGCCGATCAGATTAAGAAAATACCTAAACAAAAAACTTTACTACTTTTTAATTGTGTGTCTGTGCCCTTTATGTTACTTAAGAATAATGCTTTATGGACTATTTGCACCAAATTAGTGCATCAGTTAAGGCTTCCTTTATTACCATGGTTACTCATGCTTTTAACTATAATGATTTAGTGGTCCTTAACTTTAGGTTAACCTAAATTTGCTTGGTATAGTATAAATATTGTATAAACATAGTTTAGAGCCATTTGCACACCTTTTCTTCAAAAATTTAGTAAGTGACAGATCGAGGGACATCAATGCATTTTATATGGAAAATTTTAAGTTCCACCTAAATGGAACATTTTACTATGAAGTTTAAGCAATTTGATAATAATAGTAGATTATGTCACTAGGAGTAAAAGTGGGTCTTTTCGTGCTGAGCCCAGAGATTGACGGCCGAAGCGAAGCTGAGGCCTGCAACTGGGCGAAGCACAAAAAGACCTTTTACTCCGAGTAACATATACTATTTTTTTTTCAAGCATGCAATAAATAAGAAATTTATTTAAAAGTGGTTCAGTTTTGCAATTTTCTCTCATCCTCTTTAAGCGGGTCTAGGTACTTACCAAATTGTGTATATTATTTGTAAAATACATAGAATATGTTAGAATGGTGGTTTTCAATGGTTTTAATGTATTAAATAATAACCAATGATTATGGTAAACTAAGAATTTGTAGCATTATTTTCAATACTAAATTAATAAATGTCACATTGACAGATAAATATGATGACGCGCATGACATTTAACAGACGAATTCAGAATTCGAGAACCTATGCGATTTCGACTAATAACGGTTTCGGATGGTGCTCTTGAGTGCTCTGAGAGTATTTCTGTCCTCTGTTTTTTTCAACAAGAATGTAAAGATGGCAATACACTCAGATCGGTTTATCTGGTGTCATCTATTATTAAAATAATTTTGGTGAATGAAAATCGTTTATATATGCGCCACCATGACACTAGCGGTGACTTTTGACTTTACTTTTACTGCCTAGGACTTTTTTGCTACTTTTTTGGTCTCAGGATTTGAAAGCCCACTTTAGGTGTGCGTATGGAGAAAACAAATGACGTACTTTTAGTCCGCTTGAAAAAAAAAATCATTTCGCAAAATTTGAATCTGACGCACTCAGTAGATTTTTCGATATGTCCGCATCATCTTGGAGGAAAGCGTTCTAAAGCACTCCCCAATATTCTCCAATAAATGGCTGAACTTTCATTACAGAAAATTGATAAACACTTCTTGACTTTGCCCGTTACAGTAGACAATTTCGAACTAAAAGTCAAACAACATCCACTCATTTTATTCCTGATAATTCAGTCAGATACAGAGAATAATTTTACAAGGTATTATTTTTAGATGTTTATATGTTTATTTGCTGATAATACAATTTAAATAGATCTTTTTTCCCTTTTAAGTTATATAAAAACGTAAATTGTGTATAATAAGGCCTCAATGTTCGTGTATTTTAATGTTTTAATAAAGGGTTGTCGTACATAACAGTTTATTCTTTTAATAAAGCAGGTAAGTAAGTGGTTTTTGAGATTATGACCCATTTGAAATTGATTTTCACCTAGCTGGCTGGAAAATAGTAGATTATGTCACTAGGAGTAAAAGTGGGTCTTTTCGTGCTGAGCCCAGAGATTGACGACCGAAGCGAAGCTGAGGCCTGCAACTGGGCGAAGCACAAAAAGATCTTTTACTCCGAGTAACATATACTATTTTTTTTTCAAGCATGCAGGAAATAAAAAGTCTGTTTCCGAGTGATTCAGTTTTGCAAATTTCTCTCATCCTCTTTAAGCGGGTCCAGGTACTTACCCAATTAGTGGTGTATAGTATTTGTAAAATAAATAGTGTTAGAACGGTGGTTTTCAATGTTCAATGGATTTAATGGTATTAAATCATAACCAATGGTTTAGACGGTTTAGGTAAATTATGGTAAACTGAAACTTTGTAGCATTATTATCAATACTAAATTAATAAAATCTGTCACATTGACAGTTGAAAATCGTTTATCTATGCGCCACCATGACAGTAATGGTGACTTTTGACTTTACTTTTACTGCCTAGGACTTTTTTGCTACTTTTTTGCTCTCAGGATTAGAAAGCCCACTTTAGGTGACAGATAAAATTTGAGGTGACGGCCAAAATTAGCTTACGGTTATAAATATGTGGATATCAATATTGTGGTCACCAACAGAATGCAATTTTAGGTTAAAAGTACAATTCTTGCTGTAATTCGGAGACAATTATTGCCCTGCAGCTTTAATAGATGAGGGAAATAGTCCTTGTAACGTATTTGCCATAAAGAATAATTATTGTGTATAGTTATAGAATTAATAAATTAAACATTTATTCTAATTCAAATTATAAAAAACGGACGTCTAACATGAATGTCGATTACGATTCTAGACGAAAATCTTTCTGTTAATGTACATTCTGTATCATTTTATTCTGGAGTTTATTTATTTATTCTATACTTTGAACATTTTGAGTTATTTTTTTCTGCGGAATATATCTTCTGCGATAATACATTCTGTATTTTAATTTTTCTTTGGTGAAACATTTCTATGAATTGACGATTCTGTAAAAAGACAATTCTTAAATTAGAACTTTTGGAATGAAATTATTCTGTCACAAATACATTCTATTAAATGAACATTCTGCAAAACAACAATTCCTGATAATATTTTTCTTAATTTAGACCATTCTAAATTTTGCCATTCTGCATTTGTGTGGCCTCCCCTTTTTTATAATGACCCTAAATATCGACAATTTGCCTACTAGTCCACTACCTTGTATTTCATTGCCATTTGCCATTCAGAAACTGACAATTGACAGAAATGACAAATGACAATTTTGACGAATTTTCTATCCCAATTTTTTTATAATGACGTTTTGAGTTTTGTTTTCGTTTTCCTTTACGTTATATAGGTGTTTATTTTTTATTTTAATTTCGAATCTTTTAAATAACGTGATATTCCTCATGTAAGACAATGTCTTCCAAACATTTCTGCTTAAAATGGACGAAGTTTCAAACGAGTATATTAAACGCATTTGAAAGTCTTCAGAGCACTGAAGATCTTGCAGATGTTACCCTGACGTGCGAAGGGATAAGTTTAAAAGCTCACAAATTCATATTGTCAGCATGTAGCCCCTATTTTCGCACCATTTTTAAGGTAAGAACATATACTTATATCTCTCTGTCATATATTACAGCTGTCTTTTTATATAGGAAAATCCCTGTTCCCATCCAATTGTTATTTTAAAAGATGTAGCATATGTAGATCTAATTGCAATAGTAAACTTTATGTACCATGGTGAAGTTATGGTATCTGAGGAGCAGCTGCCTTCCTTTCTACAAACAGCCACAATTTTACAAGTGTCTGGCCTGATTAACAATGACAATCCATGCACTATGAACAGGCAATCAGTGTTACCCAAGAAGCTGAAACCCAGTCATAGTGAGCCCCACGAATGTCCAAGCAAAAAGATCAAAGCAAGTCCCAAGAGTCAAAAGACTCACTTAGAAGATAATAGCAAAAAGCCCATTGCAACAGCATCTGAGACTGCAGAAACTGAAAGTGTAAAGAGTGAAAAACCAGAGGAATTTGAAGAGGGCACTAATCAGATTGTAAATAAAGGGAGTGATATTTCAGAAAATGTAGAAAATCAATCTCAAAGTTCAATACTAGGAGCTGCACTTGAAGTTAAAACAGGAAGCATATTGGAGAGGTCATTGACATCCCAACCTACTTCTGGGAAACTACCATCTATACCAGTGTCATGTGAAAAATTGAACATGTTACCAGAGATTTCAATACCCAAGACCATTTTTATACCACGGAAGCCTCCAGAGACTGAAATGGAGAGGTTAATATTGAGGTCATCTTCAGAATCTTCTTCAAGCCCTTCATCGGCCTTTGAGAGACCTGCTGAATTTCTGCATCAAAGTATAAAAGTGGAGAATATTGATCAACCAAATGCAGAGGTAAGTTTGTTATTACTTAGTACTCAAGTTAGTACTTTTAAGAGATTTTCTAAATAGTTGATAGTTAATATGAGATATTGATCAACCCAATTTGAATAGGTAATGGCCTTTTAATTGTAGAAGCTTTTCTCATAATGATTTCTAATAATAATATAGTGATAATAATACTAATTAAAATAATAATAAAAATGAGAGAGGATTACTTACCTAATTATAATATAATCTTAATGAAAAATAATTTCTGATAGACTTGGCTGAGTCTGTCTTTTAGGACAAAACTGCCAGCTCAAGATCAAGCTGTGAACTTCTAACCAGGAATGAAGCGTAAAAATAATAAATCGCATGTGATAGTCAAGTTTTTGCAAGAACTTTGGGGAAATCCCTACAGAACTGAGTTATCTGGGTCACTAGGAGCAAATGGTTACATATGCTGCTTTACTAGCTTTGTGTCTTAGATTTCTGGTTGGACTGGCTTCTGGTCATCCAACTGGGGCCTGTCTTCCAGATATAACATCAAGTTGAGAGTTATCAACTTTATACAAGATAAGAAAGCATGCAAAATAGTATATCCTGGTTTTTGGTAAACTTGGTTTCGTTCCATTTATTGGGAAAGTAACCAGCAAGGAAATCATGCTGTAAATTATTGACTCAAGTCATAATAGAAATGAAATAGCGGGTGTAGGACAGAAATAACTACTTCACATTTGTGAAAGAGCCAACATTTTGACCTTTATTGAGGGCTTCCTCAGGGCTAAAATATAAATACATACATATAGTAAATACGCAGTTACAAGGGCCTATAAACACAGATAAATTTAGTTATAAAAAAATCAGACAGAAGAACATGACTAAAATTGAGTTATAAAAATCAGACAAGAGAACATGACTAAAACTAACCCTATATAAACACAATTATAAATCGTGCATCTCAATTAGCTGCGGTACCCAGCTTACCTTTTTCAATATGCGAAGTTTGTCAACTAGGAACAACATTCCACTGAATATAAAAGATCTCCAGTTTCATGAAAAAGCGAGCAAACGAGCTCCATATAGGACAACACACACATTAGCGATGGCTGAGCTACCTAATGTAGTGTTAGTTTTAGTCATGTACTTTTGTCTGATTTTTATAACTTAATTTTAGTCACGTTCTTATGTCTTATGATTTTTTTATAACAAAATTTATTTGTGTTTATAGGCACTTGTAACTGTGTATTTGCTATATGTATGTATTTATATTTTAGCCCTGAGGAAGACCTCAATAAAGGTCGAAACGTTGGCTCTTTCACAAATGTGAAGTAGTTATTTCTGTCCTACACCTTCATTTCTATCGACCTGATTAAACGACGCAAAATCTATACCAAGTGATAATAATATCTTTATTGCCAACTAGCTAACAGTTTCTACTTAAGCTTATAGGTATTAAAAAAATTTTAGACATTTTGTCATTTTTTACAGCAAAATTTGACAATTGTATAGGTATATCAATGAAATTGCATGAATTAGAATGTTTATTACCACTAGGCTTAGGGAGGATTCTATTGCATCCATCTGTCTAATAAAAATTCATTGCAAAAATTAATTTGACATGTTTTTAACCAACCAAAGGTTTGCATTTAGTCAGATTTCTTCAGACACATCTTTTGGCGTTTTTCTGACAGATGGGCATAAGAATCCGTCTTTAATCCACTTCCTATTGACTTCTTTTGACAGGTCCCAAATTTTGATGGGTTAATGGACCATGGAAAACCAATTTAGGTGCGAAGTTATGTGAACGCGGAAAAAAAAACGAATTTTAACGATTTTGCTTTAAACAAAGATCAACTTTATAGTTAATGTTAAATAAAAACTAATAGCACCTCTTACAGGTACTCTTTAACGTCCTTTCTCACGACATGCAACAAATTGAAATCCAATGTTTCGTTTTTGAGTAATTATAAAACCGTCATCAACTTCAGTTTTTCAAAACGCTCATAACTTTTTAATATTTAATATTAAAAGCGTTTGTTCTGCGTACATTCAAAGTTTTTTTCCATCAGCATCAGCAAAATAATGTTTATTCATAAGTTGGCTTTTGCTAAGGTTTTTACTTAAAAAGAGGTAAAAAAAAGATAAAAAATATAGTTTATCATGTTAAAATAATTTTAGAAAAATACAGAGAGACATAGTAAAAGGCAGAGAGACACTTATGGAGAAGACAACTTTGCGTTAGTAAACATGCAAGTAACAACATGCATAGATCTTTTTTGCATTAGTGCGAATGGCTAATAAATTATATAAAGGTGGGCCCGTAATCATCCACTTTTATATAATTGTTAGAACAAGTTATATCTAATTAATTTAGGTTAGTCCACGTTATGTGCCTTTAGTTTTTTTGATAAAACCAAAAATTACAGTAAAATATGTTGCTAGAAAAAGTTTTCAATGTGTGGCATAGAGAAAGACTTATCGAGAAGAAAGCTTTTAAAAGAGAGATGCATAGATTTTTTTTGCATCAGTGTGAAAGGCGGGCCCGTAAGGGCCGTTCTTTATATAATTGTTTGAACAAGTTACATCTAGTTAAGTTATGTTAGTTCAGATTAGTTGCTTTCAGCTCTTTTGATTAAGCCAAAAATTACAGTAAAATATCTCGCAAGAAAAAGTTTTCAAAACCGTCTTTAAGTAATAATGGGTACGTTCTGCCGATAGCAGCAGCTTAGACGTTTAGTAAGCGGACGCGTTTAGCCGACACGCTTTCCAGCCGCTTGATGTCAGCGGATGGATGATTTACTAAGCGCAATAATTTAGCGCTGGCCATCTCAGCAGCGTTTGCTTTTGTTTGCTTCGAGAATTTGAGGTTATGGTTGGTTTTCCGTTTTTGCTTATTCCAATGCATTTGGAGAGAGTATTTTGAAATAAACTTTCCTTAAACAATAAAATCATTTAATAGTATAATTTCATTTGTTACACTTGGGAAGTTGGGTCCGCAGTCCCACATCAAAATGGACGGTGAGAACCGGCAAAACCTGTTACTTTGGACGAACGAAGGTAAATAGTGTACATACTAAACTTAGTAATTGCTTTTGAAGTCGATATATAGCTTGATTTTTGAGAAAGCATCATCTGTCAGTGTCAGTATGTCAGTTGGTAAAGCAGTGCGTTCACCCGACGATTATCCGCTGACTCGTTTTAATACTCAGCGGTTTTGTGCTGACACTTAGCTGCTGCCGTGGGCGCAACTTACCCATTGTGTGGGATAGAGAAAGATTTATGGAGAAGACAGCTTTTACAAGACAGATGCATAGATCTTTCTTTGCATTAGTGCAAAAGGCTCCTTAACGTCTTTATATAATTGTTAGAACAAGGTATACCTGGTTAATTTAGGTTAGTTGCTTTCAGCTCTTTTGATTAAGCCAAAAATTGCAGTGAAATATCTCGCAAGAAAAAATTTTTCAAAACCGTTTCTAAGTGATGTGTAGGATAGAGAAAGCCTTATGGAGAAGACAGCGTTTAAAAGAGAGATGCATAGATCTTTCTTTGCATTAGTGCGAAAGGCGGGCCCGTAAGGGCCCGGCTTTATACAATTGATACAGCAAGTTATATCTAGGTAGTTAGTTCAGGTTAGTTGCTTTCTGCTCTTTTGATTAAGCCAAAAATTACAGTGAAATATCTCGCAAGAATAGCTATTTATGTAACCAGTTACGAAAAGTCCGACTTTGTGTAACGAATGAATGTTTGCGGGACGAGCGCAGCGAGTTCCCGCAATTTGAATGAGATACACAAAAAAGGTTTTTCGTCTCGTGTTTCATACAAGATTTTTTCTAATTTTGACTACAAATACCTATTTAGAGAGAGAATTATTATTATTAAACTTCAATATTTACTTTTAAACCACTTTGTATCTACTTAATACCGTAAAACTATAGCAACGGTGTGCCACAGCCGAAACCTGCAACTGGTGGTGACACCAACTTTTCATCACTAGTTACGAAAGATTTTACTTTTCGTAACTAGTTACGAAAAGTAGGACGTTACGTCACTGTCATCAGTATTGAAAAGTGCCACTTTATATGTAAAAATTAGAAAAAAAAGTTTTCAAAACCGTTTTTAAGTGATAATGTGTAGGATAGAGAAAGACTTATGGAGAAGACAGCGTTTAAAAGAGAGATGCATAGATCTTTCTTTGCATTAGTGCGAAAAGCGAGCCCGTAAGGGCGTCTTTATATAATTAATAGAACAAGTTATATCTAGTTAGTTCAGGTTAGTTGCTTTCAGCTCTTTTGATTAAGCCAAAATTTACAGTGAAATATCTCGCAAGAAACAAGTTTTCAAAACCGTTTCTAAGTGATAATGTGTAGGATAGAGAAAGACTTATGGAGAAGACAGCGTTTAAAAGAGAGATGCATAGATCTTTCTTTGCATAGTGCGAAAGGCGGGCCCGTAAGGGCCCGGCTTTATACAATTGATAGAGCAAGTTATATCTAGGTAGTTAGTTCAGGTTAGTTGCTTTCTGCTCTTTTAATTAAAATATCTCGAAACAAAAAAAAAATTCAAAACCGTTTTTAAGTAATAATGAGTAGGATAGAGAAAGACTTATGGAGAAGACAGCGTTTAAAAGAGAGATGCATAGATCTTTCTTTGCATTAGTGCGAAAGGCGAGCCCGTAAGGGCGTCTTTATATAATTAATAGAACAAGTTATATCTAGTTAGTTCAGGTTAGTAGCTTTCAGCTCTTTTGATTAGGCCAAAAATTATAGTGTAATATCTGGCAAGAAAAAGTTTTTGAAACTATTTTAATAATAATCATGTGTAGAATAGAGAAAGACTTATGGAGTTGTGTTAGTGCGAAAGGCGAGCCCGTAGGGGCCGGTCTTTATCTCATTGTTAGAATAAGTTATACCTAGTTAATTTCGGTTAGTTGCTTTCAGATCTTTTGATTAAGCCAAAAATTACAGTGAAATATCTCCAAACAAAAAAAGTTTTCAAAACCGTCATCATATGTCGACGTAAAATTAAAATTTTTAGCCGCCCGCGTTTTTTGCACCCCTTTGCCTATAAGTAGGATTGCCCCTTTTGACCAGCAAGTTTAAATGTTTTATTTGGCCTATATTACGTTGGTAATTTCCAAATAAAGAGGAGTTTGCTTGCTTGGGTCCTACACCCATTACCTACCTAACCGAACTTAAACTTAAGAACGCTACCTAAATTCATCATGTTTTCTTTGGCTTGGGAGTGTTGGGACTAATAAATTTATTTTTGTTCTAGGAAATCTCCTACGAAGAAGCTGCTCTCAACTTCTCGAAGTCAATTATAGAAGTGCCTCACCACAGCAGTCAGTGCGGCAATTGCCCACACTGCGGTAAAATTTACTCCAATCAATCGGCGCTGAAATACCATGTAAGATTAGTGCACTCGGATCTAACGAACATGTATTGCTGTCATTTGTGCCCTGAAAGTTTCGACTACAGAGAGGGGTACAAGAAACACATGGCTGATGCGCACTCTGTTAGGAATTGACGGTAGTTTGTTTCATTTTGACGTTGTTAATTTTAATAATTCTATTTTATTTTATATGTTAAACAATACAGAGGTTTTTGATATATTATTATCTCGTTTGCAATTGGTTTTTATTTCTCGTTCCTCAGGTGGCTTCATGTGAAGTTTTTTAAAAATAAAAAGCACTAATTTATAAACATAAAACAATTTATTATTAATACTAAGTAACGCTTTACATAATTATTGTTACATATTGAACAAAATATATTCTACTGAGCTATTTTACAAGTGAAGTTCACAACAATTCGTTTATCGTTGTTATTCGTAGTCCATCGTAGGTATTGTGCACTTTTATTTTACAATAATTCAAAAATTAATTTAATACAACAGTGTGAATGTCAAGTTCGGGAACTGCTTAGTTGAAAAACACAACTTTGACAACGAATGTGCTTACATGTAAACTGTGAAACCTTGATTTTGTAGAAGAGAATCCCATATTTTCAAGCTGCGTTTCAAGTGTTGGCGAATATAAAAATTAGTTATAAATAAATAAAAAGAATTAGTAACGATATTCCTATTTTTAAAAGTACCACATATAACGTGCAACGTACTAAGAAAATTACATCACAGCCACAAAGGAGTTACAAAAATAAAGTCGAGCTAAAATAACAGTTCTAGACAAAAAAAATGTTTTTGAAGAAAGTAAATAAAGGGTTGCTCCTGCTCTGTACAACATCTCACCGATATGAAAGTATGTAGTAATATGAAATATGTATACCCATTGGTTACGCTTGTGTGCACACGTGTTACATAGTAAAAAAATCAGACCAAATCGTTTTTTTAAGTACAATTTTTAGTTTTACCTAAAATTGTAAACCAAAATATATCCTATTCTGATTTTCTACTACTTCCGATATAACGACGCCTAAAAATATTACACTTTTAGCTGCCGCACGGGCCTCAACTTGGAAATGATGTGAGTACGTGTCAAACAGAGTGACGCAGGAATGAAATTAATTTCATCATATCTCAAACCGTTTCCCAGTGGCTGTCGAAGTAGCTAAACCTCTAATATTTTAAAAGTCATTATTTCGAAAAGTTCCAAGAGTTCAGTAACATACATGCCTACAGAGTGTCCCAAACAAGGAAAAACAGTCACAGTTAACGCAACACCTGTATTAACCAAAATGTTTCCCCAGATATTTAAATAAAGGCCTACAACTTTTAAGTTCAAGGTTATTTGATTGATTGATGACTATTAAATCAATAGCGGAAGGAATAAAGATAGGGCAAATGTAACTAATCATCTTATATTAATTATATAAAATGCAGGGTGGCCTACTCTCACCGCAGAATTCAATAGTAAAGTTGCCTAAAGTATTTTAAGTACTTATTGACATGGAACAAAGGTCGCCTCATGTACAAGGGTTTGTACTACATTGTACAATCGGTATGTGCGAAAGTGGCTTGAAAATATTTTAGGTGCTTTTGTCCCACAGACCGACCTGAGTACAATATCGAATTTTCAGATTTTTAATATGAGTAGTAGTTTTTTCATAATCGATCGACGCAGTTCCCGGCGGACCACTCTGTATATTGGTGCAGGTGGTCAATAGAAAAATTCAAAGAGTTGGCAATGATTTTTTGATAGAAAAGGAAGGAGTGATAAAAGTATAGATAGATACCTAACATCTGTTACTTCATCCTTTTCTTTAGACATTTCATAGGAAACTTTATGATTTTTTATATTGAACACCCAATACAGGGTGACCGATTTTACGAGTTTAACCATGAGGCTCGGTTATTTGCAGATGTACGAAGAAGATTAAATTAGGGTAAAGTTGCGCAATTAATAGTCTATAAAAATGACGTTTTCAAATTTCAAAAGCTGCAACTGGTTTCAAAAATTTACAAAAAATGGTTTTTATAGAGCCGCAGATGGGATAAGCAGAGGGATGATATACGATGAGCGAGTACGCTAGTCCGAGCTCTCCCTTATCACAGTGCAACATTTTTTATGCCTCATACATGTGGACTCCATTACGTATAGTGCTGGGAGAGTGAGTAGTTTCTCAGACAGAAACGATGGCTTGCAAGACTCAGGGGACTGCAGCCAACAAATATACCTAACAGCACGCTTTTGAAGGACGAAAACAGCGTTAAACAGATGTCTTATACAACCACCCCAGAAACAAATACCGTATCTTAGACGCAACTCTATAAGCGCAAAATATGCACTTCTAACAATCTTTCGGTTCAACTGTGCCCCCATCACTCTGATGGCATAGCAGGCGGATGCCAATTGTGGAGAGGACAAGGGAGACATGTTCTTCAAACGTCAGGCGTCGATCAATGTAGAGACCCAAAAAGTTGCTCTCCTCAGACTCCCCAACTTTAGTACCTTCCAGTGTTACACTAATGGTGCTTTTGAAATTCATAGTGCATGTTTTGTCTAGATTTAAAGAAAGTTTATTAGCATCAGACCATTTGTTTATTAAGTGTAATTCTGTGAATATCTTTTCACTAAGAGCCTCGTGATCCAATGCTCTCCATAGAACGGTGGCATCGTCCGCATACAGTGTAAATCCCGGACTACTTTTCAAGTTGGGAAGGTCGTTGCTTTAGAGAGATCGCAAAAGGCCGCAGACGCCGACTCTCCATCATTAAGTACGGAGTGTTCATTATAAAACTTCATCTAGTTGGCTGTGAAATGTCAAAAGAAAAGGATGGAGAAACAAAAGTCCATTTATTTTGATTATTTCATCCTTTTCTGCCAAAATTTCATAGCCTGCTAGATGAAGTTTTATAATGAACACGCCGTATTACATACAGGGATTCTAGAAATAAAAACACTGCGTCGCTTGTGCCAACGGATGCACGAAATTCGAACTATGCATCACTTAAAATATTATTTGCTGACAGGAATGGCATGAAACGAACCTTTACCAACTTTTTCACTATTTTGGATAGGGTCGGCAGTAATACAATTGGTCTAAAATTTGATGGATCATCTCGATCTCCTTTTTTTTTGTAGATGGGCGTCACTCTCGCCCACTTCAAGCAATCCGGAAACCTGCTCATAACAAAGGAAACATTTATAGCTTCAGCCAACACATCCAGGGCATTTTGAGGGAGAACCGCAAACACCCATGTCGCCATTTCATCATCACCACTTGAGTTTTTATTTTTTATTTCAGCGACCATCAGCTTTATTTCGGCTGCATCAATAGGACATAGAAAAAAAGAGATTCAGATCCGAGGGACTCAGAGAGCTCCTGAAATCGACGTGGCTTGTCCCCTCCGGCACGACCGCCTTAGCCGCTAATGCACAGAAAAAGGTATTAAAATCCTCAGGGGACAAGCCCACTTCAAAAGGTTCTGAACATACTTTGCCCCTCAACTCACTGTCAATCGCCAAGCCGCCATCTGCCTATTTATTGAGTCATCAAGTCTCTCCTGATAGTACCGCTCCTTTTCCGCCTGGATAGATGTCCGATAAGTTGATCTATATCTCGTAAAATAGGTAGCAAAGCTTACATTAGTGTTAAGATATTTTTTTTACATAATCTAGGCACCGCATATTCCTCGTGAAGACCCTCAAACCCCTAGTTATCCACGGTTTTCTAGATTTAAGCTTCAGGTTCCGTATCTGGAATGCTCTGTTGAACAACCGTAAAAGCTCACCATGAAAGGTCTGAAGAGTATCGACCGACCTCAATACGATCTGCCAATCAGATTCACTGCAAAGCCTCACAAACCCCTCACGGTTACGCTTAGTCAAAGTCTAGCTCTCCTGTACCCACTCCCGGTCGAGACGCGCCGCGTCCTGAAACCATAGTACACTGCCTCGTAGTCCGACAAACCAGCACTAATCACACTGCTCAAGACCTCCTTCCGGCTAAAGTTTGAACACATATAATCCAAAAGTGTAGATGAATGCGGCGTAAGACAGGTTGCCGTGCGGGTACAAAAGCGCCCACATCCAATTGGGAATTCAAATAGAATAAGTTCGAGCTTAGAAAAAATCTTGTTTATATCTCCTATGGGGGATCCATAAAAGCAACATATAAATAAGTTAAGTTTTTTTGAAAATATCATAGAGAATTCCAAGTGTTTTTCCTCCAGACGATGGTCAAACTTGGTCACATGAGAAAACGGGCAGGACCGCTGAACGCGCTCATGAACAAGAGCCATTGTTCCTCCGCGCCCATATCGAGATCTAGAGAATTTTGCAATGGTTGAATAACCAGGCACAAATACAGACTCTTCCACTTTCAGCCAATGAAAATGGAATAGTCTGCAGGAGTCAAAAAGTTCGTGACCGGACTTTATCAAAACATATTTTAACAAACATCATAAAATCAGCAAAATCTAGCATAAAACTTTACAGAATTATTCTCATATTAGTTTCATATCACGGAATAAACAATTGCAAGGAGATTCAAAAAATGCAATATAAAAAAATCCAAAAACTCTATTTAAAAAAAATGAGGTTGATGATGGTTGCATGAAAATGAAACGTCGGATTTTCGACTTGAAAATACCAAATGTTAAGTCTTTTAAATTATTTCTTTAAACTAAGACTAGATTTTTTTTCAAAATTTCGATTTTTTGAGAATATTTCCGAAACCAGTCGGAACTTGAAATGTGTCCGAAACATGTCATTTTTATAGACTACTAATTGCGCAATTTTGCCTTGATATAACCTTCTTCGCATCTTTCCAAATAACCAAGATGCCCTCAGTTAAACTCGAAAAAGGGTCACCCTGTGTCTGCATTATTTAGTGTTTTAATGGACGGTCAAAAGATGGCTCAACTGCTCAACTAAAACAGGCTTATCTAGAGGGCATATACTAAACAAATCATCAAGTTGGCTGTGAAATGTCCAGAGAAAAGGATGAAATAACAGAACTGTCATCTACTATTATAAAAATTCTTCTTTTTTTCTGAAAAATGCATAGCCAACTTGATAACTCTTTCTAATGAACAGCTGGTATATACTTGAAGACTTTTGTCATTAACCAGGATCTCCAAAGTCACAGAACGTCGCATTAATTAGATAACTCCTAAAACTTTGAGGCGGAAAGTTCATTTTTTACTACTTACTTTTGGGTGAAGCCTCATCCACTTTTCTGCCCGATTCGTTCGTTGTTCGTTTCTCCAACAACGACGAATCGGGCAAAAAAGTGGATGAGGCTTCACCCAAAAGTAAGTAGTAAAAAAAATCGCATTAATTTTCAAATATTAATAGAATTTTCTGTTTATGGTTCCCTCGAGGTGATTTGCGGTCTTGGTATGTTTATAAAACTATCACAACGCGGTTTAGAAGTTTAGCTCTTTGGTGGCAGTGAAATGGCTCTTGGCTGGCAGTGAAATGTCAAGGAAAAACGATGGAATGACAAAAGTGTCATTTAATTCCATTACTCCTTCCTTTTCTGTCATACCCAACCCAATGACGACGAATGAGAGGCAATTAATTTGAACATTTATAAAAGTAGTTTCTAGTAGTGAGCCGAATTATAACACGTTTTTGTTTTGCGTGGATATGACAGTTGTTTATCGAATGAAATAATAACACATGGAGTGCACCATAAAGTTAATAAGCCAGTTTTAAAATTAATAGCTGTTCTTTAAGAAAAGTCATCAAGTTGGTTATGATTTTTTGACAAAAAAACGCTACGAACGGTAATAGTAGTAATAGGAATAGTATAAATAGTAGCTGAGCTTTTATACTCCCTTCTTTTCTCTTGACATTTACAGCCAATTTGATGATTTTTTCTATTGAACACGTCCTAGAAGTAGAAAAACCTGAGGAAAAAACACAACATCCTTGTTTTATAGTAAATAACAACTGATGACGTTCAAAAAATAAGTTTTTAGTTACGCCTAATTATATGTACATATCATACACACAAACCAACATGTGAACCCTCTAATCGGATTCATCTTGTTTAAGCTGCTGGTTAACGATGAACACTGGGGCGTTCCCTCAGCTATCTAAAGAATCCGCAATGATCAAGTCGTCGGCCTCGGCCGCGCTGATCGTAATCATCATTTTTTCTTCGTTGCTAGAACTATCTGAGGAAGCTGATTGTTGAGTAGATGTTGCTGCCTCCTGTAACGTAAAATATATTACTAATTATTAACATACAGTGTCTTTCAAAACAATGGGCACTAGTGATAGATCGATACCGAAATTATCGATCGAACGGATTATCTTCGTATATATAATTAGAATATATCAACTAGAAAACCGATATATTTTTTATAACTTGCGAATATTTGGTATTAAAATGTATGGCCTACATTAAAAAAATATATATCAAGACATTCAAAATATACCTATATTTATTTAAGAAACAGCAGAAAGTTCTTGCATTTGCATAATTTAGTAATAATAATATAATAATATTTGAAATGATGCGTTTCATGAAAAAGTTTATTCGAAAATACCTCGTTGAAGAGATCAAGAAATTGCTATGAAGAAATGTCAATTATACAATCTAAAGTGTTTTCCGGGCTTTGAAGCCGTGGTCCAATGGAATTTCTTCCTGACGTTTCGTCTACAGCTGAGGCATACATTATCAAAGGCCATGAGGCAACGGTCGAAGTGATCTCCGGGTCTTCCGGACGTTGACTGCTTCGACTGTGGTGAACTCCGTGTTAGCGAACTAGGTAACAATTTGCATTGGAGCGACGGGGAAAAGGTGAATCGTTTGACACATGAACGGAAGAGTGCAGCCCAAGCCGTCGTAACGAACTGACAAATGAAGAAATTTGACGCACTAAGTGCCACCAACAATTCGCCGGACACATTAAACCTCACATCCAAAGAGGGTCAACGCAAGGTGGTAGTCAATTTGACTGACAAAGAAATGTCAACAGACGAGCTGAGCTTTCTGAACAAGGGAGGAAATTTTGGCGTAACACCATCCAAGATATTCGTGAAGAGAACCAAAAACCAGTTTTCTGCCTACATTGTCACTTCCCACAGAAAAATGGCCGAGATTTGGTACCTATATTGTCTGGGACATTTAGCAGATTATCAAACTCATTTCTCTATTAGGCAGAGGAACCATAGACCGGTTGCGCTCTTATTAGAGCTCGTCAGTATGGTATACCTCGAACCTAACAAAAAAATAAGTTTGAACAGCAATTGGATCTATCTCTTGCTCAAGAGGCTGTGTGTATATGTAAGTGGCGCCATCGGACGACGGCAGGTGCTCTCACTAGGGCATGCAGGATGATCGTGAAGCGAACCAAAAACCAGTTTTCTGCCGACAATGTCACTTCCCACCGAGAAATGACCGAGATTTCGTACCTATATTGTATGGGGGCGACGTTTGGAAGAGTATCAAACTCATTTCTCTATCAGGCAGAGGAACCATAGACTGGATTCGCTCTTATTAGAGGTCATCAGTATGGTATACCTCGAACAACGAGGTATACCATACTGATGAGCTCTAATAAGAGCGAAATCGGTCTGGTCTATAAGCGCGAAACCAGTCTATGGTTTCTCGGCCTGATAGAGAAATGAGTTTGATACTCTGCTAAACGTCGCCCCCAGACAATATAGGTACGAAATCTCGGCCATTTGTCGGTGGGAAGTGGCAATGTCTTCAGAAAACTGGTTTTTGGTTCGCTTCACGATCATCCTGCATCCTCTAGTGGAAGCATCTGCCGTCGTCCGATGGCACCACTTACATCCAAGATATTTGTGGAAGACATCATAGCAAACGTGGAGAGCGGATTCCGACAGCTGCCAATTCAGACGGCTAAACGGATATGGATGGAGACGAGTCACGAATTCTACAACGCGCAAAACTACAAAAAAGTAAACTCACATTTACCGAAAGTAAAGCTCTGAAAGCCTTGAACGATGATAAGGATATTCTCATTTTACCAGCAGATAAAGGAAACGCAACAGTAGTAACGTCAACATCAGATTACTAAGGAAAAATCAGGACACTGTTAGATCCCACCAACTACAAGAAGCTAACTCGTGATCCAACAGCCCGAATACTGAGGGCCACCAACAATTTAACTAAGGACGTGGCTCCGGATGAAATGACTAAGCTTAAAAAATCAGAAGCCTTACCACCAAGACTGTACGGTTTGCCAAAGATCCACAAACCGGATGTGCCACTGAGAACCATCGTAAGCGCTATAAGAAGCCCGACCTACGAAATCGCGAAACACCTTACAAAACTGCTGCGACCCAAAATAGGAAATACCAGCCCAAGACACCTTTATAAAAAACTCCACTCACTTCGTCGAAAAACTGCATTCTTTGATGACTCTTTCTCCAGGAGAAATTTTCGTCAGCCTCGATGTTGTTTCGCTTTTCACGATGGTACCCATTAAGGAAGCCATGGAACATATTAACCAGGAATTTCCACAAGATATTGCCAATAAGTTGTTCCAACACTGCCTAACCACTACATATTTTCAATGGAAGGAAGATTTCTACAAACAAACTGGTGGTGTAACTATGGGCAGTCCCCTTAGTCCAATAATAGCCAACTATTTTATAGAAATTGTCTAAGCCAAAACGTTGGCAACGGCAAATAAGTGGTCAAAGTTCTAGTTCCGATACGTGGACGACACCTTTCTTATTTGGAGCCATGGCGAAGTCGAACTTCAAAACCTCCTGTTACACCTCAACTTTATTCAATTCACTAGGAGATAGAAAAGGAAGGACGCCTACCATTTTCGGATGTTTTTGTAGAGAATTTGGGAGCCGGCTGAATAGGAACGGGAAATTAAGCATCTGGAAAGAGCCTTTGATTGGAGTAGATACAGCAAGCCCAAGTTCAATAGGGCCCTCCGTCCAAGGAATGCAGAGCGCAAGGAAGAAACAACGATGGAAGATGAAGAAAAGCGTGGATGGACTAGTCTTCCATACATCCACAAAGTAACGGACAGGATCGGCAGGCTGCTCGAAGAGCACAATGTTAAAACTCTATTTAAACCCACTCGCACAATACAACAGAACTTGAGATCGGCCAAAGACTGCAGAGATCCCCTGTCGGCATCCGGAGTTTACCGAGTTCCATGGAGCTGTGGCTCGGTATACATTGGCACCACAAAACGCAGTGTCAACACGAGGATTGCAGAACACAAGAGGAATTGCAGGCTGAGACACACACAAAAGTCAGCGGTAGCAGAGCAAGCTCTCTCCGAAAGTTACAACAACCTTTTCAACGAGGTGGATATCTTATATCAATCGCAGCGTTTCTATCCGAGACTAACGAGAGAGGCCATTGAGTTCTTTAAACACGACAATTTCAACAGGAAGGAGAAAATTACGTTTCTAAATGCAAAGTGGAATCGAATTTTACGAAATACTTTAACCCCAGTCCCTCCATTGCAGCGCGACAGCGGGGGATTAAATGCCACGGAGCTCACCACCGTCCAGTGTTGCCAAGTCATGGATTTTATCCTTAGATCTAAGGATTTTTAGGAACGTTTAGGAATTTAGGAGGATTTCGTAAAATCTGTTAGAATCTGAGGATTTTCTCTTGCATACAGATCTTGACTAATTAAAAGCGACAAATACGAAGCAAAATTATAAAGGCATAAAAAAACACAACGTATTATGATATTCACGAAACTACACTACTACTACTACTACTACTACTACTAATAGTGGAGCCCAGTCCAGAGAGTAAACAGAGCACTTTGAGTAAAGCTGCGTGATCCTGGCACAATTGACCATTCCAGAACAGCTGTTTTCGATAAAATTCCGCCATACTGATTCGTGGGGCAACCAAACCACGTAGCCAAATTTACGAAATATTCTATTGGGATAAGGAGATGGTTCGCCATTTTCATGCAAAACCACCCGGCAAAAACTGCTCAGAAGGGCGCCAAAACTGTGGAGCAGAAAGGTTTTTCCTTATGTAATATATGTGCGATCATTCTGAGACGACAACACCGTTAAGGGGGCACACAAAATCGGCACCTGATTGGCCAATTTCAGGATTCGCTGACTAAACTTCTCAGCTGCTGCCGTCGGCGGAACGTACGCAATAACAATGACAGATGACTGTCCTTATTGACGACTCTAGAACAGCTGATTTCGATAAAGTTCCGCCATACTGATTCGTGGGGCAACCAAACCATGTAGCCATATTTACGAAATTTTCCGTGGTTATAAGGAAATGGTGAATAAGAATTAAAAATCAAAGAAAATTAAAAGCGGAAAGTTGTACCTGACCTGAATATCTTTTGTTACCAAGATACAGGGTGATAGTTTCAGATTTTTTTAGAGGTTTTGTTTCATAGCTGCTTTAGTTCTTGACATAGTAGGATTAAAATGTGGGACTCTTTAGAATCTCAACAAGAACATTTCACAAATTGTGGTGAAAATATGGACACAGGATGATAATTTTTCTGGGGCAGGCCTTTTTTTTACCTTTCCAAACTGTTTTGTGGTGCGCCAGTGAATTTGTTTCGACAAATCTCTTTCTTCAACTTAGAAACTTTTTGTCTATGGATATTTTTTTGTATCTGTCAACGGTGACAACAAAGTGTGAAATGAAAAAAATTCAAATACAAATAATTTGAATTTACAAATATTTTTTTTTTAATAATTCAAAACCAATGTAGGCATGATAAAATACAGGCAACAAAAGACCTGTAAAAAATTTATCAATCACCCTGTAGCTTGTTTGGAAAGCATTTTCCGATACAACCTTATTAAAACTTTCTGCTTTAAATCCATTTGCCTATCGTCGTTTAAGTATGACAGTTCAATTCTGACTCACCCTGCATAACTTGTAGACATAAATAACCCAAAGTACGAAAAAATAGCAAAAACGGCAACACCGCAGTAAGTTTATTAATTATGAAAAGCAAATTTGTTTTGAAGTTTTAGGATTATCTTTCGCACTTCGTACAGCTACATAACCATAAATTCTCCCTTGGAGCTTTTGCCTAAAAGAGACAATTTTGGAATATACTATAAATAAATCTCAAATCAAACATGACACATGATGATCAAGATCAAGTTTTAAGTTCGCTCTCATATCCAAATAAGTTGGTCCGCCATATTGCCTTGGGGGGCAAACATGTCAAATGACATAATTCTGGAATGGTCAATACGCCGCAAGCGTCAGCCGTCAATTGTCAAATGGTAAATGTCATTGATTCGTATTTCGAGAATTGAAAAATATTTGTAAAAATTTTGAAAAAATGGGCGTGGCACCTAAAAGAATTTGCGCCTGTGGAGCAATTTTTTTGCTCGCTTTCTTTTATTTTACAGAACATACTCCAATAATTCAATCTAAGGAATTCTAAGGATAAATCGTGCTTCCACTAAAGATTTTTCACATAAATCACATGACATGTTGGCAACACTGGTACAGTCGAATCAGTCAACGTCGGAAGCACGGGAGATCACTTCGCCCGTTGCTTCATCACCTTTGATAATGTCTGCCGCACCTGTAGCCGAAACGTCAGGAAGAAATTCCATTGGACCACGGACTCAAAGCCCGAAAAACACTTTAGAATGTATTTTGATTGGCCATGAAAACCTTCACAGTCGGAATTTTCGAAACTTGAAAACGTCATGTTTATAAAGTTCTAATTGCGCAACTTTGACATAAAACCTGCTTCATATCTCTTCAAATAGCCGAGACCCCCATGATGAAACTCGATCACCGGGTATTTTTTTCTGTCAGCTATATTACATGAGTTTTGGTCGGGAAATTAGTAGGCTTTTAATTCTTTACCATGATCAGGCATAAAATCACAACTTTAGTCAACTAACTTATTTTACCTGGGAATAGTTTAGGTGGGTGATTGCATATTTGATGTTGTTTTTGCTGTCAGTGATCCATACCGGTTGAGGTTTTTGTTCGTTCTCCGGTTGAGGCTCGGGATCGTCCTGGACTTCCCAAACATCTTCATCTTCTTGGTCTTTGTCTTGCTGTTAGAATTAATAAAAGAGTCGGTCAATTTGGTAAAATATAACCATTTTATTTTGAAAAATAGTTTTGATCCTAAAGCGCACTTCAACTTACCGTTAGTCGCTGCTTCTGATGAGTCTTCAAATGTTTGGATAAGTGGTCCGATCGCATAAACTTTTTGTTGCACTCGTGACACTGAAACCGTTTTTCACCGGTATGAGTTCGTCTGTGCCTCTGCAATTCATCTGACCTTGTAAATCGTTTTCCACAGAAGAGCCACGTACAAACAAATGGGCGTTCGCCAGTGTGCCATCGTAAGTGCGCTCTAAAAAAACAAAAAGTATGAAAATTTAATAACTATCACAAAATTCAAAACAATTTCTTTTTAATTTAATCAATTTTCATTGTCATGACCAGTACCTACTCGTGTCCGTGTGCTAGATTGGTTTAGGATAATAAATAACTCACCGTAAGTGGCTAGTTTTTCCATAAACTTTGTTACATCCGGGTATGTGACAAATATGCTGTTTCTTCCTATCCGAATGCCTTTCTCCTTCTTGACAGTTTGGACAAGTACATGCCACACGTCGCACTCTCTGTTTTTGCTCGCCTGAATTCATATCCGAAGCAGAGGGAGAAGGTGCTGGTTGACTTTCAACGGTACTAACACTTATGGGTGTTGCCACCTGTTAAGTAATGAATTAAGATTAGCAATAAAAGCAGGTAGTAGTAATTTGTCAGTTCTGTTTAAATTCCAAATTCGAGTCACTCATAATTTATCTGACAGGACAATTTTGACTTTGATTGAATCTGTAGTAATCAATATTGAGGGTGGTCACTCACTGAAGCATTTATTCTTAAGCTCTTAAACATTTTTTGACTTACATCCAGATCTTCATTTAAAACGCATATTATTCTTGAAAACCTGCAGTTTTGTTGCTAATTTAGTAAACTGGGAAATCTGAAATACGCTATGAGATATTGACTGCAGCATTACAGGCAAAAAATAGGCTCGTCAAACTACCGTTAATGACTTAAACTTGGAATTAACTTCAATATGTCCTATTCCAAAATAAGTAAACGTGAACTCAAATTCTGACCACCTTCTAAGGTTTTCGCTGGTTACCCCAATACTGTTAAATTGTTTTGTAAAATTTTGAAAATTGAAAATTTTGTTAAATTACATAAATACAACTTGATTTTACTGTCCCACAATTTTTAACACCCCTGCAACTTTTTTTTACCAATGCATTAAACCCAAAACTGGCAAATAAATCCTGAGGCATTAAATTTGACTCTTCAAATCAACCAAAATGAAGTGCCATAATAAACGGTGAGACGACTATTTCTTCGTTTTAAGTTTTAACAATTTTGCAGAACTTTTGCAGTTTTTGCATCCTCTTGTATGAGACATTAAATGATCAGTTAGCATAACATTGTCGACATCTTTTAACACAGAATAACTTAGCTTTAAGAGGTTGCAAAGAACGTTCAAATCGGTTAAGTCATCTCAAAATATCAACGTTTAAATATGGCCAAAAGTAGTAAATAAGTGAAACTTACCTGAGGAGCAGGTGTTGCTGAAACTTGAGGCACAATTTGCCATTTGGTCGGGTCGGTGGGATCTTGCTGAATATGCTGACCAACAGCTATTTGAGGCTGCTGTTGAGTGATGACTTGAACGTTGCCCAGTCCTAAAAAATCGACATATATCAGGTCAGAAATGTGTAATAGTTTTCGAGAAAAGGTATGTAAGACAGTCCCTATTTGGGGGACCAGAAAATAGTTTTTGAGTTCATCGATTCTGTTCAGGCTAACGGATAGAAAAAGATACTGGAAACGTTAAGCTTATAATGTAAACAAGAACAAAGACGCATGCTCACGCCACCGCTATTGCCTACAGTCCGTGGTAAGCGTTAGCGGCGGTGTAGCGATAAACGCTGGGTATGTCAAAGCTGTCAAATAACCTTAAACCATAGCAGCATTTTACTTTTCTTCTCTCTAATTTATTGTGAAAAGGAATGAAATTAAAAAGATCCAGAAATATTATGCTTACCCGGTATATTTTGTATGGTCGGTACAGTTTGAATATTGGGCAATTGAATAATATTTCCGATTCCGCCAATATTCCCCACTGTGCGTACTTGCTGTAAGTTCTGCAAACTAGATACTGGGAGAGTGAACTGTTGACCGTTGGCAGCTAAAAAAGGAAAACATTTAATTTAGAACATTGTATTAAAAGTCTCTATTAGATTTCATGATTCAGCCATAACCTAACTATTATCAGTGCAAGCTAATGTAATCCATGTCATACTAATCAAAATAAGGCTCCCGATCTCTTAACTCTATCAAAAAGTCCATAAAAAAATTTAATTTTTGAATAATATTGTTACGCCCGACCATCATCGGTTCACAGAGATTCGGGCCGAAGCGGCAACGTCGAGCACCGACCGCGACCCCGGAAACCCTTCTAGAATAAACGAGAACCGGGCACAGTCGCCTCCGTTCTCGAAAGTACGAGAGTGCGTTCAGACCCGGTATATAAACCAGCGATCCGCGCGAGGTGGGGGATAGATAGTGCAGTGTAGTAAATAAGCGGACAAGTGAACAGTGCGAATTGTTAGTAGAGAGTAATTGTCTTTTAATCGTGTTGTAAAAGTTAAAAGTAAATAAAAGTGTGTAGTTAACTGACGAGAAATTATTGGAATCAGTATCCCGTAACAATATAAATGCTACTATCAACATTAAAACAGCTCGACGACGAAAATGCCGCAGTATCTTGGATAGAATCGATAAAAAATTCAAACACATCGTGTGCGAAATCTATATCGAACTTTTGGCAATTATTGTACTTACCAGTAAATGTTAGCTGAGCGTTGCCGTCCCCTCCGGTGACCACTTGCTGCGCTACCGATGTAGGCGCCTGCGTTTGCTGCGGTTGCTGTTGCTGCTGCTGTTGCGGCAAAGAAGTAGCTATCTGAATTTGTTGGATTTGGCCTGTCGGTGTTATTATGCTGGCAACTTGCGGAATGAGCTGCGGTTGGGCCTATAAATGTTGTGTTTAAAAAAATTATAATATATAAGCCATAATATTTTGGTTAAAGTAAAATACCTGAATGATATTTGGCATAGCAGCGGTGCCGAATTGGACGGGGAAATGTATTGTTTGATAAATAGTCTGACCATTTCCGGAAGAAATCGGTACTTGAATGGGGATTGTTTGCTGCATGGGAAATTGAAAGACTTGCTGTTGTGCAGGACGGACCTAAATTAAAATGTTAATTAAACCGCCAAAAAGTAACATTTTTTCGTGATAAACTTACCTGCACGCTTTGACCATTAGAGAGCTGGACGGTAGTGGGCAAATTGGTTGCGGCTGTAGGCAACACCGCACCCGTAGGAGTACGTATAATCTGCCCTGGGCTGAAGATTTGTTGTGGCTGTTGGCCTCCTGAAAATATGCATTACATAAATTACGACCTTCGAAAAAAATTCTAAAAAGTATTTATAGTCCCGGGTTTATAAGCAGGGAGTGAAGAGTGAAAATTAAATAATCTAAGTGTTTAGTGTCCCAATTGTAGCAGTGGTAAGATAGATTAGCAGAATAGGGACAAAATAACAACTCCAGTCGGTTCTCAAATAGCCGACGTTTCGACCGTATACTTCGGTCTTTATCAAAGATCTTAATGAAGCGACGAAGTTATATCAACGCTATAGAGTAATGTTAGTTATGTCCATCAAGGATGGGTAGATAGAAAATTATACATATTTACCGTAATTTCTACGCGGCTTATTTTCTACATTTTCTACCTGATGTAATGTACAAAATTTGTACATGTACGATGTCATTCTTAATTATCTACTAACTTTCTTTTTTGTCTAAAATACATCAAAATCAGTGGCTGAAGTAATGCGTCAATTGGGATCTATGAAAACCGAAACCAGGTCGAATTTTTGTTAATGCGCACATCTTTATGCGCAAGAGGTACAACGATGACACGCCAGAGTTTTGAGAAACCAGCTCTAGAGCGCATTAAGACTATTCCAGTCCTTCGTTTTCTCAATAAGATTATAAAGATGGCAATTACTCTGAGACTTTCTCAAAATTAAGGGGCGTAGGCAGCGGGCGCATGCGCATCTTTTGTTTTTCAACCTGGTTTTTCGAGCTGCACTTTCTAATGTTAAGTAGCGCCATCGGACGACGGCAAGTTCTTCCACTGGGAGGAAACCAAACCGGTTTTCTGCCGTGGTCGCTTCCCACAGACAGATGGCCGAGATTCGTACCTATACTGTCTGGGGATGATGTTCACCAGAGTATCAAACTCATTTCTCTATGAGGCAGAGGAACTATAGACCGGTTTCGCTCTTATTGGAGCTCATCAGTATGGAATATCTGAAACCTGACAGAAATACGAGTTCGAATGAAATGTGGTCTCCTCTCTTGCTCAAGGCACTGTGTACATATGCAAGTGGCGCCATCGGACGACGGCAGGTGCTTCCACTAGGGCATCCGAATAGTGAATTGAAACCAAGCGAGTTTTCTGCCGAAGTTGTCGCTTCCCACAGACCGGCCGAGATTCGTACCTATACTGGTATGGGACAGACTTCCTGGCATGAGGCAAACCAAATGTTGATGGGCGATAATAGAACCAGAGTGAGGACAGATGAACTCTTGAATCTGGGAAGGAAAGAACTGAGGAGGGCCGTGGATCTGATCATAGGACACGGTTCACTGAAAAATACCTACACCTATCTAACACGCGAATGCGAGGCTCTGCAGGAAATCAGACAACACGCTTTTGGATCACGACATGTTGTGGTACAAAGGAATTATGGCAAAAATGCTCATCTGGATGATTTTTTATTTCTTTGAGAAGACAGGTCTGATGAGTTGAAACAAGCGAGACAGTACAATAAGCGACAGCTTCAGTGCTACCAGCAAATGAGAGGGCAGCAAGATCTAAAATAAACTACAAAGATTGCCTGCTAGAGGCCCTTCTCACAATTCATTAAACGGTTCGTTCAAAGATTAAATTGCCAGTGAGGAGAAGTAACGATAACTCTTTACACTGTTATCGTTACAAGAGACGAGGTCTTTACATTGTTGTAACGATTATCAGTGACGTCGTTTATAGAGTCCACCGCACCACCAGAACAAATAAAACAATAGTAAAAGTAGTAGAATATAAAAGTTATAGGTATATAAAAAATAAGTGGATTTCATTAGGACAATTGAGGATACTAGAATCAAAACCTCTTAAATTCACTTTTGTAGATTTACCACATATTTGTAAAATAATTTAAAAATAAATTACTCAAACTAACGATACAGATTGAACAGATCACTGTTAAAAAATGTTACAATTCAAAACAAAATTGTAGTTTTTGTTAGAAATTATTTAAACAGTTTTCCTGCTTTCCTGAAAATTTTGTGGAAGTGGATTTAGTCGATTATGATCCAGTAGACTGAATTGTAACAATATGCTAAAAGTTTGTTGAAAACAAAATAAACTGCGAAAGCGCAGTCCAAAAATAGAACATTTGTTTCCAATTTACAGAATAAAAAAACACCCATTAACATCGTGTTAAAAACGCCATTGATAAGTTTACAAAAATTTGAGGGAGCTAAAACCAATTTTTATACAGTGTTTTAAATTTAGGTTTCACTTGAAGTCAAGTGCAAAAGTGAGAATATTCTTGGATATTGGGACTGAACAGTGGAACATAATTTTTTTCAGAAATATTTTAAAATTTTACGTAGAGTTACTTTCAAATTTCTTAACTAAAACAGAGCAGAAATTATCCCCTTTGCACAATTTGGTAGCTCTTATTCTTAGATGGTTGAAGCAATTTTTGAAGTCCTGAAGTTTAAAATTATATTGAAAGCTTGGTAGCTGAAGAGTTTTATTTTCAACTGCACAGACCAAATACCCAAGAATTCTCTGACGTTTTACTTGATCGGTCAAGATTACATTCTGCTTGTTGAGTGAAGTGGTTATGGTGGTTAACTGAAGTGGTAGTGGATATGATGGCGTATACTTCGTGCAAGCGTTGCTCTATCCGTTTAAGTTTAAAGAACATCTTACTTTGTAGGTACAAAAAATCAAATCGTTCAGTACGATTGTCGACAGAAACTATATCGTTGTAGCATATCTTCGACTTACTTATTATAAGAAAGGACAAAAATAAAGGTAGTTTATCTATGGCGGCTTTAGATGGAAAGGTTCTGCTGAAAGTGCAAGTTATGTAGCATAATTTTTAATATAATGTCCTGCAGAAATTGTTGTCGTATCAGAGACACACGACGAGGCAGTGTAAAAGGAAATGTTTCTAATTCGTACAGTTAATAGAAGAATTAAATTAAAAAAACTGTTTTGCAATTTTTCTTTTCATTACTAATAATTGAACTCACAAAGACAACAACGCACTATTAGAGCCGCATATTACCCATTCAGTTATTTTTGTCATCTGGTTACCTTTGAAACCTTCATTTTTTTTATACCATCTCCTTTTTGCACATGTTGAGAAGGTACATTAAACATGTCAAAGTCAAATTTCCAACGCCTACTCGACGACAATAATAAGTGAATAGCTTATACCTAACTTTCTGCTCCAAAACTTGAGAAACTATTTACAGTTTATAACCAACCAAAGTGCCTTTAGTTGGTTATAAGCTGGCTGGTTATAAGCTTTGGTTGGTACTTTGTGTACACTCAGGAATAATTTAATTGCCTCGCAATCTATATACTACAAGAAATATGATGCGATTAATAATTTTAGAAAAATTCATATTTTCAATATTAAGTACTAAATTAGGAAACTGAAATACCTCCATAGCTAATGAATGAGCCATTCTCTGTGCTAACCACCATTGCAATATTATGACTCTGACCAAATAGTACTTCCGCACTACTTATGTCATTAGTTGAGGTACTTGTAACTCTGGCTTCTTGACTGTCGTCTAATGGTAGTCCTCCACTGGCTGAAGGAGCGGTATCTTTCGCCTCCATAGAAATATGATCAATAATATCACTTTGGGGTAGGATCCAGAATAATTATTATAAGTTTAAGACATTTTAGTAGTTACACTTTGATATTTGTTAAACAAAACACATTTTCTGTAAGCCGAAATCAATCAGGATGCATTTCCACCAACCAACACTGATAAACGATTCAAACATCAATGAACTGCCTGCCCATACTACCCAACAATCGTATCGCACAGATCCGATAAAATTGGGAAGGACCAAGATAAAGGGCCGAGCGTTTCGAAGAAAAAAGGGGCAGGTAGAATGGGTTCTACCTGCCTTTTCTTACGAGGTATACATAATTTAGGTCTAAGTTGTACAGGTTTTATAACAATTTTAGTTTTGTCTTACGTTCAGAAACTCTTTGAGTTTAGTCATCGAGATATACAGTGTCATAGGTGCTATTAAGTCCCAAAAGCAGAAAATGTCAAAGCTTTTTTAAATTTCCAACCGTAAAAAAATATACAGGGCGTCAAAGAATCATTTTTTATAAGTTTTTTGGTTATATTTCAGGAACTATTTGAGACAAATGACTGAACGTCTGAACTGTCCCTAGCCTCTATGCCACTGGAAAAAAAAGGGCAATTTTGAAGCACATCACATTGTAAAAAGACCATGTTTTGTACCCAAAAAGTACTCTTAATCATAAGCGCTAATGTGAGCCGTTTTTCACTTAAATCGAGAGTTAAATGGTATTTTATTATAAAAAAAAACATGAGAGTAATACAGCAAAAATTATTTTGTTATTTTTATTTTTTAATCGTAAAGGATTTTTTAACAATTATGCAGGTAAAAATCAAATTTTCACCTGCATGATTGTTTCCATTGATTAAAAACCTCAGTAACAATCAAATGTTTCCAAATGACACCTTATACCTCAAAAACGGTGCATTTGCGGATAGAGGTTTCACTGGAGTTTCCTAAAAATATAAAACCCTAAAGTTTTGCTTAAAAATATAACACCCTAAAACACCTTGCTGGCACACCCTGTATATTTCCTGGTCGCCACCAAACGACAAAAAATGACGTTATAAAATCGAGGAGACGACGGCAGAGTTACCACAAAAAAAGAGCTATAACGTATCTATTAATGGCAGGGCCCTGTAATTTTTTTACGGCGGTGTAAGCGATGTAATGCTTACACCTTACGTAATAATGACATAATAGGTGCTCATCACAAAAAGTCATCTGGAAGGCTATGAATTTTCGACAGAAAATATTGACATATCAAAGTAAATGGACTTTTGTCCCTTAGTCCTTTTCTTTTGACATTTCACAGCCAAATAGATGACGTTT
This sequence comes from Taphrorychus bicolor, assembly GCA_951812265.1. Lineage (NCBI taxonomy): Eukaryota > Metazoa > Arthropoda > Insecta > Coleoptera > Curculionidae > Taphrorychus > Taphrorychus bicolor. Next base: position 5,889,922 of record OX638300.1, read on the forward strand.
TCTATCTATACCTCATTCACTTATTTTTGGCATCTCGCTACCTTTGAAACTTTCATTTTTTTATACCTATCTCTTTTTGGCGCATGTTGAGAAGATACGATAAAAGTGTCAAAGTCAGATTTCCAACGCCTACTTGACGCCAATAATTAGTGTATGGTTTATATATACTATCTATTTTTTTTTCTATCTATATCTGTTTTCTATCTATATATATCTTGTTTGTTTCAAAAGTATTGAAGATATCTTCGGTTGTATGATGTAGCTTTTACTTAGAGCGATACATCGCTCACACCATTATAAGATTTATTAAAGAATCTTATCAATGCACGTTTTTAATCGTAACATATATGCTTTGTATGTCCTTTCTGATAATATGGAACAAGGAAAGGATTTTCTCAGGTCGGTCAGGGCGTTTCCTTGTCGATTGACGGTCGAGAACCCCAACAATTTTATAATACGGAATGGCAGATAGCGGGTGTAGCACAAGTAAAAAGCCACTTCATAGTTGTAAAGACGTCAACGTTTCGTTTTTTTTAACCTTCTTCAGGGTTAAAAAAATATGTTCAATGAACCATCTATAACAATACTCAATGCATGAACCGATATTTTTATCGGTGTCTATGGTTGCCTTATTGATTTTGTTGATGCATCGAGTATTATTATAGATGGATCATTGAACATATTTTTTTGCCCTGAAGAAGATCTAATTAAAGATCGAAACGTTGACGTATTCGCAACTATGAAGTAGCTTTTTACTGGTCCTACACCCGCTATCTACAGTTCCAACGTTGTTTATGTAAATAGAGAAATGTTATAAAAAGTTGTCGAACACATCAAATAAATTTAGTCACATAATTTTCAAAAACTCGGAAAGTATCCAAATATTACCGATTTTGACGATATCATGCGTTCATTTAAAACTTATCTCACACATAATTTTAATTCCATGGTTTGCTAAGAGTTTTTTTTTATGAACACCCTTTATTTACCTGCTAAGCTCATGGCAGGAATAAATATTGCCTCCTGTCCATCGACGCTCAGAGCCTGAACGCCGGCAGGCGCCTGAACTACGCTGTATCCTGCCAGGTTCTGACCAGTTGCAGCCGCCACAAGTTGCGCCGCACCAGCTGCTGCCTGTTGTTGTAACAGTTGTTGTTGCAGCTGTTGTGCAGTTACTCCTGCTGCTACTGGCACACTCATAACCTGAATTATAAGTATATAGATAACATAAATAGTGTCCAAGATCCAAGGAGGGCTACTATGGCGATTTCGGAAACCATAAGAGCTAGGATTTCGTTTAAATAGGAATAAATTGAGATTTAGAAGTTTAGTCAGATGAATTTGCTTTTATTAACCATACTTTTATCATGAAATAATTAATTATTGAAACGACACAAAATGTTTAAAATTTTTAAATACAAATTTCATAACCAACTAATGTATTTTTAGTTTAATACAATCAGTACGTTTTCAGTTTATCGGCCATAGGATGTGACGTCACGAATTCGCTTTTGTTGCATTTGATGCATGTAATTATTTACCAGGTTCTGTAGCATTGACACACTATGGTTTGACGAAAATCGATTACACGATTGTGAAACGGATCCAAAACTTCCATTTGAGCCATCCCCTGATTCCCTTGAGTCTGGAGTCATCAAAAAATGTAGATATCTGTATTTTTCTATGTTACGTTACCTGTGGTTGTGGTTGCCCCTGGGGATTACCCTGCTGCACAGTGACATTTTGCTGTTTAATTTGTTGGTTTTGGGGCGTTGGGGTGGTCGACATGACGATGGTAACCGGCGTTGATGATTGTAATTGGGTCCGGTCAACCGTCTGATGGACTTCCCCTGGCCCAATTCGGCTGCAGGTGGCGGCCAAAAGCGCTAGTGGCGAGGGTGCCACTATTGGCTTGATATCTTGTTGTTCCTGGAAAAATAAATAATTTTTTTTGTAGACATTTTTAACCTCCTTAGGGATCAATTTTGAGATAATAAAATGTATATATTAAACATACTATATGTATTACTAAATAAAAATTATTGGCAATTTATTCTTTTATTGTAATTGTTTTTCTTTTCGATACCACCTCTCGACAAGAACTTTAACTTGCAATCTTCATATACTTCTTAACATTTATCTTAATATCTTAGGAGGATGCGAGGATCCCTTTTCTGCGGAATTCTCGCGTTCCCAGGAGCGGCAAAGACAAAGAAACCAAAGCAGCAGTTTTAAATATTATATATTAAAAATATAATAAAATAATGTAACGAAATAATAAAATCAACCTACACCAGGAATTAATTAACAAGGTAAAGAAAGCTCTCAATCTGCTATTGAAGAATGCCGACGATTCGACTAAATTTAGCTTCTTTCAAAAGCTAAAACACATTGGAAAATGTCCTAACTGTATGATTATTACATAATCTATGGTACAGTAGAAAAGGACAGAATACTTTCCTAATATGATACACAAACTACGAAGTAAACATTTTCTCCAGCATGCATAAAAGAGGAAACGCAACAGAGACAATAAGAAAGCCATATTGAGGACCATCGATGATGAAACTCAAGATATTGAAGAGAAAGATAGTCAATCTGAAATATATTCGATTAGTTCTTGTAGACCCGGTAAGGATTTTAGGCCAAGTGGACATCGCACCGCGCCAGTGATGGGTTTATCTTTAACTGAATGATCAAATGGTTATAGTTGCCATCTCTAGACGTTTAAAGATTGATTTAAGATCAACTTTATGTCCTCTCTTACAATATAGGACCTTCTGGCTATATAACATCTCTCTCATTGCTGTAAAAGTACAATAATTGACTTTCTCGTTAACTGTTTATACTATATAGAGACTCTATATAAGATGCCTTATAAAGACCTTTATAAGAAAATCTCTATAGAGAGGATTGTGTACCGTTCTGTACCAATAACGGATCAAATCATCATCCCAGGCAGAAAGGAGGAGTCATAAAGACTCTGTCTATGACAGCCAAGCGAATTTGTGAGCCGACTGAATTGGAACGGAAAATGAAGCATCTGGAAAGAGCCTTTGGTTGGAATGGATACAACAAGCATGAGTTCGATAGTGCCGTTCATCCAAGGAAAGTATAGCGTCAGGAAGCAATAACCGGAGGAGGTGAAGAAAAGCGCGGATGGACTGGTCTACCATACATCCACAAAATAACGGACAAGATCGGCAGGATAGTGAAAAAGCACAATGTTAAAACTGTCTTTAAACCCACTCGTACAATACAACAGAGCTTGAGATCGGCCAAAGACCGCAGAGATTCCCTATCTGCACCCGGTCTTTACCGAGTTCCACGCAGCTGTAGCAACTTATCGACAGTTACCTCACAGATCGGATAGTCGTTGTAAGGGTCGTATCCTCCCTGTCGGCGCCCAGAGCGCCAGAGGTAGGTGTCCCCGAAGGGTCGGTATTGTCGCCGCGCCTGTACACGAGCGATATTCTTAGAACACCAAGAACTACGCTCGCGCTCTATGCCGATGACACGGCTCTTTTATCCCAAACACCGGCGAAAAAATGACGTGCGGCGGAATCTGAAGTCGCAACGGGGTGGCGCCCCCCAACAAAAAAAAATGTCGAATCAGTCAACGTCGGGAAGCACGGGAGATCACTTCGCCCATTACCTCAACTCCTTTGATAATGTCTGCCGCAGCTGCAGACGAAACGTCAGAAAGAAATTCCTTCGGACTACGGCTTCAAAGCCCGGAAAACACTTTAGATCATACAAATTTTGCTTATCCACAAACGCACAGTTTTGATATACAGGGTGCCAAGGAAATATTTTTATTATTAAGTTTTTTGTGAGGTTTTCTAAATATATTTTAACATTCCTTAGACGTATTTTATGGGTGTTAGAGCTCATTTTTTTTATCTGCCAGTGTAGTAGATTTTTAAGTCGTGAAAAAGTACTCTTAGTCAAAAGCGCTACTGTGAGCCGTTTTTTAGTTAAACGGTATTTTATGATAAATATCGCACAGCGCTAAGCATTTATGGGCCCTTCTTCGATACGTGGTTTACTATTTGACTATATAATATTTATAGTAATATAGGCCACCGCGCTCCCCTGGGGCCCGGGCTCTGAAACACGCGCATTATGCTTAATCCAGCCCTGAATCGCAAACGCATTTCTTAACAAACATGAAGGTATATTTAGTTTTTGTTCCTGCATGATACAATGAGGAAAAAGTCGTAATACCCCCTTTGGACATTTTCAAAAAAAAATCGGAACATTTTGTTTGCTGCTTTTAACTCTAAAGAGGTTTTCTAAAAATGGTCTAAAAAATGCGATTCTAAAAGTGCCTGAAAATCGACCGACGAAAAAAAAATGAATTTTATACTAGCGACGTCAAAAAAAAAAAAAAAATTTCGAGGAAGTCAGCCCAAAAAATCATTAAAATTGACTCGAAGCGTGCAAAAATAAAAATTATAAGTTATTTGAAAAGTTCGAGTTACGTCCAATAGAGTCAAATAGCTAAACAGTGAGTTAAAGCATCTAAAAATGCAAATTAAAAATTTCTGAAAAAATCCCGAGTAGAATTAGGTCTAAAATTATTTAAAAATTACCCACATGGCGTAAAAATGCAATTTTTTATGTTTTTAGAGAAGTTCAATTTTTGAACGCAATCAAATAAAATTAGTTTAAATCTTCAAATTTTTTGTTTGTGGTAAAATTAATTTTTGGACGAAAACAAAATGAAAGTTTACTAAAGACGTCCCAAGCTGAAAATTTAATGTTTTTCGAGGAAGTCAGATAAAAAAAAAATCGTTAAAATTTAGTCAAAGCGTGTAAAAAATAAAATTTGAAGTTTTTTGAAAAAATCAGTACCTCGGTCAGTACCTACTAATAGAAACAAATTGCTCAAAAATTAGTTAAAGCGTCTAAAAATGCAAATTTGAAATTTTTTGAAATACGCAGTATATAATTAGATCTAAAATTAATTAAAATTGCTAACATTGTCTAAGAATGGAAACTTTTTAAGTTTTTGGAGAAATTCTACTTTAGGACTAAATCAGGCAAAATTTATTTAAATCTTCTAATTTGCTGTTTGTGATCAAATTTATTCTGGAACCAAAATAAGTGAAAATTTACTAAAGACGTCTAAAAATAAAAAAATTATGAATTTTTGAGGAAGTCAGTCCAAAAAATCGTTAAAATTGACTTAAAGTGTGTAAAAATAAAAATTTCAAGTTATTTGAAAAGTTCGAGTTGCGTGCTAATAGAGTCAAATAGCCAAAAAGTGAGTTAAAGCGTCTAAAAACGCAAACTTAAATTTTGTGTAAAAATAAAAGATTCAAGTTATTTGTTAGTTCAAAAAATCGTTAGAATTGATTAGAAGTGTGTAAAAATAAAAATTTTAAGTTATTTGAAAAGCTCCGAGTTACGTGTTAATAGAATCAAATAGCCAAACAGTGAGTTAAAGCATTTAAAAATGCAAATTAAATTTTTTTGAAAAAATCTAGGGTAGATTTAGGTCTAAAAATTATTTAAAAATTACCCACATAGTGTAATAATGCAATTTTTGATGTTTTTCGAGAAATTCAAATTTTGAACGCAATCAAGTAAAATTAATTTATATCTTCAAATTTGTTGTTTGTGGTGAAATTAATTTTTGGACGAAAATAAATGAAAGTTTACTAAACACGTCCCAAAGCTGAAAATTTAATGTTTTTCGAGAAAGTCAGATCAAAAAAGTCGTTAAAATTTAGTCAAAGCGTGTGAAAATAAAATTTGAAGTTTTTTGAAAAAGTCAGTACCTCGGTCAGTACCTACTAAAAGAAACAAATTGCTCAAAAATTAGTTAAAGCGTCTAAAAATGCAAATTTGAAATTTTTTTAAATACGCAGTATATAATTAGTTATAAAATGAATTAAAATTGCTATCATTGTCTAAGAATGTAAACTTTTTAACTTTTTGGAGAAATTCTACTTTAGGACTAAATCAGGCAAAATTTATTTAAATCTTCTAATTTGCGGTTTGTGATCAAATTTATTTTGGAACCAAAATAAGTGAAAATTTACTAAGACGTCTAAAAATAAAAAAATTATGAATTTTTGAGGAAGTCAGTCCAAAAAATCGTTAAAATTGACTTAAAGTGTGTAAAAATAAAAATTTCAAGTTATTTGAAAAGTTCGAGTTGCGTGCTAATAAGATTCAAATAGCCAAAAAGTGAGTTAAAGCGTCTAAAAATGCAAACTTAAATTTTGTGTAAAAATAAAAGATTCAAGTTATTTGTTAGTTCAAAAAAATCGTTAGAATTGATTTGAAGTGTGTAAAAATAAAAATTTTAAGTTATTTGAAAAGCTCCGAGTTACGTGTTAATAGAATCAAATAGCCAAACAGTGAGTTAAAGCATTTAAAAATGCAAATTAAAATTTTTTGAAAAAATCTAGGGTAGATTTAGGTCTAAAAATTATTTAAAAATTATCCACATTGTGTACAAATGCAATTTTTGATGTTTTTAGAGAAATTTTAATTTTGAACGCAATCAGGTAAAATTAGTTTAAACCTTCAAATATGTTGATGTGGTAAAATTAATTTTTGAACGGAAATAAGTGGCAGTTTACTAAAGACATCCCAAACTGAAAATTTAATGTTTTTCTAGGAAGTGAGCTCAAAAAATCGTTAAATTGAGTCAAAGAGGTAAAAAAAATAAAATCCGAATTTTTTTAAAAAACTCAGGATACGTACTAATAGAACCAAATTGCTAAAAAATTAGTTAAAACGTCTACAAATGCAAGTTTGAATATTTTTGAAAAATATAATTAGATCTAAAATTAATAAAATAACCAACATCGTTTAAGAATGGAAATTTTTATGTTTTTGAAGAAATTCTATTTTAGGACAAAATTAGGCAAAATTAATTTAAATAGGTATTCAAATTTGTTGTTGGTGGTAAAATTAATTTTTGGAGTAAAACAAGTGAAATTTTACTAAAACGACGTAAAAAAAATATTGTTTTTCGAGGAATTCAGCACAAAAAATCATTAAAATTGACTCAAAGCATGTAAAAATAAAAATGTTAAATTATTTGAAAAGCTCGAGATACGTGCTAATCGGTGCTAATAGAAGCCAAACAGTGAGCTAAAGCGTCTAAAAATGCAAACCAATTTCAAACTTTTGAAAAAAAATGCAGGGTAGAATTAGGTCTAAAATTATTTAAAAATTACCCACATCGTGTAAAAATGCAACTTTTAATGTTTTTTAGAGAAATTCAATTTTTGAAAGCAATCAGCTAAAATTAGTTTAAATCTTCAAATTTGTTGATTATGGTAAAATTAATTGTTGGACGAAAATAAGTGAAGGCTTACTAAAGACGTCCCAAACTGAAAATTTTATGTTTTTCGAGGTCAGTCAGCTCAAAAAATCGTTAAAATTGAGTCAAATCGTGTAAAAATAAAATTTGAGGTTTTTTGAAAAACTCAGGATACGTACTAATAGAACCAAATTGCTAAAAAATTAGTTAAAGCGTCTAAAAATGCAAATTTGAATTTTGTGAGAAAGATACTTAATTAGATCTAAAATTAATTAAAATCACCAACATCGTCTAAGAATGGAAATTTTCATGTTTTTGGAGAAATTCTTCAAATTTTATGTTGGTGGTAAAATTAATTTTTGGTGGAAACTAAGTGAAATTGTACTAAAGACGCTTCAACCGAAAATGTTGTGTTTTTCGTGGAAGTCAGCTCAAAAAATCGTTAAAATTGAGTCAAAGCCTCTAAAAATAAAATTTGAAGTTTTTTGAAAAAATCAGGATACTTACGTAATAGTAGAACCCAATTGCTAAAAAATGAGTTAAAGCGTCTAAAAATGCAAATTTGAATTTTTTTTAGAAATATAATTAGACCTAAAAATAATTAAAAGTACCAACATCGTCTGAGAATGGTAATTTTTATGTTTTTGGAGACATTCTTCAAATTTGTTGTTGGTGATAAAACTAATTTTTCGGGGGAGGACGAAAATAAGTGAAAGTTTACTAAAGACGTCCCAAATTGAAAATTTCATATTTTTCGAGGAAGTCAGCTCGAAAAATCGTTAAAATGGTGTCAAAGCGTGTAATAATAAAATTGTAAGTTTTTTAAAAAACTCAGGATACGTATCAGGTACCAATAGAACCAAATTGCTAAAAAATGAGTTAATGGTTCTAAAAATGCAAATCTGAAATTTTTTGAAATACACAGTATACAATTAGATCTAAAATTAATTAAAATTGCTAACACTGTCTAAGAATGGAAACTTTTTAAGTTTTTGGAGAAATTCTACTTTAGGAAAAATCAGGCAAAATTTATTTAAATCTTCTAATTTGCTGTTTTGAAGAAATTTATTCTGGGACCAAAATAAGTGAACATTTACTAAAGACGTCTAAAAAGAAAAAAATATGAATTTTTGAGGAAGTCAGTCCAAAAAATCGTTAAAATTGACTTAAAGGGTGTAAAAATAAAAATTTTAAGTTATTTGAAAAGTTCGAGTTGCGTGCCAATAGAGTCAAATAGCCAAAAAGTGAGATAAAGCGTCTGAAAATGCAAACTTAAAATTTGTGTAAAAATAAAAGATTTAAGATATTTGTTAGTTCATCAAAATCGTTAAAATTGATTTGAAATTTGAAGTGCGTAAAAATAAAAATTTTAAGTTATTTCAATAGTTCCGAGTTACGTGTTAATAGAATCAAATAGCCAAACAGTGAGTTAAAGCATGTAAAAATGCAAATTAAATTTTTTTGAAAAAATCTAGGGTAGATTTAGGTCTAAAAATTATTTAAAAATTATCCACATCGTGTCAAAATTTTTGATGTTTTTAGAGAAATTTAATTTTTAAACGCAATCAGGTAAAACTAGTTTAAACCTTCAAATATGTTGATGTGGTAAAATTAATATTTGAACGGAAATAAGTGACAGTTTACTAAAGACGTCCCAAACTGAAAATTTAATGTCTAGGAAGTCAGCTCAAAAAATCGTTAAATTGAGTCAAAGCGTAAAAAAAATAAAATTTGAAAAAAACTATTGCAACAGACTTGTCCAACTTCAGGAATAAAGAGAATCTAGTTTTTACCCAGAGGTTTTCTTATTTTTTAAAAAAACTCAGGATACGTACTAATAGAACCAAATTGCTAAAAAATGAGTTAAAACTGTTAAACGTCTACAAATGCAAGTTTGAATATTTTTGAAACATAATTAGACCTAAAAATAATTAAAAGTACCAACATCGTCTGAGAATGGTAATTTTTATGTTTTTGGAAACATTCTTCAAATTTCTTGTTGGTGATAAAACTAATTTTTGGACGAAAATAAGTGAAAGTTTACTAAAGACGTCCCAAATTGAAAATTTAATGTTTTTCGAGGAAGTCAGCTCGAAAAATCGTTAAAATGTAGTCAAAGCGTGTAAAAATAAAATTTGAAGTTTTTTAAAAAACTCAGAATACGTAGGTACCAATAGAACCAAATTGCTAAAAAGTGAGTTAATGGTTCTAAAAATGCAAATTTGATTTTTTTTTAAATACGCAGTATACAATTAGATCTAAAATCTTTTTGGAGAAATTCTACTTTAGGATAAATCAAGCAAAATTTATTTAAATCTTCTAATTTGCTGTTTTGATCAAATTTATTCTGGAACCAAAATAAGTGAAAATTTAAAACTAAAAATAAAAAAATTATGAATTTTTGAGGAAGTCAATCCAAAAAATCGTTAAAATTTACTTAAAGTGTGTAAAAATACAAATTTCAAGTTATTTGAAAAGTTCGAGTTGCGTCCTAATAGAGTCAAATAGCCAAAAAGTGAGATAAAACGTCTGAAAATGCAAACTTAAATTTTGTGTAAAAATAAAAGATTTAAGATATTTGTTAGTTCATCAAAATCGTTAAAATTGATTTGAAATTTGAAGTGTGTAAAAATAAAAATTTTAAGTTATTTGAATAGCTCCGAGTTACATGTTAATACAATCAAATAGCCAAACAGTGAGTTAAAGCATCTAAAAATGCAAATTAAAATTTTTTCTAGGGTAGATTTAGGTCTAAAAATTATTTAAAAATTATCCACGTCGTGTTTCAATTTTTGATGTTTTTAGAGAAATTAAATTTTTAAACGCACCCAGGTAAAACTAGTTTAAACCTTCAAATATGTTGATGAGGTAAAATTAATATTTGAACGGAAATAAGTGACAGTTTACTAAAGACGTCCCAAACTGAAAATTTAATGTCTAGGAAGTCAGCTCAAAAAATCGTTAAATTGAGTCAAAGCGTAAAAAAAATAAAATTTGAATTTTTTAAAAAAACTCAGGATACGTACTAATAGAACCAAATTGCTAAAAAAATGAGTTAAAACTGTTAAAACGTCCACAAATGCAAGTTTGAATATTTTTGAAAAATATAATTAGATCTAAAATTAATAAAATAACCAACATTGTTTATGAATGGAAATTTTTATGTTTTTGAAGAAATTCTATTTTAGGACAAAATTAGGCAAAATTAATTTAAATAGGTATTCCAATTTGTTATTGGTGATAAAATTAATTTTTGGAGTAAAACAAGGGAAATTTTACTAAAACGACGTCAAAAAAATAAAAAAAATATTGTTTTTCGAGGAAGTCAGCACAAAAAAATCATTAAAATTGACTCGAAGCATGTAAAAATAAAAAATTTAAGTTATTTGAAAAGCTCGAGATACGTGCTAATCGGTGCTAATAGAAGCCAAACAGTGAGCTAAAGCGTCTAAAAATGCAAACCAACTTTAAACTTTTGAAAAAAAATGCAGGGTAGAATTAGGTCTAAAATTATTTAAAAATTACCCACATCGTGTAAAAATGTTTATTTATGTTTTATGTTTTTTAGAGAAATTCAATTTTTGAAAGCAATCAGCTAAAATTAGTTTAAATCTTCAAATTTGTTGATTGTGGTAAAATTAATTTTTGGACGGAAATAAGCGAAGGTTTACTAAAGACGTTCCAAGATCTAAAATCAATTAAAATTACCAACATCGTCTAAGAATTTTTATGTTTTTGGAGAAATTCTTCAAATTTGTTGTTGGTGGTAAAATTAATTTTTGATCGAAAATAAGTGAAATTTTACTAAAGACGTCCCAAACTGAAAATTTAGTGTTTTTTGAGGAAGTCAGCCCAAAAAAATCGTTAAAATTGAGTCAAAGCGTGTAGAAATAAAATTTGAAGTTTTTTTGAAAAACTCAGGATACGTAGGTTTGATAAAATTTATTCTGGGACCAAAATAAGTGAAGAATTACTAAAGGCGTCCAAAAATAAAAATGTATAGTTTTTTGAGGAAGTCAGTCCAAAAAATCGTTAAAATAGATAGACTTGAAGTGTGTAAAAATAAAAAAATTAAGTTATTTACAAAGTTTAAGTTACGTGCTAATAGAGTCAAATAGCCAAAAAGTGAGTTAAAGCATCTAAAAATGCAAACTAAAAATTTTTGAAAAAATGCAGGGTAGAATTAGGTCTAAAATTATTTAAAAATTACCCACTCCGAATTACAATAAATTACCAATACTACTTCCAAAATAAAAAAAAATACCATAAAATTTAAAAGTCAATTGAAAAATTATTATAATTATTTAGAAATTACAATCTTTACTCAAAAATTATTATAATTACTGAAAATTATTTTAAATAATTTTGGTTATGTTAAGAAGTGTCCCTGTTACCTTGCTTGTGTCACACCCCTTGAAAGCGAAAAAGAGATTTTCTAACTTTTCTGTCAAAAATTCATAGCCAAGGATGTTTCCCTTTTAACACCTGGTATAGTTAGGGCAGGAACTATTGTATATGTAATATAAAAATTGTATAGGTAAATATCTATAATATTCTGTTATAAGGAGGTATTTTCGAGGGTATTTTTTATTTTACCATAAACCAACATGCGCGCTTTCCAATTAATTTGTGTATGTAGCTAGTTGTATCCCATATATTTAGTACCTACTACCTGTCTACCTATATTAGTAGTAGTAGGATACTTTAGTTGTATATTGTGGTTTCATAGCTAGAAGTGCTAAGTAGGTAATTAACATAATTAACATCTAAGTCTAGATCTAAGTACTTTATAATTTGATTGTATTTGAACCGTGGTAATTATCCATTTTGTATTAGCCATACGTTATTTCTTAAACTAAAGTAGCAAAGAAATACTTAAACATCGCTGGAGCTCTCTATTCACCGCAGGGCATATTATTAGATACTGGCCATAACACATAGGTTATGTGTTACGGCCAGTCACCCAAAATAATAAATGTAATAAAAGGCCGCAATTTGTACTCTTGAGTTCTTAGTATAGTGCCCGAGTATTTTCAAGCTTACCTAAAATAGTACCTAGGTAATAACAAGAAATTTGTACTATTGAGTATTTGGCATAGAGGGCGAGTATTTTCATGGTCACCCAAAATACTTAATATGTACCTAATAAAGGGCAGAAATTTGCACCATAGAGTACCTACTTAGTACACTGCCCGGCATAGTGACCGAATATTTTCACGGTTATCCAAAATAATATGTAATCAAAAACAGCAATTTGCATTATTGAGCATACTGGGCGAATATTTCCACGGTCACCCAAAAATACTAGCTATGTAATAAAAGGCAGCAGTTTGCACTATTGAGTATACTTAGTATAGAGGGCGAGTATTTTATTGGTCATCTAACCTAAGCCCACCCATAGAAAATTAAAGTGTAGCAGAAAAGCATGCACCCTTCGCGCGATGAACTATACATCGACGACCTCGAAGGCCGACCTCCGCCTCCTCGTAGGCCGCCGGACCGAGCTACACCCACGGCGGCGGCGACGGCGGCAAAGGCAGCCCACCCTTTTAGCCCATCATAACTCACCTGGGTCGGATTTTCAATCACGTATTCGGTCTTCACGTGTCCGTCAGAGCTCATTCTTGCTCAAAAATCCTAGCGACATCCTTTTGCACTATGTCCGATGATAAAACAAATGCGAGTCGAGAGGTGCGCCGCTGTCGTGTCGTGTGAACTGCACCTTGTGTCGTCACTGCTTACGCGTTTATAGCAAATCGTCTAGTCTTTGTTCCACTTTATGCACATAATTAATTACGTTAAAGGGTAGTTTGCATATAGGCACCTTTGAATTAAATATTTCTAAGATTTAGGCCTAAAATTTTGACATTGGGCGTGTTTAATACGCGGGTTTTGTCGACGAAAGTTCGTAGCGCGGGCAAATCATGCGGGTCACAGGCAGGCCGAACGAAACACAAACCACGCCATCCGGGGACTGCCTCTGGTGGGGAGCGGTCCTTCAACTTCCAACGGCCGGGTGTTGCCGATCGTCAGAGGCGTCTCTGATAAATGGGCAGTGGGCTGCACCAAAATCACAAATTTCAATAAATTAGTTGGTTTATTCAAAATATCGTCAGTAGGCGCCCACTGCCCTAATCATTATTTTTTTACTAATAACTATGATCAATCAATACATGGGATTGTTATATGCATATTATTTGTATACAATTATAGCCTGTTTATTAACTAAATATGTCTTTGTTACATTTTAATTATATTATTATTATTTATTATAAGTAATGTTTGTGGCTTCAGGGGACAGAAGAATGATCCTACATTTTTATAATACCCTGTATAAATGTTGACATAAATTATAAAGGAGTTAGCAAATAAAAATATACAGGCGGCCTTTTTAACTTGAAACATCTTGAGAATTATGAAGGGAAAATATTTTTTTTCCAACGGTGGCCTATATCGTACAGAAGAGCCTAATTAGACATATATTTTACATGTACAGGGTGAACTAGAAACGTGACACTTCATATAATGTAATAACTTTTAAAGAGGACACCGTGTATTGTTTACTACATTTTGATAGGTCTTAGAGGTCTTACTCGGCCCTGAAGATTTGACATTATTGCCGGCAGTTGTGGGAATACCCTGTATGTTCCATTCAGGATTTTCTGATGACACCTTAGTAACCGTAAAATGTTTTTTTTTCTCTACCCATCTCCTTTTTGCAGCTAAGAAAATTGGCAAACAGCGACGAAGTCAAATTTTCAAGGCCAACGATATATCAAACTTTTGTGAATAGATAATAAACGATACTTACCCCATATAAGATACTTTCAGTTTATCAATGAATTTCTCTTAAACTACTGCAACCAAAGATGTCAAATTTTCAGGGTCCAGTATAAGCTATAAGATGTATCAAAATCTAGTAAAAAATAGAGAGTATCGTGTTTAAAAATATTACATTATTTGACGTCATACTTTTCTGGGCCACCTTGCAGATGTAAAAATATTTTCCTAAAATAGACCCTCCTGTACTACGTAGGACCCCGTTGAAACAAACTCTTTTACAATAACACTTCTCAAAATATCTCGTCTCCAGTTAAAAAGATCACCCTGTATATATTTTGAAAATTTGACAAGTTATGTCTTAAATGGAAAGCTTCTGTTTAAAAACCACTTCCAGGGATTTTTTGTAATTCCTATAGGATTTTCTTCTGGTCAGAAATAAGTATCGGTACTTTTGGCCCTGGATGTTGGCTCAATCAGTAGAAACGTTTGTTTCTTGACGCAGACTAAACTGAAAATTGCTTGTCTACTATACAAAGGAAACTAATAAATTTTCCGTATATTGTTAAACACTGAGAATGAGAAACATGATGTCATTAAAAACATGCAAAGACAAATAAGCGAGAAATTTAGGCGATCGACAGTGACGGCATTTTCAAAATTTGATAGCAACGAGCTGCATCTGCAATGTAATGACTGGTGTTTTAATTATTCTAGTAAACGTTCCAATTAAAATCCGTGTATGGAAGTAACCAAAGCATGCGCAAACTGCAGTTTTACACATAAAAATGTGTGTGAAAAATATAACTCTGCAAACAAACCTAGAAAAAATTACGTGTATTCTGAGTAACGCACCTCTTACAACACACCTTCTATAAACTGTTTTTATGGAAAAGGCTCCTGACTGATTGGCTGATGAAAACTGTCAAATTTGACCATAGTTTAGTTTTGAAGAGGGCAGGTGTTCTATTAGTTATTTTTGCCATCTTGTTTCCTTTGAAACAATAATTTTTTCTACGACTGCTTTCGGGGGCTGCATTCGGCAGAATTGCAGGTCCTGAATACCGTTGAGAACGTTGCAGAAGGCGGTAACTCCAGACATACCTCTGGATTAGTTCTGCTGGAAGTAGAGCGTGCGCTCGATAGGGTCAGGCACGAGGGCCTTATCTACAAGCTGAGTGACTTAGGTATGTCAGCAAGCATTTGCCGACAGTTACCGCACAGATTGTACAGTCGTTGTAAGGGTCGGATCCTCCCTGTCGGCGCCCAGAGCGCTAGAGGCAGATGTCACGGCTCTTTTATCCAAACACCGGAGAAAAGATATTGTGCGGCGGAATCTGCAGCTAGCTTCAGCCGACCTTCAGGACTGGCTGGTACGTTGGAGGATTAAGATCAACCCAAATGCCAAGCAATCCTGATAGGTAGAAGTCGCGATGCCATCCCGGATCAACTTGTGATCGATGGCATTGAAGTGCCGTGGCAAGACTAGGCCATATATCTGGGGGTAACCTAAGTTGAAGGGTTGACCATGTCAGGGTCGCCGTTGCCAAAGCTAGGAGGGCTATGGCCTCACTATACCCCCTGCTCAACCGAAGCAGCCATCTGCCCGTGAGAGGGAAGCTCCTGCTGCTGAAAGCCATCATGCGGCCGATCCTAATATATGGATCAGTATCATAGGGGAGTGCGGCGGAGGCCCACCTCTCAAGGGTGGAAGTTGTTGAAAACATTTACGTCCGTATGGCGGTCAATGCCCCATGGTACATTCGTAACGAAGAAATCGTGCTAATTTGCGATGTCAAAGAGTGCGCGACTTCATGAGAGTCAAAGCTGAGAAGACCTTCCAACGCGCGGAAGCACATCAAGACAACCTGCTGCGGGCTTTTGTTCAATACGAGCCGGATCCCGCAACAGGGCAACCCTGGAAGCGGCCACCGCACCAGCTACGATGTCAAGCTGCAGAGTAGAGCGACAGCAGAGACGCAAAAAACCGCCCTGAGAAGCAAGAGCCACATCTCCCGCAAGATATGTCATGCCAAACCAGCCAAGCTGGTGAGGCTATGAGATATGAAAACAGGAAAGAGCGTGCACCAGAGAAGACTGCCGGTATAGCAGACCGGGGATTTATAGGCAACCGAGCCCGGAATCCCCAAGCATAAACGGAGTTTTTTAGGGGGTAAGACCCCACACTACAGGACAGCAGAGCGGGGCTGTCCGGTGTCTTGTCGAGAAGATTTTCCACCCCCACAAAAAAAGCTAACTAGCGTTGAAAATCGCATTTTGCAAACACATTTTTCTTATTGTTTTGCACACGCCTTGCATATACTTTATAATACGAATGATCATTTATGAAGCAAAATCGCAGTCGTAGAAAAAGTATAGTGTGCAACACGTACGAAAATCACTTTTCACACTCTTGTGATGTTGTATCACTCGCCTACGGCTCGTGTCCACACAGTCACTCTCGTGTGACAACGTGATTTACTATTTTTCAGGACATGTTGAGAAATTTCGAGAAAGATGTCAAATATGAAATTTATGAACAAATTATTTGAATCTCAATAATATTAAAGGTCTTAATGGACCTGAAGTTGAGATTCGAATGAAGATAGTTTCCATGTTCAACTGGCGCCAAATTAAAGTTGTTCAGTTGACCATTCCACAATTGATCACTTCGACATACTACTTCTTCGGTACGTACAACCAAACAAGGTAGAAAATATATTAAATACTCTGTGTTTATATGAAAATAGTAAGAGAAACGGACACGGAATTGAGGTTTATCCGTATTTCTGACATTGTTTAAATAACGATTAGAGTTATACATATTGAATAAAAAAATATTTCTAGATTACAATAAGTATTTATTCATATATAAAATGAATAACATGTGTAAAGATAGAGAATAGTTAGAATAGCAACTCTGCAGCTAAACCTCAGTTGTTTTCATATTTTGATAGCTCGGTCGGCCATATTGTCTTGAGAAGCACAAATGTGCAATCCCGTCATTCTGGAATGGTCAATCTACAAAACTCTAGTACATCCCGTTATACCGGAAGCAAACGCCATCTTTGTTTTTCAAATGGAAGTACACTATTTTCTTTACGTATTTTGATTCTATTGCCAGTTCTAAGTCAATTTCAACAGTTTAGGTTTTCCAGCTGCGTAAAAGTTGACTTTAGATGCATGCTTCGTCGCGCGCGTGGAAGAACTTGGGTGTTTTCTACATGCCATGTACTCGATCTACCACAAATGGATGAACAAACTGGCAGCAATCATGGAAATGCTGACGAAGGACAAAGAGGAACAAACAAATTGTCTGGAAGAACAAGAAAAACAAAGGCAACTTGAGATAAAGGAACAAAGAAAAAATCAAACTGCTGTGTTTCAAGCATTAACGGATGGTCGTCGCGAGTTGCAAGAACTTGTCTCAACCAAAATGACTGAAGTCAAACAAGACGTAGATCAAGTCAAACAAGTCGTGGATGCAGATTTGAGGCGGCAGCAGTTAAAAGTGGACAGATTCGGACAAAGCTACCGAACTTTTAGTAGCTTTGAGAGGAAAGGCTGCAGACATCATTCCTACATTGTCGACCACTGAAATGCAATCAAAAATAATGCCACGGCAATTACAACGCAATTGCCGCGGCGTTAGAGCGGAGGTTTGGTAATGCTCATCGCGAAATAATCTACCAGACAGAACTACGAATGAGGCTGCAGAAGCCAAGCGAAAACCTACCGACATTGAGCGTTTGACAGTATTGGCGTATCCTGCGGCTCCCTCTAATTTCATTGACCAGCTATCAATCCAGCAGTTTACCGAAGGCGTTCGCGACAGTGAAATGAAATGCCATTTGAGGTTGACTCATCTTTCCAGTGCAAATGAGGCATTAATTCGGGCATTGGAGTATGAGGCGTCGAGAATAAACACGAGCTACATGGTTGGAATAGTTGACGTACAGGAAGAGCCGCAGCCAAACTCAATCTTAAAGCAATTGTCGGACGAGCAGCGTGAATTCAGAAAGCAAATGACTTCATATTTCGACCAATCAAGGAACAGGGCACAAGACATTGGTTACAGAAGAAATATGGAACGAAATGCCTAATCTACAAAAACACGGATCTTGTTTCAATTGCGGCAGAATGGGCCATTTTACAGGGGGCTGTCGCCCCTTTCAGTTCGACGGGAAAGGAGTCAGACCTCGCCACGACGACAATCTGGCGGACTGACACATCAGCCAGAAAACTAAGACCAGTCAGTGTGAAGGGGCGAACGCTGACTGGTCCAGGATCATTAGGATTGGACAGCTTGGAAGAAGCCTCATCATCCCTCGCAAAATTGAACATCGTCCAGACAGATCTCATGGTAACGCAGATGTATTATCACGCAGGCCTTGTAAAGGCGAATGGCGACACTGCCAACGAGTAGAACAACGAGTGCATTCTTAGGAGAACCAGGATTGACGTCGACGAACATTGGATCACTGAACAAATCAAGGTCGAACAAACAACCTATAATGCCGTGGCGTTAATACGTCAATATAAGTTCTGCCATAAGTCACTGCCTCTTCTAATGATGGCTTACAGAGGAGCAGTGCATAACACGACAGGACATACCCCTGCCAAGGTTATATTTGGTAAAGAACTTCGTCTTCGGGTAGATTTGGTGTACGGATAACCAGAACAATCGGTGCAAGATATCCAGAACTATGCTGATGAACTTCGAGAAAGGTTAAAGGAAATCCATCGAAACGTGAGGACAAAGATAAAGATTGCCAGCGATCGGATGAAAGCCAGATATGACCTAAGGGCGAATTCTGCAGGATTTAATGTTGGTGACTTGGTGTGGCTGTATAGTCAACAGAGGAAGAAAGGAAAGTCTCCCAAGTTGTCTCCAAGTTTGGAGGGTCCATATACAGTCATCAAACGAATCAACGACGTGGTTTATACAGGATCCATCGTACCCCTAGAGCAAAGATGAAAGTGGTTCATATTGAACGGTTAAAGGCTTACAGTTCTGGAGATTTCTCTGATCGGGACGATCAGAACTAAGAGGGGGGCAATGTTACGTCCGACGGTCGGTCCACAGAGATTCGGGCCGAAGCAGCAACGTCGAGCGCCGACCGCGACCCCGTGAACCTCTAGACTAAACGAGAAGCGGGAATTGTCGCCTCCGTTCTCGAAAGTACGAGAGTGTGTTCAGGCCGGGTATATAAATCAGCGAGCCGCGCGAGATGGAATCAAATAGATAGTGCAGTGTAGTAAATAAGCGGACAAGCGAACAGTGCCAATTGTTAGTAGAGAGTAATTGTGTTTTAATCGTGTTGTATAATAGCTAAAAGTAAATGAAAGCGTGTAGTTAACTGACGATAAATTATTGGAACCCGTATCCTGTAACAATATGTACAAAGAACACACTGGTTGTTCTTTGGACATTTGTTGCAGCCGTGAAAAAGAAATTAATTATATGTCAAAACGTTGGTTCTTTTTCAAATTACAAGGGTGTTTCATTTTTGTCCTCAACCTGCTTACTACCACCACAACTATAAAAACATAAACGCTTGTTTTTCAGTTGCAAATTGAAGTAGAGGGTGCCTTATTAATATATGTTGACATTTTATCTGCGTATGAAGGTTACTTGGGCGATTATTTATCATCTAATCAGGAATCAATATTTGCTAATTTATAGGGTGTTTTACTAATTTTGGGTGTGCTTGTTTTTGGCAGTGACTAGTACCTATTTCGTTATTTTGCAAAATAAATATACAGGGTTAGGACAAAAAATAGGGACTAATTTTTAAATATTAAAAACAACCCCTCTTAACGACAATTTTTAAACATTTGAATAGATATGTAGAGCTTAAAAATAAAGTAAATCACATATTCTATCAAATTGCCCTGTAGAGTTTTAAATTCTTTTTGATTTCATAACATTATATTTTGATGTTTCAATGATTTTCATATAAGTCTACTTTTACCCGTATACAGGGTATCTTATACCTATAGGAACACAGAGCAGGTAAAGATGGTACATGTAAAAATAAAACATTTATTTTGGCTTCAGCTTGCCTGTGTATGCCAAATGTGTGTCAAATATTGTTAGTTAAAAGAATAATAAAAGGTGTTTATTTTTTTTTTATCGAAAAACAGTAATTATTCAAAAAATTTGGATATTTTCATACTATACACGAGACATAATCATCTATTTTGATGCAGAGCCAAGAAGGCGCCACCTACAACCAACATGTTGCTGGCGAATATGTATACATGTAGACTATACAATAGTTGAGACCAAATGTAGTACTTTTACATGTAGTATCTACCACGCTGGGTCTCTATTGTTATGGGCCACCCATCTTTACAACCAATACAAAATTATACTTGTCAGGAAGATTTTAAGCTGTGAGATATACGTATTTCTCTGCCTGGCAAAGTAAAAATACAGGATAAGAAAATATTGGGACTAATTTTTACTTGCCAATAACAAAACCCTGTTTTCAGAAGTTATATATATAACTTTTCATACAGAGTTTTTCATAGTTCTTCTGGGCAACTGAAAATTTGTAAATTTTATTGATCTTACCCTGTTTGTCCTACTCTCTACTTTTGCGAATAAAAAAAAAATCAACTCACTGCAAGAAATATACACACCAAACTTTATTTTTATATATCTGTCATAATTAGACAAAATCGTAGAAAACCCCTATATCTTGCCAAATAATTAAAACTGATTAAATTCTTATTATTCAAATAAAAATAATCAGTTTACGTCAATACCCCAGCGATAATAAAAACGAATGTGTTTCCTTTGGTCTAAGTTTTTCCATAGAAAAACCATTCCATTGTTCCATTCATAAATGGAACAAAATTTATTTGTAATTAGAAAAAATTCGAAAAACAAAAAAAATTCAAATCTATAGCTATACTTATTTTATAAACCAGAAATAAACTGAAAGCCTCTACGTACCCGCCTATGGTGAAATTCAATAAACGGTTTCTCTGTCCGTATAGTCGCAATCGAGCAAACCGTTCGGGCTTCAGGCTAGGGCAAGGGGGCGTCGGCAGTTCACAAAGTTTGGCCCCGCCACTCCCCGCTAACAGCCTCCCTAGTAAGTCCCTTGTAGCCCTTTACGTCGAATTGAAACATGTTGCTTTCTTTCTTGTGCACTGGAAAAGAGTGAAACAATTAGATAAACTGGGACGTAGGAACTGTGATCCAAACTTGACCTACTTTTATAAGCGATCCCCCAAGTCACGGCCCATCGTTGATCTCTCTAGGTTTAGGACAGATTTCCTCGAACACCGCGTCAAACTCTCGTTCTATATCGCATTTCCTGGTTTTTGCAACAGTTGAATGTAAACTTATATCTTATGCCTCTTGTTTTAAATATCATCCAGGTGTTTTCTTTTTTTGTTAAGTGAAAGATTAATAGAGAATACTAATAAATAAATTTAATACGAATTTAACAGGTACCTTTTCTGAGTTGTATTATAGTTTTATGAGGAGGTCGTGCATATTTTGGGTATAGGGTGCTAAGGGAACGCCCACTATACAGGGTGTCACCCCGTTTACAATTAAGAAAAATCTGAAGCTTCTGGATATTATAGTAGTTGAGGGTCATACAAACTAAAACTCTGTCAATCCAGTTGCGCTTTCGATTACATAGCAAATCAAATTCATCTTCATTGATACCAATTTTCTAATTGTTTGATTTATAATTTTTATCTCTAGGTGTAGTCAGTTACAAATAATTTTTTTTAAATGAAATACGATCCTCAAATCAAGTCTTTTCGATGAAATCGAGGAAAACTAATCCAAGAGACAAAGTAAATCCAAGAAGATAGGTACCTACAAGCCGTTTGTCTAGGACTTATTCCACAGTTTAGGTTTTGCGATTTTTACATGTTGAAAACTTTAATTCTTAGCCTCAAAACAGCTGATTTTAGGAGCGTAATTCGTTGACAAAATTGCTTAGGATTAACTGATAAAATAGAAATATGAAATCAAAATCAAAATTGGTGGAAGCACCCTGCACACATTTAAAAAAAATGAAGATGATAGAGACTGGCTCGTAATTTAACAATATTTTAGTAATATGTTCGACGACTTTGGTATTACCTTAAATTTTCAGAATTTTCTTTTTCAAGCCTAGTGGTTTCATAATAATACTTTTTATGATGCATTATCATTGATTATGGTCATTAAGGTAATATAGTAACAATTTTTGTGTCATAAAAGCGATTTGCTGCTCTAATCGCCAGTTGATATTTGAAGAGTTCAAATTTGCGATTGCTTGAAAAAGACTTGCTTGAAATCAAACTACAAACTGCGATTAAACTTAAAAAGTTGAGATAGAAATGGGTAGACAAACATAAGCGTACAACCAAATCGATTCTTAAAATCACTGCAATTTAGTTAATATTTCCAAGAGCTCTTGAAGGAGTCTTTCCTTACCTGCAAGAATAAGGTAGTACAATTACCTGAAGGGTAAACGCTATAACTCTGGTCAATACAATTTTACAAGAGAAGTAAGATGTTTTCGAACAAGGCGATAGCCGAGTCTTGAATCTCGAAACGAGTAGTGTAAAACGTTACTGGACATATGTCGTATGTACAGGTTGGCGCCATTTCTAGGTATTGGTATGGTAAATCCCTGACAGATAAAATCTGATTTTCACATTGTCTACTCCAAATCGGGGGGGGGGGGGGGGGGGGAGGGGAGGGGCTCCGCCTCCCAGCCACCGCTCACCATAACAATATCTTTATTTCTAGTAATTTTCGGAGAATTAATAAAAAAATAATTGTTCTCATAAGGAGTAATGCGTTACAAAGATACTTCATTTGTTTTGTTAGATTCGAAATGTGCTAACTATTTCACACATTACTCCTTATGGACAAAATTAGTTTTTTTTTTTAATTTTTCGAACACCACTGGAAAACAAGGTATATAACTTTACATCATTCGAATCAGCTAAAAAGAGCTATCAAACAAACTAATAATATATAGCATGTCCCATTAAAGAAAACTTAAGTTTTCAGCATTAAATTAAATAGGAAAATCTCTAAAATATTTCTATTTGACTTTTTGTTTAATTTGCTATAATAGCCGAAATACAGCGTCATGTGAAAAAAGCAGCTTGAAAATAATGACACCATAAAATTCGGAGCCGAGAATTTGTAATCAGATTTAGTCTATCTATTACGGTTTTGCCAATACCCCATAAATCCATGGAAAAAGCGCCACCTTGTACATGAAACCATTTTCTAAAAATTAATGGAAAATAAATGAAAACCTGAGAAATTAAGGATTAATTTTATGAGCGGCGAATATTTTTGAAAAATCCAGTACTTATAATTTCATTACGGTACTCGGTAAGTTCTTACCGTAAAAAGCTATTGTCCGGACTAAAATCACGTACGTAAAAATTGTAGTAAAAGTATCCTATGATACGGTATGATGTAAAAGTATTTCCATCTGCTCTTTCCCAATTAATTACGAGTGATATAGTTAGCTCGTAGACCATTAATTCCATCTTTAGTTTTAAAGTCTTTACGAAACTTTTCTTCACTTTTCTTCTTCATAACTTGGCTTTCTTGATTCGTTCTAATTGTGACCCTACTTCAGGAAGAGCAATACATCATCCTGGGAGCTGGATAAGTGGGATTGTCTACCAATCGACAGCCCCTCAGCGGCTTAACTCGTAGTGTTATCTTAAGCATTTTTAGGACTTTAAGAGCATCATGAATTACTTTAAAGTCGCCAATTGCTGTTTTCCCTATTTGGCTGCCAGCAATGTGCTTCATAACAAAGCTCGGAGTCCATTAATGAAGTATCTACTCCAAACTAATTTAATATAATAGAATAGCAAGAAGTTCTCAGGCACTAGCGGATATACCAGTATAACTAACCGTTCAATTTCTGTTTCAAACTCTTGCAAGGTTTTCTATTCCAATGTTTCTTATAACTTGTTTTAGAGCTTGCTCCGGTACACTTGCGTGATGCATTTAGTTTATTACTTCAATTCGGGCGTATTGACTAAAGAAAAGTAATCTGATAACCGATGAAATAATTTGGAAGATCTGCAAAGGTTACCTCGAAGTGTCAAAACAAGCTCCGTGCGCCTCGGCCCAAGGATTCGTAAAAGTCGCAGTCTCAAACTAACTTCATCAAATTTCGGTATTCAAACGTACAGATTATATAATTCCTAAACCGAAATCTCTAATCATATATCATATTTCCCGGCAGCAAACATCTTGCAATTATTAACTGCGCTGAGGCTACTGTGCTTGATACACCTGATGCTAATTTGAAATTTTGTTACTATTTGAGAAACATCGAGATCTTAGTTTTTGCTTTGGCCACCCTGTACACTTCAAGGCCAGCTCATAAGAGGAACAAGAAGAAGTTAGAGTTGGCGTCCTCAAGCGATTATAAAAGAAGAAAGTAAATTTATTAATTATTCAGAATTCATTCTAAGCAAGTTATTTTATTATCACAGAGCACCTATATGTATATGAAAAACCACAAATAAGAATCTAGATTAAAAAAAAAAACTTACTGATGGTAACACTATTCGAAACATTTTTCTCTACTAGGAATTTTGGGAGATCTACTAATAATAAATCTGTTTGAGAAATACAAAGAAAGATTGAAAATCTCCCATTTCGAATGCAAAGAATCTTAAGACAATGGAAAGCTGCAAGACTCCCGTATTTGTTCATAGAGATATATTAAATTTTAAATAATAGGCCTCTTCAAGCGTAGCATCATACAGTTGAAAAAATTCGCGAAACGTCCAGACTAGAAGAACGTAAAGTGAAGCAAAAGATCCGTCTGTAGATCATCTCCTTATACTGACACTGAAATGCACATTACAAGGAAGATATACGAAGTTACGTCGAAAGCAGAATAGATTAGATAACCAAATTACAGATTGAGACATCTGCGTAAAAACTGAAATTTTTGGGTCATATCTCAAAAAATTCAAAATTCTGAAAAATTTGATACTTTATTGGGCAAGACTACTTAAAAATGCCTTGTTTTCCCATTTTCAACTTTTCTTAGTTAAGTCAAATACCCGGAATCTTTACGTGGGGTCAGGACGCTCTATCGGGGTGCTTGTCAGGACGATCTATCCGGGTGGTTGGAAAGCTATTCGGGATTATCCTTCCTAACGCTTGTTTGTTAACCTTTATAGCTCAATACTGTTTTCCATCATAGATCTGATTAAGATGGCGAACGCTCTTTCCAGTGATGCTCATGTTGTCTTCTACCTCGATACTACCGCTTTTTTCAACAGGACATGAAGATATTACACAGTTAATGTCCTCTGTTTGGCAACATGCACATCTTTTGTTGTCCTACATTAGGGTGATAATGAAAGGTGTATTTTAGCAACATTCTTAGGAGTTAAGCAGTGTGACGATCTTATGCGGATTATTATGGATAGTTCTGGTTGCAATTCTCCATCCACTTAACTGCACTATGTTCCTTGGTGTGCACTGACTGTTTCATACAACTCCAGTCCATATTATGCCTATCCTGGCAAGTGGTGCTAGGTTCTTCGAAACTAGTTTTTAGTTAATAGTAAACCTTCATCTTCTCCCTTGCTCTCCCAAACCGTTAACAATTTCATTACCCCTAATTCCAGAGTGCGATGGCCCACAAGACTTTAACTTCGGTTCCGCCCGCACGTTTATTCTCTATGACATCCTTGGTCTTCAAACTCACACATGCATTCTAGTTCGTGCAGCGGTTCGGGTCGGTAGTGGAGTGCCGTTTGGAAGTACTGGATGATAGAGTGTGAGCGATCAGGCTGCGGTACTTCTCAGCGCTAAAGCCTATATAGGCAATTGTCATTGCCATCTAAGCTGTTTTCACA
Organism: Taphrorychus bicolor; assembly: GCA_951812265.1. Taxonomy (NCBI): domain Eukaryota; kingdom Metazoa; phylum Arthropoda; class Insecta; order Coleoptera; family Curculionidae; genus Taphrorychus; species Taphrorychus bicolor. The sequence continues at coordinate 5,915,867 of OX638300.1, forward strand.
GCTAATAGAAATTCGTCAGAGAGACGTTCGGTGGTAGTGACTACATCGAAGGAGTCACCGAAGAAGAAATCTCACGTTTTATAGAACAGTTCAAAAGAGAAGAAGAAGAAGTCAAAAGACTAAAAAATGTAGATAAAGAAAATGTTCAACTCAAAGAGGAGAGCATTAAAATGCAAAAGAAAATCCAGGAAATGGAAATGATGATGGCAAAGCAGATAAAAATCATAGAAGATATGCACAGAAACATGACCAAACCGGAAGAAAAGAAGACAAAAAAGTAAAAAAATCAGAGAGAGAGAGAGAGAGAGAAAGAGAGAGAGAGAGAGAGAGATGACGCAAAACGAAAAAATGATCGAGGATATGTTTTAAGAAACACCAGATCAAGAAGTGGAGGTTGCTGGAGCCAGCGATGTGCTTTCGGATAGAAATATCCGTCCGGATGTTGCGGGATTCAGCAATGTTTATAAAGAAAACACGAAGACGACCGCACCGAAAAAACTGACAGGAGAAACAACACCTAAGGTCCCGCCTGTGGTGTTGAAAGATGCAAGCGACTGGCCTGCAGTCTACTTGGGAAGTCAAAAATAAAATTCACCGATGCAAAGATGACCCGGAATGGATTTGCAATCTTACCAGAAACGTCGACAGACTACAGGCAGCTCAATAAGATGCTGACTGATACAAAGAAAGAGTATCACCACGTACACTTTAAGCGAAGACAAGACCGAACGACTGGTAATTAAAGTCGTACCTACAGTGAACAGGACCTGACACACCAAGGCATAACCACACTTTCCGTGCAACGGAGGCACAGCTTTAAGGACAAGCACCCCATGCCCTTAATGCTCGTGCAAGTGAAGAAGGACGAGAAAGCGGCTATGCAGAAGCTTAAGCGTTACTGCGACCCATCAGTCCAAGTAGAGCCCCAGAGAAGGCAAAACAGCCCCGAAATGTGCCACCGAAGGCATTGCACAGCGGCGGCAAAATGCGTGAAATGCGGAAGTGACCATCATTCAGCAGAGTGTAGGAAAACGAGAGAAACTCCAACCAAATGCGCGAACTGCGGTGGCCCTCATTCGGCAAGCTATCGAGACTGCAAAAATAACCCCGCTCATAAAAGGCTACTAAGCAGCAGAACAGCCAAAGAGTTCAAAACAAAAGCTATGCCGCCGCCGCTAAAGCAAGTAGCAGCCAGCCAAAATCCCCAACAGCAGGAAACACCTCACTGCCACCGGACCTCGCTTTAGCAGCATAGCAAATGCAAGAAATGCTCTCAGCAATAAGTGCATTTTTTGCAAAATTTGCAACAGCTAAAGACTAATTTTCTGTTTCAGATACCACAGAAGCCGGGACCATCCAAAGAAGAGACAGACACCCCTACATACGAGACATTCCCGCCAGGCAGCGAGAATTTATTCTCAAAGCCCGGGTATAACCTACCGTCGATAACTGGTGCTAACCAACTCTTTCCACATTCCGCACACTCACCAGGGTGAGCTCTCTACCCACCCAATAAACCCAGCCCACCCTGAATTGTTACAAAGATATAGCAAATTCAAATTGCTATATTATTTGATTCATTTCAAAACCGACAACCCAAAAGGGTGACAGCCGACGAAGAATGAAGCGTCCAGGAGGACAAGAACAGCGCCTGAAGAGCCCCAGTCGACGGGGTACTTCCAAACCGGGCCCAGAAGGGCTGGGTCCTCAGGACCTTCAGGACTGTTCAGAAGGGAGAGAAGTGGTTGAAATTTCTGTTACAGACTGGTCCGTTCTACAGCGATAATAGAGTAAAAGGCAATAGCCCTGTCTGACTCTTTTATCTGAGGCCATCTTTAGCCTCTGATAGTGGCACGGTTCAAACTGACACGGTCTGCCATTGTTTTTACTCGTTAATCTTCGCAAACACCATCACTTTCGCGCATCCTGGTGTTGTGTCGATACCTATGTTTACGGCAATCCACACATCTTCCGCTAACTCTTTTATCCCTCTTTTGATACGCCACTCCGCTTCGTTCTGTGTCAGGGATGAACCTATGTAAAGGGTATTCGTAAAAACTCATGTCTGAGATAAGTTCACAAAAAAAAAATGAAAACCGGGTTATTTTATGACATTTTCCACTCTCAATTTTTTTTTTCAGTCATCTCAGACTTACTGTTCTGATTCCATGGCCTAAAGTTTTTTTAATAAACGCATGATATATCCTCTCATATACTTTATATTTAGTGCGCAACCTACTATAAGATTGTCTTGAGCCATCAGTAAATGCTTTACTATGCCAAAGTAAAGCACTTACCCTACCCACTGATCTGATGAAAAAATGGGTTGGGGAAGTTTGCGAGCTTTGTGCATTACTTGCCGGCAGGAGCGGCTTAAGACTTTTTTCGCCCCTGAGCAATCAAAACCATTTCGACCACTCCATTTAAGGTTTTTCGTTTTTCTTTCCTCTTTAACTTTTCGCCCCACATTGATTTTTCGCCCCTGGCGATCGCCCATTTTGCCCCTATACTTAATCCGCCCCTGCTTGCCGGTAGATGTCCCAATCGATAGCATCAACTATAGAGGGGTCGGTGAATTGTTCAGATATGGTAAATTGTCATTATACATCACAATATGTCGTCAGTTTTATAGTACCAAGTCTTTTTCCAGCGCAGCGCTTTAAAAAGCACACTTGTCGGCTTCTTCTTAGATATGGCGGCAGTTCTCTTGTCTTTCCTATCAATTCATCAGGCACCTCGTAAACATTCGCAAAGCCTGCTATTGCACTCTATCTATTTTGGCCTCCTGCGCATGGTAACGCGCTTCAATCTTTGCCTACCATATGGCATATTATCATTTGGATTTCACAATTCCTCAACCTATTTTTTAATAATACTTTGAAGTCAGCGTCCACCCCACCATAATATTTAGGCCTCGCCCAGCTCTTTTGTTTGCCTATCCAATAGGCATTTTTTCTGTCTCTCTAGGATCGGGTTTCACTCCCAGATACTTGTAATATCATGCTGTACCTACTCTCTACATACGACATAATTTTGATTTACCATTTCGATGCTGCCACTCTTTACGCTACTTATCCGAGTAGCTTCCCCAAAATGTATATAGTCCAGGTTTCGTCATCACGACTAGATGACCAGGTCATCCGCATCCGCATACCGGAGAATAGGCTGGGAACAGCCAGGATATACGCCTGCGTCCAGGGCCTCGCTTGCCCTCAATCTTGCCTTGTAGGATTAATTGTAGAAGTCGGTACTTATCATTAATGATACTTATCGACTGTGTGATTTCTCTGCTTTGTTTAATTATTACTTCTATCATGTGCCCCCTAAGATTTTGATATCTAACATTGTAATAGGTCGCTAAGGTCAATAAAAACACAGACCATACGTCATTTGTCACGAAAGCTCCCTATTGATGTCTGTAGTAAATATCACAATATATTTCATAGTAGACCTTCCCTTGCAAAATCAGTTATGACTTACTGAGATATTTGTTCTTTTCCAGCAGATAGTTCAGTCTGTGTTTTATCATGTATTCCTGCAGTGTTTTCGTAACACATGACTGCAGTGCTATTGGCCTGTAGTTCTCTTGTGATCTTCGGTGTCACTTCCTGATTGGTAGTAGTGCAAGGTGTTTCTTCCATTCCTTCGTACGGAAAAAACTTGGCGTAAAGTATTTCAGTATTGAGTACTCTCTACCATCTCATCCAGTTCAGTGCTTTGGAGCAAGAATCACCAAGATGAGGCTGCTTTGAAGATTGCGTTTTGAAGTAAAGTCTTGGTGAGCAATAACACTACAACTGGATTTTTAACACAAAACATATTTCCACTGCATTATATTCATTTAGCAATTCCATTAATTCAGTTATAATAATTTTGAGCTATTAATTCTCGAGTTATAGAGGTTCAAAAGCAGGTGGAATCCACGATAACGCCTTCTTTGCTTATTGCCATGGAAGCTGATATGTAGGCCTCCAATTTCTTCTCTTCGAATAGTGAGTTTTCGAGGAACTCATTGGTTGATGTGGGTTTGTTACATAATATCCCCACTCTGTTTTTCTTTTTCCTGTTTCTGTTCTCATCCTCTGACTTGATTAATCTTGAGGAGGCGTCCTACCGCCATTGGGCGTAGATTGCCAAGATTGTTTTCGGTGCCTTGGGCTTGTACCATAATTAGATATGGCGTAGGACTTTTGTAGGTATATGTTGTACTTTAGTTTCTGACTTTTGTCAGGTTGTGGAGGCCCTTTTTTTGAGCCAGCTGGGCCTGTACCCATGCACTACTGGTTTTAAGGTTAATTGCAGACAGGTGATAAATGAATATTACAAAGCAGTTAGAAGCACGCGGGCTGGATTAACTCTCAAACTTACCGTAATAAGTCGTAACACCGTCGAAACGAAATGTCTGCCACCTTCCTAATTTCAAATTTTTCAAAAAAAATAATGGATTGTCAATGGCAACAACCCAAATATTTCGCACAGACAAAGATAATGAGATACTCTGTTTCCTCCGCGCCTTATCAAATAAATTCAGATAAATAACGTTAAATAACAGCTAAAAGTTTCTGATTGCCTTATAAAAACGGAATTCGACTTTTAGTGCGCTTGATACGACTATAAAATATGCAATTTGATTACAAGGTTGGGAGACAAAAAAAAAACAAAATATGTTTAACGATGTATTCTCATCTAAATAATCACAACGAGATAGAATGGCACACTTCAGTGTTAACTCTATAGTACATCATAAAAAATCTACATACTTAATAGGTAAATGAAACCGTGGGTCTATTTTTTTTTAAGTGTTTGAAGGCTTCAAGCCATAACAATTGGTCTTTATGTCGCTTATTAATATCAAATCCTAGTGCGTCCATCTTGCACAAACTTATCAAAAACAATATCGTTAATTATCATAACATGTTACAGGGGCAAACTCCATTGAGATTCAAGAAAAAAAAATATTTAAAGGCATTCCTAATGTCTAATAAATATGTAACTATGAGGAATAACATCTTGTTTACCAACTAAAAGCACATTGATTTTCTTTGCGTACTAGCAAAAAAGATGTTATTTTCCAACGTTTTTTGCGGGTAAAAATTGATAGCTTTGTACAAGACATTAGGGACGATTGGACGCACTGTGCTCTGTATTGATCCTTCGCAGCAGACAAAAAAAAGGAAATTTTTATTATTAAATTATATACAATATTATAACATACACTAAATAAGACTGCAACTGTTGACCTAATATGTACATGGTAATTCATTCATAATAGTGGTAACCTCCTTTATTATTCATAATTTCGAGAAAAGTAGTATTAAGCAAAGTTTTTTTTTAATGAGAGTAAGTATAGTTCGTACATTATAACTTTACGTGCCCAGGCTGCCGTGATATTTTTCCGTCACATTGTCACCCCTGAATTAACAGCTCACAATATAATACATACAACGAAAAGCGAAATAAAAATCTTAACCTAACACAATGTCACATTAGTCTCTCTAAACGTTAAACGTTTCTATTTGGATACGCAAAAGAAGCTTCTATATATAGTTCTCACGGAACTATGGACAAAGTGTATTAATTAATCTGAAGAAATCGTTTTTGTGTGGTATGAGAACCAAAAAATGCCTGACCGGAAAGATAGTCAGACTTTAGTTAGTCAGAACTAACTAAGTAGAGTTAGGTACAATTTAAAAAAAAACTTAGAATTTGACTTGTAGCTAATAACAGTTGCACTAGTTTCGAGACCAAAAATAATGAGGAAAATCGCCAAACTTATTTCCACATTTTCCATGACCAAACACCGGCCACACACCTTAATCTACGTATGGAACGAAATCGACTTGTCTACAGGAATGAATGGTAAATATTTGGAAGGATTTTTGCATATTGAAGAACTAAAGAAATGCAGGAAAAGTTAATGAAACTGTACCGAATTAGTTAGTAGAGAACACTTGAGAGAGAAGGAAAGAACTGCAATCAGTACACGAGGCAAGCTTGAGCAGTCAAACAAGCGAGATAGAAAAAAACAGGAGAATGAGGCACATAATCTAAATATAACCTTCTCTTAGGAGAATAAGATGCAATGCATTACATAATTGTTAAATAGTCTTATTTTTTGGGTATGTATGAAACGGGGATTTATTGTTCAAAAGTAATCTAAGTAGTGTAACTAATAAATTATGAGTAAGTAGAATACATTGCCTATTACTTCATATTGTATCATTTGGGACACTTTTACGTATTTGATTTTAGTCCGGTAAATAGCTTTCTACAGGGCAGGATACCGTAATAGTTATTTACGTTATAAGTCCGGTAAATATAGCTTTACAGTAGGAGTAAGATGTTTCTGGACGAGGCGATAGCCGAGTCTGGAATTTTGAAACGACTACTGTAACAAGTTACCGGACTATGATGTACAACATTTTACTTCATACTAATTAAAAACAGGAAAAAATTAATTATATGCGCGGCGAATACATTTTTGAGAAATCCGGTATGGTTTCATTAAGGTATCCTGTACCGGTACCGGTAATGGATTTATTGAATACCGGCACAGTATGTACCGGTACTCGATACTGTAAAATGTCTTTTCCTACGAGCGTGCGGTAAAGTCGATGTTGCACTTTACCGCACATGTGCAGTAATAGTATATTACGTAATAAGAGTTTGTAAGAAGCTTATTACGTATGAATGGAAAGTTTGCGCACGACGCCGCGTGCGCGCAATCCGGCATTTTCATGAGTACGTAAATACTTTACAACCCGCATTTCCTACTATACTTTATCTATGACGCTATAGGAATAGACATTTTGAAACTATTACAAATAAATGTTAACAAATAAGAAAATTGATGAAAGTTGAATTTGACTTAATACGTACGTTTAGATTTTCACACTTTAAAATGTGTAATCATATGCATTAAAATGAGACGAAATGGTTATTTATGGCTTTTAAGGAACACATGAGAATTCCAATGCACGCGCATGTGGGCTTTAAAATTGCACTTTTAACACTAATAGTTGGTGAAGTTAGCGGGATTAGGACAAATAATGCACCTCTTCTTTATTCGAAAATTGCCGACGTTTCGACTGTTTATTTAGTCTTCATCAGGGCTAAAACCCAATGAGTTAAATAGTAACAAATCCCAGGGCCCAACATAAAATTGCAAATAATGTTTGTTACATAATGGAACGTAAAATCATATAAATCTATTACATCTATAATTTTTTTTTTTAAATTTTTAAAAATTTAAAAAAATTAATAAAATTTTTGTATATTTAATTTCATTTATTTTTTTAAATTTTTAAAAATTAAAAAAAAAAAAAATATAGATGTAATAGATGTATATGATTTTACGTTCCATGATGCAACAAACATTATTTGCAATTTTATGTTGGGCCCAGGGATTTGTTACTATTTAATTCATTGGGTTTAGCCCTGATGAAGACTAAATAAACAGTCGAAACGTCGGCCATTTTCGAATAAAGAAGAGGTGCATCATTTGTCCTAATCCCGCTAACTTCACCAACTACTTACAACTTAAGGACGCTAATTACAACAATGAATTTAACACTAATATCATACAATACGAGGGGCAAGTACAAAATAAGGTTCCCAACGCTGTACACTCACGCGAGATGTTAGGCGAAATCCGGCAACATCGCCTTTATTGTTGGTCCCCCCACTCCATTCCCACTACCGGGAGCGATCGCTGCGACGCTCAGGCCGCCGTCACATACAGCGGAAGGGAACGGAGCAGAAATGTCAATAACGTCATGACACATGTCAATAACGTCATTACACATGTCAATTCCTATTTCAGCTTATATCTGATTGGTTTAAATTCAACTGTCAAATTACGCTCCGTTTCGCTTTTAACCAAATTCTGCTGTATGTGACGTTTCTGCTGTAAGTGGATAACTCGTGAGGAAAAATGCGTAGAAAAATCTGGCGACTATGTAGAAAAATAGGTTTAAGTAAAGTATAAGCTTTCAGATGATATACTTATTTATTGCAATAAAAAATGCCTTACACCTGAAATGTGGAATCCTTATTTTTTACTGCCACCTCGTATTTTTTCTACAAATGCATTAACAATTAACAATGTTTCTAATTCCAATTTTTTTGCCCATAAACAGTGAAAGCTGTAATGACTGACTCCGTAGTGACCATTGCTGTCTTCTTCGTTACGAGAAACACAATCAATTTAAAAGTGTTTTGTGAATATATTTAGTTGTTCGTATCAATTTTATTGCATATATGGATGAAGAAAATGCCATGGAACAAATTAATGAGACAGCAAGAAGGGCCACTTTGGAATTACTGCCAAAGAAGTCTCGACAACAGTACGAGATGGCATTTAGAAAAATATTTGCAGTGGTGCGAGGGAAAAGGCGATTCTGGAAAATACACAGAACATGTTCAGCTGATTTTGGGGAACGATCTCACGTCTGGAAATCCACTGGAGTATTTACAGGGCCTGCAGAAGGGAGGAGCTTTGTCAATTAACAGTAGACAGTGTAGAAGATACGGGAGATTGCTTAATAGTAAACATCCCTGACACCAAAACCAAGGCCCCAAGAACGTTTACTATAATTCAACACCGTTACCTGCAATATTACAGAACATATATGGCAGCTTATTCCAGCAGATATCCAACATCGTCGACTTTTAGTGAAATACTGCAACTGCAAGTGTACCAAAAATCCAGTCGGAATCAATACCTTCGGTAAAATTCTTAGTGCCATCGAAGAACTACAGAACTCTAAGCTTTACACTGGTCACTGTTTCGGCCGATTCAAGGCCATCCTCCTAGCGGATTCCGATGCAAATCTTATCATATTTAAAAGACATGAAGAGTGGAATTCCTCCACAGTTGCCACATCCAAACAAAAAATCATAGCCAAGAAGCTTCTTCCATCATCTACTGTTCAAGGACCTTCTACGAGTAGAAAAGCCAGTGTTACAAATAATGATAATGTTTGCAACTGGAGCAAAGCAGTATAGGGATTCGAAAGAATTAATGTTACTAATTATTCGAATTTTTCTATAAATATCAATGTTAACAAAGAGCTATAAGTATTAAAATGTTCTTTTGTTGGTTATTTCAAAATTTAAGTAGTACCTACTTATTTTTAACAATAAATAAAACGCTATTTTGAATAGTTTATTAGCCTGTTAAAAGTAGAATTATTAATGGGTTTGTAGAAAAAAAAATATTAGAGGGTTTCATTGGTTTAAATCATTCTGGCAACAATGACACCAAAACTTAAAACCTGTAAAGCCATAACTCCCTATACGGGGCAAAATGTCAATTTTTTATGAATTACTGCGGAAGAAAGTTATAGTGTACGAACTATACATTTGCGATTAAAAGAACGCTAAAAACATCATGCACTTCTGTAGTAAAAAAATTGTGCAAGGCAAAATTGAAGTGTGTGATACCCAGATTCCAATATTTGGAAAGAAAAATGTACGTTTCAAAAAAATACATTGTCAGCGGATCGATGCTCGGAGTTAAATGCTAAATTTAATTAATAATAATTTAACTAATAATTAGAGCGCTTGTTATACATTCCCACTAACGTTATGAACAAAATTGCGTATCTATTCGGTTTACTGTGCGTTACAAGTTTTACTGACCCTTTACAATTTTCCTACTTCGAGCAGCTGTGGAAAAAATTAGTAGCGGACTTATCTTTCAATATCACCAAATATGATCACCAAGTTTGATTAACTAAACCCGTTACGAAGTTACATTCGAGCCTCTGTAAAATACAAATTATAAAAAACCCACAATATAACCGCATGTTTGTACAGGATCATCCAACGAGGGTTGGACAAAACCGTATTTCTCTCAATGGTTTGAAAGATTTGAAAAACCAAATTAGCTATTTATTGTGTTTTCAACCATAGAAACAAAAAATTATACTTGATAAATCATTGAACATCAAATAAAATCGCAAAGGCTCATTTTTTTTAAATAAAATATCGTATTTTTTTATTTAATACTTATTTCTTAAATTTTCTCATATACTGATACTGATATTTTTTTACTCTATTAAAATTTATTTTTTGGATGTATAGGTGGAAAAAAATGTTCATTTTGCACAATATTATTTCCTATTGTCACTTTGAGTATTGATACCGCTAGCTGTTTAACTTATATGTCAGGCTTTGTCAGTGACTTTGTACTACCAGACCCAGGCATAGCGACACCACTTGTAGCATCGACGTATTTATGTAAGCCTGTCTCTTTCGTCGTAACAAAACTCCCAATATTTTGTCATTGTCGTGGAACCGGCACAATTAGTGATGCCAACGGTGACATACGAAGTTAAAAATTGACTATTCTCATCCTTCGGTTTCTTAATAAGAGTGTAAAGATAGCAATACTCTCAGAGCGGTCTCCCGAAAACGCTATTTATTATAATAAAGTCAGAAAATCAGGAAACGTCATGCATACGTCGGTGCTTGATCACTGTTTTGATAATAAGGTGATACAGATACAGATACCGTAATGTAGAAAGAGATGATCAGAAAAAAGAATGTTGGAGGTTTTGGCTCAGCGTGTATTTCGGCGACGTATAGCCAAACGTGGGTCTAGTAGTACAAAGTCTCTGGGCTTTGTCCTTTATGTTTGAAGGACAGGTGCGGCATAGGCTGAACAGCAATACTGGTACTAAGTAGATGTGTTAATGGAAAGTAATATCAAGATAGATGAACATTTTCGCAATTTTAAGTGTAGACACTCGACGTTATTCAAATAAAAATATATCAGTTTAGACCAATATGAAAAATCGAAAAAATCGTATAATAAATGTAACCTTCTATATAAGGAAATCCGAAAATGGGCTATAGCAGTGTTATTTGAAGCGCAGTTGTTTTCTACTTTTAATTTTCGGATTCTACGACAAAAAAACATGCGAAATTGGTGTTTCAGTTTTGCATATGACCCTGTACAAGAAGTGGATAATAAATATCACAGCTTAAATATGACTTTTATAATAGGTGAAACTGTAATGCAGATGGCTAATAATTTTTGAACTCAGAATGAATGTTGAGTCAAATTGAGCAACTCTAGCTAAACTAAAACTGTAAAATTACATTATGCAGTATTTGAATTTCTTTGGTCTAAGTTTTTGTTTATTTCGTCTTGTCACGCATTGAGTTTGACGATTCTAGTGTGGGCATTGCAGAATACTTATGATATATAGCGTAACTAACTACACAGATCATAGAAACCAGAAGCTGAACAACCAACCAGATGACGATGTTAATAGGGTGGGTTTGTTTGAAGAGCTCCCGCCCATGCTTGATGCAAATCAAAGACTCCGTCACCATAATGCAGCCGTAAACCCAACACTGAGTGCCGACTCTTTTGCAGGTAGTATCCGTCACGTAGCTAAAAACAATTGACTCACCAAAAAGATTTTAAATTCTTATAAAATTAACAGCTATTTATGTAACCAGTTGTAAGTTACATGTTTCTAAGGAAAAAGTGAAAGGCGGTCTAGCAAAAGAATGCGAGATACCCAAAATTTGTAATTACCTATTATCTCATACAATTTTTCTACACTATACCTTCGTTGAAGAAATAAAAAAAAGCAGTTATTTTGAATTTTATTTAAATTGTGCCCTGTTTCATAATTTCAATCGGCGATAGTTCCTATATGATTTGTGTAGGATTCTGTCACAATTTCCACTATTACTAAATTATTTCGATGTCGAAATGCAGTTAGAATAGATACCCTATTAGTCAAGTTGCTTGACACTGAGTTACAAAATGACTATTGTGAAGAGCAGTAAACGTTGATTAATTAATATTCAAAAACTAAGTTTCCTTAGTTTCAATAGGAAGGAGGAAAATACGATTCTAAATGCAGACTGGAAGCGAGTTCTACGACATACTTCAAATGCGCCGAAACCCCGCGCCACCACTACTCTCACCCCAGTCCTCCCACTGCAGCGCGACGGCGGGGGAATAAATACCACGGAGCTCACCATAGTCGAATCAACAGCAGGGCCCGATTGACCCGGTCACCCCGGGGAAGTCAGGGACATACTGAGGACCCTTGTGGAACGTAAGGCACGGGGACGGGGCGGCATCTCCACAACAAGGTGCTGAAAACCCTGACCAGGAAGGGTGCAGCCTGTCTCTGCGCTGCGCGGCAAACGCAACGCTGAGGCTGCGGCACTTTCCATCAAGGTGGAAACAGGGAGTGGTGATAATGCTGAAGAAGCGGGAAAAGGATAGGAAATTTCCACAGAACCACCTGCCCATCACATTACTGTGCGGGGCTGGGAAGGTCGTGCAACGCATTATCATGACGAGACTCCAACACGAGTGTACACGCCTAAAAGTCGTGCCCGTCGAACAATACGGGTTTCGGGGGCTGCATTCGGCAGAATTGCAGGTCCTGAAGACCGTTGAGAACGTTGCAGAAGTTCCTGCCTGCTCTCCAGATAGACTTCTGGAGTACTCCTGCTGGACGTAGAGCATGAGTTCGATAGGGTCTGGCACGAGGGCCTGGTCTACAAGCTGAGTGACAGGTATGTCGGCAAACATTTGCCGACTTATCGACAGTTATTATTATCGACAGACCTCACAGTCGTTGTAAGGGTCGGATCCTCCCTGTCGGCGCCCAGATCGCTAGAGGCAGGTGTCCCCAAAGGTCGGTATTGTCGCCGCACCTGTAGACGCTGGACTAACACCAAGGACTACGCTCGCGTTCTATGCCGACTCTTTTATCCAAACACTGGAGAAAAAATGTCGTGCGGCGGAATCTGCAACTAGCTTTAGAAGAAGTTCGTGCTAATCTGCGAAGGCAAACAGTGCGCGACTTCATGACAGTCAAAGCTGAGAAGACCTTCCGACTTGCGGAAGCACATCCAGAAGACGACCTGCTGCGGGCTTTGGTTCAATACAAGCCGGATCCCGCAGCAGGGCAACCCTGGAAGCAGCCACGGCACCAGCTACGATGTCAAGCTGCAGAGTAGAGCGACAGCAGAGACGCAAGGGACACATCTCTCGCAAGATATGTCATGCCAAACCAGCTAAGCTGGCGAGGCTATGAGATATGAAAACAGGAAAGAACGTGCATCAGAGGAGACTGTCGGTATCAGACCGGGGTTTATAGGCGACCGGGCCTGGAATCCTTAAACACAAATTGGTTTTTTTGATGGGTAAGAATCCCACACTACCGGACAGCAGAGCGGGGTTGTCCAGTGTCTTGCCGAGATTTTTCGCGCCGGGATCGCTCCCCCAAAAAAAATAGTCGAATCACTCAACGTCTGGAAGTACGGGAGATCACTTCGCCCATTGCCTCATCGCCTTTGATAATGTCTGCCGCCGCTGTAGACGAAACATCAGAAAGAAATTCCGTTGACCACCGCTTCAAAGCCCAGAAAACACTTTAGAATGTATTTTGACCGGCCGTGAAAGCCTTCACAGTCTTAATATTGGCATTGTTTAAAAATTATACAGTGGACAATCTGTCAAACTTCTAGGGCCTACCGCTTCACCGAACCTAATGAGATCTTTGTAATAACTAGTAATAAATAAAATAAAATAATTAGTCTGTTTATTTCAGAAACTTGTCAACAGTGTAACGCGCTCGTTTTACTAAGGAATTGCTTCCGACATCCATGAAACATCGTCAATCAGATGCGTGACAACTCTTGGCCCAAGATCAGGAAACTTGTTTCCTTGTAAATAACCGCGATGGAATGGCGAGTATTTCGGAGGTTCGAAAAGAGACAACAGGCTCTTGAATGAACGTCAGATAGACTTCTAATTGTCCTCTTCTAAAGAATAAAAACAGAGTAAAGCCTGGCGAGCAAAATCCCCAGAGCAAGCTTGAGATGAAATTCGGTAAGTGGGAAATAGCCAAAACTGGCTTCATCTCCCCCCAAGTTTTCTGTACGCAGAATGAACACGACTGCAGTCAGCCGCCAATCTTCTATTTTCTCAGAAACTTAGAATATGCAGTCGCAATTTTAGATCAAAGTCAGTCGCGAGCCAATCGATGCGCTCTCCAAAGCCAAATAACCCATTTCAAAATTGAACGCAACTATGAATTGCGTCATACCACTACTTAATCTTAGTTACGTCAGAGGACAGATCGTGGAGAAACTGATCAGAAGTCACGCTCCCCGGCTGCGCAGTAGCATGTCTGCGAACAAAGAACACGACCTGGAGATCTCCAATCTAGTCGAATAAACTGCTAACGGAAAAGATCCATAGAGCAAAATTTTTTGTCATTTTTGGGGGTCTGTATCTCGGAAATATCTTAGGCGAAATTTAGCACCTAAAGAGATTTTGAAAGATCGTTTCTTCTAGAATCACGATGGGAGATTGATCTTAAATACGTTATTCTCTAAAGGATATAAAGGTTAAAGAAAAATGCACTGCAAAATGGTTGCATTTCAATCCACTGCATTTGATAGGTAGCATAATTTCAGAACATTCATTGTTATGATATTTAATGGCGTTAGTTGGTATCTCAGGACATGTTCGGTAATTTTCGATTTTTTTTGGACTACAAAATAAATGACAGGGGATTTTCAAAAAGTTGACGCTCTTTTGTAAGTCATCCAGTATAGCGCGAATGCCGCAGCCGATTCTAAGAAGATAAATGATCTCTAAAAGATAACTGGTTGTAAAATCAAAGACGTAGACCCATAGTCAATAAAACAATTTTATTCCATTTTGTACAAGGAGGGCAAAAAATCTAATAAAAAACTGATTTAAATTTTGTTTACTACGATGTCATGACGGACGCCTTAACTTTAAGACTCTTTTTGTAATGACATTTAAGAGCTATGGTCGATATCTCGGGACGAATTTGGCGGTTTTTTGTTTTTTTTTTTGCCTACTAAATCAATTACAGGGCGTTTACAGAAAGTTTTTTCTTGTAAGTTACAATACAAGGTATCCTATAATTAACTAGGAAATCCCTAGGCAAAAATAGAGTACAATGTTTATACAAACATAACCCGCAAACGCTTCGTCTCCGAAATACAGGGTGTTAATTTTTTTTTCTTTATAGCTCTTAGAGTTTTTAAGATATTTAACTGAAATTTTGAATATAGGTAACCATTTATTATCTACATCGTTGGACATACCAACCGCTAGCCAAAATCGACAGGGTCTTATTTTTTCTCGGGTTGCATCCCTTTTGCCCTCACAAAATTTTGTAGCACGCCACCCATCGTTTTTTTTTAAAAATCTGAATTCTCTATTGAATTTATGAACTTTTCGAGAAATTTGCAAAAGTTTCTAGAAATTCACATAATTTTTCCATAAGTGACTCTTTTTTATCAGAATCTCCGAATTTAAATAAGAACGAAGAAAACAGACATTTCTTATGGAAAAATTATGTGCATACCTAAACACTTGTGCAAATTTCTCGAAAACGGTGAGACAAGACAAATATACAAGAGGCAAGAAAGTTTCTAAATTAAATAGAAAATACAGATTTTTAAAAAGAAACGATCAATGGCGTGCTACAAAAAAAGATTGTGAGGGTAGAAGGGATACAACCCGAGAAAAAATCAGACCCTGTCGGTTTTGGCTAGCGATTGGTATATCCAACGATATAGATAATAAATGATTGTCTATATTCAAAATTTGAGTTAAATATCTCAAAAACTCTAAGAGCTATAAAAAAACTCAACACCCTGTATGACGGAGACGAAGCGTTTGCGGGTTATCTTTATATGAACATTGTGCGCTATTTTTGCCTAGGGATTTCCCAGTTAATTTTAGGATACCTTGTATTGTAACTTACCAAAAAGTTCGAACTTTCTGTAAACGCCCTGTAAGTGATTTTGTAGGCAAAAAACCAAAAAACCGCCAAAAACGTCCCGAAGTATCGACCATAGCTCTTAAGTGTCATTACAAAAAGAGTCTTAAAGTTAAGGCTCCCCTCATGACATCGTAGTAAACAAAACTTTAATCAGTTTTTTATTAGATTTTTTGCCATTCTTGTACAAAATAGAATAAAATTGTTTTATTAAATATGAGTCTACGTCGCTGACTTTATAACCAGTTATCTTTTATCTCATTAAAATCGGCTGCGGCATTCTCGCGATACAGGGTGACTTACAAAAGGGCGTCAAATTATTGAAAAACCACAGTAATTTATTTTGTAGGCCAAAAAACCGAAAACTGCCGAACATGTCCCGAGATACCAACTAACGCCATTGAATGTCATAACAATGAATGTTCTGAAATTACGCTACCTACCAAATGCAGTGGGTTAAAATGCAACCAGTTTGCAGTGCTTTTTTCTTTACCTTGTATATCCTTCAGAGAATAACTTATTAAAGATCAATCTCCCGCCGTGATTCTAGAAGAAACGACCTTTCAAAATCTCTTTAGGTTTTAAATTTCGGCTGAGGCATTTCCGAGATACAGATCCCAAAAAATTACAAAAAAATTTGCTGTATCGATCTTTTCCGTTAGCAGTTTATTTAATATAAATTAGGAAAAAACCACAGGTGACACTACAGCAATCCGATGACGTGACCTTCAAATGAACAGGCTGAATACGCTCAGACCAGCAGCAGCAAAACCACTTAAGGACAGTCCCACTGAAGCCATCTTTCTCAGCATGATCTCGTGACTGACACAGTCAGAAGCCTTGAAAAAGTGACAGAATAAGGCTGCAGATTTTGGTACTTAATCTCAGCCCTTGATGTCTTTTCAACCGCCGAAATTTTCTTGTGGGCTACTAATGCATTGAATTTTATGCAGTAATGTTTTTTCCGGAATAAATTACGTTCAAAGAGCCCTAGAGTTTACACGATGCACTTTTGGACAAAAATAAAAAATTCGTGATTGTTAACTTCATTAGCATAGTTTATACTGTGTATGTACTTGTGGTACACCCTGTATATAAATTTAAAACTTTACTTACCAATAAAACTGTCGCACCGATGGGGCAACGATAACTCCAATTAAAATTAAACGGGCTGAGACCAAATAATGAGACGTGGGCATATCGAAAACATGCTTAAGGAAAAATGTGTTTAATTCCGATAGTTGCCAAAACAAGACCAATTCGCAAAAGGCAAATATCCTCATGTAGGAGCATTTAGGATCGAGCCATCTTACTGAGGTCCAGCTTTCCGGGGTAAACTGCAAAAATGCACGTTTGATTTTACCTAAAAAAGAAATAATTTAATTTAAGAGGTTGTGCATAAAAAGGAATCGTGCCGAGTCTGTTCACGATGTAATCATCCGCGGTCAGTTTTCTAGTACTTTTTTACTGAGTGTGAAATGTAACACTTTACAATCAATGATATCATTCAATTCCATTTACAGTAACCAATAGAACCATTTTTGAATAATAATCAATTTCGTTGTCTATGGGACAAGGACGCACACAGCCGTTTGTGCCTATCCGGCTGCAACTCAATGATGACTAACATGTTAATGACTATACTCAGACTATGTCTTGTCCGATAACACATAATGCTTGATCAAGCTTCTACCGCGCTTATTATTTCATAATATTCGCTCGTTGCCTTGTTTGTGCTTTTTTGGGTGTAATTTACAAATTGTATTGAGTCAGCCCGAATTTTTAGTCGAGTCAATTCTAAAATCACAGCTTTACGAACAAGCGGTAGTAGAAAGTTGCATTAAAGTGTTTAGCAGTAAATGTCAAATTGGTCGAATTATTTTCATGTTGGAAGCGGAGTACCATGAAGTATAATGGCACTTCAATAAAAACTACGTTAAGTCTCCAAAAACAAAAACACATAAACAAACAATTCTGCTCTACAATAATCCAGTAAACTCGAACACATATGAAGTTGTCGATTTAATCAATTATAAAGAACTGGCGATCCGGAGCCAGTCCATTTGCTTTCGATCTCTCTAAAAACTAAACTCTCAAACTCAATAATTGAATGATTTTTTCCGTTTTTATATGGAAATATTGTCGTATATCTTAAAAGTGTTAAAAAAAAGTAAATCGTTGTGAAGCAATTACTTCTAACAGCAATTGAAAAAAGTGGATATCACAAGGTGCTTTTAGTATATAAATATCTTATCAATTTTATATTACCGTTAAGCAGGCACCTTAAAAAACAAAACAAAATCATGAAAACGCTTTAAACTTTAGGTCGAGATGGTGTTCTTGTGGCTACCTAGAACTTTCCCCATTTAAAAAATCTTGTAGATCCAATAACACACATAGTATACGTAGATGCTCTTAAAAGTTATCTAAATTCTAAGTCTAAAATACTCTACCTGTAGTTGAATGAATGTCTTTGACGCTTTCCCATTTATATTCGCGCATCTCTAATGCTCGGCATATTTTCAATCCACACCAAATTCCCAATCCGTTACAAATTAGCACATCAAGAATGAGAGCGTCCCACCAACACTCTATAAAATTAGGTAGCAAATGTGCGAAGGCCAGTTCCGTAATTTCCCACATTATGCTAAATTAAAATGTTAAGTTAAGGTAGACAATGAACTGGAGAGTTAGTTAGATATACCTGGTGGCCCAAAGAATCCCCATATGCCTAATGAGAATAGCTTTAAACAACCACCCAAGAAAGTGCCCCAAAGCGAAAACATCTACATGATTCCATATCCGTTGTAGCGTTATATCCGAACAATTTACTCCATACTCCTTATCCATGTCTATGTGGAAGTCCTAATACCAAGGTTAAGATTTACAAGCTAAAATAATTAAACAAAAAAAAACAGTTACTTACTTGTAGACTGGGGTCCAACCAATACAAAATTTTATTCACAGTGTCAGTATTTTGGAACAGTATAAACAGACAGCCCAGTAAATACAGTACGCTCATCCCGAAGACAATGCGCCACACCGCTGGATGAGGGCGCGTAAACGGGCCATTGGGAAAAGCCAAAATTGAAATTATAAGGAAGAAGAAGCAGCAGCATAGGAGGCCTGACCAGATGTTCTTTTCCACATCACCCGTATCTCTAAAAGTTACTTGTATTAGTTTTCTCTAATGTCTTATACCTATTAAGAATAATAATCATGATAATAGAAAGCGAAGCCTTAATTAATGCTTCTGATCACATCCTTTTGAGTTAAATTAGCAAAACACTACCTTCCAAGAAAAAAAAACATTAACTTCAATGTAAAAAAAGTAAATTTCGTGCAAACCTTTATTATAGATTTGGCTGATCGGTTATGGCTGTAGGCCAGTTCTTGCAAATATGCGAGCTGAACCATAGGTGTGTGAATGTCTCATTCGCTACAATGGTGCGTAGCTCGAGTCCACCCAATTATACGCAAATAAAAATTTGCCAAAATTACCTGGAAAGGAACCCGACGCACCTTGGCCTTCAGGCCATCGAGAGCCGAAACCTCCCCGCCAAAATAAGCAACAAACAATAATCCGCTTCGATTATCGAATTGTTCAACACCCTCACGTCCTTAATTTAAGTCATACTAGACAAATAATAATAAAGATAAAAGTACCGCTTTGACCAACCATAGCTTATAGAAAAAGGTTTTTTCCTACTAGTCGAACACGCCAACCAGGTGCAAATTTGGGTACCCTGTTGAAAACATGCCATTTGCAATAGTGTCTCATTTGAGATTCCGATTTAGCTTGACGGTGGATTGAGCTAGATTTATTGAAACCTAAAACTCTCAAAAGAAATTTTCCACATTTCCACAAAATGAAGGAAGAAAGAAAACAAGGGTATGAAAATACTCCTATTCCTGGAGACACTTTCAGCAACAATTTTTTTTTTTTTAATATGTACGCATCTTTCATTTTTAATTAAGTTTGCTTTGCTGGGTTTGATAACAATCACCTTTTCATCTAAGAGTATCCTAAAGTTCAAATAGTAACAACTGTTCCACATATAAATCTACATATAAATCCAACTAAATAATTATTTTAAGAATGACGCATGGGCTGAGATTGTTATTCAAAAATGAGAGTAAAGGCTAAAGTTTACTTAGTGATAATTCTGGGGATACGATAACGTTTTTAACTCGGTTTTTAGTAAAAATATCAAACATCTTCAGCTAGATTTAATAAATGTTAGAATTCATATAAAATTCCTAAATAAGGTAAATGCTGTAAAATGGTTTATTTACAACCACTTAACTCCTAGACAAAATGATCGTTTCACAAAAATGGGCCGCCACTTGGCTGCTTAATAATATCTACATTTACTGTGCGTTTTTAGTGATTTTTTTGCCACATAATTGTATTTGTTATAAAAGTAGTAAATAAAAGTTTATTGTATAAAGTTAAACTAAACTTTTGAAAGAATATACCTACAATTAGATAAAAAAAAATTGACAATAGAAATTATTAGGCATCAAGTTTGCAACATAATTTTAATCCAATATAATTTTGTAATTTGTCCAGGAGTTTATATCTCTAAGGCTGCATACTACCTCTCTTCCACCCTAAAGAGAGGAATCTGGTGAGGTACAGACATCTCAATTAATCTTTTTTTAGTATATTTGGTACGTTCCGAGATGGAAACTCGTTTATTATTTTCAAAAGATTGATAGTTAAAGTAAACGTGAGACGTAGCGTCGATGTTAACTATAATGTCGAGAAAGTAAATAAACTTTCTAAGGATTGTACCGTGCGTTTATTAAAAAAAAAACCTCAAGCGGGCCATGGAATTAGAACAGTAGGTCTGAGATGACTTCATAAAAATAATTGAAAGTCGAAAATTTCATAAAACGTTCCGATTTTAATTTTTTTATGAACTTATCTCAGACAATAGTTTTAATTATATATATACACCCTATATAAATACTATGTTGTTTCAAACTATAAACACCGTTGCGATTAAATTTAGTAAATGCAAATAAATTATTATCAGAAACTAAATGAAAGCACTGGGGGCAGGTGTATTTTTTGGTCTTGTAATTTACAACGCCGGTTTTGCGCAGCCCCGGGCTAATCCGGCTAATCTTGGTAATGCCGACTGTGGATTTGTTGGAATGATGATATTTTTGGCGATCTTTTACCGCCGGGTGCCAATAGTTCCTCAAACCCACGTCGTAAATCAGTAACTTGTCGAAAAACTTTTATTGTAATACACTCCTGATGATTTGGGTCCTTCAAGCCACATCCTGTTTTTCTGATTGTGTGGGGAATCCAGAAGGAGGTAACTCCTGTTAGAGTGTATACGTGGGAATAAAATGTAGGGTACTCACTGGAAAAAATGATAATCTGGAACATGGAAAATCATCGTACTGCAACTGAGTGAATTGGATACTGCTTACAGCGCTCACCGAGATTGAATAAAGCCATAGTCGTGGTTCAGTTGAGACATTTAACATACAGTCATATTATTTGTTAAGAGAAAAGAAAATTGGAAGTAAGGACTGCAAGGAGTGCATAAACTAACCTAAACATAGAGTTTTATAACATTTCTGTTTAAAAAAAAATGTGTAAGGTCTGGGTAAAATGTTATGTCAAAAAAAAGCAATTAGTAGAGAAAGAATATAGCTAGGATAATTATATTTGTTTCTAATAATAAAAATGATTTGACAATAGATCTTAACCAATTCACAGTAAGGAAAATAAATTTTAAAAAACCTTTGGAAAAATACTGTTTAATTTAATCAGAAATAAGAAATTTAAATAAAGCAGGAGAATGATCGTGTTGATACTGAGAATTAATATTTCAATTTTTTTTTTGGCTAAAATTAAGACAATAGAAGGTGTACCATTGGTGGAAATTCCATATAGGAATTTCCAATTGTAATGCAAGTAAGCAACATCTTGGCACCCAAAACGATTCAGCAAACATTTGTAGTAATGTTAAACTAACCTAATCTAAGTGCTCCATAATTTTCCGGAAAAGGTGATGATTGCAACAAATGTATTGATTTATTTGCAGCATTAGTTGATGATAATACTCAAATCACATATGTTCAGAAGGTATCTGAGGAGCTCTCTGTCTGGTGAGGCTTTAAATCTAGTGAAAGACTTGGCTTTAATCTTTAGCAAATGATATTATGACCTCGATTATAACATTGGGTTATATATTTAAAAGAAAAGATATGATAATAAATCCGCTATTATCAATCTACACACTAAAAATAAATCTCAGATATTAAGAACATTTTAATATGTCTTAGGCAAAACTTAAGTGTCCTTAAAGCACTTAAAGTAACTGTAGATAGTTCAAAGATTATACTGGTGTATATTTTCTAACCTGAACTAATGAAAATTATTAGATTTTTTAAACTCATAAAGCTTACGAACTTGAAAGAGGCAATTGACAAGATTTTTTTGGATAAAAGGTGTTTAGCTTTGGAAAATATTAGAGGTATAAATGGCTATGAATTTTTTACAGAAACGGATGACATAATTAAAGTACAAAAGTACATTAAGCCTTCCTCAAACCCCTAAAAAATAAAAAAAATGGTTGCATCAATATTGGCAGCATTGTTGAATGTTCTCAGGAATGGCGAGAAATTGCAAACTGTAAAACAAACTTTAGCTATGTGAGAAACCTTTCCAATTATCCATTACCCTACAATCATATTTGTAAAGACATTATTTAAGCTAAGATTAAGTTAAGTCTGCTTTGAACCTGATGTATTTCATATTATCTGATGCAAAGGTCAATGCAAGGGTAAATGTTTACTTAACAATAAAGATTGCTGTCAGTGGCGGATCCAGGGAGGGGGCGATCGCCCCCCCCCCCCCCCCCCCTAAAGATTAATTTTGACGACTTTTAAAATTGACCTCGGAAGAGGTCTATTTCCGAAAATACTGCACCTAAGGAACTTCCGATGGTGGGAGGTGAAAGAGTGCATCAAGAAGAGGTATAAAAAAACGCGATTCTAAAAGTGCTTAACAATCGACCTTCGAAGGGGTCTATCTCCGAAAATAATGCACCTACGGAACTTGAAAGAAGACATCAAGAAGAGAAAAAACCGTTGGATTCACTCCGATCGGTCAAAGGCGTTCTCAAATAACAGGCAGTCAAACTTCAGAATTGAGAAAACAGTCGTAATACCCCCACCTTTGAAAATTTTCGAAAAAAATCTAAAAATTTTTTTACTGTTTTTGATCGGAACGGCACGCTTGCAATCCCCTAAGAATTTAACATCTTAATTTGAATGAATTTAATCTTTACAGATTTTTTTTTAATTGGCAAAGACCCTGTTCTAAAAGTGCTTTTAAGCTTTTAAAAATGGACCTCCAAAGGGGTCTATCTCCATAAAAAGTGAGGACACCAAAAGCAGAAAAAAACAGTTGGATTCACTCTGATTGATCGAGGCGTTCTCAAGTTACAGGCAGTCAATGAAGTTGTTGCTGACTTTCTCAGTCAAAATGGTTAGTAATTGAGAGGAAAAAAAATAGGGCAAACATTTTTTGAGGTGCCATGCCCACTTTTTATTAAATTTTGAGAAATATTTCCCTCATGCATAAATTTTCCCATGAGTTAATTTTTAAAAAAATTCGGCAGTAATTAACCATTGTCTAGACATTAACCGTTGTCTAGACAAGAGTTAATTTCTGCTGAATTTTTTTAAAAATTACACTCTTCTTATGGGAAAATTTATGCATGAGGGAAATATTCATAAAAATTTAACATAAAGTGGGCATTGCAGAACAAAAAATGTTCTCAATGACCCTGCTGCAGAGGTGAATGCATGGAAGGAGCAAGGAAATGGTTGACATCAGTTCATGCCTCTGATGGACTTTTATTTTTCTTATATTTGATATGAGGTTATGAGCATAAAAGAAAATCACTGAAACTACTGAAGGAAAGAAGCCCATGCCTCTGGCATTTTTGTCCTAATGGTCACATGCAAAAATATTTTGGATTTTTACACTACTTCACAAGTAAAATAGCTTGGAATTTATTAACTTGTAAAGAGATTGGCACTGTGAAACTAAAAAGGGAGCCCATATAAGAGGACTTCCAAGTAATAATAAGTCGAAACTTAAAATAGCTTATAGATTACTCCTGCAAAACTGTACACAGACAGCTGGTACTAGTCTCTCTAAGGGTTATTCGAGGAATGATTAATCCCAAAAACCCTCCTACAGATATTCCAATATTCTGATTTCTGATAGATCCTCGGAGGATCCTCCAATAAATCCTTACCTTACAAATGCAAAGTAGATTACAGCAGCAATAGAGATAAGCAGCAGTGTAATTGTATGTGGTTTATAAAAGAATCCAATAGAGATATCATCAACTTCTTTCTCATTGATAGCACTGAAAGAGCTGAACCGCATTCTTGAATTTATTTTCTCATTGTCTTGGTACTGCCTCATGTTGCACAATTTATTAACTACTCATTCCACCTTCGACCAGCAACTAGCAAGACCTACAATCTACAATGAACAAGAGACACGCAGATTACACATTGAAAGGAAAAAAGCGATTTTCAAATAGCAATCACATTTAGAAAATTAAAAAGTAATCGTAACGTAATCATAATACTAAAACAAAAATGTATAGTAATTAATTAGTAATCTAAGTTTAATCGATATATTTTTTTATCGATACCTTTAATTCGATACTCAGAATCCCTCGATAATGTCGGAATATATCGCGCTCTGCTCTGTCTTGACTCTTGAGTTTTTTTTGTTTAGACAGAGTGGTCAAGGTGTAAATAAATTAGTGAATAAAAGTCGAGTTATATGTTATAACTTATTTTCCGTTAAAGATTAAGTAGCTTTTGATTTTTTTATAAACTCGAAACCCGAAAGAAGTTACAGGATTGTTTAATAAATGCTACTGGTAGCCATATACGTATTATAGTTAATTTTATTTCTCTCTACATCTTTTGCTTAAGTAAATATATTCTTATAATGAATGAACATACTCAATCCTACACTGTTTACTTGCCTACTATTTTTGGTCTAAACTATCTAATTTTTTATTTTTTTTTATCACTGGGCAAGTTTAGTCCGGACAAATTCAGTTTGACCCGTCCCCATTTGAACATAATTTTAACCGAAGAAGTTTCAACGATAATTCTCCTTCAGAATTGTACTTATTTTTATTTAACCAGTTAACAGTTGTAATTCTGGCAAATTGCCCAACTTGGAGCAGACGCCATCAAGAAGTCAACAACAGTTGTAATTGGTATTTGGTGATTGAATTGACCCGAGTAAGTTTCCGAAAATGCCTAATTCTATCGATCATATTTTGACAGTTATTTGAAAATGACTTTCTTTGTTATTGTTTTCATCCTTCTCTATGGTTCGAAACCCACTTTACATTCCTTGGTAACCAAGAGAGATAGAATCATACCTAAAAAAAATCATTTATATAGAGATGAAAATTGAATTCATAATATTTTTGTATTATAATTTTATTTACGATTTCAAAAGCGAAATGTAATGTATTTAAAATTTAACTTACTACAGCAACAGCATATTCTTATTTAACGGAAATGTTTTAAGCCGGCAATCGATAATTAACCAGTGATATCAAAGTTTGTTGTGCTTTTCTTTGCAACCAAATTTAAAAGGTAAAAGAAGTATTATAGAAGCGTATTGATTAATTTGCGTACATACTGTAAACACTTGAAAACATGTGAAATTTAAATTTAACTTGTTAGTCAATGCACATAACTATGCCTATGCAACAAAATCTATCTCAAAGGATTGGGCCATTTAGGTATGTTTGGACCTATCTAAATCTCAGACTGCCCTGCGCCTCTTTATCCACTTTCTTAGCTCATAAATTTAACTTGTTAACATTTGTTGTTATCCAGGTTGTTATATACAAAATAGCTATTTATAATGTTGTTGTTAAGTGCAAATTTAAGGCATGCATGTGAAAGTTTGCAGGACAAGCAAAACTAGTTTTGCCATTCATACGAGTTCCTTAAAAGCACTTTTTACATAGGGTTGCCACCTCTCCGGGTTTCACCTGAAGACTACGGTTTTTGATATGTTCTCTGGGCTCTGGATTACTTGGTATTTTCTCTGGAAATGATAATTTTCATGCCAGGAAGTAGATAAATATTTGACAACAGTGCAGCTAACTTTAGTAAGCTGACTGCTAAAGAGAGCTATGAACCATTTTTATTCAGAAGCTGTGTTGCTATCAATGCAAACATTCTGTTATTTGAAAGGGGAGTACTTTATATTAGGATATTGTACTTTGAGCTTTTATGAATTGTAAAAAGGTCTATGTTTTTTAAAAACAAAATATCTGCTTCAAGTAATATTAATTCAATTAACATTTGGTGGTGAATGAAATTCAAAACAATTGTTTTTAGCAAATTTTTAGTATCAAAGGGAAATTTAAGTCTTCAAACTTCCTCTTCAAAAAATTTTCAACACTATTTGTAGCCTCGGTACAAAATCTCTGGGTTGAGTCTTCTTTAAAGGTGGTAACCCTGTTTTTACATAAATACCATACAAATGTTTTTCATCAAATGCTCTGGGGAGACTGCTTACTAATAAAAATTTTTGTACATCTTTTTCTAATCTCTTGGAAATAAAGTGCAGTAAAACTTTGATAGTCTGGATAGATATTGTTCCGACATATGTCCAGATTATTGGATAGATTTTAAACCTTTGTTTATTTCTTAAATGAAAGCAACTTAGGATTTATAAAAACTACTATTTATTGTAAAAATGATGGGTCAATACTCACTAGGGTTTCAATTCTGGGAAACCTGGATCCTGACCAAAACCAGTCTCAAAACTTGGTTTTCCGAAATTCTATTAAACATTAGCATTCTATGTTTGCTTTATCTCACAAATGGGTGCAGTATAGAGATTTTTCTTTACTTTACAGTGCTTGAATACGCAAAAAAACTATTCATAATCCTCCCCATAAAGATGACTGGCATTATTCCTTGATTCTTAATTTTCTTATCAATAGTTGAGACACTAGAGAGAATGGCAAAGTCAATGTTGACCTCCTACAGGGTGTTGCAATAAGGCGTTGTCACACTTAAGGGGTTGTAGAAAACCACTATACCATGTGATACAAATTTTGCTTATCAATCCCTATCCTCAAAAACACCTTTTTTGAAGAACAAAGTATAGCTAGAAGCACTGTCCAAGAAAGACACCACACATCTTCCAACAGGTGCATCACTTCATGAACTGATGAGAAAATTTATGTAGGTAGGTGCCTACTTTGCTTAGGGGCTGGAATTTCCAGTTTTATAGCCAGTTTATATATTTTTTTGCTGTTTATCCACATTTTTTACCATAAAATTCTGTTTAACTCAAGAACGACGCACATTAGCGCTTTTCAATATGAGTAGCTTTATTGTGTAGAAAATACTGGCTTTTTACAGTGTACTTCTTAATTGTCATTTTTCCCAGTAGCATTGAGATTAGGGGGAAAACAGTTCCACATGACCCTAAAGTCTGAGCCACTGGTACAAAAGAAATGTGCTGTAACACTCATAAGTCTTTATGAGTATTGTAAGGAATGGTAAGCCATTGACAAATGTTTGTATTTGAAATAGTAGAAATATAACCAAAAAAATGTATAAAAAAATTTGTTTGACGCCTCATATCTAAAAAATAGTGGGTTTATGAACAGGATTACTTAAGCAAAAATTTGTGTCATTGGGGACCTCTATCACCCCCTAAAATTTGGCAACACCTTTCTGAAACACCCTATATTCTATTTGTTCTACATATAGGTGAAAGAAAATTAAATGCTGATCCTTGCAGCTGATTTTCAGGCAACAGGATTGATCACTGATAACAGGCCAGTCAATCCCAATGGTTGAAAATCAGCTGATGGTGATCAGTCCTATCCAGATCGTGGTTTCCTACAAGGGCTAATGATATACAAAAAAAAAAGATGAATCATTGTTAATGTCAGTTATGCTATATGGGCATAACTATGTCAATTTTTTATGGCTCACAGAAATGAATACACCATTTAAGCAAAGTCTAATCTAATCTGATCCACACTATCATTAATTTGATTGGCTGCAATAAGCATAAGCAACTGCTTTCCCGCCGTTTTATTTCACGACGCAACTATTATTATTAGCAGCAACTATATTACTCATTCATTGAACATTAAGTGAGGCTACAAAAATTAGGGATTGCGTCGAGGGCTTTGTTTTCAACAATTTAAATTAGGAGAAGAGCCTTATCAAAATATTATAGTTAAATAATCTTGATATTTTGATATTTTTATATACTGTAATTTTTTTATAAAACTGAGTGAAAATATCCACTTTCAGCTTTACAACTTGATAATAAATTAATAAACTTCATAACAAGTTTACATATGGGACACATGAGGGGATACATTCCTGCAAAGTTTTACACTTACTTAAACTCAAAGCCATTCTATCTGGCGGTTTTTACATTTTTTTATTCACAAAAAGATTAGTATTCAATTGATTTAGTTTCAACAAAGTAATAGGTCACAAATTGACGATTTTTATTAACATTATAACACAATTAAATTTCTAATTTTTTTCCAGATAAATAATCATGACAAGTCCCTCTCCTCAGAGCAGCCCAATGCCTCCTCCACAGGCACCGAGCCCAATGGGGCCGCCGACTCAGCAAAGTCCAGCACCACCACATTCACCTCACAGCCCTTACCAACCACCTCCAATGGGTGGCCACATGAATCCTCCCCCTCATTCGGTGGGCCCTTCTTTGCATCAACCACATTTACCCCCTACAAGTCAGTCTGGACATGGCCCACCTCATATGCAGGTAAATATTTTTTTGACATATGGAGGGGCAAGGATTTGTGTCCTTGACCAACTTATCAATATTAAAAGTTTTATGCATAGACTTGGAACTACATATAAGGGGTGTTCATTTGAAAACGTCATGTCGTTGGCTGTGAAATGTCAAAAGAAAAGGTTAGAAGAACAAAAGACCATTCATTTTGATCAGTCAAAAATTCATAGCCTTGTAGATGACGGTTTCTAATGAACACGTGGTATAATAATATTAATACAATTTGCATTGTGTCTGGTCAAAATAACTAAGCTAGAAAGTATGGAAAATATATAGACATTGGGGAAACACTTAAAGTGACCTTGTCCGTCGCCAGGGAACAATTTTTTTTTTTATTTTTATGTCTACAAAATTGAGATAAAACGATAACCAACCGTCCCAATTGTTTAACAGGAATTAGAACATTTCACGCCGCTGTACTCGACCAACAAATTTCAAATTCCATATTGGAATCCAGATGGTGATTTCAGTCTATTGATTCTGTTTTATCACAGTGTTTATGGAATATACATAAATATTATAATTCATTATTTCTTGTGTGACACTCTTTACGAGCTTTAAAAATCTTGGAGAAGAACTCAGTAAATATCAAAACGTTCTAATTCAGCACCTGGTTTCTTACAATTTACACTTATTAGGTCTTGAACAATCTTAAAATATATTCCATTTTATAAAATCTATTTAGGTGAACCGGTTATTCATGGAGTATTCTACAGAGTGTTAACAATGAAAGTTTTAAATAAATATACATGGTGAGACCAAAAAGTCTGGTGAATATAAACCACGTATGTAATTAGGGTCAAGTGGGGTAACTGTATACAGGGGTAAATGTAAACATGCCCAATTTCAAAGGCTTTGTGAAATCACCCTAATTTTTTTTCCTTTCAAAATAAGTATTGTTATCTTTGCTTAAAAAATGCAAAAACATCACTTTATTTGCCTCCGCTTGTCTAGGCATTGATGGAATAATAAACAAAAGTTTATATTGTTGTTTGCATTTACCCCATAAAAATAGAGCACGGGGTAATTGTAAACGACGTTTTGGGGTAAAAGTGTATAATAATATGAATGAAAATTGAATATTAACAAAAGTTATCTTTGTTCCGATGCCTCGAAAAAACATTCCAAAAACTAGCGGCACAGCCTACAGTAAAGAAGGTCTCGCTAATGCTGTCACTGATGTAAAAAATAAAAAATTATGACTTATCGGGCTGCTGCTGAATACTACAATGTTTCATTTGCAGTCATTTCTCAGCGAATCAATGGAAGAATGACGACGATTGAGGCAAACCGTAGACGTAAGAAAACTTTCAGCCAGGAAACTGAAACCAAGATTGTTGATTGCTTGCTGGCTCGAGCCAATGCAAAATATCCTTGCGATAAGGATGAACTCCTTAACCTTATTCAAGAGTATGTGACAGTCCAAACATTTTTCAACTCCATTTACCAAGGATAGGCTTGGAAATTATTTGTATTATGCCTTTATTAAACGACATAAAAAGGCTTATTTTGCTTAAAAGCGTTTGCCGGAGCACCTGCAAAAATGCAGAAAAGATGCAAGAAGGCCAGACGTTATTTATTCTTTTTATGATGAATTAGGAAAAAACATTTACTGACCTACATCTTGATACAGAAGATAAAGCTTCTTTTATATTCAACGCTGACGAAACTGGATTTAAGAGCGATCCCAGCCGACTGAGGGCAATTGGTGCTAAGGGGAAAGCATTAGTAAGGATTTCTGGGGGATCAGGGCGCAACTCAACAACAGTGCTTGCTTGTGTGGCAGCAGATGGACCAGCAATACCTCCTTTGATTGTATTTAGGGGGGCTGGTGTGCAAGCTCGGTGGACATCTGAAAAAGCGTTTCCAGGAACTCTTTATGCAGCCTCAACAAATGGATGGATGGAAGAACGTCAGTTTTAAAATTTGTGAATTGAAGTCAGTTCCAGAACAAGCAGCTGCCCTCATTTATGATGGCCACTCTAGCCATATAAGTGTATGTATCATTGAAGAAGCTATTTCTAACAATGTGACACTCATCAAGATCCCCAGTCATCTCGCAGACATGATGCAGCATCTAGACAAATGCGTCTTTGGTCCAGTCAAGACCTTTTTGGAAAAGAAATTTGTTAGTTTTGGCAGAAAAAGTATGGGAAAAGGTACTGGTCGCCTTACAAAATCAGAGTTTGTAGAAATGCTTGGAGATGTTTGGTCGCAAGCTATGAAATCTTCAAACATAATTTCCGGATTTAGGAGTTGTGGTATCCTCCCTGTAGATAAATCAAAATTTTCACTCCGTTCAAAAAACAGAAACTGGATGAATGTTTGTAAAAAGCAGTTGAATCAGAAAATGAGAGTACAAAGGCGGTAAATGCAATAATTACCTTGCCTGCAACTGAGCCTGAAAGTTTGTCTCTGGAAAAATTACCACAGCTCAAAGAAAAGGACTTAGGATCATTTACCCACTGAAACATGCACATCTGGTTGTCAAAAAATGCTGAAATGGGTAACGAATTCGAACTTGAAAGAAACGGTACTGAAAACCTGGAAGAAATGGGGAAAGAAAGAACAGGGGAAATGGAACACAAACTGGATTTAGAAATTGTAAAGAACACAAGTTTCTCAAAAACTTCTTTACAAAAAATATTTTTTAAATATCCAGAAAAGCAACAAAACGTAACTACTATTGAACAAACTAATTCTACACTGAACAAAGAAGTAGTGCCAAGGCTGAAACAACTTACGTATGGGGAAGTTTTGACAACGGAGTCCTGAACAGAATAAAAGAGGCTAAGGAGAAAAATCTTTGAAAATGAGACCCAAGAAAAAGGAGATACCAACGAAAGGGAAATTTGATGATTAAGAAATGGCAAAAGTGGAAAATACTAAGAATACAAAAAAGAAGAAACCAAGTAGGAAGGTAAAGATAGTTAAGATGATAAGCAAAGTGATCTTTCACTATGCTTAACTGATGGAGATAGTCCTCTAGAAGATTTTCACTTCGATGAAGAGCTAATTACAATAACAAAAACACTTATTTCAGAACTAAAACATGGAAGTTTTGCACTCATTCAATTTAAGAGTGGAAAAAGAAACACAACTACCTACAAATATGTAGGTATGTTCTATTGAAAATATTGTCAACCAGAAAGTAGAAGTAATAGGATTGAAATCTAAGATACAAAGAAAAACTTTGCAGTCCAGCCAAGTGACGTAAGTTTTGTTGTAGAAGACCAGATATTTTGAGTGTTACCTTTTCCTACAATTAATATGAAAGAGGAAAGAATTTATTATAACTTTGACAAAATAGTTCCAGTTTCAGAAAATTAATTTGTATTTAAGTTTTCAGTAATGTTTCCCTACTTAAAATGAAGTGAACATTTTAGATCCTCAGTGCTTTCGGTTTAAGTTTCTAAGTTATTAATCTCAGATTAGGAAACCTTTGTTGCATTCAATATTTTTGTAGATTTATAAACTAAAAGGCTAAACAAAAAAAATTGTTTTTTTTATTCTGTTGGGGTAAATGTAAACATGGATCTTAAGTAGTATACCTTTATGAAATTAAAGCAAATGATGAAATGTTTACAAATACCCCATTACAATTCCATTATAATAGATGGTAAAATTTTTTGAGATGTTTACGGTTTCCCCGAAGTCTCTAGTCTCTAAGGCGCTATCATAAAAAGCTCGTTTAATAATATACTATTGATTTTTCATTGTACGAGGTGTCCCATTATAAACGCCACTCCCTTTAACTTTTTTGTTTTTCTCAGAAATAAAGTCGAGTTCTTTATTTTAGGAAAAAAAAAAGTTGTCTACGAGTTTTTGCGAAAGATTTGAACGCTGTCTATTTCGAGCTTACAGGGTGTCCCAAAAAGTGTGAATATTGATCATTTGTTGCAGAAATTATTCCGCAATAGATAAAAATCACTTTCATTTGTTTAACTGCCTACAGTCTACTATTAAAACGTTGGAAGGTATAATAAAATTTCACCAGATCTGGTGATTAATCACTTCATGGGATTACGGGACAAAGGAAAAGAAAAGGAAAATTTTATAAAATAGGTAGTGCTGAATTTGTTGAATAGGAGAAATCAAAACTGCTTTTGACACCCTATATCTCAGAAAGTATTATAAGTTTAATTCGCATATTTTGGTCCCTAGTATGTCCAATGGCGAGATTTTTAAAACTTCTTCTAGTATAAACTGTCTTTTCATATTATGTCGATAATGTTATTCTACATAGGTAACTTTCACTATCTTTATTGTTCTGTAGTCACATCCGGGTATGCCTCAACACCCTAGTCATCAACAACCACCATCGCACGGTCCCCCACCCCAACAGCATAACATGCCTCAATATGCGATGCCCCCTCACGTTCAAAGCCACAGCATGCATCCGCCACCGCAACACCACCAAGGACAGCCTCAAGGGCATCATATGGGAAATCTGGGTCCTCCTCCTCCTTCGTCGCACCCTATACATTCGCCAGGAGCACCGCCGCCTGTTTCGCAGCAGAGCCATGGAAGCATGCCACATGGGCAACCTCAAGGACACCAGCAGCAAATGGGACACCACATGGGACCACCTCAGGGTCATCCCCAAGGGCCTGGTGGAGGTTCGCACCAGTATTCTCAACCTGGCGGGCACGTTCCACATAGAGAGGTGAGCTTTCAATGATTGATATCAGTTTTTTTTAATGGTGGTTTCAGATTTTTGCGATGGTCGTTAGTTTCAGTCAATTTTTTAATTTTTGCCCAATTATAGTATTTCGCTTGATATCGCAGGTATTTTAGATTTTTAAAAACATTATATATGGGCACTTTTTAAAGCAGATTTCAATACCTTAGTCAGATTTTTGTGTTTCTTCACATTTTTAAGTTGTGACGCAAACATGCATTTTTTAATTGGTCATTGTAGTTAACCATGGGGTTTTTATTAATCCTCTTTGTTTTTCAAATTTTTAACAGGGTTCACATGAGACGTCGAAGTTTTACAAAATTGATAAATTTAGTTTTGCTGACAATATGTTATTCAACGTTAACGAAATTATCGCTTAGCAATGCAAAAAAAAAACATCTAAAACTAACCGCCAACATAGGCTTTACAAAGTCAAAGAAAACCTTTCAATGCGCTATAAATAATCAACATATCTCTTGCCGAAGGCTCTATTTTTTTGCTTCAGTTCTTCAACTGTTCTTGAAGGGTCAAAATATATGTTATTTACAACCATATATGCAATGGTATCATTACAAACGTCATATGAGGTTGGGAAATTACCTATTACCTACCTCTAAATTAGGCGTAGGTAATGGGTATTCATTACCACCCAAGGGCGGTAATGGCTTATTACCTACCTCTCTTTCAACCCTCATTTTTCATGCTTATTTCTTGGCCCCTAAAATTTAATGTCTTTCTAGAATTAAAAAGGTGTTCCTAGTAGTATCGAACTAGATAAGATAGTTAACTGGTAATTTTTAAAAAAGATAGTTAAAAATATTACAAATATCTTATACGAAGAATATAAATTCATATTATGTAGGTTGCAAATAAAATAGTATACACACCTCGGTAGGAAACTTCTCTAGAAGCACGTCTCGATAAACTATCAAATCTCTCGACAGTAATGAACGACTTCCCACCCCGGTATGTAATATACTGTTATATCGTACCAGTTTATTATGGTGATTTTATTGCTTATTTACCAAATACATAAACATAAACGTTCTGTCCGCGCGGGCTTTAAGTTCTCTTTATGGCCCGTGCAGCCATAAAGTAGATACATTTTAGGATTACTTTAATAAAAGTTGTTGAAAAACACTATCACATACTGGTGGGACTTAAAAGTTTGTATGCTCTACGAGCACAAGCACATGCTTATGCCTTCGGGCGACTTCGGAATCCTCAGGGTAGAGGCCTCCGGCTTCCCTGAGCTCGTCGCCCCCAGGGCGTAAACATGTACTTTATGACTTTGGTACATAAATAATATTATTGTTAATGTAACCCTAGAAAAAGTTGCCTGTAAGTAAGAAATCCGGAAACCTAGCGTGCCTTAAAGGTGAACCTGTAATACCCATTCACGTATTCCCCAGTTTTTTATTTAAAAATTTGGCGTGTTATCTTCACTATTCGAACATCTAACTTATGGCACCCTGTACGGGGTTTACCAAATGTACTAGAAGTGGATAAATCTAAAATTTGTTAGACATGGAGTGAGTTGATTTTCGTATTTTGTCCAGTTTTGAGTTCTTGAACTGGGTTGGTTGGTATTGAAAGGAATATTATCAGATGTTGTTTTTTTTATTATAAGGGTTGCTTTAAAACGTTGAGATACATCTTTGTTACTAGTGTCATTATTTTTTTGTTTATTAAATTAAGGGAGAAAACCATACGGTGTTCACCTTATAGTCTTAGAATCCCTGAAACTATAAAGCCGTAGAAATAATTGCAGTTTTTAATTTATTTAAACCATGTTACAACACAATGTGTTCTAAGAAGTAATATCCGGTAACGCCAATTTTGTATCGACAATAATAGGATCAAGGAGTAAACTCCCTCCCCAGTTTACCTGCGTTCTCTCGTTCTTCATCTGCTTCACGTTCGACTTTCATGTATTGATCGGATAGATCCTTGGTGGCTGCGCCCAAAAAATTTGGATCCATAAGATCAAATTGCTTTCCTGGAAACGAAAAATAGCAAAATCACTATTGTGTGCGAAATTTTAGCATTCATGTTGTGTTGGTGTAACGCCCGTTAATCTATTACACGTTACGTGTAATAGATTCCGTTCAACAATAAATGAACAATTAATACTTTTTTAGAAAACTGTTTGAACACAAATTAGCCAAAGCGGATTCATTTTTGCCTAAAGTCAGTTAGTTCCCTCTAAAAATTTTGCTTACATATAGGTCCCCTCTGGTGTGCGTTTTATGGTACAATAGCCTGAAGAAAGACTTTCTAACCCATATATTTATCTTCTATTTTGTCCTTTTTTCCTATAACCCTTTGAAATTGGAGTTCATTCCACCACCAACCTTTTTAACTTTTTTGTAATCTTTCTGCTGAGTGAAAATATCCAAATTATCCAATTTTGTTTAGGATTGAGGCAGGTAGACTTTTCTATCGTGGCTTTTTTTTATGTACAAGGTAGAGTCAAAAGAAAATCTTAATAATATCTGAACTAACCTGAAGAAAGACGTACTAACCCATATATTTATCTTCTATTTTGCCTTTTTCCTTTTAAAATTCGAATTCATTTTACCACCAACGTTTTTAACTTTTTTTTTGTAATCTTTCCGATGATTTACAAAATCCAAATTATACAATTTGTTTAGGATTGAGGCACATAGAGTTTTTTTTATCGTGACTCTTTTTATGTACGAGGTAGAGTCAAATGAAAACCTTAATAATGTCTTTAAAAATGCACGATGTGTATTAAAAGTTGGCAAAAATGCCAACTTTTTGCCAATTTTGAGATTTAGACGGTTCTGTTGATGACATAACGTAGAAAGAACACAGAGCGCTGTCATCAATGACCTAAGAGATGTGGACAGAGCCAACAAAGGCCAATATTTTCCTAAAAATGTTTCCGTTTTTTTGAAGTCCGCCATTTTTAAGGTATCCATGACGTAATTTCGTCGTCATCGCACCTCACTTGACGAATCACAATTTCAAATGATTCAAAGTCAAAGACGTTAAGTGACGGGAGTTCAAGCGGATATTACCGCCTTTTTTAAGATATTCACTGCTAAAAATAGGGGACAAACCTGTAAAACAGGAGAGTTTCTGCAGATGTAATATACTAGCCAGCTCTTTGGCTGTCATATTGACATTTTAAAATGGCAAATCTACTGGATACTAAAGCCTAGTTCTCAGAGCTTTGTCATATCGCTGCGACACTTGGTCCGACCAATGAGAGATCATGGTTTGAAATATCCTTATGTGTCGTGCGACACCCTGTTTGTAGTTGGATTATTTCAACTACACGCTACTTGTCGCGGCACGTCCAATAAACAAAAAATAATATACTGAAAGCTGAAAACTTACTAAAAATGGAACAAACTTTACAAGTTGAAATATGTCATCCCACTGGGGTTAATTTCCTAATAAATATAACACCAAATCAAATTCATAGGTTCAATTCAGGCAAGTATCCAAGTAGAATATCTGCGACAGCGACACGTTATTAAATTTGGAGAAGGGGGTGTCGCGGCGACATGACAAACCTCTGAGAACTAGGCTTAAGAAGAAATGGGTTCTGTGATTTGTTCCTCCTATTCTCGTGCGGTAAAATATGTTTATCGCACGCATTTGCGAGTTGAAAGTAGCATTTTTCCCCACTCGTAGAAATTTTTTTAAATAAATAACGTAAAACTATTTTGCAGACTGAAGGCATAAAACCCACCAATCTCAGAATGATACTTCAATATGGAAAATCATGTTTGTTTCTCTAGAAAATGTATGAATGGATTAACAAACTTAAAAACAGTCTCAATTTCGTAGCTGACCTTCACTGACCTGGTCAAGCAAAGCGTGTGCTATGACACCCAAGTTCATTTCAGCTGTTGAAGCTTTAGTTAAAGAAAAGCGCCGTGTTAGCCTCACTGAACACTTTTGAAAATAAGTCATGGTTCTGTGTGCCACATTATTCAGGATGTCCTCGATTTTCAAACAGTGTCAGCTAAATGTGTGTCAAAGTAATCAACCCCAGAATAAAACAACAACATGCAACAACGAGTTTATACATGTAAAGAACTTTTGCATTGGTATGAAGCGGATGGAGACTCATTCCTACTAAGGATAGTGACTGGAATTAAGTCGTGTGGCCCACACTTTTTTTAACAAACTCCATAAAGTTTCGTTCATAGGGCACAGCAGGTAAGGATAAGCTGACTCTGTTTTTGGACGCAAAGGAGGCAATTTTGGAAGACTGTATGCCTACTGGGGTTACCAGTGCTTTATACTCAGATCTATTGAAGAACTGCCTCAAGCCTCCACCAAACCCAAAGGTGACCATCCAAGATTTGTTGTTTGAATGTCTACCACGTTCCCTTTATTTCCTTGATCTCGCCCCAAGTGATTATAATGTGTTTGGTCTAGTTAAAGAAGCATTAGGTAGGAAAAAAAGTCAAAGTAATAATGAAGTGATCATAACGGTAATTTAGTACCTCTACATATGCACAAAAAAAAATCTTTAGATATTGAAGCGCTACCATTGCAGTGGACGTAATGGAGACAATGTAAAATATTTATTTAATAACTTTTTAAGGTTTTAGACGTTTTGTACTGGACCTCGTACATATCTAAACATCTTACCCAATGAGTGAGTGACATGGCCGCCAGCTTCTGTTAGTATCAAAGTTCCAGCTGCTGCGTCCCAGGGATATAATCCGTCACCTTGATACACATCGGTTCTGCCACAAGCTACGTAGCATAGCCCTAAAACTCCACAACCTAACGACCGAAACCTATAAAACGGAAAATGGGCCATTTGGAAGTTGATTATTAATCCACACACCCTTGAATTATGGTTATTAGATGTTTTAACCGGTACATATATAAATTGTAGTAATAGTCATTCCGTCGGGCTATGCTCATTTCATAGTTCATCACGGATTTCTCTATGTCTAAAACCGTTGCCATTAGTGTTTATTGTCGTAATTACTCCATCTCTTACTTTTGCATCCGCTGGTGAATATTTTTTCCCCGTTGAGATAAGCGCCCTTTCCTTTGATAGCTGTAAATAACTCTTCGTGATAGGGGTTATAAACCACTCCTAAGACTTGTTCTTTATCTATAGTGAGTCCTACTGAGATGCAGGTAATCGGCATATTTCTTACGAAATTGTGGGTACCATCAATTGGATCGATGATCCAGGTGGGGCTGTTGGTAAGTTTAGGGCTAACATTTTTGCTGTCAGTCTCCTCTTCACCAATATATCTGGTGAAGAAAAGTCAACGTTAACGGTTTTAAATTCTTAGGTACTGGCTCACTTACTTGTGTTGCGGGTAATGTTCCTTGATTCTGCCAATGAGGAGAGTTTCTATTTTCCTGTCGTATATAGTCACTAAATCCCATATTTGCTCCTTTTTAAATTCTACTTCAATTTCTTTAGCGTCCTTTAGCAGCTTTCCAGCTTCCAACACGAGCGGAAGTATGAACTCATAGTACTCTTGAATTACTTGATCTTTAGCATATGTCATCATTTTTTTTGTATTTAAATAAAAATATGACAGTAAATATAAACTGATTCAATCGTACCTGATAAAAGTTCTGAAAAGAGATGATATTTCGTATTATATTATTTTATGTTTGTTCTTTGGTTAGGAGGCTTTTGTTTAACTCTCAAATATTTGCATTTTGTAATTATCAGTTACTTCAAAGGAAAATATGAGGTTATATGAAAGACACGTGGTATACTCAAAACTTTGTTGCAGTTATATTTAGAAAACAATTGCAAATATAAGATATTTAAACAGAATCTTGTTTTTTTTGGGTTGACATCAGAAAAATAGCCATTCGCTACATTGCTCGCTGTAATGAAGTGTTGTTCAAGGCTAAAAGCCAAGATATTGTACCTGTAGGTGTCAGACGTCAAGCGTTCGATTTTCATCTGACGGAGTTGGTCCCCGTCAGGGGGCTAGAAACGGTCAGTCACCCATCTGTGTAAATTAAGGAATACATAACGTTTTTATTATTCATTACTCTACTAACAATTCGCACTATTCGCTGGTCTGCTTATTTTCTACACTGCACTATCTATTCGATCCAATCTCGCGCGGCTGGTTTATATACCCGGCCTGAACACACTCTCGTACTTTCGAGAACGGAGGCCACTGTTGCCGGTTCTCATTTAGTCTAGATGGGTTCCCGGGGTCGCGGTCGGCGCTCTGTGTTGCCGCTTCGGCCTGAATCTCTGTGGACCGACGCACAGTAGGAGAAGCGACTAGGTTAGGCGGCCAAAATTCGATCTCTTCAAGTGGGTTTAAACTTTTTGATTTTTTTTGTTAGTAAAGACAAATAAACAGACTGCAAACTTCAGCAAATTACTTTATTTTAGCTTCACTTATTTTAAAGATCTAATGTTGAGACTC
Source organism: Taphrorychus bicolor (assembly GCA_951812265.1). Classification (NCBI taxonomy): domain Eukaryota; kingdom Metazoa; phylum Arthropoda; class Insecta; order Coleoptera; family Curculionidae; genus Taphrorychus; species Taphrorychus bicolor. The sequence continues at coordinate 5,955,656 of OX638300.1, forward strand.
AATTTTTAGCCTTATAATGAACATTTAACTGAAATTTTTCCTTACCTTCATATGGGTCCTTATTATGTTGATATAAACTAATGAGTACTCAAAGTATTATTAAATACCTTAGAACTAATGCACAATCTTACAATTACCCCCTTTCTACTGAGTTTTATTTTCTTACACGCCTTTTTAACAAGGATATGAGTTGTAATCATTGTGCACACTGACTTCGCCCTTTCACACTGACTGGTCTTAGTTTTCCGGCTGATGTGTCAGTCCGCCAGATTGTCGTCGTGGCGGAGTCTCTTTTAAACGTGACAGAACGCGACAATCTCTTTTAAAATGGCCCATTCTGCCGCAGTTGAAACAAGATCTGGATTTCTGTAGGTCGGCATTTCGGTCCATATTTCTTCTGTAACCAATGTCTTGTGCCCTGCTCTTTGATTGGTCTAAATATATATACTAACCTGAATTCCCGCTTCTCATCCAACAATTGCTGTAAAATTGCGTTTGCCTGCGGCTCTTCCTGTACGTCAACTCTTCTAACTTTGTGGCCCGTGTTCATTCTCGATGCTTCATACTCCAATGCCCGAATTAATGCATTATTTGCACTGGAAGGACGAGTCAACCTCAAATGGCATTTCATTTCACTGTCACGAACTCCTTCGATAAACTGCTGGACTGATAGCTGGTCAAGGAAAATAGAGGGAGCCGCAGGATACGATCTTGTCAAACGCTCAATGTCCGCTCCAAATTCCTGTAGGTTTTCGCCTGGCTTCTGCTGCCTCATTCGTAGTTCTACCTCGTCCTACCAATTGCGTCGTAATTAACATTAGTAATCTCAATGTGGCTTTCTGTACAGACTCATAAATGTCGCCACAATCGGTAATGACACAAAATAGAGGGTCTACCGTAAGCCCATGATCAAATGGCCACTGCGGCGTTCTTTGGTCCAAAAGAAAACGATTTAATAAAGCTTTCATTAAGAAAAAGTTTCTGGTTTTGTAGCTATTGATGGTCAAAGTTCTTGAACAAAATTTGTTTATTTTGATATCTGGAGAACGTTACTGTGGAATAAAATTTGTTGCAAACTTTTTTCTAAGTTAGATTCATGTTTTGATAGAGGAAGAGGGTCTCTCGGCCGTGGGCAAGTTTTAAGTTCTTCAGTGTCTTATTACAAAAATTTACAGAACTTTTCATTTAGTCGCCGGATTCAATTAATTTCTTTCTATCTGGCTTTTTCACATTTTTATTGCTCTTGGTAAAACCCTGTAGCAATCATAGTATTTACGCAAAAAAATATTTTCTCTACCTTTGCTATTTAATAATGTTACACATTCGCTACTAAGATCATAGTAGTTCACACAATTTACAATTTTATAACTTTATTTAAAATTAAGTCAAATGTAGGGGTCAGAGATTTTTAATGACACTAAACTTGTAAAGTGAAATTAAAAAGATCTGTAAATTGTATAAACTGGTACGACCTTTGCATTGATTGTGTAACATTGTTAAATAGCAAATGTACATAAAATGTTTTTTTGCTCAATATTTATGAATGCTACAAGTTTTTTCCTAGAGCAATACAATTTTGAAAAAGTCTGAAATTATTAGATTTAAAGAGAGGAATCGATTCAGATGACCCAAATAATAAGTTCTGGTGGTTTTTGTAACAAGACACTGAAGAACTTACCACTTGACCATGGCGGATGGACGCCCTTTCTTAGAATACCACTTAGAGGCAAATCCTCAGTGAATTTCATCCAATTGTTACGTTCTCTCGATATTACAAAAAACACATTTTTTTCCAATAACTTTGACCATCAATAACGACAGAACCAGAAAGTTTTTCTTAATTAAAGTTCGATCAAATGGTGTTTTTGTGACCCAGAGAATGTCACAGCACTCTTTTGATCATGTGCTTACGGGACACCCTGTATATTAAACGTAACGATACTGATGAAAAAAAAAATCATGGCAGTAAGTGGGGGATTTTATGTCATCGGCCGAGATTGGTCAAATGTTTTCTTTACCATCATTAAGAGACTCAGCCATTTCGACCGTTAAAACTGCCACAGAATTCATTCGTTCTATGACACTATTGCGGATTAGATGTTTTATTCCGCATTGGTTAGACGGAATGGTACTAATGGTACAGACTAAATCTTAGCAGAATAGAATTTTTTGCACTCCCGGTTAAAACCTCCTTTCACTCGTGAAAGGAACTCGTGAGACTCTATTCCTCTATTACATCTCGCAGGATCAGTGTGGTGTCATCAGCAAAGAGGATGTACTTATCAACTTTCTATCACATGTGGTTTTTCCTTAAATAATTTTTAGCTGCTCCCCGAACAGAAACTGCCTATCATAGGGAGTAAATGTTATATTATTTTTTACAGAATTTTTCATTTCTAAATCGGCCTCCCTTTCTATTGCCAAGTATTGATCAGCCAATTCTTTGGTGGCTGTGGCTAAAAAGTTTGGCTTCAGCAAATCAAATTTCTTCCCTAGAAATCGGAGCGTCATTTTTGTGAGTTTAACACCAATTTATTTTTGTTACCCGAGGAGTCCACTACATATCCTCCGGCCTCCCTCACAATTAAAGTGCCTGCAGCAGCGTCCCAGGTAAATAAACCGTCACATTGATAGGCGTCTGTTCGTCCACAGGCTACGTAACATAGTCCTAAAGCTGCGCATCCAAAGCTCCTCAAACTTATAAAATAATAAATACGTTTTCTTTTCTTATTGTTTATACCATAACTTATCCTTACCTCATCACCTTGGGTATCAAATGTTTCAATCGAAACATATAAAGGTTGTAAAAGTACTCTCCGACTCTTGCCATGCTGATTTCATAATTGAAGAATGATTGAGTATAGTCTAAAACGTCGAGATTATCATTAATAGTCCATGCAATAACAATGTTTAATAACCTTTCTGAGTACTAACACTGATCTTTTCTCCATTTAAATACGCGCCTTGTCCTCTGATAGCAGTAAAAAGTTCGTTCATATAAGGATTATACACGATGCCAAATACTTGTTCTTTGCTTATAGTCATTCCTACAGATATACATGACAACCTTAGCTGTCTAATGAAGTTTTCAGTCCCATCTATCGGGTCAATAATCCACGTAGGATCGTCGCCGAGTTCAATTTCATCTTTAGTAGATTCTTCACCTATAAACCTAATTCAACTTAAGCTCAGTTTCTTGCCTGGATTTATTTCGTTCTACTTACTGATGCTGGGGGTAGGTCTGTTTTATCTTACTGTTAAACAGGGCTTCGATTTTTTTATCAAAAGTCGTAACCCAATCCCAGTCAACGCCATTCTTGTTTTCACCTTTAATATTTTTAGCATCTAATAGCACCTGCAAGAATTGATTGATTAGGCTGCCTAGTTGCAACTCACCAAGAAGTACATTTCCTGCTTCTAGAACCAATGGTAATATAAAGTCATAATACTCTTTAATTTCTTCGACGCTCATGGTTTCGATCAGAGGTTGCACCCAATATACTTAGATGACAAAACTGTATTCTACCAATAAGCCGTGACGTCTTGACTGCTTCACTGCAGAGATGGTACTGCGTGATAGTACTAAATTAAACTAATCCTTGCAGTTTAGATTTACATAGTTAAATGAACCAAGGTTATTTCTAAACAATACGAGGGCAATTAAAAAAATTCTGACCATATATGTAAAACTCATTCATGAGGAACCAAAAATGCTTTATTTAGTAATAACAACTAGCGCGTTTTACTTGGAAACATTCAAGGCTCCTTATGCCTCGATTTTATTTTATTGTTACATCGAACTGTGTAGCTACTGCTTTTGCTGCTGTGCATTACCTTATTATTTTTACTAATAAGTAGAGGATTTTATCATTTATTATTTTTACTAATAAATGGCATATACAGATAAACTTGTAAGTTTTCTAAGAAATGTTACCAACTAAACTATTAAATATCAAGCTCTTATTTTTTGTCTTCAAATATAAGGCTTGATAGTTGCTGGTTTACGGCGCAAATTCCTTTTTTAGTCTTGCTGCAATCACTTGTTCTTCATCTGCTTCTCGCTCTACTTTCATATACTGATCCGATAAATCTTTCGTAGCAGCTCCCAAAAAATTCGGATCCATCAGATCAAACTCTTTTCCTAAAAAATTTAAAACAATATTTAGAAGCAGAATTAAAATTTCTTTGATAAACTTGCTACAGGTATTGATCACTGACCTTGCCGTCCCGCCCAGACTGAAAGCATCTTTGTCAGTGATCAATTAAATAAACAACAGAGATGCATGATAAACATGATAAAACGCAGTTGCGTAGGTCAAGTGAAGCAAAAATCTTCTATAATTTTGAAACTAGAGTAATTAGAGTAATTAATATGAGGTTTCAAGACCTAGCTGCAATGACCATGCCATTCTTTATATTATTAGAATATTTCACATGTTATTTTCGGGCAAATTGTGTTTATATAGCGGTATCAATTTTTTTTTCTTTCTTGGTCTTTACTTATTACAGTACTCCTAAATTGTACTTCTTTTTTTCACTAATGCTCAATATTCACATTATTTATTGTGAATTCAGACCAAATTCTGAAAGAGTTAGATTACTGAATTTTCTACTATGTTAACAAATGTTTGATATAAAAAAAAAATGTCAAAACTCTGTATTGAACTCGTGATCTTGCTATCGCCATGAGAATGCTCTTCAACAGATCCACGTGCGCCGTACACGTTAATGAACTAACTAATCTCTATCCTTTTCATAATATTCAATTCGGGAATTTTGACAGCTCGATAAATGTCTTAATCTGAATTAAATCACCAATTTTGGCTACTTTTATTTATAGAATATAGACGAGACATCCAAAGTTTCTAGGTGAAGATTATTTTTTGCCTGCTGAGTAAAATAGGCAAGATAGTCTATAAACTTTTTAGCTCCACCAGAGAGGTTGCTGTTAACGTTTTTGATAACGCACGGTCGTGCGTATCTGCGTTAGAAATTCCTAGCCCACGACTGTGTGTTAGCATAAGTTTTCAGTTTTTACATTGCTTTTTCTTATGACTTGAAATGCGGGCAATGTGTAAAGTCAGAATTTATCGTGATATCATATGTATTAAGAGTCCTATCAGCAATTAATATTTAAATCTGCCCAAATTTCCTTATACATGGTGGTTTTTCTTTTTCGTTGGAATTTCCGAAAAGGTATGAGTTACAGGGTCAGTTGTATTAGGAAAAAGTTGCATATTTGAAAGCTCACTAAGGGTGACTTACAACTATTAATAAAACTTCAGTTTGAAGATAAAACATCAGTAATGACGTACATTGAATTGTTACCAACAAAGCAACCAGTAATGACGTAGGAAAAAGTTGCATATTTGAAAGCTCACTAAGGGTGACTTAGTGAGCTAAAAACTTGACTGTCACGGTTGCTGAAATATCTGGGAAAAAATAAAAAGGTTTCAATTAAAAAAAAATGTTTGCATGATATTGACAGGGTGATCATTAAAAAATTTCATCTAGAAGGCTATGGCAAAGTAAATAGTTTTTTGTCCTTCTATCTTTTTCTTTTGACGTTTTACAGGAAACTAGATGATGTTTTCAAATGAATTCTCTTTTCCCCATGTGATATATCTATACAGGGTATTGAGGTAATCATGCTACAAACTTTGACGTTAGACTTCTCTCACTTCTTCTTCTTATGACGCCGTCTCCCTCCGAAGGTTGGCGATCCAACTGGCTATAGCGGTGCGCGAAACTGCACCCCTGAATATCTCAATAGACGTTCGACAAGACCATCTTCTCAGATCCTTGAGCCAGGTTTAGTGTGACCCTCTGCCCACAGATCTTTTGCCCTCGATCCCTCCCTCAATAATAAGGCGGAGTATCTCATATCGCTCTCCTCTTATGATGTATTGCAGTTTTTTTTTCTTTTCTTGTTGTTAATAGTTCTTTATCTTTATTCATTCGCCTGAATACCTCTTAGTTGGTTATTCGGTCTATCCAGGATACGCGTAGAATACGTCGATATAAGTACATCTCAAATGCGTTGATCCGACGCTCCAGTGCCTCATTAAAGGTCCAGCTTTCACATCCATATAGAAGGACCGGGAAGATATAGCAGCGTAGCATTCGCACACGCAGCTGCAGACTCAGGTCACGGCAAGCGAAGAGGCTCCTCATTGATGTAAATGAGCTTCTGGTCTATTCGATCCTTGCAACAATTTCGACTTTAGGGTCATTAGTTTCGTTGACGACCGCGCCAATATATTTTAGAGCCCAGACTTGTACAACCGCGTTGCTAATTCTGAGGGTTGCTAGTTTTGGTGTCTTGGAGAATATAACAATCTTGGTCTTGGCAACGTTCATTTGTAGTCCGTGCTGCATGCTATGTTCAACAATACGGTTCATCATGCTCTGAAGATGCGGCAGCCTCTCAGCAAGCACGACCGTGTCATCAGCAAAGCGTATGTTGTTAACGCAAATGCCATTGATCTTGACGTCCCCTCATATATTGAAAAGGAGGGGCGACAGAACACAACCCTGTCTCACTCCCCTGCGAATCTCCACCTCTTCAGATGTTTCGCCCTCTACTCTGACTTCCGCCGTCTGATTCCAATATAGTTGGGTGATAATGCGCAGGTCTCCCTCGTCAACACCAATGGATTTGAGGATCTTAGCAAGTCTCTGGTGCGAAACGCAGTCGAATTCCTTTCTGTAGTCAATAAAACATGCGTATATATCTACATTCATGTCCCTGCACCGCTGCGTCAGAACGTTGAGTGTAAAGAGAACCTCGCGTGTACCCATTCCGTTCCTAAATCCGAACTGCGTGCTACCAATCTGTCCCTCGCATCTGGCATATACCGGGTGTCTAGCAGAACCCTGGACATAGGAGATTAAGATGGGAAATCGGTTTTTATTTTTTTGCGCCTGTACGGTTGATTTGATTGAAAAACTTTTAGGAGTAAACTTGTAGAGCTTATGGTCAGCTATCATCCTATAATTTTTTCAATACCTCAGTTTTGGCTGTTTTTTGGAAAAACGCTTCGAAAAGTGCAAGAATTTGAATTTGGCGCGTCACCCCCGCCATGCATGTGCAGTGTCGCAAAACATAATAATTTCTAATGTCAGAGTCAGAGCCGATTTTTCTTTCTTATTTATTTTAAGGGACAATCGTGTAGTAATTAATGTGATTATGCCGTGAAAATATGTTGGCGACACTGCACATGCATCGGGGGGGGGGGGGGGGGGGACGCGCCAAATTCAAATTTTTGCACTTTTCGAGGCGTTTTTCCAAAAAACCGCCAAAACTGGTGTATTGAAAAAATTACAGGATGATAGCTAACCACACGCTCTACAACTTTACTCTTAAAAGTTTTTCAATCAATTCAACCGTACAGGCGCAAAAAAAAAAAACCGGTTTCCCTTGTTAATCTCTTATGTCCAGGGTTGTGCTGGACACCCGGTATACGTGTGTGGATGATACGGAGGAATACCCTGAGGACATGGGACATCAAGCTATTCACACTGGGAAGCATTCGGTTTTCTGGGTATAGTGATGAACGTCGATTTTAGCCAGTCCACTGGTATTCCTCCAGTCTGATATATAGAGTTAAAGAGAGAGAGATTTGGAGGGCTAGGACCTCCCCATCTGCATTCGCAATGGGTTTGAGCTTTTCCGCCTGCACCTGGTCAGGTCCCACGGCCTTGTCGGTTTTTTGAAGCCTGATAGCGCGTATTACTTCCTCTTTCGTGACGCCAGTGTTAGACTCATTAACAGCGTCACCTTTTGGAGGTTTTTTGAGTAGCACATCGTTAAAGAGGGTCTTCACATATTCGTACCATCGTTTTCTTTTTTCACCCTGTTGCTGTTTACGCTGCGTGTTGGTAAACTCGTTGATTGTTTCGTGGAGATTAAACAGGTCGTGCTTATCTTGTAGTGTCTCGATTTCAATGCACCTTTCTGTTGTTAGCCAACGCTCCTTTACCTTCCGGCAAAGGCTTAAAGCCAAAAAGCTACGAAAGAGCGGTGAGATATTGTGCAGAGCAGGAGGAGGCGATATCTACCAGCATATTAGATCTAATACTGCATGGCAGATGGCTCTCAGTTCGAGAAGCAACCCATATGCATGCTCCTGCTCTGTACAACATCTCACCGCTCTTCCTTAATATAGGGTGTCAAAGTTTCAAATTTACTTTCATTTCTTTATTAATTTATTTTACTATCATTTTGAATTATTTTATTAAAAACATGAGTTAGTACTACCTGATTATAGTAATACATGCTCAAAATGTTCTCCGCCACAGTCATTACCAAAATTATTACTTGTACTCGTAGGAACTGCACCAAAACTCAAAGTAGTAGCGGCCCCATTATACCTATGCAATTTTCATGGCACGTGCATTTGAATTGAGGCAAAGACCAATGAGGTAGATTTATCAGCTGCTTTTTAAGCCAAAAAGATGGGTTAACTGATTTACTACTGCACTTATCTTATTCATTCTTGCAGGCAGTGAAAATTACGCAGGTGTAATGCTGTCTTTCCGAAGCCTTAAAGTTTTGCGTTATTCTTGAAGAAACAGTGTTTCAAGAAACTTGAATTTCTCGACCTAAATCTTCTTCCAATCCCAAGTGCCAAATTTTAGTTAAAACGTTTGCTTTTATTGGGCTCTAGCAGTAAAAAACCCCTTTATTTGCCTCCCGATATTGAGTAACTTCTATTTGACACATTGTGTCATAGAACGTGCCGTTTTCGCAATAAATCACTTTCTCAAGTTAAATGGACCACCCGGTGAATATATACGGTGCGTTCATTTAAAAAAAACCTCACGCAGGCCATGGAATTAGAACTGAAGGTCTAGGAACTATGGAGTAGAACTGAATACGGTCTGAGATGACTTCATAAAAACAATTGAAAATGTCATAAAATATTCAGATTTTTATTTTTTTATTAATTTCATGAATATCAGATAAGAGTTTTATTTCCATGGCTTGCTACGAGGTTTATTTTTATATACAGCTTATATTTGTTTAACACCCTTGATCCTAGAATTTATAAAAATTAGCATCTAATCCCATCATTCAATATTCACTATTTTTTTTTATCAACCTTTAAAAGGTCTTGAAGAACCCCTTTGTCTGTGTTTTACTTTTATTTATGAATTAATTATTTCGAGTTAAGTTATTAGTGTAATCTTCCATTATCATACCTGACGAGTCAGTTACGTAACCTCCAGCTTCAGTTAGTATTAGTGTACCAGCAGCTGCATCCCAGGGAAATAACCCGTCACACTGATAGGCATCAGTCCTCCCACAAGCGACGTAGCAAAGTCCTAAAACTCCGCAACCCAATGATCGAAACCTGTAGAGATTAAACTAAAAAAAAAAATCAAACCCGGTTACCAATCCACTTACCCTTGAATTATTTTTATTAAATGCTTCAACCGATACATGTATAAATTGTAATAATATTCGTTCCTCCTTGCTATGGAAATTTCATAGTTCATCACGGATTTTTGTATCTCTAAAATAGCAGTAATGATTGCGGTTAGTAACAGGTTTGTTACGCTCATTTCAGTATGGTTATGGTTGTTTGTTGATAATTAAATGGAATTACCTGCTTGTCTTTTTCAAATTTGTAATTGAAAACAGAATTTTTTTATTCGATTTTTTTTACCTTTACATCCGCTAGTGCGAATTATTTTTCCATTGAGGTATGCACCCTCTCCTTTGATAGCTGTAAACAGCTCATCTAAATAGGGATTGTAAACCACCCCTAAAACTTGTTCCTTATTGATGGTAAGTCCTACTGAGATGCAGGTGATGGGCATGTTCCTTACAAAATTGGCAGTTCCATCGATTGGGTCTATAATCCAGGTGGGGTGGTCGGTGAGTTTAGGAGTCACATCTTTTCTTTCTGTCTCCTCTTCCCCTATATGTCTTAAACACGGTCCGCTCAGTGAGAATTTTTAAAACTACCAGTTGAAAGATCACTCACTTGTGATGTGGATATCGCTCTTTTATCCTACGAATGAGGATTGCCTCTACTTTCCTGTCGTATATTGTCACCAAGTCCCATATCTGTTCCTTTTTAAATTCCACCTCAACTTCCTCGACCTTTGTTAACAACTAAAAACAAGACTCACTGCAAAATCGTATCTTATTGTTAGTTAACACTTACTTTTCCAGCTTGCAGTACTAATGGAACTATGAACTCATAGTACTCGTGAAGTAGTTCTTTCACTTCTGCCATATTTCTTTCGCAACAACAAAATGTGCAGAGCAGGCCCTGTTTTGTTTAATATAATATCACTGATTTTTTAAACCGGTTTAATAAGCATTGTCGAATGGTAATCTTTAGTTTGTTTAATTAGGCATAAATGAGGCTTGTACGTCCTTAAGGTTGAATTTTGTAATGTCATTAAATTGAGCCTTTGAACACTTTAACAAAAGAAATGAGGTCGCGAAGATCTTGTTACTTTCATGTTTACTTTTACAATGCTTTGCGTTTCGTGTTTACTTTTATAATGCGTTTGAGACAGATGCAGGATGTCCCAAAATTGCCGCCCCTACTTTTGGAACTTGATACATGAAATTGAAGGAAATAAAAAATGAAGAGAAGAAAATTTAACAGTTGACCTTTATTATCGTTTTATAGATGGAAACGTGAATAATAAGTTTCACAAAAACAATGTAAATGGACTCGTCATTTTGATACCCCGCTTACAATAATTAAAAAAAAAGATAATGCTTTTACGTTGCCCTAGCAATTTAATTAATTTACAGTGTTTCACATTATTTATTTATATCTATTTATCTATAACAGACAATAAAGGATAATCGGCAAATTTTTAACTCTTAGTTTTCTTTTTTTTAGTCTCGTCGATAAAATGCCAAAAGCAGGAGGTATCAATTCTGAGACACCTTGTATTTAGGAAAAGAAAGATATTAGTCTCTACGAAATGCTCTGTGCTATTTTTATTATATTACGAAAATGTGCAAATATTGCTTTAAGATATACAACCAGACCTAGCCAGGTTAAAATCAAAACAACCAGATTATACAATTTCTTCTTTGCGGTTGTTTAAAAACTGATAATTCCACATAATTTAATTTAACGTTAAATGCTACTACTAACTACTACTAATCTTCTCGCCGTTAAGTTTACATTGGTCCAATATAAGCCTGGCCTCTTTGTTTTTGTAGAGCAGACTGTCGGCCATCCTCTCGATCTTTATAAATTGGGCAGCTAAGCACTCAGTGGCGGTGGCCAAGAAATTAGGCTTCATTAAATCGAATTCTTTTCCTGAGGTGTCTGTTATGTATCCTCTGGCTTCTCTAAGAATTAAGCTACCAGCGGCTGCGTCCCAGGGGAACAATCCGTCGCACTGATACGCGTCCACCCTCCCACAAGCTACGTAGCACAGCCCTAGAGCTGCGGATCCATACGCTCTAATCCTGTAATTAATTATTTTGAAAAGTTCAGAATTTTTTTTTTCAGTCGTGGCAACTTTTTTATAAGAATATCCATCAATTACAGGGTGTCGCAGGTTAGAGTGATTCATTTTAAGTGCTTATATCTTTTAGGCAAGGTGTGCTAGCCGCCTGCGGTTTACGCCAATCCTTCTCTTTTATAAAGAGTAGATGGTCACCTATTTGTCGATCAACTCATCTGCAAACTAGTTTCGCAGTATACCCCTCTATTATTGGCTGCTTCTCGAACTGAGAGCCATCTCACCGTTCTTGTGTACCTTTTTTTGGTTTAAAGCCGCGACATACGGTCTCCAATTTGTCGACCAGCCAAAGCTGTACTGATGAAGGGTAGACCCTGAAAGTAGTATGCAGATGGGTTGATCGACAAATTGGTGGCCAGCTACTGTTTATACTTTGTTTGGGTTCCGATAAACTATGAGGTGCAGAGCATTATTGACTGCTTCTTGAACTGAGAACCATCTGCCATGCAGAATTAGATCTAATACACTGGTGGATTTCTCCAGCTCTGTACAACATCTCACCGTTCTTCTATATCTTGTTTTGGTTTAAAACCGCAACACACGGTCTCCGATTTGTCGAGCAGCCAGAGATGCACTGATGAGGGGTAGACTCCGAAACTAGTATGCAGGTGGGTTGATCAACAAATTGGTGACCAGCGATTGTTTACACTTCGTTCGGGTTCGGATAACCTATGAGGTGCAGAGCATTATTGACTGCTTCATGAACTGAGAGCCATCTGCCATGCAGTATTAGATCTATTACGCTGGTGGATGGTGCCTGCTCTGCACAACATCTCACCGTTCTTCTGTACCTTTTTTTACTCGGTCTTACACGGTCTCCAATTTGTCGACCAGCCAAAGCTGTACTGATGAGGGGTAGACCCCGACACTAGTATGCAGATGGGTTGATCGACAAATTGGTGAGTACCTACTCTTTACACTTCGTTTGGGTTCCGATAACTTGCGAGGTTTAGAGCATTATGGGCTGCTTCTCGAACTGAGAGCCATCTGTCATGCAGTATTAGATCTAATACGCTGGTGGATGTCGCCTGCTCTGCACAACATCTCACCGTTCTTCTGTTCCTTTTTCGGTTTAAAGCCGCGACACACGGTCTCCAATTTGTCGACCAGCCAAAGCTGTTCTGATGAAGGGTAGACACCGAAACTACTATGCAGATGGGTTGATCGACAAATTGGTGACTACCTACTCTTTACACTTCGTTTGGGTTTTTATAACCTGCGGGTCAGAGCATTGTGGGCGGCTTCTCGAACTGAGAGCCATCTGCCATGCAGTTTTAGATCTAATACGCTGGTGGATTTTGTCCGTTCTGCATAACATCTCACTGTTCTTGTTCCTTTTCTATTGGTCTAAAGTGTTTTCTGGTTGGAACTAAAATTGGTCGACACTTCTACAGTGCGTAGAAAAGGCGCTCTTTTTCACATCAATTTTTCATGAGGCATTAGTTAGGCATCAATTAAGAGTCATGTCGAAAGTATCCATATACCAACAAACATCGGACTTGAACCTTGAAGTTTTAGCTCTAAAAAATAAAAATATAAATCTGGGTATTTCTGGTAATCCATTTTTTATTGGCATATTTACTAGACTATTGGCATATTTACTTTAAGTAATTAGGGAGAACTTGATTTTCTTTGCCTAATTAATAATTGATAAAAAAGTATAGACACGATTCCTAATTGTTGGGTTGCGATATACAGATGTTCCATTAAAAATAGTTGAGAATTTTGATGTGGAAAAAAAGACATTTTTTCTACACCCACGACATAAGTGTCGACAAAATTCGGTACCAACTAGAAAATACTTTAGATCAAGAAGAAAAGAATGGCGTAAACCGCATGTGCCTAGCGCACCTGGTGTAAAAGTGATATGCATTAAAAGTGAATCAGTGTCGGCTTAGACACCCTGTATTATAATTGTCACAATGATTATGGAATATTTTTACCAATTCTAACTAAACTAGTTTATCAGGCTCTAGCCCTGATTGTTAAACAAGACTTAAATGTGCCTACCCAGATATTTTGTTTATGATATAGTGCAGCCTGTTCAAATACAAGTTCCTTAGTTGCTCGTTCTGAACCGCCAGAGATAACTCGTAGTCAAACAAACATCTCTTCATCTCTATAATAAGTGATCCTTTCTTGTATCGAAGTATATTTTTATTGATTTCTCACCATACCAGTTTCTCCACTAGTATAAATCCTTCGTCCATTTAGAAACGCCCCTTTTCCCTTTAGGGCAGTATACAGCTCGTTCATATAAGGATTGTACACAATCCCCAGCACTTGCTCCTTGTGAATCGTGAGGCCCACTGAAATGCAGCTCAAGGGCATCGACTTGACGAAATTCGCAGTTCCATCTATGGGATCGATGATCCATGTAGGACGATCCGTGAGAATTGCGATGTTTTTCTTAGCTGAGGATTCTTCTTCCCCTATGAAGCTATTAAAACAGTTCTCATTCTTCTATAATTCAATACTCTAATATATCTTACTTGTGATCTTGGTATTTTTGCTTCAGTTTTAGAATAAGCAGGTCTTCAATTCTTCGGTCGTAGATGGTAACCACGTCCCACGCATTTCCATTTTTCGTTTCGGTGTCTATATCGTCGACAGTTAATAATTCCTTAAAGTAAAATTTAAAATTGTTTATTGGATCATGCTTTTTAAGGTTGAAAATGTGTTTAGCTAAAAGTAAAAGGTTGACCGAATCAAAATATTATCCAACAACCACATAATGAAATCCCTCATTCTTGAAATCGACGTTCATCCCAAGAGCACAAAGTGAGAAAGTCCACTGTCCTAAGTCCTGTTATATGGTTTGGTTACTACACTTTGTCTACGGCCTGATTTACAATTTTTTACTTCGTACTGTATCATTTAAGACACTTTTAAGTACTTAATTTTAGTCCGGTAAATGGCTTTAAAAATTGTGCCACACACATGCGGTAAAGTGCTACTTTCCGCACGCATGCTCGTGCGTTAAAACGACTTTATCAGAAGACCAGGATTTAAACTCTACACATTTTTTTATGGGCAGCAAAATCTTTAAAACTCAACATGACTTTCTAAATTCGTCAAAGAATCATCGATGAATGTCGTAATATTACCGTTTTGAGCAAAGCCAACTAAATGGAAGTAGAAGGGCAACATCAAATTCCCAAATCTGGGTTCGGAAAGAATGACTTTTGACAAACTATAATTTGAAAAGATTTATCACTTTTTCAATGTTGATTTGTAATTACATTTAAAACGTCTCTTATCGAGAGCTATTTCGTCAAGTTTAAAAGGGTTGACCAGAAGCTTTAAAATGAAATGTCACTTGACCCCCATATCAAGTGAAGTTTAAAGGATTCACCTACCAAGAGGTTCAAAATGGCAAGTTTGGAAATACGCGTAAACGATTTCTCTGAAAAACATAGGGTAAAAATTTATATTGTAAAAAGTAAAAAGAATTGAAACATCTTTCAAACAAGGTACTACTTGACCCTCATTCCATTTTAGATTTTGCAGGGTAAGACCATTGCTTTGACAATGGTGCAACTAAATGGTTGAAAACATCTCATGAAAGAACACAAATAAACACAGTCCTAGGAAAGACCTCTGTTCACTTTTTCTAGGTTCCAATATGGTAAATACAAAGAAACTACATACCATAAACCATAAAGTGACTAGGTATTTCTTAAGAATAAAATGGTTAAAATTCGCTGTTTTTTGTGTAACTTCGAAATGGCTCAAAATTTCTTTGAGTTTTAAAATGTCGTCTTACTAAGCTCCGCAACGCGAAACTTTTCTCTCGTTTAACCGAGTCCTACTCCTTTTACATCTAAACCATTCACTTGTTATTGACAACAAGCATTCGTTGGAAATCTAAATTTGACATTTTTATCGTGTATTCTCAACATGCGCTGAAAGGAAATGGATATAAAAATAATGAATGTTTTTAAGACACCAATATGTCAAAAATAAGTGAATGGGGTATACACTTCTACTCTTCTACCTTTTACCGGTTTTGAAATGCCCACAGTGGCCCTTCTTATCTCTGACACGGTGTATATAGCACACATTTGGAACATTAACGAAAATATCTCTTCAAAAACATCAAAACCTCTAAGAGGGTTTTGTTTTAACCCGATAGAAATGCTGGAATTTATGGTGATTGTGTTGTTGTTCATTTTTTTTTCCTTTTTGAAATCTAAAAGGATTCATGTAGTTAAGATTTTTAGAAGACACTGTAGATTCTGCATTCTTGGACATAACGATCGTTACAATGAGAATGAGTTGATATTTCAACAAGGAACTTTTGGTTTCAATAAGAGGGCCCATTATAATTTTTTTCTGTAGGGGCTACTAGAAGAGCAAAATATATAAAACTAAAAATTAGACTCTAAATTGTTTACCTCAAAGGATCATTGATAAATGTCTTAATATTACTTCTGAAATGCGTCATAAATCGTTTTCAACAAAACCTGTATTACTGAATGGATGCACAAGAGGGCAACATCAAAATCTTAAATTTGTGCTCTAAAATAATGACTTTTTTTTCAAGCGGACTAAAAGTACGTCATTTGTTTTCTCCATACGCACACCTAAAGTGGGCTTTCAAATCCTGAGACCAAAAAAGTAGCAAAAAAGTCCTAGGCAGTAAAAGTAAAGTCAAAAGTCACCGCTAGTGTCATGGTGGCGCATATATAAACGATTTTCATTCACCAAAATTATTTTAATAATAGATGACACCAAATAAACCGATCTGAGTGTATTGCCATCTTTACATTCTTAATGAAAAAACAAAGGACAGAAATACTCTCAGAGCACTCAAGAGCACCATCCGAAACCGTTATTAGTCGAAATCGCATAGGTTCTCGAATTCTGAATTCGTCTGTTAAATGTCATGCGCGTCAACATATTTATCTGTCAATGTGACATTTATTAATTTAGTATTGAAAATAATGCTACAAATTCTTAGTTTACCATAATCATTGGTTATTATTTAATACATTAAAACCTTTGAACATTGAAAACCACCATTCTAACATATTATATGTATTTTACAAATAATATACACAATTGGGTAAGTACCTAGACCCGCTTAAAGAGGATGAGAGAAAATTGCAAAACTGAACCACTTTTAAATAGATTTCTTATTTATTGCATGCTTGAAAAAAAAATAGTATATGTTACTCGGAGTAAAAGGTCTTTTTGTGCTTCGCCCAGTTGCAGGCCTCAGCTTCGCTTCGGCCGTCAATCTCTGGGCTCAGCACGAAAAGACCCACTTTTACTCCTAGTGACATAATCTACTATTGTTTCATACAAACTATCATTAAAGCAAATGTAAGTTATAAATTTGAAAAGATTTATTACTTCTTCAATGTTGACTTGTTGAGGAAATTAGACTTAGATAGCTTGGAACCATTAACAAGAAACGGTAAAATGAGGTCACTTGAACACTTATGATTATTATTGACGTACTTGGCTGCAACTTAGAGGTTGAAAACATGTCATAAAAGCGCTCCTCGAACACAAAATGGACGTCCGAGGGTTTTTCAATATATTGAACACGGTCCTAGGAAATTTCTGCGTTCTCTTTCTTTAAGTCTAATCTGTATATACATGATTGGTGCAGAACTCCCAGAGGGTACAAATATTTAAACACTACCATACACCATAAAGTGACTATTTCTTAAAAAAGAAATTGTTAATAATCGCTTTTTGCATAACTTCTAAAGGGCTTAAAATTGAAATTTGTCAAATTTTTAAAATGTCATCTTACTAAGATTCACAATGCCAAACTTTTTTCTCGTTTAACCGAATTTTACTCCTTTTACACTATTTAGATATTGTACGCCGCACTGTGGTCCCGTAGACCCAAAAAAACGCAAAAAAACGATTTTTTCGAAATTGGTCTAGACAAGTCGAAAATATAATAGGACGAGTGTTAAATATTCAGTTTTCTTCAAAATGACCAATAAATAGATTATCGTCACATATTTGAGGCGAGGTGCCTTGACAAAGTAATAATTCATTATTTTTATTTACTATAAAATAATTCATACTTCATTTTTACAATACTTGTGTCACTTAAAGCCTAAAATAAATGAACAAAAGATGATAGGTGATGGCTTTAGGAAAATCTTAATGTAAGAAAAAATCGTAATTGTAGTCATAACGCATCGTTGGTAATTTGCTGGTAGTACCGACAGAGATGTATGTAAATTTTTTTCACCTGCAGATACAAATTTAGACCCACAAAATTTTCAGATTTAGTCACAACCCTCTAATATATCTCAATAAATGCCTCAAGTCCTGCTTGCCAATGTCCACTAGCGAGAAATGAAACAACTGGCCGCGCATATTCGCGCTTAAGAGATATTCCAAGGCTGACATGAGTAAATTTTTGCTTATCAATTTGACGTCTGCCAATTGGTAACAAAACAGACACTTTAGCGACGCGTTGTTTTTTAATTAATAATAGCGATTAGTAAATATGATCAAGAGCTCATGTGTATGCTACCTCCCTGAATTATTTGAGATTATTTACTGCAAAAATGTGGAAGCTACAGGGTGAAATTTGAGAAAAGTACACCAAAATTGGCAAAAAATGGGGCACAGAAAAACTTTTGTGGCTCGTCCGGTATAAGAGGTAGACCAAAACTAACAACTGATTTTTTTTTCTCTCTACGTAAAAATAATTGCTGCACAACCCTTACCGATTGGTCAGTTTGGTCATGTGACGTCGCCCCATCAGTTTTGTGGTATGCGCTCATATAATGTATGAGCGCAATTATAACCTATCAGGTTTCGCGCATACATCTACCCCGATCTGCGAGCCAATGGGAGGAGAGCAGGACAGAAAACAAGCTGGGTCGTAATGGACACAATACATAGAATTTTTATTTTTTTCAAGTAGATAAAAATTAGAGAAATAGTGCAATTTTGGCAGTTTATTTTGCACATACGCCCACTTCTAGTCATCTACCTCTTACCGCTTCCGAAATCCCTACTTATCTCGGACATTCTGCAGGGTGTCCCACCAGAAACTACCGTGGTCGATAGTTCGAAAACTGCAAAAGGTAATTTTTTGAAAATTTCAGGGTTTAGCATTTGCGATGGGGCCTCCACGTCTAAAATTATTTTCCTTTTGAGGTGCCATTGCATGTACCTATCTGAAGTTGGTACCAACTTCACTATTTTAAATGTTAGCCCGAAATTTTTTTTGCATATTTGAATTTTACGTTTATTTCTAAGGAAAAAATATTTACCTGTTAAACTAAGGTTACCCTAAGGCTATCTGAAGCAGATTTTGAGCTATCTTTGATAAAAAAATACCCAAAAACGTGTCAGATTTAAATCATGATTGTCAGTCAAGCGATTAGATTTTATCAAATTCTTCTGGTGGCAGTTGACAACAAGACTAAGGTACCTGATAACACTTTTAAAAAAATAATATACCAGATCCTCAGAACAACGTATCAAAAATTGAGTTAAAGAAATGACGATAACTCATGATTTTTAAATGGAATTCCCCATTTTTTTCTAGCCGCAGTGTCGAAAGAGTTCAAAATAACGTCACTTTACGTAATTGCTCCTATACCTAAAGTTAGCCGTTTTCGCCCAATTTTGAAAAATCGTTTTTTTACACGTTAAGTCAGTCAAATTAAACATCCTTATTTATTTAATTGTAATATTATTAAATTTTAATAATCAAAATCTGCTTCAGAAGCCTTGAATGATGGTAGAGTTCAAAAATGCAAAAAAAATGTGGAGGACCATTTAAAATAGTGAAGATGGTACCAACTGCGAGTACCTGCAGTGGTACCTCAAAAGGGAAAATATTTTAGACATGGAAGCCCAATCGCAAATGCTAATCCATGAAATTTTCAAAAAAGTATCTTTTGTAGTTTTCGAAATATCAACCGCGGTAGTTCCCGATGGGACACCCTGTATAGCACACATTTGGAACAATAACGAAAATATCTATTCAAAAACACCAAATCCTAGTGGGAGCTTCGTTTTAATTGAGGTTATCTTGCTGCTTGATTATCTGGACCGATATCTAATATAAGAAACTTGGGGAGAGCCGTTTGACTTCGTTTTTGAATCTGATAGAGAAGTGTCATTCAAAACCAAGCTAATAAATTTGACAACAAAATAACCCTTTTGAAATTGGCGAGTATTTAAACTAGTCAAAAGTTTCAAAAGTATTTATGCTTAACCTAAAGATGACCAAAACACCTGTAAAAAAGTTTTCTTTAATAGGTTTAAATAAAAATGATTATCTTGTTCTTTCGGATGCAAATTGTTAGCTATTCACGAATGTGAAAGATTATTAATAAAAGTCAGAATTGAAATTTTCTGCAACCAACTAAACCTCTTTCAAAAAAAAAAAAAAAAAATAAAAAGCGTTCAGGGTGGTGTTAGAAGTAAGCTACTTTCAATACTAGTGTTAAAATTGAAATTTTATTAGAAAGGATATTTTTTGTAGAAAAAAATTGTTTGGCATTCTTGTTAAAAGTGTTTTTAAGAAACTCATGCGAATTGCAGAACTCGTGTCGCTTCTCCTGCAAACTGCGTATCCTAAAGTACACTTTGAATACTTTCATATATAGCTATTTTATCAACGTGTTTAGTCTTTTAATACGTAGGGGCCATTAGATTTTCATTAGAACCGATTTCTTTATTTGACAATTATTCCTTAATTACTACATTCTTAAGCAACTTATTGGTTTTCATTTAACCCGTTTTTCCACATTTATCGAAATTGATTAACAAGGCAAATCCGGTTATATCAGGTAACTAACCAGTACAAAGTGAACAAATTACATACGTAATTCTATATAAGGATAAGAATTGATGTTTTCACAGTGAAGATCGTGACTAAGGCAATACCAGGTTTCCTTGAACCGTTGCATTAATTAAACTTGTTACATATTGAGCATAAAGTGCTTAAATTTTTTAATTTCGATGAAGAATTAAAAAAGTTACAATCAATCTTATTATTTATGACGATATTTTTAGCGTATCGGTCCTAAGGGGGGCTCGAAAGAAAATATAAACTTTAATGCTTCCTGCAGAAGAACTTAAATAACTTCGGAGAGCTCGGTATGGTTTAGAGTTTAGCCTTTTTTTCGACTGAACTGAACCTTCTCAGGACTGAACCTTTAAGAACTCTCCTCTCCTTCTAACTAGTCCGTCAAGATTCATTAAGTGTGTGGGGATTTACAAATTTTCCTAATTTGTTAAACTTTTATTATTACAGTAATTGCCTTTTCCCTAATTTATATGAAACTTTTACCTACCTTTCCAGATTCCAAAACCAAAGGCAACACAAAGTCCATGTAACTCTGTACTTCACTGTCGCTCATTTTTTTCAAAGAGGTTTTTCAACTGTTTTAGTTAAACACTTTTGTAAAAATAATGGTTCCCAGTAAAAACCCACGGCACATTAGCTAAATAATAAGGAATGAGCTAATGACTAATTCCAGGCCTATTAACAGAGCTGGCGTTTTATACGGAAAAGATCGTGTATCACCTATCTATTGTTGAAGGCGACTTTTTTTTACCTACATTGTTATTCATGGGGGTTTCCCTTCTCTACCGCCATGGTTTTTATTCTTACATTATTAGGTTCACTAAATTGTTCTTAAACAAAAAACTGCTTGAACATTGAATAATGTGTGCTTAATCAGGGTTATAAAGGAGTATTGTAGGGATCTTTTTAAGGCAAGGACAGAGTTTCAAATTTGCTATTAGTACTGTTTTTATTTAGCCAACCATTACATTAATTTTTAATTTTTTTATGTTATACAAAAATTTTTCATGTACGCTTCTTTTTATTGATCGGCCTTTCTATTTATGGCAGCTATTCGTTCTCCTAATTCTTGCGTAGAGCTCACTAAGAAATTGGGCCTCATGAGGTCGAATTCACGCCCTGAAAGTAAATTTAATAACTTAGTACCCTGCTTCTAATGTTACCTAATAGTAAGAAAATTAATCACGTATTATAAAAAATTAATATGTTCATTGAAAATTGATTTATTATAAATAATGCATTTTAAATATGAAAAGTTAAAAAAGATGATATTAAGAAGTTTATACAATTTTTTTTTTGTATTAATAGTGCAAATAATGCATTACTTTAGCTCTCGCACATATGCTGGTAGAATAAAATCTGTTATTTATATCGTAACACCTGCATTATATTGCATCATCTGCATTACTTTCCATTTTATTGTTGTCGAGACAATGACAAAATAGCTATTATTTGTCCAAATTAAAATTTTTTTAAGCGTTTGTTAGATGAGGATTATATTACCGAAGGCAAGTCATCTTCTGTTCGGGTAAAAAATTCCGCTGTAAGGTTTGAAAATACAGGGATCAAAGTGTAATTAATATTATAGCAAACTTTCTTTTTTTTTTGTACAGGGTGTCAAATAAATGATTTCTTTAATTTCAAGAAATAATTTATTTTCATATTTTATGAAAAAAAGTGTTAATAAACGATACGACCTATCTTACTTTGTTTTCGACTTAGCGGGGGTCAAAATTTTGTTTTTTCTGAATTTTTATAAACATACTTTGTTTTAAGTTCAATATATCGATGAAATTCGGTATAAAACTTTTCTTCTAGATTGATTCAAATTCAAATTCATATTTGAATGATATAAATTTTGTCGCAATTTGTTGGAGGCTGTACCTGTAGAACTGCTTTTGTTTGGTCAGACTAGTTAAATCTGACCCAACTTTTTTTTCGTACGCTACAGTTTGACCTCGAAGACCCTCTAGCTTGTTCTCCCGTGGATGGAATAATAAGATACAAGCTTCATAAGACAGAGAACAAAAGCATGGTAATATTCTCAGCCCGGTCTAGAGCCGCCACTCGAAAACGGTGTTAATGTTAACTTTGACACTTGTCAAATTTCTTAGCAATATTGACCTATCAAAATGTTAAAAAGCATTTTTCTGTACGAAGTAACAAAATCAACATTTGGATGTTTCTTGAAAAGTTGAGATAGGGATGTAAAAACCGTTTCGCTGTAACTCAAGTCATTCTCAATCAAATCGTCATAAGGAAAGAACGTACAATCGACCGTCGGAAACTCTGTATATGGAGAGACCCGCCTGTTGTACAGTTTTGGCAGAAAGCGACTCATTCCAGAATTACGTCATTTGACATGTTGCCCCTCCAGGAGCAACTTAAAACTGCATCTTGATCGTCATGTTTGATTTGATATAAAGGGTTGTTCAACGAAAAGTAGTACCCACAGTATCTTTCAAAAGAATATTCTGTTTGAAAATTGCCCATACATGACAACAAAGATAGCAAAGGGAAAATCTGAGTTGCTGTCATCAACCCCTTAGCCATCACAGCCACCACCTATAAATTTTGAAATATCACCACACCTTGTGTGACACATCGTTGCAAAGGTTATTTCATAAGGAATGCATTCTACTATTAATTTTGTGTATTTTAGTTATTTTTAGTTGAGTACCGTTAAAAATATTGTTCGAAGTGACTTCCGTTAACTCCCATATAATAATACAGTCGACTTTGAAAGAGAGCACGAAGATTTGCGAAAACTTGCTGAGTCAATTTCCGACATTCTTCTATTATTCCCTGCCTAAGATTTTCTATGTTGGCCGGTTGTGTTGCATACACTTCGGATTTCAAATGACCCCATAAAAATAATCCAACGGCTCATATCGAGAGACCTAGCTGGCCATTCAATAGTTTGTGCTTACAGTGCACAAATGCACAATGATCCTTACAGTACTTGTCCCTTGGCTCCCTGGAATAGTTGATTTAAAGACTGATTGTTATCTATCGCAACGTATCCCAAAACAGCAATTTCAACAGCTTCGTAAGACTGTGAAGGCTTTCACGGCCGGTCAAAATACAATCTAAATTATTTTTCGGACTTTGAAGCCCTAGTACAATAGAATCTCTTCCTGACGTTTGGTCTACAGCTGCGGCAGTGATTATCAAAGGCGATGAGGCAATGAGCGAAGTGATTTCCCGTGCTTCCCGACGTTGACTGATTTGACGGTGGTGACCTACGTGGTATAGCCCAAATAAACAATTTTTTAGAGTATTTAATTTTCTCATGTCTCAGTTTCATGCGAAATAACATTTGCAACAATGTGTCACACATGGTGTGGTAACATTTGAAATTTAGATAGATTAATAGAGGGTGGCTGTGACGGCTAAGGGGTTCATGACAGCAACTCAGATTTTCTGTGAAAAGATTTCTTTGTTGACGTATATTGGCAATTTTCAAAGAAAAGATAGTTTTAAAAGATATTGAGGGTGGCTACTTTTCGTTGAACAACGACCGTCCAATGGAATTTCTTCCTAACGTTTCGTCTACAGCAGACATTATCAAGGCGGCGGACATTATCAAAGGCGATGAGGCAATGGGCGAAGTATCTCCCGTGCTTCCCGACATTAACTGACTCGACTGTGGAGAGCTCGGATGAAATGCCTAAGCTTAAAAAATCAGAAGCTTTGCCATCAAGGCTGTACGGTTTGCCAAAAGTCCACAAACCGGATGTGCCACACAGACCCATCGTGAGCACCATAGGAAGCCAGACCTACGAAATCGCACAACACGTCACAAAACTGCTGCACCCTAAAATTGGAAATACTGACATCTTTATAAAAGACTCCACTCATTTCGTGTAAAAACTGCATTCTTTGACTCTCTCTCCAGGAGAAATTCTCGTTAGGTTTGATGTTGTTTCGCTCTTCACAATGGTAACCATTAAGGAAGCCATGGAATCTAGTAACCAGGAATTTCCACAAGATATTGCCAAGTTGTTCCAACACTGTCTAACCACTACATATTTTCAAATTGAAGGAAGATTTCTATGAACAAACTGATGGTGTAGCTATGGGCAGCATCATTAGTCCAGTAATAACCAACTATTTTATGGAAACTTTCGAGGCCAAGGCATCGGCAACGGCAAATAAGAGGCCGAAGTGCTGGTTCCGATACGTGGACGACACATTTGTTATTTGGAGTCATGGCGAGGACGAACTTCAAAACACCTCAACTCCATCAACCCAAAAATTCAATTCACTATGGAGATAGAAAAGGAAGGACACCTACCGTCTTTGGATGTTTTGGTATCAAGGAAGCCGAATGGTAAGCTTTGCACACCGTTTATAGAAAACCGACACCCACTGAAAAATACCTCAATAACGGATCAAATCATCATCCCAGACAGAATAGGGAGTCATAGAGACTCTGTGGGAGCCAAGAGAATTTGTCAGCCGGCTGAGATGGAACGGGAAATGAAGCATCTGGAAAGAGCCTTTTGTTGGAATGGATACAGCAAGCACGAGTTCGATAGGACCGTCCGTCCAAGGAATGTAGAGCGTCAAGAAGGAACAACCGGAGTAGATGAACTAAACTAACAGGAGAAGATGAAGAAAATCGCGGATGGACTAGTCTACCATACATCCACAAGGTAACGGACAGGATCGGCAGGCTACTGGAAAAGCGCAGTGTTAAAACTGTCTTTAAACCCACTAGTACAATACAACATAGCTTGAGATCGGCCAAAGACTGCAGAGATCCTTTATCGGCACCCGGAGTTTACCTAATTCCATTCAGCTGTGGCTCGGTATACATTGGCACCACAAAACGCAGTGTCCACACGAGGATTACAGAACGCACGCTCTCTCCGAAGTTCACGACATCCTTTTCAACGAGGTGGATATATTAGATCAATCGCAGCATTTCTATCCAAGACTAACGAGAGAAGCCATTGAGATCTTTAAACACGACATCAATTTCAATAGGATGGAGGAAATTACGTCTCTAAATGCAGACTGGAAGCGAGTTCTACCACATACTTCAAGTGCGCCGAATAAAGAATATTCCGCTACTGATATATTCTTTGTTATATGCTATGGCTGATGTATATTATTGCTATAAGGAATATCAATTGGTATTCCACCTATTTTGTCTCTCATATAGAGAGTGGTCCGCCGGGAACTGCATCGATTGATCGCGGAAAACTACTCATTCCTAAAAGAAGCGTGATTTAGTTGTCAAAAATATCCTAGAAACATCTTTAAAGTATTTTAGGTGAGTTGCCCCCACCGACTTTAGTAAATCACCTAATTTTTAATTAGAGTTTTAGTATCAATTGTTTGCGACGGACCACTGTGTGTAACAAGTTGGAAGTACCAAACTCTAGGGCAAAATTAGATCTTCCATAAAATTATTAGAGGGTGTTTAAATGGTACAGCATGTACGAAGTCACTTAAAACCACACTAAAATTGTGGAAACGTAAGTGACATAATTAACGTAACATTGTGGTAAACATAATGTGGCATGAACATAAGTAGCATAAGATTTTTACTTACTTCACAAGAAAATTCAACAATGTGTTGAAAGTTGGTAGTGTTTCAATGGACGACTGTAGTAACTCATTTCAAAACGCAAATGTACTTGGTTGGTGATCTTACCTGAGGATTCCAACACATATCCTCCAGCTTCCTTCACGATTAACGTTCCAGCGGCTGCGTCCCAAGGATGTAAACCATCGCACTGGTAAGCATCCAATTTACCCGAGGCCACGTAGCACTGACTCAGAATCGGACATCCAAAGCATCTGACCCTACAATTTTCCGTTATTAGCGTCTTCACAATGCGACTTGGAAACCTTACGCAAGAACTTCTTTTATGAGTAGATTTAATCGCGACGTAATCAGCTTGTGGTGGTGAACAGACCTAGACGCCGCTCCGATTTCGTAGCAAAACAGAGCCCTGTTGGGGTCTGTTTTGATTAGTTTGTATCGCTTCTGTACAGCTATAAAACCAAATTTACCTGTAACATTACTGCAATTAATTTTCTCGCCGTTTAAGTACGCCCCGTGTCCCTTAATGGCACTATACAACTGGTCGAGATGCGGAATGTTTACCACTCCCAGCACTTGTTCTTTATTTATGGTTAAACCCACAGATATACCACTCATGGGTATTCTGCGGGTGAAATTCGTAGTACCGTCTACAGGATCTACAATCCAAGTAGGATCGTCAGTCAAAGTATCTTTTTTTTGCTTTTGCTCCGAGTCTTCTTCTCCTATAAACCTATAAGTGGTTGCCATGTCATCCTTCAGCTATTTGCATGCATTCTTACTTATATTGCTTACTTATGGTTGGGATAGACAGCTCTAATTTTACTGAACAGGTTTGCTTCAATGTTTTTGTCATACTTAGTCACTAGCTCATGGGCAGACTTGTATTCTACCACTAGGGCTTCGGTTTTGGAGTTCAAGAAATACTAATTATTAGAAAAATTTCATAATTCTAGTTTTCGCCAAGTTAAGTCTACTTACCTGACCTGCAGCCTTCACTTCTTTTATAATGAAGTCGTAATAATCTCGTATCTCGTTAGATGCCATTATGACATTTCTAATAATAAAATCCTTATTTTTTAGACGCTTGATTGTTATTCACGTATCTATTTAAATACATTTGCATTATGTCACAGAAAACGATTCGAGCATTACTCCTGACTAAATCTTTCACGATAAGACCAAGAGTGTTTTACATACAAAACAACTTTATATTTTCCAGTTACTAATTATTATCATTTCCATAACATACCATCAATAATTAACAATACGACTAGAAATTACCTACTACATGCTGATCTATAAGTACGTTGATAAATGTTTAAATTGTTTTTTATAGGAAAAACGGGTTATCACGTTTGTTTTTAGATAAGGCAAAAATGAAAATTAGTTGCTACTTACACAATTGGTCGCACCATACAATTTGTTTTGAAATTATTCAGCTTTCAAATGTTATACTGGTCGACACTGCTAAGTTTAATAATTCGTTTGAACGTAATATTTACAAATTAGTATCGCCAAGTTCATGTTTTATGTATGATATGATATGACGATATGATGAGATAAACTACGATTTTATTGTTAAAAATTGTATGGCGTTTTGCAGAGCTCTCCCTCGCCAGGTCCTCCGCCGCACCCGCCACAGGGTCATCCGAATCAACAACATTCTCAGCAGGTACATGCGCCTCCGCCTCCAAGCCACCAGGTATCCAGTCATCCACACCAAGGCCAACCTCATCAGATGCAAACTCATGGAGGTTCACAACAGCCTCACCAAGGGCATCCCATGCAAGGCCGGTCTTCTCCGCAGAGTCAAGGACATCTGATGCAGCAACCTCAGGGGCAAATGCACCCGCTCCCTCCGCATTTGTCTCCCCAAGGGCATCCTCAACAAGGTACGTTTGATTATATAAGCTTTCATTGATAAGTTAGTAACAGTTTCGGGAAGCAAGTTGAAAATAATTATTTCAAACTCTGAGAATATTTTGAAAAATAACAAAGTTGTTAATACTTTGCATTCTATTATATAGAGAGTATGGTAAGAACAAGTTATCCGAATGCCTCCAGAAACTCGAAAGAAAATTTTTAAAAGTGAAGAAAAAATATCCAATATGTCCTAGATAATTAGAGGTAACAAATTGTGACCTCACGGCTGTTTTAATTACGCCTCTTTAAAGGCTTTTAGTTAATATGACATCACCCCACGTTTTGTTATAAAAACTTTGCTGAAACCAAGTTAAACTTTTTAATAAGCCAGTATATTGATTGTATAAATAGGAATGCCACCTGTGTCACAAGGTCATCAGGTTCACACTCCTCAAGGCCATCACTCACCGACTCATCAAACTTCTTCAGGTATTATAATAGCGTGTTAGTAAAGTAGCAGGAGTAATGCTTGGCTGTACGTTAAGGGCCGCCGCAAGGTCAAGAGAATCTTAGAGCTTTGCAGTCTGCCATTGATTCAATGGACGAGAAGGGGATGCAGGAGGATCCCAGGTATTCACAGCTGCTGGCGTTAAGAGCTAGAGCCAATGGAAATGGAGCGCTCTCCCACATACAGATGACTCAATTAAGGTTGTTTTCTTTATTAACCTCCCATTTAGTTTAGTTTAATTTCTTGTATTCAGGAATCAGATCATGGCATATCGATACCTGGCTCGAAACCAGCCTATTCCTCAACCAATTGTAATGGCATTGCAAGGAAAGCGGCCCGACGGTTCCCCATTGCAATCGTCGACTCCTCCTCCTGGCCAAGTATGTTGCTATATTTTTCATACCTTTTTGCAGTGTAGTGCCTATATAGTAGATTGAGTTTCTAGTAGAAATAGTAGATGTCAAAAGTAACGATTTATTGCTATGCTTTCAATTTAAAAACAGTGCTCGGTAGTAGTTGTGGTCTCTCCGTGAACTAAGATTTAACAACATATAGGTGGCAGCAATAGAGCGAAGAAGTGCTTTAGATAAAATACTAGCAAAACGTTGTAACTTGAAATTTTTTGGGCTGAATCAAAACCACTTAACAGGAAATGTCTAGCTTTGCATGGCTGGCTTTCAGTGGACGCGCAAAAGACATGTTTGAAGTCTGTCTATATTGACGGCGCTGTCATAGGACGGCCCCCGGGATCCCAACATGGAAGGCGTCCTTCAGGATATGTCGGCGCCCTTGCCAATGCCTCCTTCACCTGTTCAGTCGATGCGGCCACCTTCTCTGCCCCACCCTCATGCGCCTCCTCAACCTCAGCCAGGGCCGTATCAACATCCGGGACCAGTTCCTCCAGGACAAGTTTGTCAGGTAACAAACACATAATGTCACATTTCTTCAGTAATGTTGTTATTTTTTAACCCTTCAGATTTGCGTATGTTCAATAACGTTGCCAATGTCTATATGTTAGTAAAATTCAGTGGAATTAAAAAAACGTTGAAAAAACTTCAACTTTGAATTATATTGACTAACTTAAAATTATTTTTTTTTTAATAGATATTAGAGTTTACATGGAAGGAGGTTTAGTGTTTAAGGGTTCACGTAAAGTGCGCAGCTAGTTTAATTTCACCCGCATTTTTTTAGCCATTTTTAGACGACCGGCATATTTCTCGAATGTTTTTGTCTGTTGGAAAATCTGTGAGGGGGGGGGGGGGTGCTTTTTTTTAAGCGGCTAATTTCTTGGGTTTTGTATAGGGTATTGTGTTATATTTAATGTGAGTGGACTTGTACAGTCCTCCACCGCGACCTGCGGTCTACTGTGGCTTACTCGGAGTATTGCCAGCAAGATTTGCCCCTGTTTGCTCCATTAATTGTCACCCGTTATGCCCAGACCCTCAACAAACCTGATGAGTCTCTCGGGCGACACTGCGTTTGCATCTTAAGGTTCAATGATCGTGTTTCCGAACAGTGAGTGTCTCGATCTGGCAATAGCCGGGCAGTCACATAGGACGTGCTCAACTGTCTCGTCATCCTCCAAGCACAGCCGACACTCCGTCTCTTCGGACAGTCCGAGTTTGTGCGTGTTAAATCTTAGGTGGCTATGTCCTGTGTACAGTGCAGTGGCCACTCTGATTTGTCTTCTAGTTAGTCTGAGGAATGTTTGGGCTTTTGCCCTTCCTGTTCCCGTTATAATTTTTTTGGAGAGTGATAGTCCGGGTAAGTTCTCCCACCGGTCCTGGGACTGGGCTTTGCTCCCTGGATTTCAGCCTTCACCAGAGAGTATGGGACCCTAGTATCGGCTTTGGGCCTACAAATGCGGAGCCCGCCGCCCTTCTGGCTAGAGAGTCGGCCCTCTCATTGCCTTCGTGGCCACGATGGCTCAGGATCCATACCAGTGTGACGCTGTTCTCCTACGATAGGGTGTTCGGAGCCCTGTGGCAGTTCCAAACAGTTTTGGAATTGCAGAGCAAAGACATAAGCGCTAGAAGCGCTGCCCGACTATCCGAGTAGATCTTTGTTGATCTATTGTGTCCTTCCTCCTCTAATAGGTGTGGGGCACACAGCTCAATGGCATGTATCTCTGTCTGAAACACTGTGGTGAATCGGCCCACGCGCTGTGCTATGCAAGTGCCATTCGACCTCGCGTAGTACACTCCAGACCAGCCCCTTTGTCGGTTTTGGATCAGTCCGTGTGCCAGGTACTTCCTGCCAATTGCAGATCTTCACCTCGTTCGTCCCAGTCTGCCCGTGAGGGAACCCTGACGACGTAGCGAGTGTCTAATGTACGTTTGGATGCTATATATAATATGTTAGGTCGGAGTCCATGTTCATTACTGCAAGGCTTTCCAATCGTAAGGTCTTAAGGTATTATTGGTTTCACTATTATTGGGCATTATTGGTCTCACCCTCAAATAGTTGCGGTGCTATGTGCGTCGCTCATTGCCTCTTATTCCAGGAGTATTGGAAGTGGAAGCAGGTCAACCATGCGCTCCATGGCTGCCGTGCGCGTCGTCCTCATTGCCCCCTTGATGCAGAAACGTATTTGCCTTTGCAGAGAGGACAGTTTAGCTTTGATGGAGCTCTGTCTGCTCTTTCGATAGCAAACCATGGCTCCATACGTGATTATCGGTCTTATTACCATCACGTATAGCCACATAGTTTGTTGGTCCTATCCCCCATGATTTGCCGCACAGGTTCTTGCATAACCAAAGGGAGAGCTGCCCTCTAAGGGGTACACATGATGCTTTGGAACTAACGCTACGAGTCAGATGTGGTATGCATGTCCAGCACCTCTTGCAACGTGCTGGAGATTTGTTGGTCTGGGTGCTTTCTTGTAAGGATAACGATGTCGTCCGCGTATTCTTGGACCTCGACTCCCCACAGTTCCAAAGTAGCGAGAAGGTCGTCCACTGATAAGGACCACAGTCGTGATGAAAGGACTCCGCCCTCTGGACAACATCCCGCTGTTGTGAATCTGACAGTGTCATCTTTTAATGATGTATAATCAGTCAGAATTCTAACATGTTGCGAATCCGTTGGTTATTGTTGTTTGGACCCTTCTCGCTTTACTGGCGCTGAGGAGGGAGTCTTTAGGTGCATTACTAAAGGCCTGCTCGATGTCTATGAAAATGCCAACTGCGACACCCTTTGCATCGAAGGTATCTTGGATTTTCGCCACCAGGTTGTGGAGTGGTAGTTCTGTTGATTGGTTAGACTGGTATTCATACTATTCCGTATTAAGGGGGTACGTTGTTAGTGCTCCCTCACTCATGTAAAGGTCTAGCAGCTTTTCCATGCTTTTCAGCAGGAACGACGTTAGACTGATTGTCATGAGCGATTTAGGATCTTTTCCCCTACATCCCATCTTTGGTATGTAGACCTCATCCTGGACCAACAGTTTGGAATAAAGTTTCGTGCAAGGTTCGATCTAAAGAGCTTTGTTGTTAGAGCTGTTAATAGAGGTGCGAGTTGATCCAGGCCCTGTTGTAATAGTGCCAGGACACTCCATCATCCCCAAGGGATTTGTATGGTCGAAAACATAATCGTGGATTTTCGCAGGGTTGGTCTGACCACTTTTTTGGAGAGCTCCCAATCTGCCCTGTTGGGTCTTTTAAATCGTCCCAAGGGGCTTGTGTTAGTCTCCAAATTTGTCAGCCGGCTACCCGGGAAATGACAGCTTGCCCTGATCTCTAACGTTTCACTACCAGTGGAGGTGTAGGTTCCATCGGACTGTTTTATCAATCCAAGCTCCTGACACGGCTCCCTGGAGAGAATCCTACGGATTCGGGCTCCTATTGGCAGGTCTTCAATCCCGCCACAGAACCTCCTCCAAGACTTTCTTTTAGCAGCCCTGATCTGCTTGCTGTAGTATAGGGTGATAAAAAGAGTGCTGTAAAAATGTTTAGCTCTTTACAACAAGTAAAAAAACAAGAAATAAGTTTTTAAATTTCTTTTCAATGTCATAATGTACCTTTGGAGTACCTCTACACGTTTTTGGTAGATTTTTTCTAAAATTTCTAAAACGAAAGTTTCTGTAGTTTTTCGAAAGGTGATGTATTTTTGAAGAAGTCAATTAGCTGCTTTGATTATTCAGGTTCCACTTTTTCAGTCCTGATCACCGTTTCATTATCAAGACTCGTTTTGTTGCAGACCTCAGCTTCGCTTCGGCCGTCAATCTCTGGGCTCTGCACGAAAAAAACCACTTTTACTCCTAGTGACATAATCTACTATTTTCACAATTCAAAAGTTTTTGTGTCAAGAATTTGGATAACCAACATTTTTCCCCTGTCATCAACATCTTCAAAAGAAACATGTTCATGTTCATCTGGGACTCCTGCAACTATCAGTAAAACTTCAGTTTGAAGGTAAAACACCAGTAATGACGTAGATTACATTGTTGGTAACAATGCAGTCTACGTTAATACTGCTGTTGTTCTTGCTCAGTTGCTGTAGTTCTATTTTTAGTTACAAAGCCGACTTAGTGCGAAATCTAGCAGTACATAAATAATCAGATGAAATACGTTTTTATCGGTTCTTATACCGAGGAAACCGTGTTTTCTCAATTTCTTGACTTATTGTTTTTTACTTATAAGCCCACGAAATTATGACCACAGGGAAGATAAGCCAAGATAAGTAAAAGTCAAAAGTATATTTTGCTTATACCTGTTGCCCTTTTTTTCTGCCTCCCAGTTTCTCCAATGCGAATTTAGCTCGACCAAAATTGCTGACATGCACGTCAACTGCTTCTTCATTGAGAATTTCCATGCTTTTTGGATACAAAATGTAAAAATATTCAAAACCGACATTTGTGATCTGACACAACTGACAGCACAAACAACCGAAAATATATCATCGTCATGTCAACAACTCAGCCACCTCATATTCAGGATGAGAATTTTCAAATAATTTAAATTATACAAACATTAAATATATCTTTTTCGCGGCTTGGAGCAGGTCTGATCTGATTGGTCTGAATGATGACAAACGAAATTTTTTCTCTTTCTCTGTACGTCGGCACAACTACTTTATATAGGGGTTGAAAACGTCATCTAGTTGGCTGTGAAATGTCAAAAGCATAGGATGGAAAACCAGAATCCATTTATTTTGATTACGTTAGCCTTTTCTGTCAAAAATTCATAGCCTTGCAGATGACGTTTTCTAATGAACACTTGGCATACATATAAAATATATCAATTCTTGGCCAGCTATTAGATATTGAAGAAAAACTGACGAGGTTATTGCCAGGAGCAAATGCCGATTTTTCTACCGTTGCCAAATTTGTGGTCCCTCGTCTTCCTGAAAGCTACTTAGTGGACAGGGACCGAACTTTCCATTCATTGATTTACTTAGGATTGATATGCTATGATCTGTCTTCGAAGTTGCAAATATAGCAGAAAATGGTGTTTGGTTTATTGGTCACATTGATCGCACTCTACGCTGACTACATGGCTCTCTTATCCAAACACCGGAGAAAATACTTTGTGCGAGAGAATCTGCAGCAAGCTTTAGACGGCCTCCAGAGGTTCGATGAATGATTAAGATTAATTTCACCAAATGTCAGGCAATCCTGATAGGTAGACGTCGCGATGCCGTCCCGGATCAACTTGTGATCGATGGAATCGAAGTGCCGTGGCAAGACGCAGCGCGTTTTCTTGTGGTAACTTTGGATAAAGTGCTGACTTGGGGCCCGCATATCAGTTGTACATCAAGCTGTTGAAACATGTACGTCCACATGGTGAATGCGCCATAGTTCATTAGTAGTGAAGAAATTCGTGAGGGTCTACAATGGCAAACAGTGCGCGACTTCCGGCAAGCGGAAGCACATCCATATAACTTGCTGCGGACTTTGGTTTAATACAACCCTCATCCCCCATCAGGATATCTCTGGAAGCGGCTACGGCACCAGCTATGATATCAAGTTGAAGTGTAGAGGCACAGCAATGAGGCAAAAACCACTCGGAGAAGAAAGGGGCACATCTCCCACAAAATATGTTATACCAAACCAGCCAAGCTGGCAAGACTTTGATATGTTGAAAACGGGAAAGAGCGAGCTCCAGAGAAGACTGCCGGTAGCAGACACTGCCAAATCTCCGTGTTCTGCCAGGTTCCTTGTATATCATACTGATGAGCTCAAACAAGAGCGAAACCTGTCCATGGTTCGCCTGCCTGACAGAGACGAAGTTTGGCTACTCTGCTTAATGTCACCGCCATACCATATAGGTCTGAAATCTCTGCCATCTGTCTGTGCGAAGTCGCAAATATAGCAAAAGGTGCTTTTGCTTTATTGCACAAAAAATGATATTTTGGTCTACACCACGTCCATTTTTCTCTTTTCAATAATCTTCGACCATTCACACTAAACGTATGTATACACGTACTTCCATCTCACTCTACATCTTCCTAGCCTGCATCTTTTTATCAACCTGACGAAAACAGATGCTTGACAAATATTGCCCTATATATAAAACTTTTGAAATTAATAATTATTCAATCGCCAAAATTTGGTCCTATTTTAAAATTTATCCCCAAACGAATTATAAGAATCATATGGAAGTTAGGAAGTCGTGTCGTAGAAATGAAAATTCCACACTTCACAACACAGATGAGCCGCGGAGCACTGATATATTCTGGCACATGATATTCATGTTCTTATAAATTTTCACTTTTCCTTTTAATAATTTTTATTTTATTATAAATCGCAATAACCCAGCCAACCTACTGAACTATACATCAGTGCTGTATCTACTGAATAATCAGGAAGTATATCGCTGAAAAGGAAGATGTAGGCAAGTGGTGTATTTTTGTTAGTGGGGCTATTTATAGAAATGTGCGAAATGAGAGTATATATAAGTACCTAATAACATTTTGTACCATACACGTCCATAAGGTGTTGTTTCAGTTCACTTATAGCTTTCCAAACTTGGCTCCTGACGTCGCCTCGTCCTTAAAAACCTCGTACTGTAACAGGTCACTTACTGCTTACTTACTCACTGGTCACTTACTACTTACTGTTGGATCTGTTGGAACCGATAAATGTGTCCCCTTATACGCTTGGTGAATAAGTCTTTTTCCGACCAGTGGATGCCAGCGAACTGAGAGCTATCTTTACTGGGTTAGGGAGTAGGGATGCTGCGGGGTGGGATGAAGTTTCAATAAGGGTGTTTGAGGGTCTCCCTGATGTAGCGCTTAGGGCCTTGTCGAGTCCGATGAATTCCTCCATTAATCAGGGCGAATTTCCTCGCTTCTTGAAATCGACTACGGTTTTACCCTTCTTTAAGAATGGAGACAGAGACTGTGCATTCGACCACCGACCCATTTTCTTGCTGCCAATTTTGGGTAAAATTATTGAAAAACTCGTTAAAGCTACAAACACAGATTTCTTGGAAGGGATCTTGACGCCATCACAGTTCGGCTTTCGACAGGGCATGGGCACAAATGATGCCATGTTTTCGTGCTGGAGGAATTATATGTTGGCCTGAATGATGGTGGGGCGACAACGGTTGTTTTTTTGCGACGTTCACATGTTGTCCGGTTTCGGGGGTACGTCTGGTGGGGGGATGCTACATGCCGGAGTTCCACAGGGTTCTGTTCTTGGTGTACCTATATTAACTATCTGCATAGGGTTATTAAACATGGCGGTGCGTATCCTATGCCGATGATACGACAGTAGTTTGGAGACACAGAGATTCAATAGTGCTTGAGACAATGGTGAATGAGGACCTAAGTGCATTAACATTATGGTGTCTTTCAAATTCCCTCAGCTTTAATATCTTTAAAACCAACCTATTGCAAGTGTAATTTTACAATTCTCATTGGAGGTAATTTGATCAGGAACTTGAAATCCACATACCTCGGGCTCGGCTTGGACGATTCCCTTAGGTTTGATGCCCAAATTTTGAGGTTGAGATCGAGGTTGGCTTCTGCTTGCTACGCGGTTAAACGCACTAGGGAATGACTGGGTTTTGGAATGGCACGAATTGTGTATTTTTCACTTGTGGAATAGAGCTTGATAAACGAGCTTTTTATGATAGCCATTATTCCCTTAGGCGAGGGGCGCAAGTCTCCCGTGGGAATAATGGCCATAAAAAGCGAGTATAATACTATACTTTGTCCACGGTCTTTGTCCATATACTTTGTCCACTGCGGGGATAATATCAATAATGATATTACTCCCGCAGTTTTAACTCATATATCCCTCTGACGCTATATGAGCCCTATTTAACTTTTGTCAAGAGGCTGAATATCAGTATACTATTAAGTGGTCGTGGACAAAATAATTTATATATGTTTGTCTGAGCATAATTTATATTGTGATTCCATGTCTATTAAAACTAAACAGAAATTTTAGTTAAAAAAAAAGGTATTAAGGGCAACAATCAACAATGCTTGCTGAGATAGCTGAAGTCTAGCAACTGTTTTTCCTATTATTATAATTAATACTGATTCATTGATATTGAAGATAATTAGTGAATATAATATTGATTAATGTAAAAGTATAATTTTTGAAAAATTTTCATCATTGTTTCGCTGACTGGCATCCTTTAATAAGTTAGTCTACTGATTGTTTGTGTACGGTGGTAAGCTCTAACTTACCGCAGTGCTCATTGAGTTTCTGATTAGGACAAACTAATTTAGTACATTTTATGTTCACATCAGTGCTAAACCTTCCTAGTAAGTTACTTTTTTACTAATAAGCACCTATAACCTAATACCGAACGCTATGTTTTCCTTAAGCCGCTGCCAATTTGTATAACTTAAATACATGGAAAGCATAGCAATATTATGTTTGTTATATTTAAAACTTCAAAATCCCAACCAGAGTATGATTAACGAATAATTCTATTGAATAAACAAATTTATATTTAATATGTGCATTGCAGCCATATAAACAGCAACAACCGCGTCCAACTGGTGCTATTCAGCATCCCAAACAAGCAAGAATTACCACTGTTCCCAAGCCTCTAGGTCTTGATCCCATTATGCTGTTACAAGAAAGAGAAAATAGGTTTGGTCTTAAATATGTCCCATTGGCCTTAGCCAGAACACTTTTTTTCTGTATTTAATAGAGTGGCGGCCAGAATTGCTGCTCGCATGGAACAATTGACCAATCTGCCGTCAGACATGTCCGAAGAGTTGCGCATCCAAGCTCAAATCGAGTTGAGAGCGCTGCGATGTCTCAACTTTCAAAGGCAGTTACGAACAGAAATTATTGCGTGCACTAGGCGGGACACCACTTTGGAAACGGCGGTAAACATGAAGGCTTACAAAAGAACGAAACGGCAAGGGTTGCGGGAGGCCCGCGCCACTGAAAAGCTAGAAAAACAACAGAAATTGGAGGCGGAGCGCAAGAGGCGACAGAAGCACCAGGAATTCTTAAATTCGGTGCTGCAGCACGGCAAAGACTTTAAGGATTTCCATAGGAATAATCAGACCAGGATTGGCAAACTTAATAAGGCAGTTCTGAACTATCACGCCAATGCTGAAAGGGAACAGAAGAAGGAACAAGAGAGAATCGAAAAGGAACGTATGAGGAGGTAAGTGATCGCTTAGCTGGTATATTTTTAAGTAATTCGGGAACAAATAATTGTAGAATTAACTATTAAAGAAACACTGTACAGTGGGTCTCAAATATTCTTCGCAAGCTATTAAACCGTTGGTAAACTAAGTTATACATCTCGAGTAAATGCAAACATTATTACCGCAACAATATGTAGAAAATTAAATGAAATGTGCCACTGCAGATTAGTGCAGTGATACTGCTCGCAAATTTGCGTGAAGTGCAGGGCAACATCTCTTTATCAAATTTCAAATGTCGTCTCCCAACTTTTTGATTTCAGTTTTTTTCCCTGTTTTAGACAAAGAATTACATTACAATATGCTAAATATTTTTTGCTTGTTATCTTGTCTGATATTCCTATTAAATATTTAGTGTCTTCGAAATGAACCTAATTTAATGCCTTAACTTCGATATTATACAGCTCGTTATACAGCTTCTCTACATGTCTCAACGATTGTTCAATTGTTGTTTATTTTTTATTAAAATTAAGCTTTATTTTCTCGCATTTGATAGGCTGATGGCTGAAGATGAGGAAGGTTACCGAAAACTAATCGACCAAAAAAAAGATAAACGGTTGGCATTTTTGCTTTCTCAAACGGACGAATACATCGCCAGTTTAACCGAGATGGTCAAGCAGCATAAAATCGAGCAACGAAAGAAACAGCACGAAGAAGAACGACGAAAAAAGGTATGGTCTGCCATCCGGAAAATTTAAATGTCTGCACAGTAGATTTTTTATACTTCAGCGGAAATTAAAACGTTTGGCCGCGGAAGGAGTACTCATTCCTGGCGACGACGGCAGCGAAGATTCCGATAAACCCATTACAGTGATTGAGTTAGCTACGGGCAAAAAAATATGCGGAGATGGAGCGCCTTTGATGAGCCAACTGCAGGCCTGGCTGCAGCAGAATCCCGGATGGGAGATTGCCGACACCGACGATGAAGACGATGAAGATGGTGGAGGTAATTCAATGAAACTCTTAGTATTAAGGTTGTCTTTGATTATTAAATAATGCGTTAGACAAGAACGAAGAAACTAAAACCGAAGAGGACAAGGCCAAGGCGCTGATCAAAAAAGCCAAAGTAGAGGACGATGAATATCATAAAAAGATAGGGGAGGAGCAGAGTTATTATGGAATAGCTCATACGGTGCATGAAATAGTGACTGAGCAGGCTTCGATAATGATAAACGGACAGCTGAAAGAATACCAAATTAAAGGTAGGTGTCTTAAAATTCATTCAAAACAGTTTTTATAAGCTATAGGGTCCTTTTACCAATCTGATGGGAAAGATAGTAGATTTAGGACGATAATACGCTCTCAATTTCCCATTGAAGAATGGCGATGTCTTGACCGTGTTTATTGTTTAACAAGACTGAAAACACACGTTTGATGAAACATGAATCTTTTTCAATTAAAAGTGTTAATATTTTATTAGGTAATAAGCGCTGTAAGAAGCTTATTACTTATTACTAATAAAAAGTTTGCTTAGTCGTTGTACTTCCATAAAAACGTAAATCTTTGCAACCAAAGAATTTTGTCCGCAGCTGCAAAGAACTCTTGCGAAGTGTGTCATTTGCTGTTTACTTGCTGATCCGAGGTAAAGACAATTATTATATTGTCACGAATAATAATGCGTGATCGTAATATATGCAAAATTTCTATTTTTAAATGTGCGTTAATTTACGCTTTAAAATGACTTCTAAGGGTGACTTTTACAAGTTCAAGTAAAACTTCAGTTTGAAGATAAAACACTAGATATAACCTACATTGCATTGTTTATCTGTCATGTAAACAATGCAATGTACATCAAGTCTGGTGTTTTATCTTCAATCTGAAGTTTTACTAGAACTTGTAAAAGTCGCCCTAACTGGGCTTCGGGTATTCGTTACCTCCCCCGAAGGGACCTATGCTGATTTACACCGTTACAAAAAATGGATCTTACCTAAGTTAACTGTAGAGGAGGACCGTATCGTATCAACCAATTTAACGTACTTTGGGGGTACTGTGCGTGTTATGAGTACCCGTGGCTTCTTTAAGGGAAACAAGGGTGGTTCTTCCTTGTACTGGGACGATAACAAATTTGAGGAAAAACTTAATTACTCTTCGACGGGTGGTCGTTCGTCTATCTGACCCAAAAAATCAACCCGAACTTCAAATCATGGAGTTTTGCCTACGTGCAAGCCACCGAGCAAGTTCCCAAACTAGAATCCATTCGTGAGTCTCCCAAAAACGGCTCCTTTTTCTACTTTTAAACAATGACCTGATGGTGATTGTTCGTCCTTCCGGCGTAATGTCGACCTCCGACCAGCTCGGATGCGTTCGGTACCTATACACTGCTAAGCACGGTTCCCTTATGTTTGTCTACGCTTTGTCCGTTTTTGTTTCAATGTACGTCACTCCCCGTGGTTGTTCTGATGGACAATAAACATTGTAACTATCTGACGAAAAACTTCTACAATTTGAGTGGAATAGCCTTGAAAAAGACGTAAAATAAACGTCAAAACGTCGGAAATTTCTGCGGAAGGGTAGAACTTTTATTTTGGGTCCTTCTACCGCTACCTTTCTCCTGGAAATTAAAATCTTGAGGACGCTACACCTAAACCAAAAATTTCTACTTTACGCAGAAATTGCCGACGTTTCGACGTTTATTCACGTCTTTTTCAAGGCTCAAGACGTGCGTAAGCATTTATAAATACACCTTCGTATAAAAATATTGATAGAGATGATACATCAAAGCTAAAATTTACACATTACGACACATTAAAATGATCTAGGGAAAACTACTGACTGTAGGGAAAAAAATGGAAATACAAAGGAAAAAACCGCGTTAGCGCAACCTCATTTCATGGAGGGGCATGACTTCCGTTTTTCCCATGTAGAAGTGTTGGATCGGGAATGTAATTTTTACAAAAGAAATATAAGTGAGATGATTTATATCTCACTAAATAAGACGGTGAATTCCTGCACGGACACCCAGGGACTGTGTCC
Organism: Taphrorychus bicolor; assembly: GCA_951812265.1. Lineage (NCBI taxonomy): Eukaryota > Metazoa > Arthropoda > Insecta > Coleoptera > Curculionidae > Taphrorychus > Taphrorychus bicolor. Next base: position 5,996,495 of record OX638300.1, read on the forward strand.
AATATAGCCATCTGCTGCAACAATATAAGACAATTCATGGTGAGCCCTAGTCGCCCATGTTGAGCAATGCGTACACATAAAAAAAATTAATGAACATCTCATTATAATTTTGCAATATATTGTTGTATTGGCTGCATGGTCGTATTTGGGGCAAATGAGAGTGCAGATATGCCCAATAGAATCGCACGGAATTTCTTTTTTTGTTTGCCATCTACATGGGCCATTTTATTTTCTCTTGGAATAGATACAGTTAGGGCTGGTGTGTGCTGGGCCTGTTGTTGTCTGGAGGTTCAGTCAACGTCTCATGATTGTGTTTGTTCCAATGTGTGTCAATGTCATGATCTTCCGTAGTCATTCTTGGGCAAGAAATGTATCTCCTTGCTTATGACAAAAAAACTTCCCTGCATTCTAAAGAATAGTTAAGGGACCTCTAATTAGTGGTATATGTTTATTTTTGTAAATGATTTTAATGTGTCTTAATGTGTAAATTGTAGCTTTCATGTATCATCTCTATCAATTTTTTTATACAAAGGTTATTATTGACCTCAATGTCTAATTTTGCATTTTGTGTTTTATATTGTTTAACATTGTATTTATAAATGCTTACGCACGTCCTCCTCCTCTTTAGCCTTGAAAAAGACGTGAATAAACTCGGCAATTTCTGCGTAAATAGAAGTATTTATTGACTATCCTCAGCCCCACTATACCATTCGCCATTATTATCCAAAAGGACGCTAATCATCTCCACTATGTTTCTAAGTAAGTTCAGGTTTTAGTGGAGAAAGGGTGTCCATCTGCTTAATCTCAAGTCGTAAGTTCTTCAGTGTTTTGTTATAAAAATGTCCAGAACTTTTAATTTAGTCGTAAGAATGTTTTTTTATTTGACATCTTGATCTTGATGTTGTTTCAAAATTCTATTGTTCTTGGTAAAATTTAGCAACATTTGTAATTGTTACACAAAATAGTTATTTATGTATTAAGAGCGAAAAGTACAACTTTTTTGCTCGGAGAGTGAAGTTTGCAATCACTCGAGAGCAAAAAAGTTACTTTTTGCTCGTAATGCATACAACGTTTTTTTCTGCAAACGATCAATTTCAAATAATGTGAATCACAACTGAGCATAACTGAAGAGACAATCTGAAAATTTAAATCAAAGTGACAATGACGTTTTGCTACTTTATTTGACACAACAGACGAAGGTAAAACACTTCATTTCCTTAGTGTCATCCCGGCGGCAGGTAAAGTTTTTTCCTGCCGCTCGTCGCCGGCAGGTAAAGTCTTTTACTGCCGCTCAAGAACATTGCGATATGCTAAGTTTATACTTACTTATATTTATTAATAATAAAATAATAAATTAGCACGCGCCTCTCTGGAAGTAAACTTATTATTGTTTCAGAATTCAGCAATTACCTATAATTCCTTTACAGCAGTTAAAAAAATTATTTAATTTTTTATTGAATAGAATATTATAGAGAGACGATGACAATAATTAATTAAAAAATAGCAATAAAATAAACGGAGAATAATAAAATTATAATTTAAAAAAAAGCCAGATTGAACCTGATTCGAACCTGGACCGCCAGGATAAGAGTCCTTCGCTCTAACCATCGCGTTATGGAAGACTTTAAGATTTCTCCGCATAACCGCGCTTACTTTCATATTGGAGGAATGTCCCATACACATTATTATTATTGATATTTAATTGAATATTATTTTTCACATAAAGACCTTCTTGTTTTCTTGAAAACACGTAGGATATACGTAGAAACATAGCTTATCTAATAACAAATATTTAAATATACACAGACACAGCTGATGATATTTTTGAAAGCGCGTAATTTGACCACGTCAATCAGTGATGTACTTTACTCATAGAATGACATTAAATAATAAAATGTTTTCACTTGCTTTTGAATTATGTGCAATACTTTTAGCTTTGCTATCGCTATAACAAATCGAATATAACCTATAGTTAATTTATTGGAACCAAAAATGGTATATTTAAGCATCTAAAAACAATATAAAATCATCATGAACAACTTCAACTGACTACCCTCGTTACTCGGAAGTGACTGCTCATTGGCTGCATTGACTCCGTACGCCTGCTTGATCTAAACCGACAATATATAGGCGCTGGTTTCATTTCACTTCCTATGTTTTGAGTTGAATCTTTTTTAGAATTATTACCAGAAAAGTCCAATAAGGTAACAAATATTTTTATGAAAATAAGTATTGTAGTAGCAATTTAATGTCGAAACGCAATGTATGGTACCTATGGGTATTACCATACGTTTTCGATGATTGAAAGAGGATTTGACATTGGTGGCTGTCAGTTTACCTGCCGGCGACGGGCGGCAGGAAAAGACTTTACCTACCGGCGACGGGCGGCAGGTAAATTCTTTACCTGCCGCTGGTAAGATTGTCTACATGTCTATTAGTACTAATTACAATATAATTCAAAGGTTTGGAGAAAAAATAATATGTTTTATTCGGAGCTAAAGTGACTTTCCTGGCTCGTCCGTGTTGGCGGACTCACAACTGCACAGCCTCGGCAGAAAAGTGACACTTTCGCTCCTGGACAGACATTGGTGGCTGTCACTTTACCTGCCGGCGACGGGCGGCAGGAAAAGACTTTACCTACCGGCGACGGGCGGCAGGTAAATTCTTTACCTGCCGCTGGTAAGATTGTCTACATGTCTATTAGTACTAATTACAATATAATTCAAAGGTTTGGAGAAAAAATAATATGTTTTATTCGGAGCTAAAGTGACTTTCCTGGCTCGTCCGTGTTGGCGGACTCGCAACTGCACAGCCTCGGCAGAAAAGTGACACTTTCGCTCCTTATGAAACAATATACTATCTCTACGAGCGTGCTTATTATGGCACTTTCCCGCACGCATTTTGTTTTCGAAAGCTTTACTTTCCCGCACGGCGTGCGTGAAAGTAAATTTGGCGTGCGGGAAAGTAAATATTTAAAGAATGACTGATTTATAATATAATTTAGATTTTATAGTCTGTCTAGATAGGTGCACCTGCCTTACAGCTGTGCCAAACATTTTTATCTGTTTTAAGGAACTATTATGCTTGCCTTTATTGATTTTTGATACAAAATATACCTATAATATACGAACTTTTAATTCAATGTCACCAGTTCATGCCTGAAACATTACGTCACGCCAACAATCACACCAAGTTTTTGTCATAACAACCAATTGATTGTTGATTAATTCAGCTGTCATACTGTTGACAAAGATAACGTTTGATCATAAGGCTGATTATCTGTATCTTTACTTGGGTTCGTAGAAAAAATATTGTTCCTAACTCGTGCGGAAAGTGTCTTTCCCGCACTCGTCAGCTGCCGATCGGCTGACAGCGTGCTGGAAAGTATCACTTTCCGCACTAGTTAGGAACTAGTTATTTTCCTAACAAGTGCGCAAAGTAACACTTTCGCGCACGCGACTGCCGTTGCCCGAACGACGCGAAGCGAATACAATTTACAAAATGTATGCGGTTTTTTACATAAAAACATAAGTTTTATTTAGAAGTACTTACATATTAAGAAAAAACACATTTATTTTTTTTTTAAGAACTTTGACCATTAATAGGACAAGACTAACGGAACCAGAAACTTTTTCTTAATTAAAGTTTGATCAAATCGTTTTCTTTTGAACCAAAGAATGTCGCAGTGCCCTTCTGATCATGTGCTTACGGGACACTCTGTATATCCGAGGTTTCGACATTTCGCCTGCTATCCTTCATCATCAGATTATTCATTAATATTCGAATGACCGCTTTATAAGTCTGCTGTGCCCAAGCGATTGCTTTTCCATAAGTACATGATACTTTTTAATTTCCAATATTTTTTTGTTTAATTTCATTTATTTATAATACTTAATTAATTAATAAGTATAGAGACAATTTTACCGTTGTATAACAAAGCTGTTTATGGCAATAGAACAACGGTATCAAGTAAGTGCGGGCTGCCTTAAATGCTACTCTGTACATCTATAAAAATACCGTTTCGCCTAGCATTAGTCCAATATTTGGCTAGTAAAATGTTAGTAGAATAATGGTTGTTTTTGAGGATTTACAATTAATGCCAATTTTTTTTTGTCCTACCTTCCAGTATTACTTTGCGAAATATAGAAATTGGTACAACTGACTGCAGAAACTATACCCACGGTCTATTATAGGTAGTATCTATACCATAAGTAATAAGTAACCTCCTACATATTCAGGTAAAGTAAAGTAAAGTATGGACATTTACATATAAACCGTGTAGAGTTTACAGGTAAATAATTTAAAAGATAAAGAGCGTATTATTGTCCTCTAATTAATATAGTATTTAAGTTACGTTGGCTTTAGGTTTGGAGTGGCTGGTATCCTTGTATAACAACAACTTAAATGGAATCCTGGCGGACGAAATGGGTCTAGGCAAAACAATACAGACTATAGGTTTGTTGACTTATCTGATGGAAAAGAAGAAAGTTAACGGACCGTTCCTGATTATTGTCCCCTTATCGTAAGTTGAAAATGTTGTTGTTTTTGTAGCGAGCGCTCACCTTTGTAATTAAAGGACGTTGTCGAATTGGGTGCTGGAATTTGAGAAGTGGGCTCCATCTTGCATCGTAGTTTCCTATAAGGGATCCCCGGGAGGGCGTAGGCAAATACAAAGTCAGATGAGGTCCACTAAATTCAACGTCCTGCTGACGACCTACGAGTATGTTATTAAGGACAAGGGTGTGTTAGCCAAAGTGAGATTTCTTCTAACGCAAGAAACATACGTTTTTTCAAAAAAAAACTATTGTTTAGCTCCAGTGGAAATACATGATAATAGATGAAGGGCACAGGATGAAAAATCACCATTGCAAACTGACTCAAGTGTTAAACACGCATTACACCGCCCCACACCGTTTGCTTCTGACCGGGACACCACTGCAAAATAAATTGCCAGAGTTGTGGGCTTTACTCAACTTCCTATTGCCTTCGATATTCAAGAGTTGCTCCACGTTTGAACAGTGGTTCAATGCCCCATTTGCAACCACAGGTGAAAAGGTAATTGAAAACAAGACTTTTCTATCTCTGTGTATAGCTTTTTGCATTTTTTAATAAGTTAAGAAGAATAAGTTTCTGTAATACGCAATAGGTCGAGCTGAACGAGGAAGAAACAATTTTGATTATTCGACGTTTACACAAAGTATTACGGCCGTTTCTGCTGAGGAGGCTTAAGAAGGAGGTCGAGTCTCAGTTGCCAGACAAAGTTGAATACATCATAAAGTGTGACATGTCTGGTCTGCAGCGAGTGTTATACAGGTAGGCACATATAGACCTGAACCTGTAAAGGTTGTGCTTCAAAGTTCATAGGGCTTTTTTCAAGTAGAGGTGTTGATTTAAAAACGTCAGCTGGTTGACGTCCATTTATATTGATTATGTCATCCTTTTCTTTTAAAATTTCGTAGCCTTCTAGATGACGTTTTCTAATGATTACCCCGTATAACTGGTAATTCTGCGATATTTTTGCAGCGTTGTTTTCGGTCATTTTCTTGAACTAACCTGAACCACCATTTTTTGCTTTCGAGAGATAGTGGACAGCACACTTTAGACAATATATTACATAACTCAACGTTATTACTGCGTTTCCACATGGAAATCGTGACAGCTTTGGGGTTGCTAGTTCTGTCACTATTTGATATGGAACTATAAACCATTAAACATATTGTCACCCACTACGGGGTGTTCATTATAAAAGTTCATCTAGCAGGCTATGAAATTTTGACAGAAAAGGATGACGTAATCAAAATAAATGGACTTTTGTTTATCCATCCTTTTCTTTTGATATTTCACAGTCAACTAGATAAAGTTTTATAATGAACACCCCGTATGGGATTCTTATTATTATTGTTGGAGCCTATTTGAGAAATTAGAAGAAGCGGCAACGTGGCGACCAGGAGAGAAAAAACAATGGCTGTTAACATTGAACGGCTAGTGTCGATTGTCCGTTTTAATCAGAAATAAATGTATGTAAAAACCCAAATTAATACAGTCCATTAATACCAGCGCAACATTGGTCCATCGACCCGATCATCGAGTGAAAATAATGAAGAAAAACCCTCGAAAATAGTGCAAAATCTCGACAAATTCCAGTTGAGAGTCAGTCAGCTGATCGAAGAGGATTGCAAGGAAGAAATCGCGAAATTTGCGCCACGGGTCCTCTGTCGTTAGCAAGTAAGATTGTTTTATTTACTTTTTGTAAGATATTCTTTCGACTGTGTCTTTACCGTCATTGAATCGTTAAGCATGGCTGAATTAGTACAGTTGAAATCCAAGAGGGCTGCTTTAAAATCCAAACTGACTCGTTTCCGAACTTATTTGAATAGTATTATTGATCAAGAGAAGTCGGAAAGCATGTATATTCAATTACAAGTCAGGTTGGAGAAAATAGAGCCACTCTTCGAAGAGTTTGATGCTCTGCAATCTGAAATTGAGTTACTGGATACCTCTGAAACAGACGAAATCGAGCGAGATTCATTTGAGAGTGTGTATTTTGAGTTGATTAGTAAGGCAAAGTCTTATTTGAAGACCCAGGACGATTCAGGGAGTTCAGTGGCGGGCTCAGGTGTAAGTAGTCAGTCAGCCACAAGGCCAGGTTTGTCATTGGATGAGTCAGTTCGATCCTTAGTAAAGTTACCCCCCATAGCGCTACCAAAATTTGAGGGCCAATATGGTCATTGGTTAGAATTTAAAGATATTTTTATGGCATTAGTGCATGAAAATCAGTCTTTGACTAATATTCAAAGATTTTATTATCTTCGAACATCTCTGGTCAATGAGGCTGCTAAAATGATAAGTTCATTGCATGTATCAGCAGACAATTACAATGTTGCATGGCAGATGCTGACCGAGAGGTTTGAGAATAAAAATATGATAGTTCATAATCATATTCGTGATTTATTTGAATATCCAAAACTGCAAAAAGAATCTCATGTTGAGTTGAGAAATTTGTTTGATTCATTTAACAAACATTTGCGTTCTTTAAATGCATTAGGTGAGAATACAGATGCATGGGATCGTTTAATTATTTATATAATATGTAATAAGTTTGATTCCGTCACCAGGCGCGATTGGGAAAGTTTTAAAATTGCGGGAGACTTACCTGCATTAACTGATATGAATGGATTTCTTAAAAAAAAATGCGAGGTTCTTGAAAAGCTTGAAAATTGCAAATCAGAAGAATCGAAAAGTGATTTTAAAACCAGAAAAGCTCGTAGTTACGGATTCGCGTCCACGGAAAATAAAGACGTGTGTAGGATTAGGTGTTATTATTGCAAGGAAGAGCATAGCATATTTCAGTGTAAAGGGTTTTTAAATTTATCCATTTCTGATCGTATTTTCGCGGTACGGCAGTTGAAACTGTGTACAATTTGTCTTCGGGACACCCATCCGTTCTGGAAATGTAAAGCGCGAAAGTGTCCAAGGTGCCAAAAGTCCCATAATGCTGTTCTTCATTTGGAATCGAAGTTGGACAAAAAAGATTTGAATTCGTCAAACGATGGTGAAAATTCAGTTAACCCGGAAACGAATGGGAACGCCGCAGCAGCCATTACCACGCCGATAAGGGACGACGGCGACAGCAGCGACTTAGAAAAGGATGCGGCGCATGGATTGCATTGCGACGTTGCACGATTGAGTGATAGTTCGCAGGTTTTATTGTCGACTGCAGTGGTTTTGTTGGAAAGCCAAGGGAAAACTTTGAGGGCACGTGCTTTGTTGGATAGCGGCTCTCAGTCGAACTTTATGTCAGAAAAATTATGCAGGGAGCTTGATTTGAGGCGAAGTCCAGTAAAGCATGTGGTTAGAGGAATAGGACAAACTTTATCAAACGTGAATCAACAGGTATCTGTGAGGATTCAATCGTGTGATGGTGAGTTTCACATTGAAGTACGCTGTTTAGTTATGCCAAATGTTATTTGTAAGTTGCCTAGTGTAAGTTTTAATAAAAAATTATTGAAAATACCACCTTGGATTAATTTAGCGGATCCTTCTTTTAATGAAGCTAACGATGTTGATTTGTTGCTCGGATCCGATATTTTTTGGAAAGTCATGACTCCGGGCTATGAAGCGTTGGGATCAAACCTACCGATATTAAAAAATACGTTGTTTGGTTGGGTTGTAGCAGGGAATACCGAGTTATCCAAGTGCAATGCAAAAAACTCGATAAATTGTCATTTAGTTGAAAATACAGATAGAGCAGCTGATGACCTGTTGCAGAAATTCTGGGAAATAGAAGAAGTCAGCAAGAATAAAGCTTTGTCTCAAGAAGAAAAGTTTTGTGAACATCTCTTTGAGAAAACAGTGAAAAGAAATGACGAGGGTAGGTTTATTGTTAAAATTCCTTTTAAACCAAATATTAAAGACTTGGGAAATTCTAAGGAGATTGCTCAAAGGAGATTCCACTTACTAGAACGGAAATTAGAAAGAAACCCCAAATTACGACAAGATTATGTCAAATTTATGACCGAATATGAAACGCTTAATCATATGTCAGAAGTTGATGCAGAATCCTCAGAAGGTTACTTTTTACCGCATCATGCCGTTGTTAAGACAAATAGCTTGACCACAAATTGTAGAGTGGTTTTTGACTCATCGTGTAAGACTGATGCAGGCTTGTCGCTGAATGACGTGCAATACATAGGACCTACCTTGCAAGAGGATATTTTTGCAATACTGCTTAGGTTTCGAACTTACAGATATGTCATGACCGCAGACATATCTAAAATGTACAGACAGATTCTTGTTGATCCTGATCAAAGAAAGTACCAGAAAATATTTTGGCGTTCAACGCAAGGTTCAAACCTGAAGGTGTTTTCTCTGAATACCGTCACGTACGGAAATGCCTCGTCACCATATTTGGCAGTAAAATGTTTGTTCCAGGTTGCTGCTGAAGTTGAAGACAAGAATCCTGATGTCAGTAAAATAATAAAACGGGATTTTTACATGGATGATCTTCTTACTGGAGCAAACGACGAAAAGGAGCTTTTGAAAATGCAAAAACAGATTACAGGTAGCCTTAATGCAGCTGGGTTTCCTTTGCGTAAGTGGTTATGTAATGACAGCAACATACTCCGGAAATTTGAATTGAATGAGAACCTGGAAGTCAGTGTAGTGCACATAAAGGAGGGAGAACATAGTAAGACCCTTGGTATATTCTGGGATTCGAATCAGGATACAATATGTTACAAGATTAATACGGAAAGGTTGCCTTTGAAGTGTCCTACAAAACGATCTATATTGTCAGTGATCTGTCAGATATATGACCCATTGGGATTGTTAGGCCCGCTACTGACTGCCGCAAAGCTGATTATGCAAGAGTTGTGGAAGCATAAGTGCGGTTGGGATGAACCCATTTCAAGTGAAATTCTTAGGATATGGGAAGAGTTTCAGTCCGATTTAAAGAACGTCAACAATATTAAGGTGCCAAGACAAGGTATTGTTTCCAATTATATCAAGATTGAAATTCATGGATTTAGTGACGCGTCAACCAAGGCCTACGGTGCGTGCGTGTATATTCGTTGTAGCTTGTCATCTGGACTTTTTGCATCTCATTTGTTTTGTGCTAAGTCCAGAGTTGCTCCTTTAAAGCAAATAAGTTTACCCCGCCTGGAATTATGTGGTGCAGTTTTGTTAAGTCAGTTAATGAATAAAACAATGGAGTCCTTAGGTTTGCGGTTTGATGGGAAGTACTTTTGGACCGACTCCACGATAGTGCTTTGTTGGATAAAGAGTTCACCAATTAGATGGAAAACTTTCATAGCAAATAGAGTTAGCGAAATACAATCATTGACTGATACAAAGGATTGGGGTTATGTAAGATCATCAGAAAACCCGGCAGACTTGGTGTCGAGAGGTGCACTGGCAGAGAATTTGATTCAGACTAGTTTGTGGTGGATCGGCCCAAGTTGGTTTCAACTGAATAATAGCAATTGGGATTTCTCAAGTGACGCCATCGTGGAACCAATTCCTGAAGAACGAGTGACTGTCTCGCACATTGCAACGAAAGAACCTACTTTCGTGCACGAGTTATTGAGTAAGATCTCATCATTAACAAGGGTCTTAAGAGTTTTAGCTTATGTACGACGATTCATTTATAATTTAAGAAGCAAGAAAAAACAAAGCGGGTTATTGGTACCTAGTGAAATTGAGGATGCTTTAATGGTACTTATTGTTGACGCTCAAATGCAAAGCTTTCCTCAAGAATATTCCGCACTGAAAAGAGAAAAACCAGTTCACCGAAGTAGTAGCTTATTATCGTTAAATCCTTTTTTCTATAAGGGTTTAATTCGTGTGGGTGGTCGTTTGAGAAATGCAACTCAACCTTTTGACAAAAAATACCCGATTATTTTGCCCTCTAATCATGAACTAACGTCGCGAATTTTAAAATCGGAGCATGAACGACTTTTGCATTGTGGTGTTCAGTTACTTCTTTGTTCAGTTAGGGAAAGATACTGGCCAATATCAGGTCGCAACTTATGTAAGAAGGTAGTTAGGAATTGTGTTGTGTGTTTTCGATCTAATCCAAGACCATTACAATATTTAATGGGTGATTTGCCTGCTACGCGAGTAAGTAGTACATTTCCGTTTTGTAACGTGGGAACAGACTATGGGGGTCCATTCTTTATTAGGGATCGAAAGACTCGTGGAGCAAAAATTACTAAGGCTTATATTTGTTTGTTTATATGCATGTCAACCAAGGCAGTGCATTTAGAGTTGGTGACGGAACTCTCTACTGAAGCGTTCTTAGCAGCTTTTAAGCGATTTGTTGGCCGCCGAGGTAGACCAGCAAACATTTACTCAGATAATGGTACCAATTATGTTGGCGCCAACAACGAAATTGGTAAGGTTTATGAATTTTTAGAACAGCATTCTGAAGCCATTGCTAATCAGCTCGGAATCGAACGTATTCGCTGGCATTTCATTCCAGCAAAATCGCCAAATTTCGGAGGTATTTGGGAAGCTGGCATAAAAAGCACCAAGAGTCATCTCAAACGCGTAATTGGAACTAGAACGTTAACTTTTGAGGAATTCAGTACGGTTTTGACACAGGTCGAAGGGATATTAAATTCGCGCCCTATGTGCCCTTTGACATCGGACCCAGAAGATCTGTCTACCCTAACACCAGCTCATTTCCTGATCGGAAGATCGCTGACTGCTCTGCCGGAGAGAGATTTAACAAATGTTCCCGAAAATAGATTGAAGAGATGGCAAACAATTCAATCTATAATCCAACACTACTGGACAAGGTGGCACAAGGAGTACCTAGCTGAACTCCAAACTAGAGTTAAGTGGAGGCAACGGTATCCTGAGTTGTTGCAGGTTGGAGCGTTGGTTCTGTTAAAGGAAGACAATATGTTGTGCTGCAACTGGCCACTAGGACGAGTCACTGAGTTAATTCCTGGAGCAGACGGTATCGTTAGAGTGGCAAGAGTGAAGATACGAAACACTGAAGTAACTCGAGCTATAAACCGTCTTTGTGTGTTGCCAAATGTATCAGGCGATATGAACAGTTGCTGAATTGGACTAACTCGTGTTTCGGGATACCATGATTTATGGCGTTAGATGAAGAAATTTTAGGTTTCCTAATATATTATATTTAAGTTTTTTTTATTATTAATTTTAAGTTGAAGTACTAAGTACTCCAAGGCGGCCGGGATGTTGGAGCCTATTTGAGAAATTAGAAGAAGCGGCAACGTGGCGACCAGGAGAGAAAAAACAATGGCTGTTAACATTGAACGGCTAGTGTCGATTGTCCGTTTTAATCAGAAATAAATGTATGTAAAAACCCAAATTAATACAGTCCATTAATACCAGCGCAACAATTATCAAGTAGTTTGTTTTTTGATATCAAAATGATGATTTGATATGTCAAAGTAACAGTTGTGCGCCATTGTAATTTAAATAAACAAATAAATCACAACGCCTAATTAGCGTAATTTCATCAGCTAAACAGCTTAATTCCACTAAGATTCCTTAGGTAAAATAGTCAATTAAAGTAAAATGGTTTAATGAGGATCAAGAAAATAAGCATCAGGAGTTAAAACGTGTTGCAATACCAGTGGGTTAAGTAGGTTCGAGGCGCCACCCATTTTTATTGATCAAATTGTAAAAAAAATCCTATATACATTAGGTTGCAACTAGGCTGGTTGGTTTCTCTTAGCTTCCTCAAAATACCCAGAGCCATAAAATCACTAGTTAAACTTACCAGGTGTAGTGAATTAAATTTTTATTGCTGGTAGAATGAGTAGAATGAATTATTGTACAATTGGAACTGTTTCTCGCTATCCGATACTAAATTTAAATGTACTCGTTAAAGCTTGGTGCGGATCATTGAAACTGCAGGATGTAGAAACGCTGTAAAATGTCGATATTTTGGCACTAAATTAGTGCTATCCTCAGGACAATACAACACATGGCAGCTCCCGCGCGTCATACTCATCAAACATATGAGACCTATGCATTTTTTACCCGTTTTATGTTCACAATACCAGAGAGGACCATTCAGCTGCACAGTACAAGGCAGAATGATGGTACATGACACATTGCTGCTGCTATTAATAAGGACTAACTTTGCGCACTTCTTAGGAAATACTATTTTGCACAATAACTGTGAGGCAGAAAGTGAAGAACTTCTAACTTGACCAAGACAGATGGACGCCATTTCTCCATCCAAATATGAGTCCTACATAGAAACAAGTCCACAGTACATTTTATTAAAATCTATCGTAACGTTCTCTAGATATTTCAAAAACACAATTTTTGTTTTCAAGAACTTCTTCCATCATTAGCAAACACTTTTTCGTAATAAATATTTGATCAAATCGTTATCTTTTGACCCAGAAAATGTCGCAGTACCATTTTGATTTTCTGTTCACTGGACCCCCTATAATTACTTCTACACGGTGAGTCATATTTGGTGAAAGAAAATAATATCTCGTATTCTTTGGTCGATTTTAAGGGGGTCTGGCATAGAACTGTGTTACATATCTAAATTCGTTAAAAAGTGAAAGGGAGTTGCATTTAGAGAGTTCAAAAATGCAGATGTCTTGATTATTTCGAAATCGTATAAGATATTTTACTAAAATTTGTTATGTTGCGCACATTTTGGAATAAAAACGTAATTTCTTTCTGCTCCTAAGGGATATTTTCAATTTTCTTAACATTATATAGAATTGATCTCTAGGCAATTGCAGCTAGCTGGATTCTAGTAGCTATGAGATATGAAATAGACCAATCCTATGGACAATTATGTCTGTGCGATATGAAAAAGGCCAATCACAGCTAATCCTATCTATGGAGGAGCAGGATTAGCTGTGATTGGCGAACGGGATAGGCCAGGGATGAGCACTTCCGTCTGTGCGGCACGAACGCACTACCCATTTTGTTAAAAATGTCAATGTCAGTGAAACACTAAATTGAACATGGAAACATCAAAAATAATAATTTTTTCTACGAGCGTGCCGATTATGTCAGTTTCCCGCACGCATTTTGTTTTCGAAAGCTTTACTTTCACGCACGCCCCCAAAATTTGGCGTGCGGGAAAGTAAATATTTAAAGAATGACTGATTTATAATACAATTTAGACTTTATAGTCGGTCCATCTAGATAGGTGCATCTGCCTTACAGCCGTGCCAAACATTTTTATCTGTTTTAAAGAACTATTATGTTTGCTTTTATTGATTTTTGATACAAAATATCCCTATAATATACGTACTTTTTATTCCAATGTCACCAGTTCATGCTTGAAACATTACGTCACGCCAACAATCACACCAAGTTTTTGTCATAACAACCAATTGATTGTTGATTAATTCAGCTGTCATACTGTTGACAAAGATAACGTTTTATCATAAGGCTGATTATCTGTTTCTTTACTTGGGCTCATAGAAAAAATATTGTTCCTAACTCGTGCGGAAAGTGTCTTTGTTCGGGCATCGGCTGACAGCGTGCGGGAAAGTATCACTTTCCGCACTAGTTAGGAAAATAACTATATTACTATTAAACTTTGGTATAATTTCAATCAGTCTTAGAAAAAATAGACTGTAAAACTGGCCGGATTGTCCATAAAGCACTCGGCCGGTTGAGCTCCGTTCATGTGCGATATGGCTACCACATCTCTGAGAGAGAGATAGAGCGAGAGAGAGAGAGAGAGTGATTTTCTTTATGTTAGTTTAGGTTAAGGTTTAGGGTTTAAGTTTCAAAATCATCAGTTCCATACACGTAAAAGTTAGTGATTTTGGCAGTTTGTTGGATAAAATACATACTTTTTAACAACCTCTGTAACTTTTTTCGTTGAACAAAAGTCTAAAATCCGCCAAACATGTCCCTAGATATCCATCAGGGTCTCTAAATGCCATTCTATGGAAAGTTGTGTAATGTCTGCAACAACCAAATGCAGTGGGTTAAAGTTTAATACTGTTACGGGTTACGGATTCCAATAATTTATCGTCAATTAACTACACACTTTTATTTACTTTTAACTATTATAACACGATTAAAACCCAATTACTCTCTACTAACAATTTACACTGTTAGCTTGTCCGCTTATTTACTATACTGCACTTTCGATCCCATCTCGCGCAGCTTGCTCGTTTATATACCCGGCCTGAACACCCTCTCGTACTTTGCTCTAGGGGTACGTTGGATTCTGTATACCACATTGTTGATCCGTTTGATGACTGTATATGGACCCTCCCAAGGTGGAGACAACTTGAGAGACTTTCCTTTCTTCCTCTGTGGATTATACAGCCACACCAAGCCACCTGCCTTAAATCCTGCGGAATTCGCGCTTAGGTCATATTTGGCTTTCATCCTGTCGCTGGCAATCTTTATCTTTGTTCTCACGTTTCGATGAATCTTTCTCGAAGTACATCAGCATAGTTCCGGACATCTTGCGCTACCATTATGCACAGATATTGTCCATAGTTCGAATGAAACGCTCGACCATGCCATCTGATTTTGGATGGAGCGGAGTTGTCCTTGTTTTGCGGATTCCCAGAAGTTCCATGATCCATGATGAGGATGGTGAGGCTTCTTCCAAGCTGTCCAATCCTAATGATCCTGGGGCCTTCCGTGGGGTCACTCAGCGTTCAACCCTTCACACTGACTGGACTTAATTTTCCGGCTGAAGTGTCAGTCCGCCAGACTGTCGTCGTGGTTCCTTTCCCTTCGAACGCGACAGTTCCTTTTAAAATGGCCCATTCTGCCGTAGTTGAAACCAGAGCCGGGTGTCTGTAAGTTGGCATTTCGGTCCATATTTCTTCTGTAACCAATGTCTTGTGACCTGCTCCTTGATTGGTGGAAATATGAAGTCATTTGCTTCCTGAGTTCACGCTGCTCGTCCAAAAATTGCTTGCACTGTCGTTACCGCGCAAAATTCCTCGCGCGCGACGACTCCTTTGTCCGAACAGTCACAAATTTGACGAAAATTATCCCACTTCTGACACTAGTTCTGGTTATGGGTTCCAATAATTTATCGTCAATTAACTACACTTATTTACTTTTCACTATTACAACTCGATTACTCTCTACTAACAATTCGCACTGTTCGCGTGGCTCGCTGGTTTATATACCCGGCCTGAACACACTCTCGTACTTTCGAGAACGGAGGGGTTCCCGGTTCTCGTTTAGTCTAGATGGGGTCGCGGTCAGCTGGCTCAGCGTTGCCGCTTCGGCCCGAATCTCTGTGGACCGACGGTCGGGCGTCACAATAATTTTGCATGACATTTTGCTCCGCCGTGTATAGCTGTGAACAAAAACGTTTACTTCCAAACCAGGTGTTTATGATTCAGCAGGAAATGAGCTTTTAGAACCACTTCACTTCATTGACGTCGGATAAAGCATCTCTGAGATAAATCCTTTCAAAAATGACCAAAAAAATTGGCCGTTTCGACTATTTTGACGAGCAGTTTATATGATTTTACAGGCATTGAGAGCAATTAACCTGAGTTAACTAGAAACCATTTGTCATTTGAAACTTTCCGGGAAGATAGAAAAAGCTGAATAATGCAGAAGTCTCCAAAATTTATGCATTTCCAAAACCAGTAAGCAGCTAAAAAAAGAGAAAAATATCCTCTCTCTCTCTCTCTCTCTCTCTCTGCTTAACTTGCCATACTTAACACTAAACTTATATTTAAAAGTTCCATAATAAATACCATTTTGGAAACATATTTCTTCCTTACCTTTTTCCAATGATCATGCTGCTATATCGTATTCATATTTTTAGACATATGCAGAGCAAGGGTGTACTGTTAACTGACGGTTCAGAACGAGGTAACAAAGGAAAAGGCGGAGCCAAAGCCCTAATGAACACTATAGTGCAATTACGAAAATTGTGCAATCACCCGTTCATGTTCCAGCATATTGAGGAAAAGTGGTGCGACCATGTGGGAATAGCTGGCGGGGTTATTTCTGGGTATGATTAACACTCTTTTTATGATTAGGTACCATACTGAGTCATATCATAGGGTGATTTGATAGGCAGTTAAGATATAAGTATAAGTGTGCTTTACCACATTTTAACTTTGACCTTTTAAGAACTAATTAAATCATTAAATTGTAGCCCCGATATATATCGCGCCTCTGGAAAGTTCGAACTGCTGGACAGAATTTTGCCGAAGCTAAAAAACACCAACCACAGAGTTTTACTCTTCTGCCAGATGACGCAGCTTATGACCATTATGGAGGACTACTTAACTTATAGGTGTGATATTGGAAAAATACAGATATACTCAGTTACTCCGAAACTGGCTTTTTCAGGGGATTTGGTTATTTGCGTCTTGATGGCACTACTAAAGCCGAAGACAGAGGCGATTTACTGAAAAAATTCAACGCTAAAAACAGCGAGTATTTTATCTTTTTGTTATCAACACGAGCCGGAGGTCTGGGACTCAATTTGCAGAGCGCGGATACTGTGGTCATATTTGATTCCGATTGGAATCCTCATCAGGTAAAATTGTCACTTATAATATTATTATCTTGACATTAAAAAGTTTATCAACAAAATATCCTTCTAATCATTCAAAAACAGGATTTACAAGCTCAAGATAGGGCTCACCGAATCGGGCAGCAAAACGAAGTGAGAGTGTTGCGTCTAATGACTGTCAACTCTGTAGAGGAGCGAATATTAGCTGCCGCCCGATATAAGCTCAACATGGACGAAAAAGTTATCCAGGCGGGGATGTTTGACCAGAAATCTACGGGATCCGAACGACAGCAATTTTTGCAAAGTATCTTACATCAGGACGGCGATGATGAGGAGGTATGTGTAATGAAATAAGATATTCCGTATGAGGAGATTCTTGGCATTTTTGATCGTTGTTGCAGGAAGAAAATGAGGTCCCGGATGACGAGACTGTAAACCAAATGGTGGCTCGATCGGTGGATGAGTTCGAACTTTTTCAAAAACTAGATCTGGAGCGGCGAAGAGAGGAGGCCAAGCTGGGAACTGCTCGTAAACCGCGGCTTATTGAGGAGACAGAGTTACCCGATTGGTTGGTTAAGGAAGATGACGAGGTAGCGGTATTTTTTACTTAAATTTCATCCCCCTTTTTACTGATGTGTTTTAACCGTAAATGTAAATACAATTTGTTTCGGTTATACAGGGCGTTCCAGATGTAAATATTGCTACGCTCATCTTGAGTTCGTAGAAAAATGAGGTCTGGAATTAACAACAAATTTTATTTACAGTTAAAACACGATACTCTATAATACATGAACGGGTACAACTAAAATTGACTATTTAAAATCACCTCTATTTACCACTAATGCTTACGAAAACTCCTCAACACCAAAAGTCGACTCAACTGACCATCGACGCTCGCTCTTCTTATATAATTCCGTGCCAAAGTACACAAATCTTCTGCATTCAACGGGCAATCGACAGAAACACCTACATAACTGGATAATCGTTAAACCCTTCGCGTCGCCTCACTCACTTATCACTTAAGCTGAAAAATATGCCACGTGCAAGTAAGGTCATTTGTAACAATATTGAAAAATAAGAACATATGATAGAGTGTTGATTAAGGTAGGGATCTAAGGCGCATCGTGTTGCTAGTAGTAGCGTAATGCAGTTGACTCGTTTCGAATATCAGGTCCAATGAAAAGGACCTAGGGTTCTTATAAGGCTTATTCAGGGTTCTTCGGATGTGCTTTAATAAGAGCTAAATGCTTTCAATTTTGAAAACACTCTATTAATGGGAACCAACATGGATCCCCCAAAATAACAGCCTTCAATTCCTCTCTCTCGTCAATGTCTACCCTCTTTCACAAGGTCGGGTAATAGTCGCATTAAACCATCTCAAGTGTTACGCAAAAGAAAATTGTTTTACCTCGGTGGGGTTGCTTACATCGTGCGGTCTAGCTTTTCCGGTGAAAAACAAGAAAAACGTATTGTACGTGGTTTGGTTTATGAACATTGGCAACAAACGTGTTTGGTATCGGTATTGTTTAAGTGTAATTCCACGCATTTTGGGGCCACAAAAGGCAGTTGTGATTGTGCAAGGGGTGGTTGCCCAAGAGCCCCGCGAACACCACAGTATGGCGTTCATAGAGAAAGTAATAATAAACTACGTAGTTTCTCTATGGTGGCTTTGGCAACCCATCAGGAACGGAAGATATCGCAGTCTTTTCAGCGGCAGCGCTGCTCAATGTATAGGGAAAGCAGAAGTATCGATTAGTGTGGAAAACACTAAACGATAGATCGGTGGTTGCGAAAACTTCTAAACAAGCTAATAAACGAAATCGTAGAGGATCCACAATATAAATGAACTCTCGCTGTCTACGTTGACGTATTTAATGTATACGTTGAGAGTTTTATTATTTATGTTAAGTTACTCGGATTTTTAGCTCTTGAAATAGCAACTGTGTTGCATCAGTAATAAAGCTCTGAACCGTGACGTAGACTTGTGTACGTATATGACAAGCATGCGGTTGTCATAACGCGGTTCGAGGATGGGGTTACCGTCTGGTGGCTTTATTACCAACATATTGTTACGCTCGACCGTCGGTCCACATAGATTCGGGCCGAAGCGGCAACGCCAAACGCCGACCGCTACCCCGGGAACCCATCTAGACTAAACGAGAACCGAGACGTCGCCTCCGTTCTTGAAAGTACGAGAGTGTGTTCAGGCCGGGTATATAAACCAGCAAGCTGCGCGAGATGGGATCAAATACATAGTGCAGTGTAGTAAATAAACAAAATAAGCGGACAAGCGAACAGGGCGAATTGTAGTAAAGAGTAATTGTGTTTTAGTCGTGTTGTAATAGTTAAAGTAAATAAAAGTGTGTAGTTAATTGACGATAAATTATTGGAACCCGTATCCCGTAACAACTGGTGTCAGAAGTATAATAATTTTCGTCAATTTTGTGACTGCACGGACAAAGGAGTCGTCGCGCGCGTGGAATTTTGCGTGGTAAGGACAGTAAAAGAACTTTGGTGTTTTCTACATGCAGAATACTCGATCTATGACAGAAATCATGGATGAACAATTGGCAGTACTTATGGAAATGATGAAGAAGTACAAAGAGGAACAAAGGAATTTTCTGGAAGAACAAGAAAAACAAAGCCAACTTGAGAAAAAGGAACAAGAAAAAAAAAGGCGACTTTGCGGATGGTCGTCGCGAGTTGCAAGAATTTGTCTCAACGAAAATGACTGAAGTCGAACAAGACGTAGATCAAGTCAAACAAGATGTGAATCAAGTCAAACAAGACGTGTATCAAGCCAAACAAGACGTGAATCAAGTCAAACATGAACTAGAGATGAAAATGACGGAGTTAAAAGAACGATGGCGGATCTGGGAAACACGTCGCAGTGGGCCATCTTCAACCGCTGAGCGACTAAATATTACTAGGCCTCCAGTTTTCGACGGTACTACTTCTTGGAGATTTATAAAGACTAATTTGAAGCGGCAGCAGTTAAAAATGGATAGACAGATTCGCACAAGGCTACCGAAATTTTAGTAACTTTGACAGGAAAAGCTGCACACATCATGCCTACATTATCGGCACTGAAAAGTGTAATTATAACGCAATTGCCGCGACGCACAGTGGTCGGACGGAGCTCATTTCACGAGCAATATTCTGAGTTGCATTATTATGTGAAATTAAGTAAGTAGATTTTTTCACAGGTGCTTCATGTGGTTTGGAAATGTTTACAATTAAATTTTGCCATTTATACAGAGTTCTCACAAAAATCTTCATGCTGTACTCACCTCAAGATTGCATCCATCCGATGAATCCATCTAGAGGTCCATTCTTTATGCAAACATCGAAGAAGGTGTGAAATGCACCAAACGCATTAAGGAAAATTTCATAATTAGCATTTTCAACTTGTTAATAGTACATTAAGATACAGGTTTCACAAGGCAGCTTATCATCACATATCATAATATCACATATCACATCAGTCCAAGTTTGCGACACGAGGATTTAACTTATGGCAACGGTTGTTGACTTGATTGATAATAAGGCGCAAGCAATAAACATACCGGATGACACAAGAATTACTAGCCAAGCGATAACTCTGGTTAAAAGAATGCTAATAATGTGAAATTTTGTGACGAATATAGGAGTCGAAAGTTTGTGTATAAGGGAATCGTTTTTCGACACTGCGAGATATTGGACAGGCGGTGCCTCAGCGCTCTATCCTGGGGCCAGTGCTTTTTTCGCTTAATATTAATAATCTCCCTGTTTTGGGAATTTTTTAAAAGGTTATGCTTTTTGCACATGATGTCACTATTTTATGGCTTGATAGGGAGGGGATGGTCTGTGGCATGGTTTCTCGGGATCTGTCTCTTGTGTCTGATTGGTTCTCGGTTAACTCCTTAAGATTGAACTTGGGTAACACGGGGGTTATGTTATTCAAGTGTGCGTGCTGGATGACATCATCGTAGGTGGCGACACGACTGACGGCCTTTCTGAGAGAAGATTCCTGGTCCTATGGAATTTGCTCTTGAATTTGCCAACCATATGAAAAAGGAAAAATTTAGCAGCCGAGCTATGAGCGTTATCAGTAGGACATTGAGATACTCTCTTGGTATAATGGTGTAATTTGTGAGATCCCAATGATGAGCGGCGAATTCGAGTAACCATTTATTTATATTAGAGACTATAACCTTAATGTCGATGAAACACCATAAATCCATACACAAGAGACACGAGACTAATAAGCTTACGGATAGCTACGCGTTCTCAATTCCCCATTTTCTCGTCCATGCCAACATCTTCTCAATACTTGCAGCGCTGAGGAGTGGATACTTTTAAGATAAGTTTGAAGTCCTTTTTGTTGGATCAATAGTACTCAATTGCTGAGCATTTTTGCTGAATCAGTTTAGCATTGTCCATGGGGTTGTTCCTTCGTTCATTGAGATGCACAGTTTATACTTTACTTTATGAGGTTATAGGGGCTAATTTAATATGTTTGCTATTCGTTGGTTCTATTTTGATCTATATTCTTAACAGTCTTGTATGAGTTCTAATGGTTTTTGGGATGTTTTTGTTTTTACATCGGTATTAGTGAAAACGGGGAAATTGATTGGCAATACTTTGTCAACAACATTTTTTTTTCTGAGATTAAAGTTGAAAAGATTTGATTTATAGTATCTCGTTAAGCAAGAAAATAGGTTACTGAATTTACCGTTATAACTAGATTGACTATTAAAAACATTTTCCGTTTTTATAATAATCCAGTTATCCTAACCGTATAGACTTTGCAAAGTATGTCAAAAACACTAGAAAACTATAAATAAAGCAAAACATCTTTATTCTTTACACCAAGTATATCTCGACAACGAGGCCTTTTCAGACCTACTTTTTACTGATACTTTATATAACATTCAGTTTTTTATTAATTTCTGAATTATTATTATAGGTTGATCCTTGGAACTACGAAGATACCGACGTCATTATGGGTAGGGGAACCCGACAAAGAAAGGAGGTGGATTACACAGACAGCCTGACCGAAAAGGAATGGATGAAGGTACTTTATCAGCGGTTAAACTGGATGGGGCAAGGTTAAATAAGAGAAAAAATTGCAGGCTATCGACGAATCTGAAGACGACGACGAAGAGGAAGAAGAAGAACCTAAAAAACGGAAGAGAGGAAAGCGACGTAAGCGTGGTGATGATTCTGATAGGTAAGTAAATACAAAGTACGTTATTTACCGTTATATTTAGTATTTGTCTGGTACTAAAGTGAGTATAATGAAATTTCAAATGCTACACAATACCTGTCGTGTTGCTGCTTTTCCGGGCTATGCCGGGGTATGCCCTGAAGAATATGCTCCAAATAGATAGCAGCCGATACCTACAAACAACCGTTAGATATGCCCAGAATGCATAAACTTCCTCTTTTTTTTTCTCTCCACCTCTTTCTCTCTCTCAGAAGCTTCCAGGACTTCCCACCCCGAATTTCTCGAATGATTGGTCTAGACATCGTCGTCTTGTATTGTTGGTGAAGTGATACAGTATGCAAAATCATCTATGAGCTTTAAACATTGTTTTTAAAGATATTTTAGAAATATGTATTTGGAAATAATTTTTTTTATTAATATACAACATTTGAGTAATTGTTTTTTCCTTAATTTAATTTTTTTACGGCGGTTAGCCTACTAAGGCTTCAGCACGCAAACCAAGGTTTCAAACCACAAATTCTAAAAGGCAGTAATCATAAAAACTTAAATTAACAAACATTTTTTATGTAGTATTTAGTTTCTGTCTAAGAAAAGATTCTCAAAAAATCAAATCTCCTTATTCTCCTACAAATTTCACATCGTCTCAGCGATTACACCCTTAATTAGATCAAGTTACTACTACTTTGTGTTCTTTTTTAGCGATGCTGGACCGAGTATAAAAAAGAAAAAAGGAAAACCATCAGACGAAAGTCGCCTTAAGAAACAAATGAAGAAATTGATGACCGTCGTAACCAAATATACTGACAGGTAGGTAAAGATTAGTTACTTTCTTTACGAAGTTGCTTAAATATTATGGCGACACAGGATTCATTTGGATGCACGAAATCGTGTTTACGCTGGATTGCAGATTTTTTTTCTCAAATAATATTGATCATTTTAGCGAGTCAGTAAGCTATATCTCTTGAGTTGTTTTTCGGTTAGAGGTTTCTATTTTTTATAATTTTTTTAGATTTAACTTCATGCTAGTAAAAGAACGCAAAAAAAAATATTTGCTAGTTCTGCTAATTTTTGCTCATCTCAAAGTTCTGATAATCTCATTTCAAAGTTATGAAAATAGTTTCAGATCTCTGCAGATACGCATTAAATATACACCGCATTAAAGGAGTTTTCTAATTGATTTGGGAAGAAGGATCTTAACAAGGATTGGGAGAAGTTAGAGGTTGTTCCAATACACTTGAAAATTAAAAATTTGACACAAACATAATTTTCAAACATCTGATTTCTTCTGGGCATGAGTTTCCCGGACCGATAGAGGTGTGCTTTAAGGGCAAAAAGCTCGAACTTCTTGAGAAAATATAGATTGACATAGCGAAAAGAAATGATCATAATCTGCGTTAACGATGTTTTTAGCTTTGAGCCTTATCTTATTTCAACAATTTAAAGGACGATTCCGTCGAAGACTCCGTTTTTCTGTTAAACTTTTATGCACATTTTGTATACCGGGTGGTGCACCGCCAGACTAGCCATAGGAAATCCCATGTAAATTTTAATACCCTCAAATATTGTCTCTCCTACTCATTTTGTAGCAAAAATATATTACACTTTTTTAAAGGTTTTTGTATGGTGAACTTAAGCACCACATTTTATTATTTTCTAATAAACTAATTAAAAGTTATTGAGGAAAAACCATTCGTACTACTAAAAATTAAATACAGCCGTGATACAAGCTTGAATTGAAACCACTAGTAATTATAATAATGTCATGTCACATTCTGAGAGGGGTAATATTTTGCATTTATTACTGTTAGTTACAACATGGAAACAGTTCTCGGAAAGTAGCCGAAATGTTCTCTGCGATATTTCCTAACATACCTATTCCAAGCAAAACAACCACACAAGCAGACCAGAATATTATTAGTAATTTTGAACATTGAAGGTACGCGAACATTGAGGGAGCGAAACGCGTCTTGGGAGGTAACGCTCTGATGATTGCACTTGGTTTCCCCTTGCACTATTTTCTTTGCTGGGTTATAGAGTTTATTCCTCTATAACAGTAATTTTTGGGCCTTTTATACAACAGACACAGACTAAAAGTGATGTGTCATTCTCTCGTAACTAAGAAGTTCAAAATAATACAGATTTAGACATTTTACTTCAATAAATGGCTCTCAAAATGTAACAGTGTCATAATTACTGTTGGTTTCATTCAGGTTTGTATCAGGATTATTTGATTTTTTTACGATTAAAGTAAAAGAGAGAATAATTTGGTGAGCAAGTCCATCACACAAAGACCTTTATTAAGGGCCAATATTTGAAGGTATCAAAATTTACATGGGATTTTCTATGGTTAGTTTGGCGGTGCATCCGGTATACATCTTTTACTATCGTATATGTATTCTTAGTGATGGTCGTCTATTAAGCGAGCCTTTTATGAAACTACCCCCAAGAAAAGATTACCCGGACTACTATGAGGTGATAAAGAAACCCATCGACATTATGAGGATTATGACGCGTATCGACGATGGAAGGGTAATAGATGGTTATTAAAAAGCCAACAAGTTCAATATATTATTGAAAGCATATTTTAGTACTCGGAAATGGCTGACTTGGAGCGGGACTTCATGCTTCTCTGTCAGAACGCTCAAATCTACAATGAAGAAGCTTCGCTTATTCACGAAGACAGCATTGTGCTGCAGTCAGTTTTTACAAATGCCAAAGCGAGGTTGGAGAGTGACGGGGATGAAAAACAACAGGAGGTAAGTAGGTAATTTTCGTTTAAATGTTCACATAAGGTCATAATTTTACAACTTCGGCTTAACATTAAAAAGAATGGAAAAGACGTAGTTATGGCCCAGAGTTTTACATACTTATTGCTATTTGCTATTATCGTAACGTAGATGTGCCGCTTGTTTCTAGAATGAGTATATTTCTGTAATTGGATGGGTGCCCTACCCATTTTTCAATAAATCTCTAGATGAGGCGATAGTTAGATAACGCCAACCAAAAGTCCGCCGGATCTCACGTGCTTAGACTTTAATCTCAGAGGACGTTTGAAAGACAGAATCAAATAAATCTCTAGATGAGGCGATAGTTAGATAACGCCAACTAAAAGTCCTCCGGATCTCACGTGCTTAGACTTTAATCTCAGGGGACGTTTGAAAGACAGAATCAAATACGCAGGAGAAGTACGAAATAGTGCTATTCATAGCCTGCAGCAGAAATAGAAGCCGCTGTTTAGGCAACGCGCACTAGTATGGAGCAATGTAATGGGCAAAATGAAGGGCATATTGAACATGGGCGTCAGTAATTCGGCATCAGTAAGATGCTGCAGGATTGCAACCGTAACACCAAATTTTTTAAAAATTAGTTTTCGGAAGCGATTCGTCAGAATAACGCAAGCCAATTACCCTCACTACTCTATTAAAGTTAATCTGAACTTTATTTAACCGGTAATATAATGTTTGCAACCGTGAGTGCTTTTTTTGCAGATTTTTATTGATATTTCGAATTATAAAAGAGATAAATTTTCTACAGAATAAGGTATCCAGAGCTATAATATTGTATTTAATTCTTGTTGAGATAACACAAAGAAAACCAGAATTTTCAAAAAACGCCCTCTACTGACAAGCTTTAAAACAAAATTGGTCTTTCTTCAGACGCATGTCGTAGTGCAAAATATGCTCTTTAAAATGACAGATGAATTCTCAACTATTCCCGATGCAAAGTTTAGCCCTCCTCCAAGTCATTATTTGAAAAGATAGAGAACAAAGTTAAAGGGCAAAGTTGTTTGTAGGGAATGGGAGATTATACTTATGATATTTTTGATAAACCGTTCATAGGCAAATTTCTGAGATATGGAAAATGAGTTTTAACAGTGGTGGTAAAACGCACCCTAGCGGATAGTTTTGTAGAATCAGTCACTTGCCTCACTTATTGTGACACCCTGTACAAACAGGACATTCCACTCAAGGTTTACAGTACTTATTAATTCTGTAAGTTGTTAAGAAAACCGAAAATATCGCTGTATAACCATAAGAATTGAAAGAAATATCATTTGTGGGTAAAACGTTACGCACCAAGGGCCGAAATAGTTATTGTGCAACTAGTGTCGAAAATTGCAACTTTCATACGAGTGTGACGGTTTGACAACGTCACAAAAGTGTGAAGAATGATTTTCGTATGTGTTGCATACTATACTTAGTATGCATTTGTTCATTTTCGAGGTAATCGCAAAAAATAGTATATTGAGCAACTAGTGTCTAAAATTGTACTTTTCACACGAGTGTGACGGTTTGGACACGAGCCGTAGGCGAGTGATACAACTTCACAAGAGTGTGAAGAGTGATTTTCTTTTGCTTCATAAATGATCATTCGTATTATGAAATATATGCAAGGCGTGTGCAATAAAATAAGTACGCTTCTGTATGAGAGCTTGCGTAATATGCACTTTATTCACGCTGTTTGCAATATGCGATTTTCAACGGTAGTTAAAAGTGCGCATTTGTTCATTTTCGGGG
Organism: Taphrorychus bicolor; assembly: GCA_951812265.1. Taxonomy (NCBI): domain Eukaryota; kingdom Metazoa; phylum Arthropoda; class Insecta; order Coleoptera; family Curculionidae; genus Taphrorychus; species Taphrorychus bicolor. The sequence continues at coordinate 6,023,196 of OX638300.1, forward strand.
CCGTCGTAGAAAAAAATAATTATGGCGTTGGCCAAATAAAAAGTCTTAGCTTCGCGTCGGGTTTTCAAGCTTCGTCTGCGAGTATAAGCTCTCTACACGTAAATAACAATTTTTGTTTTATTTTTATCCATTTTACGTATGAAAAACGAAGCAAGAAAAAAAAACTGAAGAAGCCAAGTTGTAAAATTAGGGCTTTGGTCGGAAAGAGGTGCGTCTTCATCTGTTTGTCTCTCTCTTCCTGAGTGTAATTTATTAATAAGGTGGACGATAAATCCGACACATCGACCAGCAAATCGGAGGCCGACGCCGCTGTTAAAATGAAAATCAAGCTGGGAAAGAGCAAAAAGTCGTCATCCAACAAACGCAGGAAGAACGTCCGAAAATATGGTTCAGAAGACGACGACAACGACAACTAGATTAAAGTACGTACTCAAAGCAGCTGGTTTAGCAAGGATAGGTGAAAGTCAGATTTAATGTAGTTAACGAAGCATTATTAATTGCATAAAAGCAATAGAAGGAAAATATTTTTAGCTGACTATGCTTAAGGTGTTTTTCGATATCTAGATGTTGTTTCAAACCTCCAGGTACGTTATTTAAGATGTAGATGACGTAAACAAGTCGTGAGCTTTATTATTGGACGGTCCTTTACTTATTAGCAATTTTAAAGATGTTAATACCTTAATTCACTTTTAGTAAGAATAAGCGCAGTAAATCGCTCTTAGGCTTCAGTTACCGTTGAGGTAGTAAATAAAAATAGAACTTAATCAGGTATAAATAACTAAGAAAGAGGCTGTCAAAAACCTACGTTACCTATAAAAATCTCAGTCGGGGTTTTCGAACTTCTTGTTCGCAATTGTATTATTAATTTCCCTCCATAATTACCGAGATAACATGCGTTGCTAAGGATATTTTTTATTTTTATGGGTGGCAATAGATGAAAATTAAAAATATCATTGCTAATAAGGATAACAAGTTGATTAACTCCTGCCTAACTTCCATATTATTCTTAGTTTTTTACACCGTAATGATTCGTTTTCCTATTATGTTCGGTGCCATGAAATGGATGTGATTATTTTATAAGTGAATGCTCAATTTTTCTCGCTTTACATGATTCTGTCATGACTATGCAATATTTTAATTACTTTTTTTAAGCTTTTACAATTCTCCTGAATGGTTTGGAGTTTGGTACTACTCGTTCAAACGTGAGTCTAAAATATTATATTTCAAGTTAGAATATTATTTTTTTTCAATGTTTACTTCTCAGTAATTTTAATTAATAGTTATATTACTAGTAGAGCCAATTAGAAAAGTTTCTTATATGAGAAATATTTGAGGTGTAAATGATGTAATGAACTTTAATTTCGTCTTGAAGCTTTAAATTTATTTTTTTAGGCACAAACATTACTGACAGATTATTTGTTACATTTTTATGAGTTTTTTGTTTATTTTAATATCAATATGGTTTTAAATTTGTTGACCATGTTAGGTCAACTAGACAAAATGTTTAGTTTTTCAAAGTTTGAGTACATAGTCTACAAATTCTAAAAATAGTCAAACGCAACTTTATGGTTCCACGAAACGACTTACTTTGTTGTGGTGATCGTTTTTTTTTGTTACTTTTGTAACCACATTTTCAACCCACTCAAGGCATTTTTGCGACATTTTTCAAGTCTCTTATGAAGAAACGAATTTAAGTGCGACTTGCTTTGTTTTAAAGGCAATTTAATTCAATTTTTGCAGTAAAAAATGTAAGAGCTTCACCTTTAATCTTTTCTTGTTGTGCTACACAGGGTGATACAGGGTGTATACAGGGTGATAAATAAACGCTTGTACAAGTCAAAATTTGTAGTCAGTGCTAATGGGACAGATTTCCTATTTTTTTTTTGGCTCGTACTAATGAATGTGTGCATTTCGAGACGTTTTAGGCTTAGCTAAAAAAATGATCATTTAATCCTAAAAAAATCGGTTTTTCCATCATGAATAAAGAGGTGGAAGCTGTTCCTTATCTATAATTATCAGGTTTTTTGCGTAATCGAAGATATATGCCAGCCAAGCTCCATGGTTAGTAATTTAATGGCTAAACGCAATATACAAAATATAAAATTATGTGTAGCACTATCAAGAGTGTTACCGGTCCAGCAAATATTTTTTCTTCGTCACTTGGAATTGATACCGCTACCTGTTTTTTAACGTATATCTCACACTTTGTCTTGTATGTGTGAATGGCAGGATCGGCTCTTATGTATGGATGACAAGATAGGCATGGACTGAACAGGAAGCAGTATCAATACTGGGTCAATTAGATGTGTTAATATTAAATAATATGAAGGATAATAAACATTTTTGCAATTTTTATGTGTAGACACACTTAACCATATTTAAATAAAAGTATATCAAGTTAGATCAAGAAATATATTGGGAATTGAAAAATCTCATAAAAATATGGCCTTCCATTTAAAATCTGATTTATAGATTAAACAGGTAGCGTTATCAATACTGGTGTCAATTCCGTATAGCAATGGAAAATAATACGAAAAAAATAGATATTTTTTCTGCTTAAATATCCAGAAAACAAACTTTACAGAATAAAAAAAAATATTAGTATAGATATGCCATTCCATTTAAAGAAAACTTAAAGTTAACTTGGCAAGAAGTAGCAAAATGGGTAAATCGAAAAACGCAAAATCCCCGTTTAAGAACATTCTATTGCCACCTCTCTTGTGTATACAGCTTCTGTCTATAAAAAAGACTTCTATCGATGTCTTGAACACTCCTATACAGTGCCATTTATTGCTCAAGGATTTCCGCCAATAGCAAGATATAGGAAAATTGCAGTTACGCACTTATTGACTCCAGCACTTTGTCGAGTTGACCTTAGCTAATGCAATTAAAAAGTCTTAATTTATTTTCTTTTAACAGGTTTTTGGTAGGTAAACCTTAGTGGAGTCATGCACTTAGATCAAAAATAAAAATAGCCTTACCTTCTAGGAAAACACTATACACTGTGTCTGAGATAAGGAGATATTTCAAAAACAAGAGGTCGAGATTGGGTTAAATGTAATAGAGATGGGTTAGCATTTGGGAAATTATGAAATGACAACTTAAAACTGCCGACATTTTAAGCCGTTCCGAAATTATGCGAAAAAATGCGAACTGTAACGGTTTTATTTTTTTTAAATTTTCACTTTATGGTTGATGTTAAATAAACAGTAAGAGGACCTTGTATAGGCACTTTTCATCTGTCTTTCACACGGCATGCATGAAATTTAAATTCCAAGTTTCCTTTGTGAGTGACCTTCATCAACTTTGGTTTTTCAAATACATTCGGATTTATTTATACCTTATATTAGAAGATATTGTTATTCTGGAAGCACATTTAAAAAACCAAAATTGATGATGGTTATTCAAAAACAAAAGGCCGGATTTTATTTTTTGTATGCCATGTAAAAAAAAAACCGTTAAAAATGGCTTTTTATATGCAATTTAAACCGCTAAAATTCGCTTTTTTTCACATAACTTCGTAAAGGCTCAAAAGATCGCAATTTTAAAACATTATCTTACTAAGTTCCAAAATCACCATGAGTTTTTATCCCATTTAACCAAAATTCTATATCTTATCCTTTTCAGAATCACCATACTGGCCCTCGGACACAGTGTATTAGTCTTTCCCGAGACTATCCACTGTGTGGTATTTACAACAAACTTTCACGTATTCAGTTGCCTACTGCTCGAAAGGTTGATGCTTTCTTTGAAAGGTAAAGTTGTTTAATTTCTGTTGTTCTTTAACTACTTAGTGAGTGAGATTTTCTGTTTTTATGTATTTTTATATCTCTAATAAAAATATCAATAAAGTGGCATTTTTCTAAACAGTAAAGTGCCTCCTTCGGCCGGATTTTTATCCCATAAATTGTTTGAAGCTTTTGTAATTGGCCCAACTTTTTATTTTCCTACTGACGAGGAGTTTTAGGCGAAAAGTTGTTTTATAGGTTTAGATAAACAAACTGATTTATTTGGCTGTTATATTTGGGTTTAGCTCGATGTTTGTTGTAGTAGTTTAGTGGTGTTTTAACCTATTAAATTTGAACGTGTCTAACCAGTGTTTCATTAGTCCTATTTGTACGACAGGAAAAGAGACCGTCTATTAGTCACCTAAGTCCTAGAAGATACGGACAGAACAAACAAATGCCGATATTTCCCTGAAAGTGGTCCCGTTTTTTTGGCCGGAAGTAAACCATTTTTAAGGAACCCATGACGTAATTTCATCGTCACACATCAATTGGCGAATCACGATTTCGAAACATTTGAGGTAAATTGTCAGGTGAGGTTAATTCTCCGTATTTCTTGAAACCCACACTGCTAAATAAGAGGGTCAAAACTGTAAAACGTGGAGGGTCTCTCCAGATGTATAATACCAGCTCGTTGGTAGTAACCAACAAGGCCAACAGAATAGTCTCTCGTTTCCAAAATGTCTTTTCTCTTACGACTAAATAGTCCATTCTCGAAAGAGCCTTGAATCAGATAAATCTGAGGGTTTTATTCAATGTCACGTCTCAGCAAATAAGTAGTATATTACATGACTCACAAGTATGTTTACATGAATAAAACATTAAAACTTACATGGCTACGTTAAAACTACGGCACAAACGATTACATCTAAAATCTGAAAACAAATGTTACTTTTCTTTTTCATGTCATGAATCGGGCGCTGGAATGTTTATTTTTAGATGTAGGTACTATTAATAATATATTATACAACAAGCATTTAATGAGAGTTGTTATTCTCAAGGGCAACCTTTGACCCCACGAGCGAAGCGAGTGGTACATATGTGTTGCCCGAGAGAATAACGCTCATTAAATGCTAGTAGAATACTATACTTTGTCCACGACCAAGATTTCGGGTTTTCCTCAAATATCGTAGGTTATAATGCGACAGGCAGATTACGATCTAGTCGCCCGTGCATGTTCATTTCAAAGCTACGAGGGTGGACGGTAAATGACTTTATTTTATGGCCTATTTAAGAATTTTTTGGTGAAAAGTAAATATTTTAGTGAAAAAGAGACACCTTTACCTACATTTGTCTCAATACATCCTAATAGAAGGATAATTATTTGAATGAACCAATGGTAACTAGCGATTTTACGTATAGGCGCGGTTTACTTTTTGAGTCGCCAGTTGCCTACGACATGTTTCGTTTCCATGACAACTCATTATTAACTAGTGATGAATGATTAGTATTAATCTTGAGAATGTAGGTACAAGAATAATGTGATTATTATAGTACGGTCGTGGATAAAATGTATTTATCCACGACCATACTGTAATAATCACATTATTCTGGTACCATATTGCGCTTTGCGTCCTATCAATAATTAGAAAGGTGTTGGATCGCAGGTGTAGGACAAATAGCCACTTCACTTTCTCGAAATCGCCAACGTTTCAACCTTTATTTTTAGGTCTATGTCTCACTATGCCTCACGAGACAAAGCTCGAGTCACGTAATATACTACTTACTTGCTGAGACTTTGACATTGACTAATACCCACAGATTTGTCTCTTCTCTTTATACATTACGACCTCTGATAAAGTTATCTCTCTTATATCACCGTTTTCTTCCACCGAAACAAGCACCAAAGCACGGACGTACGCTTGACGTAATTCTTTCTTATGTTGGCATCCTTGATTGGGTCGGTGCTAAGATAAAGATAAAATATCGAAGTTTTTGACGAAAAAACGAAAGATATAGGGCTAAGGAATTAAGCCGTTGATACTTTGGCAACAAATTGCATCGCCATGTTGGTGGTTACTAATACAAAGTCTTTGGAGGGGGGATAATAAAGACACCTTTTCATGGTATATACCTTTATGCTACTAATACATCCCTGTAAAATACAATTAAGAAATATTTTATAAACTACTGTATTACGCATTCACTTATTTTTGTCATCTAGTTACCTTTGAAACTTTCATTTTTTTTAAACCCATCTCTTTTTAGCACATGTTGAGAAGATACGATAAAAATGTCAAATCTTCACCTTTTCTAGGGTAAATTATTATTCGCAGTAATTTTACTGTAAGTAGTGCGAAATTCTTTCTCTAACAACGAACGAATCGCCAAAAAAAAAAGTGGATGAGGCTTCATTCAAAAATAAGTAATAAAAAATTCTTTCCGCCTCAAAGATTTAGGACTTATCTAAAAATGTCAAAGTCAAATTTTCAACGCCTACTTGATGACAATAATAAAGTGAATGGCTTATACCTACTGTCAATGCGTAAAATTGAAAAATACCTGTAGCTGAAATCAATCAATTGTTGTGAAACCGTCTACCACTGACCAACTGTTACGAGGAAATAAATAGACATAAACCAAGAAAAGACGACATTAGATATTCAACGCTACTACGGTGTAATGATTTAAATCTTCAAGCCCTAAATCACACTACAGGTACACATATACTTTTGTACATAACCAAACTGGCTAAGAAATTTGAATAGTAGTTCAGTATTAAATTACAGTAAACCTATTCATCAATTTGGCCTCTTCTTTAAATGATTTCCTTCGAATACTTCCTCCAACTGGGTGTTTTAGGTTATCATACACACACTTTGATCAAGATTTCTACAATCTAAAATAACTCTAGTTTGCTATATAAACTATCGTGCAAGTTATACACATATGTAGTTTTAAACTGTTTAGAACTAGATATGTAAACAAGGATTAAACAATGGCCTTTAATATTGTAATTCGCATGCCTCATTGTAATGTGACATGCGAGCAAAGGCGCGGGAGACCACCTTTCTGGTACTCCTGTTAATTAATTTTAGGTGCTGTTGATGGCTTAGAGTTAAAAAATGATCCTCCAAAACGATCAAAAAAAAATATTTCCACTAAGTATAGTTTTTGTTCCTACCTATTAGTACTTGTTTATTATTTTCTTGTCCATCCAATATCAACAATCTACATCTACAACGAATCATTTTTGGACTCTAGTTTATGTGGCAAACTAGTTTATTTTTTCGCTGTGTTCATAAAAAGCCTGATTAACCTATGACGGTTTATTTTTGAGGCCCCCGTGTATAAGCAAATTTCAATTCAATTGCTTGTATTCTTCACAAAATGAAACCGACTGACGACACAGTATCTCATATAAGGCTGTACGTGGCTAGGAACTTCAGCTAAGGCCTAATGACTCTATTCTTATAGTTAGGTTTTTGTCTAATATCCTATATACGCTTCAAGAAATAGATAAAATTAGCTGGTTTAATCTAATAATAACTTTAAATTATGCTGCTAAACGGTTGTCGCATCAATGCATTTACTGAGAGTTTAGGTTGACTATTGTTAACCGTGACATCTAGTCACACACTCTTGCAGTCTGGTTAAAATATTTAATTTTTACCATTTGCGCGGACTTTTTAAAGGTGAGCCCATGTTAAGAATTTTTTGTCTGTGACTCTGCGAACAGAACACTTTCAGATCCCCTTAAAATAATCGCACAAATGGCAATTAGACTGTTAAAAATAGAATAATTTGATCGCTTAAGTGGGAAGTTGAAACGATTTATCGCGGGCTGAAAATTCTTAAAACATCTTTTGAAAAAGCAATCTTTCTATGAAGATAAAAATTAAGCCGAAAAAAGATATTGCCCTTAACATAAAATGTTGACTTGCCCCCCTAATCGTCATCGTCTTCATCTGAAACGTACTTTTTGACGGTCCTTTTCGGCCTGCCGCGTTTTCTCTTCTCCCTTGGTTCCTTCTCCCTCCGTTTTTTCGGGGGCGAATCCACCTCATCCTCTGAATCGTTCTTATCGTCGTCATCTGAATTGTCGCCCTCAATTTTGGATCTGGCGTTCGAGAACACCTAGAAACAATAAAATAAAATAAGACTAGAGCAAGAAACCTTTTCCTTAAAAAACAAAATTGCCCCCATTTCATAATTCGAAAGGATGATTCGTTGCCAAGTTGTAGTTTTACCTGATATTTATTTATTACACCACAAGCGTTAGAAAACTTGTTAAACTCAAACAAAAAAAAATAAAATAATAAAATTATAAAAATTTTAAGTTTGATGAATAAATGTAAAGATTCTGTCAACTGTTTTGGCAACAGCCAAACTGTTTTGTTTGACAACGACGGCTTTAAAAGACTAAGGGTCAAATTATCTTAATATGGTCTGGTCCGCTTGACTTTGCACATGGTAAATTAATTGATCGTGGTCTACTTTTTGTCTTTGTCATTAAAATATAATATGAGATAATACCATCATGATTTGTCAGTAATAGCATCTGAAGAAGTAGGTAGCCATTGTCAAGTGTCTTGATTCCACAATCCATAAACAGCTTGTCCAAGACGAACTGTTACGAAGGCTGAAGGAGCGGGGGAGGTTGAACCGAGGCGAAGGCATAGACATCGAGCATGTAGAACAAAACACGATGGAGGGAGTGATATCCGAGATGAAAAACCTGAAAAATGGAATATCTCCAGATCCGGACAAGGTCCCCAACGAACTGCTGAAGTGCAGAGGAGAAGCTCTGGCTCGACAGCTGGCCGAACTATTCAACAAAATATTGAAGAACGAAAAAACACCAGCAAGATGGAGACACAGCATCACAGTCCCTATATTCAAAAAGGGGAAAACCTCAGATCCGGTGAACTACCGAGGAATATCGATTCTAGGCACGACCATGTAATTATTTACCCGTATGCTACAACAACGTATTCTCAGCTACACCACAATAAGCGAGGGGCAGCAAGGTTGTCGGAAGAACCGTTCGACGATTGACGTGTTCGTTATTAGGCAGAGGTTATAGAAAAGGCAATAGAGTATAACAAACCAGCGTACCTGTGCTTTATATATTTGACGAAAGTGTTCGACAGAATAAGGCTGGAGGATGTGAGAAACGAGCTGAACCGCAGGGGAATACCCCCAAGCATCAAGAAGACGGTTAGAGAGCTCAACACAAACAACACCACTACAATACGATCAAAATTAACAAATGTAGAAAGAATAGAGCAAAACACAGGAATACGACAAGAAGACAGCCTCAGCCCATTTCTGTTAAACATCATAATGGACAGAATAATAGAGCAAGTGCGCAAGGATTGTGGAAACCAACAACTTAAGATAATATGTTACGCAGACGACGTAACTCTATTCGCGGACACGGAAGACGGGCTGCAATGACTCTTACCGAAAGAGGTCGAAAAGGTCAACATGGAAATATCAACCGCCAAAACAAAAAACATGGTGATCGCCACGGAACCACGTAGATCCAAACTAGAACTAAAGAACAGAACAATAGACCAGACCTCTGAATTCAACTATCTGGGAACAACAATATCACCATATGGTGAACTCAAGACTGGTGTAAGAAACCAGATAAACAGGCACCCAGGATATCAGGAGCTCTACGAACAACCGTATGGAAAAACACATGCATATCAATCCCGACCAACGTTAGAATATATAAAGTACGGGGTGTTCATTATAAAAGTTCATCTAGTTGATTGTGAAAGGTCAAAAGAAAAGGATGAAGAAACAAAAGTCCATTTACTTTGATTATGTCATCCTTTTCTGTCAAAATTTCATAGCCTGCTAGATGAAGTTTTATAATGAACACCCCGTATGTGTCAGACTCGTAAAAACACACATGGCAGAAACACGAGCTGACACAGCGGAAACAGAAAGGATGGCACGAACTAGCGATATGAGAATAGTAAGAATGATCACAGGAAACACACATTGGGACTAAAGAAGGAGTAGCGAAATTAGGGAAGAGTGCGAGCTAGAGGACGTGGTTAGATGGACCCGTGCCAGAAGACGCTTCTGGAACGAATACATATCCAGGATCGAAAATCAAAGACTAGAGCATAGAAAACCAGCATCCAGCAGACTACCAGGATGGCCTCCCAAGAGGTGGAAGGACAGCTGGTCGACGACAGCCCAAGAGGGGCAAATCGATGGGTAAAACAAGCCTTAAGGCTTTCAAGAAGAAGAAGCATAACGCCGGCAGCTCAAAAGTTGTTTCGGAAATGCTTTACAAATTTTGATTTAGAATTTCACAAAATTGTGAATAGCTAGGGCAGTTTCGTTTTCGCCGTTATATCGCTAATAATCATCTAACACATTCCCCACTTAACCCACTTTGAAACTCTATAGTTTTTGAGATCCAATACATGTCACTGCTTTCCTGTCCAAAGAAATTTACTTGGATCTTACACGGGTTAACTCAATCTCAGTTCCTTTATATCACGTTAAAAAAAAAGATTATTACAGGTTAGTGATCACAGATAGTAAGTAACGGTTGAATAATATCGTCCCTCGTAACTATAGAACTAGAATGGATGGAGTGTCTCGGGGAATAAGGGACTGCGAGTTTTTTTTTTGGTCAATCTATTTATTGAGCGACCCTACTTCAGGTCATCATCAGGCTAAAAACAATGCATCACTAATATAGTATACAATGCCATTAACAACGAGGAAGCGTCAAGGACAAAGGACCCACAAGGTAAGCTCGTTCACACGGTGACACTACTATCGCGGCACTTAAATGTCGCAACAGTGTCATCGTCTGAACTACTGAGTGCCATGATGCCATGGTGTCGGGATACTAGTGTCGCATATAAAAATGTTTTGATATTGCGACATCGATGCCGCGGCACTAGCTTCAAACTTCTCGTTTGCTTGTAGCGTTTTCTTTTTCAGAAAGAAAACCTACTGGCTTTCCTTTCGTTCTTTCATAAATCACCTGTAAAATACTATTTTATTTCCAAAGAAATATGACTAACTTGGCCGCCATGTTTGTTCTCCTTGATTATCGTTTCTATGCAATCCTTCTACTTCGAGCTTTATGGTTAGAAATCCTGTGAAAGTTGACTTCTTTTGGACATTAACATGTGTGAACCAAAAGTGCCCAGGATATGCCCTTTTCCCTTGGTAACCACCCTCATTTGGCCTCAAAAGGCCAAGAAGTTGACTATTAGGAAAAAAAAAATTCTAAAAAACCGTCCCAACTTTGTCAATTTTTCTAGTGTGGTATATCACGATTTTGCAAATTACAATTGAGGAGCAACTTATCAAAACGCATTATGTCCACTCGAGAAAAAAATCAGTTTGTAGCGGTTTTGGACTTATTTACATCTCTTCCATACTTCTGTAAACCTATAATGAATCAAATAGCGTTGTCCCTATCTAATTTGAGTGAAGCAGAAGAGCTTTTTAGGTTTAAAAAGAACGGGGACCCACAAATATTCGTTTTTGGTTCCTTGCGAAAAAAAAATTATTGATGGATTTTGAAAAGCCTTTTGAAAAGTTACTCCTCAATTTAAGAATATTCCTTTTACCGCAGAGCAAAACATGATGATAGAATTTGCTCACGGCACCACCCGACGACCGTTAAACGCTCGAGCCGGCTATCCGGTTCACATACTTCCATAACATACAGGAGATTGCCTATGTTTTAAATTATTGACCTTGGACTGCAAAAGGAGGGGATGAAAACACAATACCTCGTATATTGTAATTTTTGCACATACTCTCCACGAATCACGAACTAGACTGATAGCACTTGGATCGTGATTCGTGACATCCAATGTTGCCGATACTTTCACCAGTTACTCGACGTAAATGCGTGTGATGGAGAACTATTCGATACGGAGGTGTGTGATTCTAACCAAGTACGTTTCGAAATTTGGCAACAACCCATACGCGCACAGGTATAGTGAATCGGATCAGAGTCCCCATATTTTGGCCTCAAGGTCACTAAGGAATGTCCGGTGCGTATTGACGTACTTGATCCGGCCGACAAAGGCAGAACAAAGCAGACCTTCAAGTTCGCGAACACCATCATAGCACAAAGATGGCAGCAGTAACCCTGTGGGTGTGGAACGCTTCGGTGGCTTAGGTATCACCCCAAAAGACGGCGATACTTATTCCCCTGTGGGGTTCAGAAGAAGTTAAATAAACAGGCACGTGGTCGCACGGAAAAGTTGTTCCGAGTCGTCGTTAAACCCGCCGCAAGAAAGAAACGGTTGAGAAAGCGCTTTTCCCTTGACAATTTTCGCCATCAATTTTCTTCTTCCCCATCAGGTTGTTTAATCTAAAACAAAGCGTTAAACTCCTTTTCTGTTGCCAAGGTTGTCACAGTTCTCATTTAATTCCGAGCTACTCTGAAAAATCTTCTTCAGAAGGTTTTTTCACCCTTTGTACTCAGTTTTAGTACACGCAATTTCGAATTTACCTAGACAGTTCGACTGAAACTTTAATTTAAGTCTATTTATCCTAGTTTATAAAGCGCTAACTCATAAAACCGTATCGTTAGCTACTGAAGCGACAAATTATCTCCCAACTAGCAAGTTTTAGGTTCGTTGTAGGGGCAATAGCATTTATAAAAAAAATACATAATTAACTCTTACAACATAAATTGATAAATTGATTATCTAAACTCCTGAGATATAGTCTTTCATATAACTTAGAACGTCGATTGGTCGTCCGTTAAAAATCATCCGGAGAGACACTGTTCCAGATCATCCCTGGCGCGTTGATCCAGTCAGTACAAGTAAACTTTTGTGATAGTGTCACCAGTGATTACCAATTCTATGCTAATCATTTCGAATGTACGGTTGCATTCTAATATTTTCTGACAATTAGCTAAGTTTTTGTATTTCCTTTTAGCTTTAAGTTTTGTACCCTCAGTTGCTATTTAGTTTAAGGACTTAACCGACGCAACGTTCCTCATGTCCCTAAGATTAAACAGACTTTGAAGACTCTCTGACCATATCGCCTTGACTGGGCTAATCTTGCTTTTTTTTTACTTCTCCATGAATTCTAAATCTTTTTCCCAAGACTCGATTTGAGAATTTCTTTCTTCAGTCACGTACAGTCACTTCCCCTACCTTTAAGGTGTTCGACACAAGTCAGGACACCCAAGGCTGGACTGTGTTACCAACTGTATAGAACCGTCTAACCGACTAACATAGAACCGTCAAACTCTAATTGGTCAGATCCTTTTATAAATAAATTCCTTCAAATTGAACGTCATTTTTTTTACCCAGCTCGCGCAAATTGTTCGGTTTCCGTCAGAAACCTGTGAACCTTATCAAAATAGTAGGATGAGCGACACTAGATTTTCCTATTTAACTTATCGGCATTAGACTTCAAAAATGTATCATCTACAGATATATGGAAATCTATCCATAAGGAGTCCTATACCCCACATAGCCCCGGAGTTAAGTTTGGCTACCGAAACGACAAATTTGTTTACCGAAAAAACCGTTTTTTTTACTTTTGTACGCCACTGCCCCCCCCCCCCCCCCCCCGCACATACATACCACCAAACCGACATTTTTGGAAAGCAAGTTCATTTCTGTAGCTATAAGACATTCACATATTATTGTCGTCAAGTAGGCGTTGGAAATAATTGAGTTTAGATAGTTTCATCGCATCTTCTCAACATGTGCTAAAAGGAGATGGGTATAAAAAATGAAGGTTTCTAGTTCAAAAGTTATACGTGTCGGAACCAAACAAAAACCAAATATCTACAACCAAAATCGAGTCTGACAGAATAAATCCTTATTTGCATAATAAACACAATTAAAAGTTCTTCAATAAAAGCTGACGTTTTCCGTAAAACACTTACCGACTGTAAAACAATGCTGTCCTCGTGGATTAACGACGCTTCCTCGTTGAAGATCTGGGCGTTCTGACAGAGAAGCATGAAGTCCCGCTCCAAGTCGTTGAAATCAGAATACTGAAAACAATAATTATTGAAAGATAAATACATTCTGTAGAGCATTTTTCCTATATTACTTTTCCGTCCTCAATGTAGTTTATAATCTTGTTGATATCTATGGGCTTCTTGATAATTGAGTAGTATTCTGGATACTCCTTTCGATTAGGTAGCTTCATGAATTGTTCACTCAGTTGCCTCTCATCCCTGCAACGATAATACAATAATTTAATTTATAACTTGGCTAAATTGAAACGTATTATAGATAAATATGGAGGCCAAAAAATTACCTGTCCGTATAATTTATAACGACACTCATCAGCTTCTTCATTTTCTTTTTCATTTTGGCTTCACTCGCCAGGCCGGGAACTTTTCGCCTGCGCCTTTGCGGCGTCTCCTCTTCATCGGACTCGTCTTTCCTCCTGCGCTTTCTTCCGCGTCTCTTCTGCTTCAGCTTTTCTTCTTCCTCATCGTCGTCGTCATAGTCTCCGTCTTCGTCAATCGCCTGCAAAGATAAATTTCTCTTTAAACCATGTCTTACTAGTTTTCTGTCAGACTCAACCTTGAGCCACTCCTTCTCGGTTAAGCTGTCGGCATAGTCAACTTCTTTTCTTTGCCTTGTACCTCTACCTAATATAGCGTCATCGTCTTCAAACTTCCAAGTATCCACTTCGTCGTCATCCTGTAAAAAATACATTCGTTTTAGTTCTTGCACAAAACTAAAAACCGCAAATACGTACTTTCATCAGCCACTCAGGTAGTTCTTCCTCCTGAATCAATCTGTTGGTCATCCCTACTTTTTCCTCTTCGATCCTTCGCTCCACATCCATTTTTTGGAAAAGTTGGAATTCTTCTTCGTTCCTGGCCACCATCTGGTTTACAGTTTCGTCGTCGGGCACTTCATTTTCTTCCTATAGCAAACATGTGATAGAGAAAATGTGTGAATACAAAAGAAGAGATTTAACCTCATCATCGGTGCCATCATTGTGTAAAATGCTCTGCAAAAACTGTTGTCGCTCCGACCCCGTCGATTTCTGGTCAAACATTCCGGCTTGGATGACTTTTTCGTCCATAGTTAATTTGTAACGTGCAGCCGCTAGGATTCTTTCTTCGACCGAGTTTACCGTCATGAGACGCAATACGCGCACCTCGTTTTGCTGACCGATTCGATGAGCACGATCTTGGGCTTGCAGATCCTACCCAAAAACAGAGATGTGACAAAAACAGTAACAGAAAAACATGATTTCGCATTTCAAAAAGTGAGCCTAAAATCAACTTTATAACAAGAACTGTGATGGAGGATATAAAAAAGGTAAAACATCGTCACAAAAAAAATTAAGAGCACAAAGAAAATTGACAATATAAAATTAGGTAAAAGTGCTACTTTAATGTTTTAAACCTATTGTTACGCCCGACCGGTTGATCCACAGTGATTCGGGCCGATTCGGCAACGCCGAGCGCCGACCGCGACCCCATCTAGAATAAACGAGAACCTGAACAGTCGCCTCCGTTCTCGAAAGTACGAGAGTGTGTTCCTCCTAGAAATGGTAGACAGTCCACTATGCACACAATGTGGAGCAGGGGAGAAGTCTTCATATCACCTCCTGGAAATCTGCTAGAGGTAGGCGCGGGTGCGCCTGAGATATTCGGAGCGTCTTTTCTTCACCGAGAGTCTGAGAAAGGACGCGATACTTTCCTTTATTAGAGGGACAGGTCGACTCATGATGGAATAGTAGGCTCAAGTGGAGAAAGAGAGTGGATCGGGAAACTGCGAAAAGAGCCTTTTAAGGCCTATTTGCAAGGCTTTGCCCCCCCCCCCCCTTCCACCAGCGTTACTACTACTGCTCCACGAATGTCACATTGTCGGCACCAAGATCCAACGCCTTTAAAAGTGTTAACCTAGTAGAGTCGTTTCCAAAGCTTGGCAAGGTCTGATTTACACCACAAGTGTTCACCATATGTTCCATTGTATATTTCTGTCAAAACAAATTTTTTTCTTGGTCTGTGGCATGTAAAATTATGTTTTTCCCATCCGGACTTTTCAAGCTTTTATGTGAACTTCACTTACAATTTAAAGGTCATTGGGTGAGAAGAATTCCATTGTGGTAACAATGTTATTAATTTTGGACTTTTATTCGCAACATCCTTCCACTCCGAGCGGTATCCGTATCGATGGTATTTTTCCCTGTACTAGGTGTTTTTTCCTTGTTAGGGACATTAATCCGCCTATCTCGTACAACAATAGCTTCAAAATTAAATCTAGCTGAGGCTCTTTCCTTGGACGTCCACCTTCTTAACCTCGTGGCCAGTATTTACCTTAGAAGCCCTTACACTCCACTGCTGGTTTTCTCTTTCAATAAACTGCTGAACTGCCACCCGATTCAGAGAATCCGAGTTGAAGTGTCAAGCGTTCAATGTGTGCTTAAAATTCCTGCAGACTTTGGCATGTCTTTTTCCTCCTTGTTTGTAGGTTCGCTTTGTAAGTGGTTTCCCCGAGGACCATTACCAAACCTGAAGGTGCATTTCTAATCAATTTGCAATTGAAGTGAAACTTCGACTCGCTTGTTTGCTCATAGGCTGTCAAATGTTTCCATTTACAATTCAATTCTTGCTCAGCACGGGCACACACGCGTGCTGAAGCCGTCAAAATTGTTTGCAAGCTTTTGAAATCCATGCTGAAACGAGTTGTCAATAGTTTTAGATTCATATTCCAGTTTGGCTAATTCAGAGTAGGAGTGAGTACGGTGTGTAACACCATAAGAGAGACATGCGCTATTATATGGGACAAACTAAAAGATATAGTTACCTACACCATCTTTCGAAGATTTGAAAGAAATCTCAGAAGTTTTTTGCCAAAAGTGGTTTTTGCCAAATTGTATGGGAGCCATTGATGGCAAACATATTATTATACAAGCACCGCAACATACCGGTTCCACCTTTTTAATTACAAGAAGAGTTTCAGCACAGTACTATTAGCAGTTTGTGATCGGAACTACTTTTTTACATATGTTGACATTGGGGCCTACGGCTCACAAAATGACGGAGGTGTATTATTTCAGTCGGTTTTTAGAAAAAAGCTACTGAAAAATGACTTAGATCTGCCAGAAGCAAAAGGTCTTCCTTATTTATGGTCAGGAGGAAGATAGAATCCCACATTATTTTGTAGGTGATGGGAGCGATGACAAGACAAGAGAAAGTACAGGCTGTTCATTATAAAACCTCATCTAGTTGGCTGTGAAACGCCAAAAGAAAAAGATGGAGAAACAAAAGCCCACTTATTTTGATTATGTCATCCTTTTCTGTCAAAATTTCATAGCCTGCTAGATGAAGTTTTATAATGAACACCCCGTATATAATTATCGATTGTTAAGGACCAGACGAGTGATTGAAAATACTTTCGACATAATGGTGGCTCGTTTTAGAATTTTACATAGAGGCATTAATGCTCATCCAGCGACAGTCGATAATATTGTAAAAGCAATTGTCTGTTTGCACAATAATATCAGAAAAGAGAACAATTCCCTTTACCTTCAGAAAGGCGATGTTTATAGAGAACTAAATGGAAATTTAGTTCTGGAAAGATGGAGAAAGTCTTGCCTTACAAAATATTCCTCTACGGTTTGGGGCACGGAATGCATCTTCTTCGGCCTTAGCAATTAGGAATTACCTTAAAAAATAAGTTTGTGGTCCAGGAGCATGCCCGGCTCCCTGGCATCGGGAATATGCTGGCAGAACAAATTAATTTGCTTAGTTTAAAATTTTTAGGTTTTGTGACACACAAGTAGTCTTCTCTATTGTAGTTCCTATTTGTTTGGAAAATATTCCGTTTCCAATATTTATAATTAGTCTCTTTTACCTCTCTATTTATCCAATTGCCTTAATTTGATAAATATTTACAAAATATATATTAAATTAAGGAAAATGGATACTGCTAGTTAAAACACCAGTTCTATAGTAAATAATAAAATATACCTACTCAAAACCACAACAGTTTATCCTTCAACAAAACTGAAAACCACTCAAAATGAAAATTATCATTTAGTAAAGCTGGTATTCTAAATAATCACACCTTATTCCCGTAGAGCTCTTTTAAACTGGATAATTTATTACAATAGCGTATTAACATTAATACGCTACTATTTGATTCACCTATCTCTTTTAACTCGTGTGCTAAATAAGCACCAAAGTGATCATATTTATCCTTAACAAATTGATCACCCTGATTTATCGACCTTATTGCAGATAAAACATCACTTAAAACGCTATCAATATTTTTGGACTCTGCAGTCAAGTTTTCTCGCACTCGCTTTCTTTTTAAAACCGGCTCTTCCCAGTGGGCTTTGGATTGTACTGCCTCTTGTTGAGTAGACGCTGCTTCCACACTGCTGTCTTCTGTATTTCTGATAACATGATTAAAGCTTGAGTTGAGTTCATTTAAAATCTTTTCGGTTTCAAATTTGAAGTGGTAGATTTCTCTTCAAGACTGTACTTTAACATAAAGTCGAAAAAACTTTTTTTCCACTACTAGCTTTAATACTGACTTAAAGGCCAGCAAAATGACTGTAAAGTAGGTTTTCTTGTTTTATTTATAAAACAATTGAACATTAGCGGTCTATAATGACAACGTTATGGCCGTTTATTTACCGGTAAATAAAACTGTCAGTTGTCAGGAGCATTAGGCACCGTGATATCGTCATAAGTACTATCTTGTGTATCGGTTTTTTTACCGGTTGCCACGGTAACGAAGCCTCCATATGGATTGAAGACGCGCCTGTTCTTAGCAATAAAATATGCGGAGCGCTATCTTACTAATTTAGGCAATTTTCTGCTGTAGATTTATCGAGTCTAGTAGTGGAAAAAATCGTATATACACCGAGGTTGTGAACTACTTATGACCCTCACGTCATAGATCCCTCAGCGCTACGCGCTTCGGGATTTAAACTTGACGTTCGGGTCATAATAATGTACTTCACAACCTTGGTTTATAATATACTATTAACGGCCAAACTGGCCTTGAATATGCGGCTGCCCCACTTCTGCTTAATTTTTCTTCAATAATAACCTCCCTTCCGTACTTCTCCCTTAAAAAGCTTTAAAACGAGACTTCACCACAGACACTAAAATATATTGAAGTTTTATAGTATATTACTTATGCAATCAAACGTACAATTAAAACTTTGCTATTTACCTGAAGTCTGTAAAGATCGGGCTACAGACGCCCAACCATTTTCTTTTTGAATAAGAGACTTATATCCTTTGTCTGCATTGTCATATAGCGGTTTATAATTTAATACACATTGCAATAAAAATTCGTCGTTTATTGGGTTCCCAATATTCTCATTCAAATTTTCGATTTTAAGAAAGATATATAGTTATTTGAGTTTTAAGTGACAAATATAAATGAATAAAGGTGGGTTTATACAACAAATAAAATAAAATAACAAATAAAATAAAATTAGAAATAGGAGTTGGTTTCATGTATACCCTTATGCACCAAATAAGATTTATGTTATTTGGTGACTTGGAAACCAACTCTTATTTCTAATATTATCTTATTCATTATTTTATTTTATTTTGTGTATAAACCCACCATCACCAAATAATGATTTGTGGAATAACCTCTTAATGTGTATGATAGACAAAAATCAATTTGTGCTTGACATGACATTGAAAATGCATAAATTCCAATCCAGCACGCGTGCCGAAGTTTCACTTCAATTGCAAATTGATTAGAAATGCACCTTTAGTTCTAACGCCACAGTACTTAACCTATAACTGAATTTTTCCTGAGTTGACAATGTGGTCAAATGTCTTTTCCACCCAAAGCTAATAAAAGTTCGCTGGCTTTGCCTACATCAGTCCAACCATCCCAAATCGCAGCTGCTTCAAATTGGTCTCTACAGATCTTGCGGCCCGGTTTTGTTTGTTTCTGAAGCAAACAGTAATGTAGCCTGATTCTGCTGCTGTTCTTCCTGGTGTTGCCGCCTTCGTTTTTTCCCTATTCTTTTTCCTTTTGTTTTAGTCTTTTTTTGCTGAAAACGCTTCTTCTGTTCTTTCAGGCTCTTAGGGCGACTTTTACAAGTTCGAGTAAAACTTCAGTTTGAAGTTAAAACACCAGATACATTACATTGTTCATCTGTCAGGTAAACAATGCCTGGGGTTTTAACTTCAAACTGAAGTTTTACTGACGGTTGTAAAAATCGTCCTTATACGAGTACAGGTGCAGCAATTCTTTGATTTCAACCATCCCGTCGTAGTTGGTTGATCTTGCGTTCACCATAAAACTAGCACAAATGTCCTAAGTTTGGTCCTTTTCTTAATTCCGCAAATGTCCTGGAGTCCACGTGAAACACGCACTATAACCACACATTTATTACGTTTCACACTAATATTACGTTATCACTTCGCCCACTGCCTCATCGCCTTTGATAATGTCTGCCGCAGTAGTAGACGAAACGTCAGGAAGCAACTCCATTGGACCACGGTTTCATAGCCCGGAAAACACTTTAGATAGTACTTAATTTATTATTTATCCTAAGAAACGCCAATTTACTGACCCCATTCTAAATGTATACAAAAAGCTGAAAGTCATACTATACGTGGAGACTGTAAATTGTTTTAACTTTCTGCTTGTTGTTATAATTTGTCTTGGAAACAAGAACTCAACTCAGCAAAAAAAATACTAATTTGCGTTGTTGCTTCTCTCGTACAGCTACGCTTGTTTATACTACTAGTAACTGATTAATTTGCCTTTGCCCCATCTAGGAATATTAGAAGATCAACGGTACCTTTCAATATGGCTGTCTCTGTTTATTTTTAACATCGCAAAATGGAGTGCGCTTTATACAAGTGGTCACGTGCCCCTGAATGTATATGGACATATTAATTGAGTGGTTAGGAAAAAAATGCAACGTGAATAATAAACTGTCATTCACGCTGTAGCACTTGTTTCATTCCAATATATATCACAGGAACTATTTTTATGCTTACAACCACGATCGTATTATATTATTATTATATATTTTGGATCGATGTTAGTGGACAATTTTAGGCTCATTTCGTTACTTGAAATCTGTTTTTCAAAACAAAATCTCCCATTTGACACCTCCAAAAATAATTTTCCATTACCTGATGCGGATTCCAATCAGAATCAAAAATAACGACCGTGTCTGCAGTTTGTAGATTCAAACCCAATCCTCCCGCTCTGGTCGACAACAGAAACAAGAAATATTCGCTGTTCTTCTCATTGAATTTCTTTAACAAATCCCCTCTGTCCTCTACACACAAAGATTATTAACTTATTAACAGAACAACGTTTGTTAACCGGTTACTTTACCAGCTTTGATGGTACCGTCCAAACGTAGATATTTAAAACCCCTCCAGTTTAGATAGTCCTCCATGATGGTCATCAGCTGAGTCATTTGACAAAATAGTAAAACTCTGTGATTGGTCGCTTTGAGCTTAGGCAGGATCCTGTCCAGAAGTTCAAACTTACCGGAAGCTCTAAAAATGTTGATGAAGAAGATAATGCATTGAGAAGCAAACATTCATACAGGTTTATGTATGCAAAAAAATTACCAATTATTGGTTAAAGTAGGTGAAACTGGAGCTGAAAGTTGTGGTGAACAAATTATACAGGGTGCCCCAAAAAAAGATTGAAGCATCTTCAAAGTTAAAATCATCATCCACATGGTAAAAATTACAGATATATTGAACGAATATCTCAATTCAACGTTTAAGTTAAATTGATGATTTTATTAGACAAACAATGTTTGAAGTCCAAGATTAAAACTCTGAGTTTAATCATAAATGACTGACAACACTAAGTTGCTTTCTGAGTCCTGAAGAAGAGGCCAATTAATCAACGAAACGCTCAAATGCACAAAATAATTTCATTTTTTATACTCCCGCCAACCATCAAAGTAAATTTGAGGTTTGAAATCGGAACTTAATACAGATGATTTTATTTTTTACTAATTATTTTCAACAATTATTTTGTATTAAATTTGTGCGCGTTATACCTGTATGTGTCCGCGCCAGTCATAATTCCACCAGGTATGCCCACATGTTCACAATACTTTTCCTCAATATTTTGGAACATAAAAGGATGGTTGCAGAGCTTTCTTAACTGAACGATGGTGTTCATTAATGCCTTTGAACCCCCTGTAAAAAATAGAGAATAGAGAGAAAGTGGTTTAACCCAACCAAATACAAGTATAACATTTTGCTAGTAAACTTTACACCATATACGTGTGCTATTGAGATGTTGGAGACTTGACCTGGTTAAATTTATTTTCCAATTTTTATACAATTTAGTAACTTTTTCGAAAAAGTTACACGGTCGGTTAAATTAAGAAAGTTGCGCATTTAAGTGCCCATTAAGAAGCCGACATGAAACTAAATTTACCTGTCATGATTACTGAAATACCTCGAAATTTCATTTACGAACGTGTACATAAAACTACCTTACCTTTGCCTCTGGAGGCGTGGCCTCTTTCGGATCCATCCGTCAACAGCACCCCTTTGCTCTGCATGTGCTGGTATAACACCCGTTGTAGTCCCGACATGTCGCACTTGATAATATATTCGACTTTCTCAGGCAACTGGGACTCGACTTCTTTTTTCAGACGGCGCAGCAAGAACGGTCGAAGCACTTTGTGCAGACGACGAATGATAAGGATGGTTTCTTCTTCGTTTAATTCGACCTAAGTCAGGAACAATCTGGATTAAAATATCCATCGAGACAGAGAGTATGCAAATTTGTCAACGTTTCACATTTAATTTACATATACCAATGCCATTTTACGCAAAATTGTAGGTTTTGTACATATTTTATATGGCCGCTGCGGTAGATTTAAAATAACTACCGTTATAGGCTTCCTGGAGCCGACTTTCAAAAAAAAAATGTCCACAACCGGCGCTTATCCAAACCTACGTTGAATGTAAACATTTGATATTATTTTTTAGATAAACATTGAGATATTTTAGAAAGATACTCAGTAGAAGATCAATGTGAAGAAACACATTTTAGATAAACATTGAGATATTACAACAAATTTCTTGATTACAATCTAAAGTGTTTTCCGGGCTTTGAAGCCGTGGTCTAATGGAATTTCTTCCAAACGTTTCGTCTACAGCGGCGGCAGACATTATCAAAGGCGATGAGGCAACGGGCGAAGAGATCTTGCGTGCTGTTGCCTCCTGACGTTGACTGATTCGACTATGGCGAGCTCCGTGGTGTTTATTCTCCCGCCGTCGCGCTGGAGTGGAGGGACGAGGGTGGGGGTAGGAGTGGGGCGGGGTTTCGGAGCACTAGAAGAATGTCGTAGAACTCGCTTCCAGTCTGCATTTAGAAACGTAATTTTCTCCTTCCTGTTGAAAATGTCGTGTTTAAAAATCTGAATGGCTTCTCTCGTTATTTCCCGATAGAAACGTTGCAGTTGATATAATCGCAATTACGTTTCTAAATGCAGACTGGAAGAGAGTTCTACGACATACATCAAGTGCGCCGAAACCCCGCGCCACCACAGCAGCGCGACGGCGGAAGAAGAGCTCACCACAGTCGAATCAGTCAACGTCGGGAAGCACGAAAGATCACTTCGCCCATTGCCTCATCGTCTTTGATAATGTCTGTCGCAGCTGTAGACGAAACATCAGGAAGAAAATCCATTGGACCACGTTACACTATGAGTTTCCAAGGCGGAAACGATAAAACACGGAAATTGGAAGTAAAGTTAAAATAACCTCCGACGTTTGGTGGGCAACGGGGCACAGGCGTAAAATACCCCGTGTTCATTAGAAAACGTCATCTAGAAGGCTATGAATTTTTGACAGAAAAGGATGACAACAAGTAAACGCACTTTTCTTCTTTCATCCTTTTTATTTTGACATTTCACAGCCAACTAGATGACTTTTTCAAATGAACACCCGGTACAAATAACATTTGCCATGTTGTTACTGTGACCAACAATTAAATATTATTCCCCGAATAGCACATCAGTTTACCTAGTACTACTTCTGCACTAAAGAAAACGCAAAAATGGTCATCAAGGACAAGGACCAAAAATTTACGTGTATGGAGCTACGTACTAAACATAACTTTTAGTCTTTTCAACAAAAAGAAATGTGTTAGACCACGAGGTTAATTTGAGATACTGTGTTAACTTCCCTCGTTCGAGGTTAAAAGGATGTCGTCAAAGACAATTTTATGGGACGAAATTTATAGAACGAGGAGGCGAAACTCAGCCAACAACGTAACGCTATCCACATTTACGACGCTGGAAACACTTCTAGTGGGATACTGGGAGCTTGACTGCTAGTTTGTCTTCATATAGAATTTTCCAAATCTAACAGACTTTCGTATTTTTACCTACAACATGCATCGACTGCCTACTGTCAGAAGTTATTGCTCTGCTCACTTAAAATACACATGTGCCGCACTTTTCTTACACGTAAATAACAATTGCAACTACTAATTTGGTGTTATGCGTATATGCGCCAATTTTATTCTATAAACTTCAAAGACAATGTAATATTATAAACATTAACTTACCTTTTCTCCCGTCGTGGCAAACGGAGCGTTAAACCACTGTTCGAATGTGGAGCAACTTTTGAAAATCGAAGGCAGCAAGAAGTTCAGCAAGGCCCACAACTCAGGCAATTTATTTTGCAGAGGAGTACCGGTGAGCAGCAAACGGTGAGGGGCCAAATAGTGGGTATTCAACACTTGGGTGAGTTTGCAGTGGTGATTCTTCATCCTGTGTCCTTCGTCGATTATCATGTACTTGAAGGGAACTTTCGAAAGGACGCTCTTATCCTTTATAATATACTCATAGGTGGTTAAAAGAACGTTGAATTTGGCGGCTCGCATTTGACTCTGAATCGTTCGGCGGATGCCGGGGGTGCCCTTGTAGGCAATAACCTGTAACATCACGGTAAATGAGGGTTGCTAATTAAAAAATAGGTCTAATAGACTAAAAGACGACCCACAAAAATCGAGAACATAATGGGAATTTACTTTCTACTGGCTATGTACCCCCGAGATCAAAGTGTCTGTCATATTTGACGACCATATAAAAATGAGATACTGAGAGTCGACAGGTCTCTGGTCGTAAAATGTTTCCCTTTCCCTTTTAACTCCCACTTTTCATACTAACAAATATTATTAATTTAATTTGAAGAAACGGTATCCCGATAAGCCAACGAATTAGACGACCCTTTATACCTCACATGGTAGAGCATCTGACCAGCAAACAGGTTCACATCCAGCTGAAGGTCTACTTTTTCTTTAATTAAAATTATCATTCATCTGTCCGGTGAAGCCACAAAAAAAATCACTGGTGTTTCTCTACGTTTCTTTGCAAAATTATAATTTTTAACAAATTTTTGTGCGCAAAATTATTTTTTTTCGCATATATTAGTTTATTTTGCGCACATTCATACACATATTTGAATTAAAACATTTATTAAAATAATCAAAAACACCAGCCATTGACATCGTAGCTATTGGCCATTCCAGAATTACGTTATTTGATATGTGCCCTTCAAGGAAGGCAATAAGAGGCGTTTTTGTTTCAGACCGTTTGTGGTTCTGGTTAGATTTGTTGCAAATCCGATGATATACCAGTTCTATGTTAACCAGAACCAGATTCGATATGAAACGAAAATGACTAAGCCCGACCAACCTAGTCATCAGACGAAACTTTTGAGATCATGTTTGATTTGAGATATATTTAGCTACAAGTTATGCTCTAAAGTCTTAACAATATTTCATTCTCTCCATATCTTCCTCCGCGTCTCTGTCTGGTTAGTGAACAAGGTAACCCCGGCGCGACCGCGACCCCGGAAACCCATCTAGAATAATCGAGAACAGGGAACAGTCGCCTCCGTTCTCGAAAGTACGAAAGTGTGTTCAGGCCGGGTATATAAACCAGCGAGCCGCGCGAGATGGGATCGAATAGATATTGCAGTGTAGTAAATAAGCGAAATAAGCGGACAAGCGAATAGTGCGAATTGTTAGTAGAGAGTAATTGTGTTTTAATCATGTTGTAATAGTTAAAAGTAAATAAAAGTGTGTAATTAATTGACCATAAATTATTGGAACCCGTATCCCGTAACAATACTTAAAATTATAGGAAAACCAGCGATGCTCTGGAAGACAAATACAGATTAGTTTTTCAGCTAGAATTTACTTAGATAGAGCTATGTCCGATCCAGAGGTTTGATTTATAAGTAGAGATTAAGTATTGTCTTAATAAGCTGTCTCTTAAGCAGAGGCTCTAAGGCTGTATTTGTAGCTGAAGAAAGAAGAAAATTCTAACATCAAAGCAAATATGATCCTTAAATATGACACTTACGAGCAATAGTCAATATCTTGGCATGTTTTACACGGTTTTTGGTCAACGATAACCGTTACAGAAACTTTGTTTGCATTTTTTTATAAATAACAGTGTATTTAGGGCATACACTGTAGTATATTTATTCTGCAGTTGGTTTTATCCTTCTATCAGCGAATATATGGGCTTACCAAACCACTTAAGATAGATTTCAATATTCAAAAAACTCAGGAGAAAACCCAGGAAATTATGCATTCATACATCAACACACGCTACTGGTGGAGATAAACTTTTATCTCCATTTTAATCCAAATCCAAATTTTAACACACTGTATCTTTTAAACAGAAAATTGTAGACAACACGTTTATATGCCAAGCCCCCCTTATAACTGACCAGAGAATTTCAGGTTTAATTTTCAACCACCTATTAGGACTCATCCTGTATTGAACCCATTTAATTATGGCAGCATAGAACAGAAATGTTTTTTAAACCAAGCCACGTCAATGATAACTTTTAAACTCAACTTACTTTATAGGCTTTGGAATTCCCGCAATGCGCTGAACCTTATAAGAGCCTAAATGCCAAAAATGTCGCTATATTGGCTCTTATGCCGCTGAAAAAATTTGGAAGCACCCTGAAAAAGGCCAATGTTTTCTATACAAAAAAGGCACCCTTAGTCAAAAATGTGCACCGTTTCTTAGTTAAATGGTCTTTTTTTATGAAAAACATGGGTAAAATAGAAAAAATAACTTCTTTAATTTTGGGAAACAAAAAAACACAGTGTTTTTTTCTTTTCCTCAAACTTCTATTTTTCTATACGTTTCGATGCCCTATGGCATCTTCATCAGTAGACGCTAAACACTCTCACTTGGGAGGCGTGGCTGATGGACCTTCCTTCCTTTCTTGTGATGTTATTTTTCTCAATAGTTTGGTGAAAATGGGTTACTCGTGTTGGTCAGTCATGGCATCAAGTTATGGAAACCACCACCTGTAGTGCTTCAGAAAGAAGTTACGAGCACCCTACTATTGGTCAGCGTGCTGTTTTCCAGTTTTTGTTGAAATGTGATGGTGAAGTTTGAGCTCCATGCCAGGCCCCCGCCGCAACAAACCGCAGATGACGGAAAAGTTCCTTTCTTTCAAAGAAAGAAAAGTAACCCATTTTCACCAAACTATTGAGAAAACTAACATCACAAGAAAGGAAGGAAGGTCCATCAGTCACGTGTTTTTTTGTTTCCGATCACCAAGAACCACACCCCAAGAACGCCCCCCGTATATACAGCAAGGTCCAAGAACGACGCACGTTTATACGTCGCAACTATATATTATATTTCCTTTCCCCTCGGATCAATATATATGGTAGTCCTTGCCTTGACTACTAGATGGCGCACCTGATTCTAAAGCCAAAAAGTTCCTAGCTTTCCCGCTTCCTTTAAGTGGGGCTAGGTATACCTTTTCATTCTTGCCTGTGCGCGCGTGTAAGTTACATCGCGAGTGGTTCACCGGGTTCTAAGTCAAAAACATGTCGAACAAAAGAAAACGTGCTGAGTCTGAAGATTCTCTGGATTCTTTGGAAGAGGAAGACATATTAAGGTCTATAGAACAATTGAAGCACCGCTTGAAAGCAGTGAAAAAAGGTGTAAAAAAGGGCGCCGATGCACCGGGACCATCAGGTGAAGACAGGCGGATGATAAACACTCATTTGCCGATTATTATGGGATCCATCCCTCCACCGCCGCCACCCTCAACAAGCCCCCCACCGTCGCCGCCTCCCCCAGACCCGCTATTTTGTACCTCTCTTCAGGCTACTAATCCAAGCGAATCCCAAGATCCCAGGGATTCTGATGAACAGCAAATGCAAATGGTGGAGAATCAGGGATAGAACGGAGGTTGCACCAGCCCATACCCATATAGTTTAGATGGATTAATGGAAATAGGGTCTGTACTCATGGGGGGGGACGAGCTAGACGGTGGCAAAAATAAGGGCAAAAATAATAATAAATGTGAGTACATGTATCATAATTTTATGAGGTACTGAGGGTTCCATAAAAACTAAAATACAATAAATATACCCTCTTAGCCTAGGGGTCAAACTCAATAGGAACAGTAAGTATAAATACTAGTATATTCTATACTAGAATAGTACGTGTATATTATACACACATTGTGTAATACACAACTGAGAGGGGGCGCCATCTCGAGGCAGACTTAAAAAGATTACAAGGGTTGTCGGTGCCGCCATCTAGGGAAAAATATCCCCGATTGTCCAACACGTGGGTGAATTACAGAAATAATATCGGGACGTTACTTCCCTTGGCACACAGATGTCGGGGAGATCATACTTGGAAAATTTTGAAACCCTCCTTTTAAGTTTGGCCCTTTTTTAGCCTATGGTATATGGTAAATAAGAGCTAAGAGTGTACAAGGGCTAAGGAAAAATAATAACTTAGAAACTAGGGTGGTTGTTTCTTTTAGGTGAAAGCGATACACTTGACTCTGCAGTCTTACAAGTCTTGGGGGAAGAGGAAGAGCAAACTGAACAGAATTGGACACTACAGAAAACTTTAGCAAGTCAGTGGGAAAGAATCTTGAAAAGGGGAGTTATGGAGGATACAAAAAGTATTCTACTTGAAAAACATTCTCATCCTGAAAACTGCTACTTGAGAGCTCCTAAGGTCAATCCGGAAGTGGGAACAAACTTAACCTCATCTGCTTGTCACCAAGACCAAAAAATGTTGCTTATCCAGAATGAAATTGGAACAGTTCTGGCATGTTTAGGAAAAGTCCTAACAAAATTGTTGGAAACGCAACTGCCTTCGAAGCTAGAATATGTTGAAATTTTAAATGACGCAGCAAAAATTCTTGCAAACATTCAACATAACCTTTCAATGAAAAGGAAGAATAACATAGTATCATTTGGGTTTAAACAAACATTAAAACTAAGCTTCAAGAATGCTCTCCTTAGTTCAGAACTAGGAGAATGGTTGTTTGGGGAGACTCTCCGAGAAAAGCTGGAAGAAATCAAATCTCTAGAAAGAGATAGTGCCGCTTTAATGGTAAGGGGCAATCTTCCAAGAGTTTCAAGTCATTTAAACAGGGGAAGCCTACCTCGAGTGGAACAGCAGAAGACAGGAGTATTTTACCGCTCAGCATCCAAGGGGCACACACGGGGTGGGCAAAAGAAAACATCCTTCCCTCCACGTCGCGATAGGCAACACAGTCAACCTCACCAAAAACCACGAAATTACCAGGAGGAGAGATACAAGCGTCGTCGTTAAGTAACAATGTAGGTAAATTTGCAGGCCAATTAACAGAATTTAAAAATGAATGGAAACAATATTGCAATGATAAACTAGTTATTTCCTGGTTAGAAGATTATAAAATACCTCTATTACAAAAACCTGTACAAAATTTTCCACCCCTTGAACAAGGTTGGTCTGTGGAGGAAAAGAAACATGTCTCTGAATCTATAGACCATCTCTTAGACATTGGAGCTATATCTTTGTGTAACTATGAAAAGGACCAATATATTTCTCCAATTTTTATTCGCAAAAAACCAGATGGCAAATACAGGTTTATCCTGAACTTAAAGCATTTTAATTATTTTGTTCAAAAGGAACATTTTAAATTAGAAGATCGGAAAATGGCTTGTAACCTGTTACGTGGGGGAGCCTTCATGGCTACTATTGATTTGAAAGAAGCCTATTTTTTGGTCCCAGTTCATAAAGATTGTAAGAAATACTTAAGATTTTATTATAATTCTCAACTATATCAATTTAACTGCTTGCCATTTGGGTTATGCTCTGCGCCATGGGTGTTTACAAAATTAATGAAACCAATACTCACACATTTTCGAAAGAGGGGTATTTCTTTAGTTAATTACCTAGATGACTTTTGGGTCACATCCCACTCTTTTCAGAAATGTTATAGTGACATGGAAGAAATTTGCAAAGTTTTAACTTCTCTTGGCTTCATCATTAATTTTGATAAAAGTTGTTTACTCCCAAAGCAAACATGCAAGTTTCTAGGATTTAATTTCGATTCTATAAGAATGGGCCTGGGTCTACCTAATGAAAAGAAAGAGAAATTAATAGCATATCTAGAAGCATTCTCGAAAAGAAAGTCTTGTAAAATAAGGGAACTTGCAAAATTGTGCGGAGTTCTGGTCTCAGTTTGTCCAGCCATACCATATGGGACAGTTTACACCAAAATATTTGAGAGAATCAAATATTTGTCCCTTTTAAAAAATAATAACAATTACGACACCTCAATACTTATAAGCGAAGAAATAAAAACAGAAATGGCTACATGGATAAAAAGACTAGACACACCTTTTTGCAAACTCCCCTTATTTAAATTTAAAATGGAAATTTTTTCTGATGCAACACCTTCTGCCTGGGGTATTGTCTGTAACGGTGACAAAGCTAGGGGTCTTTGGAATAAAGAAGAATCTCTTCAACACATCAATTATTTGGAACTCCTGGCAGCGTTCACAGCGCTAAAATGTTTTGCAAAAAATGCCAATAACATTGAAATCTTATTACGTATTGATAACACCACGGCTATAGCATACATAAACAAAATGGGGGGAGTTCAGCATCAGCAACTGAACAAGCTATCTAGGGATATATGGCAATGGTGTGAAGAAAGAAAAATATGGATTTATGCTGCCTATATAAGATCAGAAGATAACAAGGAAGCTGACTGGCAGTCTCGAAACTTAGATAATGACACCGAATGGTCTTTAGATAATCAGGCCTTCCAAGAAATAAGTGATGAATTTGGAAAGCCGGAAATAGATTTATTCGCAAGTCGAATTAATAAGAAATGTAAAAATTTTGTTTCTTGGTTTCGGGACCCAGAAGCTTTCTCTGTCGATGCTTTTTCTATGTCATGGTCCAGTCATTTCTTTTACGCTTTTCCCCCTTTTACTTTGTTACCAAGAGTCCTAAGAAAAATATACACAGACTGTGCTCGGGGCATAGTAGTTGCACCATATTGGCCCAGTCAGGCATGGTTCCCCGAGTTCAAAAATATGCTTTGCTCGAAAATGCTTATTTTCAAACCAAATAAAAATGTACTTTTAATTGGCAGGACACCACACCCACTCCACAAGCAACTTTCCCTGGCAGCAGGCATCTTATCTTGGAAGCATACATAAAGAAGGGACTTTCCGAAGATACCATTAATATCTTAATAGCTTCAGTAACAGATAGCACCTTAAAGCAATATAATTCAGGATTGACGGTGTGGTGGCAATTTTGTCAAAAACAAAAAATTGATGTCTTTAATCCTTCTGTAAGTTTGCTTTTAGATTTTTTCACTGTACAATTTACTAAGGGCAAAAGTTTTGGAACCTTGAACAACATGAGGGCCGCATTGAACTTTCTTCTTAATCCAAATTTAATAGGAGATTACAAAATAAAAAAGTTTTTTAAAGGCGTATTGAACCTAAGACCTCTGAAACCTAAGTATGAATACACTTGGGACCCAGAGGTAGTACTCCAATATTTAGATAAGTTATATCCCTTAGAAGAATTGTCCCTAAGGGACCTGTCTTTTAAACTGGTAACCCTTATGGCTCTTATTACGTCTCACAGAGTGCAAACTTTATCCTTAATAAAACTTAGTAATATTAAATTTGGAACCAATTTTATACAAATAAAGATTACAGATAGGATAAAAACAACTAATAGAAATAAATTTCATCCATTACTGCGTTTAGAAAAACATGTAAGGCCAGAGAGGTGTGCTATCGAGACAATTAACCACTATCTGACAAGAACTGCTTCCATACGAAGAAACATTGACAATCTTTTTGTAACATTTAAGCGACCTCATAAACAGGCGTCGTCCCAAACTTTAAGTAGGTGGATAAAAATCACATTACAGTCAAGTGGTATAGACGAGGAGTTCTTGTCACATAGTACTCGTCATGCATCCACCTCGGAAGCGTTTAGGAAAGGAGTAGAATTAGAGACGATACGTAAAAAAGCGGGTTGGACTAAAGATTCCTCTACTTTTTTCCATTATTATAATAGACCTTTAAAAGATTAGTTACATGCCTAAACATAAATACGTTAATATATAAAACAAAATACCTTAACAATTTTATATCGAGAAGTATATTAATAACACGAATTCCTTTTTATACTTCTTAATAAAAAAAAAAAAAAAATAATAATAAAAAAGAATAACTAACAAAGGGTTTTCTTTTTTGCTATTGAGGTTCGTAATAACAACTGCAATTGGGAAAATGCAACTAATATGAACTCTAAACATCTACCATATATATTGATCCGAGGGGAAAGGAAATATAATTAATATATCAAACGAACTTACCAAGTGAAGTTCGATATTAATTATGTGACTCCTTTCCCCGAGGATCAATCAACCCTCCCAAAGATTATATCCCATCCCGCGAAATTCATATTAGTTGCCGATTAGCTTTAAAGAATGAAAAGGTATACCTAGCCCCACTTAAAGGAAGCGGGAAAGCTAGGAACTTTTTGGCTTTAGAATCAGGTGCGCCATCTAGTAGTCAAGGCAAGGACTACCATATATATTGATCCTCGGGGAAAGGAGTCACATAATTAATATCGAACTTCACTTGGTAAGTTCGTTTGATATATTAATTTTCTTTGATTTTATTCATTTTAATCTACTATTAATTTTATCTGCTAGCATAAACCCATTTTCTAGGAGATATGGACCCTAGCAAGCAATGCCGATGTTTCCCAAAAAATGGTCCCGTTTTGGTCAAAAGTTCGCTATTTTTAAGAGACCCATGACGTAAGATGTGAGGTGACGTCACTTTGCCGAAAGTGCGACGTATTTTTTTAGAACCCACTGCTAAAAAAGGGGGCTAAAACTGTAAAACGAGAGGCTCTCTCCAGATGTAAAATACTAGCTCGTTGTCGAAACGCATTTCTTAACAACCATACAGGTACACATTAGTTTCCTACCTGCATGGTAGTTAGTGACGTTTTTAATAAAAACGATGCGCTTGCGGATATGGTTTATCAGAAAAATGTGTGTGACGTGGGTTCCTCTATAACACTTTAAAACTTGGCAACACCTTTCTGAAATACCCTGTACAGGAGGCAACCTCAAAAGCTGCTGATATGATAGATAATTTATCTAAATTTATCCATTTAAATCTTTTTTTCTTACTGAACTTGAATCTTATCTAACTTGAATGACTCGGTTTGTAAAGACCTGGCAACGTTTATCAGCATAGCGGGTGTATGCCAGCTATTATTTGCCGAATATTCTCCCTCAAGTGCGCTACGGTCCTTGGACGATCATTGTAAACGAAATAGATTTCAAATATATTCACAAAAAGAAGTCGCAAGGTGGGAGTTACCTTATTCTTAAGGAATCTTATCTCCACAACTTTAATTTCGTCCAGATTGGATAGAAAATTTTGACAGTTACTCAAAAAAGCTCTTCCTCAAATAAAAGGTAAAAACCAAACAGTTACACAATCTGGGTGAAGAGGCTTTTTATGAATTTCTGTGGGATTGTTAGCACTCCAGTAGTGCATGTTTCATTTGTTTACGCAACCAGACAGATGAAAGAATGCCTCATCATTAAAAAAACAGTTGTGCCCCCCTGAGAATTTTTGACAGCCCGCTATGGACACAATGCTGCGCACGCGACTAGTCCTCATACCATTTTCTGGTAGTCTTGTTGCTAGTAAAGTGAATTTGTATTTGATTTGAGATATTTCTATTATATTGGCAAAATCAGAAAAAATTTGCTGAAACTTAACATTCCGTGCTATTTGTAAATAATGCTTTCTTGCAAACATTATTTTGCAAAGTTTTGTCACCCACTAAAATGCCAAATTAAGTTAAAACTATTTCAAAACCATCAAAATCTACTGTTCTACATTGCATAACATATAATAAACTTACCTGCACAGACGGCGCCCACTTCTCAAACTCCAACATCCAATTTGACAGCGTAGACAAAGGCACGATAATCAAATAAGGCCCGTTCACCTTCTTCCTTTCCATGAGGTAGGTGAGCAAAGCTATTGTCTGAATGGTTTTTCCGAGACCCATCTCGTCGGCCAAGATTCCATTTAAATTATTATTGTAAAGCGAAACCATCCATTCGAGACCTACAAATATGTTGCTCACTGAAGGGAAACTCGCATAAGGAGGTGCATTCAACTGACCCTTAATTTGATATTCCTTAAGTTTTCCATTCACCAGAATAGAGGCTTGTTCGGTGACCATCTCGTGTACTGTGTGCGCGATAGAATAGTAGGTCTGCTCCTCCTTGGCATTCCTCTGATACTCGTCATCCTCGGATTTCGCCTTTTTAATGAGTTTCACGGTCTCGTTTTCTTCGCCTTCTTCCTCGTTTTTGTCTTTCGACCCTCCTTCGTTCTCGTCGCCATCTTCGTCATCTATGTACCTCATGTAAATTACTTCTCGGTGATCAGTGCCAAAAACACTTACCTTCATCATCAGTGTCAATCATTTCCCAACCAGGGTGAGCCTTTATCCATTCCTGTGCCTCTTTAAATGTAGGCGCATTCTCTCCTGTCAGCTTCTTGCCCGTGGCGGTCTCTACAACCATAACTTTTCTATCAGGCTCTAGCATTCGCAGCTGGCGTTTCTTGCGTCTTTCCTCTTCTTTTTTCTTCTTCTCTTGCTCGTCTTTGTGCTGCCGCACCATCTCGGTTAAACTAGCTATGTATTCGTCGGTTTGAGATAAAAGGAAAGCCAATCGCTTGTCTTTCTTCTGATCAATTAACTTCCTGTAACCCTCTTCATCTTCGGCCATCAGCCTTCTCATACGTTCTTTCTCAATTCTCTCCTGTTCTTTCTTCTGTTCTCTCTCGGCATTGGCGTGATAGTTCAATATAGCCTTGTTAACCTTGGCAATTTTCGCTTGAGTGGCTTTGTGGAACTCCCTAAAGTCCTTGGCGTGCTGCAGTACACAATTCAAAAACTCTTGATTCTTTTGCCTGCGTTTCCTCTCCGCCTCCAACTTTTGTTGTTTCTCCAACTTCTCAGTTGCCCTTGCCTCTCTCAAACCTTGGCGTTTCGTGCGTTTATACGCCTTGATATTCACGGCTGTTTCTAGCGTAGTATCTCGTCTGATGCAACTGAGAATTTCGCTTCTGAGTTGCCGTTGGAAGTTTAAGCAACGAAGAGCTCGCAGCTCGATCTGAGCTTGAAGACGAAGCTTGTCGCTTAAATCAGAAGGGAGGTTGCTAACCTGCTCAATTCGAGCAGCGATTCTTGCGGCTACTCTGTTCTCCCTTTCTTGCAGGAGCACGATGGGGTCTATGCCGCATGGCTTAGGCAATGTGGTGATTCGAGTTTGCTTAGCAGGCACTAATTGACCGCCAGGTCTTTGCTGGGAAGTACCAGGTTTAGTTTCAGCTGAAATTGAAGTTTGTTCTGTATAACAAGGAAGTCAGATTGGATCTTTTAGTATAAAACCTTTCTTAAAATCAAAAATTAATTCAGATATATCAAAAAACTTTACTAGTTGAAAAATGAAAAAATCTTGAAACAGAATAGGCCAAGCAACTGTCGGAAAGTATAAGTATCTTATAAGAGTATCAAATAAAAGAAAGTTAATCATTATGCAATAAAACAACGTTTTTTTGCCATTTTCAAATTCTATGTGAAATTGTAAAGGCCGCATTTCACCTCAACTACAACTTGATAGTGTGCAACGACCGTATTTGTTTTTGAAACCTAATTCAGCCCCTTACCTGGAGGTTCAGATGCTCCCTGGGCAGGCTGGTCCCCGCTTTGACCCTGTTGGAATGGACTGGAAGGCGGAGTGGGAAACTGAGGTGTTCCGTCCGGCCTCTTACCCTGTAAAGCCATCAATACTTGATGAGGAATCGGCTGATTCCTGGCCAGGCACCTGTAAGCCATAATTTGATTGCGAAGCTGGTTCATTTGTATGGCCGAAAACATGGAATTAGCTTGGGCTTGTGCCGTGCGAGCTCGCAAAGCCAGCAGCTGAGAATATCGCTGGTCATCTTGCATACCCTAAAAAATTGTTCTGTAAAACGTCTAAAATAGTCTATACATAATGTAATAAACTGTTGAAATTGGTTGACCAAGAGTGAATATATTTTTTTACTATTACATTATTGCCATTCTATAGGTGCACCTACTTATTATATTATTGATAATGATGGAAGCAATGTAACTAGTAGATAAAAATTTGCTAACACACGAATGTAAAAAGGGGAAACACACAAAATGTTTTCAACGTGACTTTCATCTTCTGGTTATCTTGGATATATAAAACTCGAGAATTTTTAAGTGGACATCCTAATATACAGGTTGAATCAAAATTACTCAACGCCCTAGAGGTGATTAATTGTATTATTTTAAGGCAGGAAGTTGTAATAAACCAAGGTCAGAAATTTGACAATTTGCCTCTAATACTATATATTTTAAGATATATTTACGATATTACAGATTATAATTTTTGGGACTATGACGCACATTCTGGACTCTCTTCAAGACTAAATATTTGCTTATTTCCTAAATAGTTTATGTTAAAAAGTTTGATTGAATAGTTGCAAATAAATGAACAAAGTAAAGGCAAACTAATAGCATAAAGTTAAACTGGCATAATAAACATTGCAGGGCGCGCGCGGCTTTATCTTATAGGAGGCGTTGTCTCGTACCGCAGCTTTAAAGATATCCCGCTTTATCCCTCGTATTTGTTTACTGGCGCAAGTGCAAAAACTGCGCGTGAATAACGAGGGACAATGTCCAGTTGTTGGTTACACAGGGTCACAAAAAAAAACACCGATAAGTTCTCTGGGCCCTCGTGGTTACCTAAAGGGTAAAGATGCGCCGTAGCCCCTCGAAAGGTCTAGTAGGAGCTCCGACGCGGAGTGACAGTTACCAGAAACCAAGAGGTCTTTAGCGTCATGCGGACCTTCGCCTCTGCAGTACTTCGGAAGTACATCAGCACCAGAATGGGCAGCGTACGTTGTCGGCGGGAGGTGCAACCTCTACGATGGTCGGCAAGACGAGGGGGTCGAGCAGGGCAACCCACTGCTTTAGGTGTGGGAGGTTCGACTCTTGATCGACATAAATGGCCTCTTTTTCGTAGGAATGTTTGTGACGGAAGAACAATCTTGACCTGGCCTTCGCGGATGATCTCCTCAAGAAGCCCCTGATGCTACACCCGGTGATCTTTTTAGCTGAGAGGGGCATGGGAATTAACACCTCCAAAAATATCGCGCAAAGTTGTGGGCCCTTCCACTCCTTCAGAAAGTAAACATCGAGTGAATTTGAATAATCCCGGATTTCGCGGGCAAAATAACAAGATCGTTCGTGAGATAAATGTTAATATGAATAACATTAATAATTCTAAATATGATAAAATCGAAGCGTGTTATTACGAATTCTGATCCACTAGTGTATTACACAGCTTCTAATCCATAACAGAGGAACAAAACTCATTCCCAATAGGTACAGTTTTCAAGGTTCAATATTTTTACTGGCAGCAGCTTCGTAACTGACAGATACACACCAAATGTGCATCATCTTGAGGTAAAATTTTATAAAAAAAAGTGTCTTAAGCTCTAAATATTGACTCTCAACTATTCCAATCCCGATCCAGGACCAGAAGGTCCAATCCGTTCGATGCAGATAATATGTAATTTTTTAACCTTAATAATTATTGTAAGAGGCAAAAAAATAAATTATATAGAGGGTAATATGATCTTTTGTTTGAATACTTAAAATAGCTAACATTCACATACCTTTTCTTCCATTGTGTCAATCGCTTTTTGTAAAGCATTTAAATTCTCAGAGATTGGTCCTGGTGCTCTTGGTGGTTGTCCGTGAGGACCCGGAGGAGGTTGCTGTGGTCCGGGAGACGTCGGATTCTTATAAAATATCATATTAAGATATATGTAACTTTAATGAAAATTAATCATTGTCATGGTATTAAATACTTACATTTTCAGTTTACTTTTGCAAGTTAAAAATACTTAAGAAAGTAGATAAATATTTATTTACAAGACTATTATTACCTAAGGGCGTAGTTCAATAAAGTCTACAATTCTCGTAATAAAGACAAAACCAACATTCAATCAACTAATCACACACTTTGCATTTTGAGTGAGAAACAAGACATGAAAATACCTGTCTACTCTGCGGCGGATATCCTGGATGGCCTTGATACGGCCCCTGTGGAGGCATTCCCGGATGTGGAGGTGCATGTTGAGGAGCTCCGGCATGTTGCGATGGATGGCCCGCGTACTGGCCTGCAGCTGCTTGGGGATGAGGGGCATAGCCCTGTGGGGGCTGGCCTGGAGGCGGAATGTTCTGGTGAGGAGCTTGATGTCCTTGTGGAGGGTGCTAGCACGTTAAAAATAATGAATGATCGTCAGTTGTAACCCAAACGCAACTTTGTTCAACAATTGCCTAAGCTCGAAACAACCCGACTTTGTGTACAGGTTGATTCATAAGTGGTAACTAAAAATGTAAATTCTATGAACAAATTTAGCGGGGTCTTTCATATAACAAGCTTTCTTAAATGATTTTTTAAAAAGATACAAATCGTTTAAGTTAAATTTAAAAAATGCAAAATTTATGATTTCTTAAGAAACGGTGCACCAATTTTAATAAAATTTGCTACGTGTACACTAAAACAGATAACTGCATATTTTACAGTAAAACCTAAATCCTTCAATATTTTTATTTAAATGTCTTCCTAATTCAGTAAAAAAGATCTATCTTGCTAATTTTATGTGAAGTGTCTTAATGCATAGATTATCATAAATTTTTATAATTTATTGTATTGCATTATCGAAAAAATTAATTAACATAATTTTAGCAAAAAAAGAGTATTTTATTTATTTC
Organism: Taphrorychus bicolor; assembly: GCA_951812265.1. Taxonomy (NCBI): domain Eukaryota; kingdom Metazoa; phylum Arthropoda; class Insecta; order Coleoptera; family Curculionidae; genus Taphrorychus; species Taphrorychus bicolor. Next base: position 6,062,129 of record OX638300.1, read on the forward strand.
AATAAATGCTCAAATATGCCTCCATTTGCATATTTTTCAAAATATCAGTGGCATTACCAATTTTTGTTTTTCAAACCGATCTAAGGATGACAAGTTTGTATATGCGAGTTACTGGTGGATCAACAATCAATCACACTGTATAAATTCATAATGGCAATACAGCTTACACATAAAGTTTTTCCACTCACGCATATTTTTCCCTAAGGCGTTATTAGGTCAGTAACACTCTTCACAGAGTTTAAAATGTATAGACAATTTGACAACAACCAATGTGAAGTGAAGGTGATCAAGGATGTTAATTACCCTTCTAGTTTTATCAAATACTTCTCATTGACTATATTCTCATCTTGGACTGCAAAAGGAGATAAGGACATCGACTGACTATTAAGTAAATATATGTCATATCCCTTGTCAAATTTAAATAATTTATAGTTCAAAAAAATTAACAATTATTAGTAGTACCTGGGGATGACCTGCTGGAGCACTTTGCGGAGGATGACCTTGTGAAGGACCTTGCGGTGGCATGTGACTTTGTGGAGGTGGTCCATGAGCCTGTGGCGGCGGTGGACCATGCCCTTGATGTTGAGGCGGCCAAACTACAAGTTTGTTCATAATTCAATTTCTGTGTTCCCATAAGCTCGCAATATGCAATAATGGCCAGATGGTGTTCTTTTGATAGATGCATTATTATCATATGTACATCAGTCACTGCACATAACAGGAATGTCATGAGTTTTTTGACAGTAGTGATGCAGATTAATAAATTGGTGGATTCGATGCGACTGAATGCCATTATAATCCGAAAATTATTACCTCTAATGGTGTGTGAATGTATTGAACTTACATTTAACCCTATGTTTAGGTCTGCAATAAGTTTGCCAAAAAGTGAAGGGCTCTGATAAAAATATTTTTTTTGGAAAAATCTTCTTTCATTATTAAAGCTTTTCATTAAATTTTTCCAAACGGTAGGCCATGGAAAGTTGCCTCCTCCCCCCACATAAAATTTAAATGGTGTCAGTATTTTTGATTATATTTTCAAAATTTATACTTATTACTTACTTCAAAACAGATTACTGAAAATAGTTAATTGATTATCTCTTTCAAAAATCCAAACACATATACAACTTTTATTACGGTTTAGTTTACTCGACTTTTTTAAGGTTGTTAATGACTCCTTAAAAATAAAATCACCAAACCTCAACCACCCTGTATAATGCAATAATTACTAAAAAAAGGCAAACCAAGATTTTTTTTCATTTGTTATTTATATCTGAATTTTCAATATATCTTTATAAAAATGCTTATAGTATGTACCTTGATGATTCTGTGGAGGATAACCTTGCTGAGGATGGTGGGGTCCCTGCAGTGCATGTGGAGGTCCATGAGAAGGAGGACCATCAGGTGGACCGTGGCTAGGGTATCCGCCATATTGTGGATGAGCTTTAAATTGAATTGACTGTTAGGTTATAAGTGATCAAGATATCTTGTGAAAATTATACAGGGTGGTCACTTTTACACTGCTTACCATCGAAATCTGTTAAAGGGTAAAATTCACAAGGTCAGTTAAATTATGAAAAACTAGCACATTTCAATGCCTTAATAAGCTGACATTTAGTTTCATGTTGGCTGACAGAAAACTAGAATTATCTCTCATGGTTAATAAAATATCTCAAGAAAGTAGAAACATGTCAATTTAAAAAAAAATCTGCAAAAACTTGTCAATTGGTTTTGATAAAACTTGAGTTACTGACATTTCTTGTAATGGAGCTTTGCTCGACATTGATTGATATTTTCTACATCGTCTATATAATTTTTGCATATTGACATTGGCAGTAAGTACTGACTGTAAATAAAGAAATGTGTCCAATTTAAATTGCTTGGTCCTATTGAATATATTAGGAAGTGCTTGGAAAGCCAAAGATATCAGAGTTTGTTTAAATTATTATAAATAAAAATATAAAGTTAAGTATAATATTTGTTATAAACTTCAAGCTAGATTATAGAATTTACTAAGAAAAAAAAACTAAGAAAAAATTGGAACCAGATTGGATTCTTCTTACTTCATATCAAATCAATTAAATGTCCATGAGTCATGAAGTCGAAGGGTTCCAAAGTAACTGAAGAACTCCAGGAGGCAATGAGGCAATTCAGGGTTTATTCTTACTGGACAAACACCCTCAGAGACAGGTTTTATTTTCTATGAATTTTGAACAGAGGCAAACTCCCCAGAAGTGAAAATGGTCTCCTTAATAGTCAGTGAACTTTTGATCACATCCCCCCCCCCCCCTCCACCCCCCCCCCAACTGATTCTATTTACAATAAATTTATTTTTAAATTGAATGTTCAGAAAACGAGAGCTGTAATGAGAGAAAAGTCAAAAAGTGTAGCAGCATTAGATACCTCCCTCTATTAACAATCAGTGCCTACCCTTTTTTGGGTGCCCAAAATGCAATGAGACGTTTTTCAGGTCAAATACTTGGCAGAGTAATTCTAATTCTTAGCTGAGACATCGAGTTTTACTCACCCTGTGCAACATAATATATTTTAAGAAAAAATTTGTTAACACTGAACCACTACAAGGTATTACGTAAATGGCTCTTATTCTATATGGCCTGAATGGCTGAAACCATAAAATTTTTCTATTAAAAGTATCTTTGCAATTATCTACTCACTGTATATGAGCTCTTTTACAAAACGTTAACATTTCTTCACTGTTGAAATCGGCAAAAAGGGAGGGACATACTCATGCTATGAAACAAGGTGCACATAATATGCATTCATACTGCCTTTAAAATTTGACCAGGAACAGTCTTATCTGCACTTCGGATATGGTAGGTCTCTGCCTCAGAACACTAGGCTTCTTTCCAAGGGGTAGTTTGGCAGAGAAATTAATGTTCTTCTTGAATGTGCTAGTTACTGGGTGATTTTGAGAAAATTTATAAGTTGATAAAAACATTTTTTAATATAATGCGAGCAACGCCGAGGAAATTAATTTGATTTACTCAAAGTCAAACTGATGGCAGATATTAAAGTAAAACTACATTAAACATCATAACAACTTGTAGGGAAGTTGTTATTGGCGTTTAGCTTCACCTGCTTTTAATTTACTGGTTAAAATCTTGTCAATCACATTTTTGGGAAATCAGTTTATGGATAACTAGTATGTCCCGTTTTTGGCGGAATCTTTCCTTTACGGTTTTTATAACATAACCATTAACATTGACAAAGTTCAAAAATTATATAGGGGTCATTCAAATAATAGCCTTTGTAAAAACTTTACGGAACGGTTTATAAGTATTGCCATTGTATTTATAGTAGCAAGGTGGATTAGCAGGTAGGGGACAAAATAACTTCAATCAACATTTAAATCGCCGACGTTTCGACCACATATTGCGATCTTTATCAAAGCTCTGGGGCAAAGTTCTGAGAAATAGCCCAAAACAAAAGACATGTAGTGCTGTAAGTAGTCAGAGTCAGACTGCAGTCAGAGCACTCCGGTTTGGTTGGCCTGTGAAATTACAATTATAAATGAATTTACCTAGCATGGAAGGCTTTGCAATTAGTATTAGGCATGTAACTTAGCTCTTCTAAGTTTTCACTACATAAATTGGTAAGAGATGACTAAATATAAATTAGCATCTTTTCTTTTGTAATCTTTCTACTGGCAAGGCTAGTAGAAAGATTTTTATTTTTAATAGGTATTTTGTAATAAATGTGGAAATCCAATTTTTAACCTACTGCATTCCTGAGTTGTGAGCAATGAGACAAGGGCATTTAATAATTGATGAAGAAATGTGGGACAGATATTTAACAAAGAATGATTTGCAATAAAGCATACTAATATAAATGATAATAAACCTGTAGAAAACAACAAAAAATAAGAAGGCCGACAAATGAGAACAACTAATTTGAAAAAACATATTAATTTTTTTATGAGTTCTTACACTTTACACACAATACCCGGCACAATTTATAAATATTCAATATGTATCACTTTTGTGGTAATAATTCGGTACAATATCTAATATTTTGATATTTTTGGTAAATATCCTGATATCCTGGATATTTACAATCCTGGCTCACAAACATAGGTGAAACTTTTGAGAAAGTGCCAACAGTTTTATTTAACTTTTCCTGGCCCCTTCAGTTTGCCATTCTCTTCATAGCGCTATAAAAAAACTGACTGACACATCAGAAATTAAAAAGATCTCGACAACAAAAAATCAATAAAATTCTTTATAAAACACCAAGACTAAATATTTTTATGTCAATCTGTTGTCTCTCAATGTTTTACCACCCCTTTTATCTTCCTTAATATCACTACTTTTGCTGTTGCAACAAACATTGAAAGAAAAGTGAAAACAATTAATAGGAGCTGAGGTAGTGTAAGTAAACACTATTAAAAAAAAAATTATTCCCTTTACAGCAGTACAAATAATGACTCGCCAAGAAAATTTGAGACATAACTCCACTGTTCAGTTTGCTTTCAACATAGGTTAAATCACAAAAACACTTACAAATACACTGCTGATACTTACATGCATTTGATGGTGGCCCTTGTTGAGGTGGAGGCCCTTGAGGATATGGGTTCTGAGATGATGCCGGTGAAGGTGGAGCAGGGCTGTGAGATGGAGGAACACCCATTGGGCTGGGAGCCTGTGGTGGAGGCATTGGGCTGCTAGATGGAGATGGACTAGCCATTTTTTAGTATGACTAGTCCTGTCCTGAGTCCTGGCTGCAAATTTCAATAATAACTTTCTAGCGATTTTAAGAGAGTTGTTTAAGAAATTTAAGAAGTTGATTTATTTCTTTATGCTTTAAACCTTGGTATAAGGCTAGGGGACTATTGGTCCACCCCACCATTGACCCGGTAATGCTGTAAAAACTTGAAATACAGCGAAGCTGAACCGATACAGAAAATAACTCACATGAATACTTACGTTTGCTAGATCCAACTGATGCAAAATATGGAAAATGAGAGCCCAGATTTAAATTAAACCCCAGAAATTAAAACTGAAACTTCCCAAAGTAGTCCCAAATCAAATTACAATCAAGCGAACCACAACACAAAAATGCCAGAAAAGTGTAGGGTTAGAATGACAGTTGACAAATGACGTTGGTCTAATCTTGACAAAGGTGAACTTCCATTCATACTTACTACAATAAAGTGAACAAGAATGATGTTCAAAGTATATCGTTCTTCGTCTTCGACATGACGTCCATGACGACAAAAAGGAAGTAGCTTGGGTTTGTAAATATATACTTTTCAAAGTTTTTTATTAATTTACTGATTGACAATGGAGTAAATAAATAGACGCCGCGAGTTAATCATATATTGGCATTTGTTTACTTGCCATGATATACAAACCGCATACTTGGAGGCTTGCGGGTTGTTCGGGTAGAGAGGAAGCAGAAAATGGCCAATATTGCTAAAAACAATATGGCGCAATTTGAATCTCCAAGGACACATCTCTAGATGACATAAGCACACATAGGCGTATTATTTTTCAAGGACACAAGTATACGATTTTTATGCAGTATGCGTCTGCACTTTTGTGCAGACCAAAACATTCAAATATTTTTATATTTAAATGATTTTTTATACATGCCTACTATACCCATTTAATGAGTTTTTTTTAGATTAAAGATTAATAATAGAGTAAAACTACAAATGGCGCTAATGGCTAATGGCCAAGAGCCGAGTAACAACATAACCACAAAACACAAATGAGCTTACGGGTGAAAACATAATTTCCTAGATTTATTTTTATAATCCCAAGTTTTACACACAAAACATTGTCTCACCATGGCTAACAAACAAATTAAAACACAGATACGATTGCTAAAAGCGAAAAAGTCGGCAGAAAACTCTTAAAACATTCAGGAAACCAGAAAAAAAAAATTATTAAATAATTGTCATAAACTGACATAAGCCACGTACCACAGGATTCTGCAATGTTGCCGATTGTGACCAGTTGGCCATCTTAAACGTATTTTTTTTTCTTTTATCGTCATAAAGTGTTCTATTAATCACCATTCAAATATTATTTGGACAGCAATAGATATTATAGTACTCTCGTGGTGTAAAGATTCGCAAGATATCATTCAAAAAAAGGATGTGCCAATTTACTAGCAAAGTAATCCTGGCAACACTGTATGGAGGGTTTGTTTATCACGCCAATATTGAAAAATGTAAAAATAGACCTCTACCTTGATAAATCCTCTATGAATTTACTATATATTCGTGCTATATTATGGGAGCATACAAATGCAATAAGTTGCATTGTATGAAGAACAAGAATTCTATCCTTGCGTAAGTGAGTATGAACTATGAATAAGGATGTAAGCGTGTTGCTAACTGATTTAGAAACTACATTTCTGGGGTTGCTTTATGAGAGTTAATGTCGGTGAATTTTATACATAGAAATAAATCCAGGATTAAAAATCCAGGTTTACAACAAACGCATTCATATTACTACATTTTCCACTATTTATTTAATCATCTCCTTCAGCAGCGAATAGAGCTCTACAAAAAATTTTATACTATTTCGAAATATTGACACTAACAGAGATACAGAGTCTTCAGATATTATTATTAGTATAGTACTATACTTTGTCGACGGCCTTAATGGAGGCCATGATTACCGAAGGTGACGTTTGAGCCCAAGAGCGTATAGCGAGTGGCTCAAACTGAAGTAATGCCGCCTATTATATGCAAGTTGGATACTATACCTTGTACTTTGCCCAAAGCTTAATTTACAATTTTTACATGATAACCAGATAACTCGACGGTCTTGCACACGCGTATTATTTTGATTGTCAAAATCGAAGTGACGTTAAAACCTTTATGGCGGCCATAATAGTATGGAACATTAATTTGTTTTGTTTTTAATTTCCAACATGGAGTTTATAATGAAAAAACAAAAGACGCGGTAATATTCATTATTCACGCTGTTACGGTCCAGAGGTTGTAACCACATAATATGGTGTGTTACAACCATATTCGTACTAGTTAATATACTACGAACGTCAATCTTTCCCCACGGATTAAAAGTGCAGCTTCTAGTGACCTATGGAAACCAAGATTAGGCTCACTGCTTGCTAATGCATGAACGCACTAAAAAAATTGCGTTTTCGGCCGGACGCCCTAGTGCGCTCTCCGAGTATTCTCATCCTTCTATTCGCAATGAGAAAACAAAGGATAGTAGTAATGTCGTAGCGCAGAGAGCAGTCTACCGAAAACTCTAGAAGAACAAAAGCTTGAGGTTAGGTCAACTCTGAGTACTTTTTGACATGAAAAGAAAATTTTTAATTGCTTGGTGGTAGTGAAAGTGGACCGTTCCCGTCAAAGATCGCGTAGGTTCAAATACTTTGTCCTACAATAACACCAAGACTATCAAGTGTATTGTGTATTGATTTCTTGATACCTGACTCGTAAGCCAAGGCAAGGAAGAGCGACAAAAGACTGTCAAGTGTATTATTGGGTATTGATTTCTTGATACCTCACTTATAAGCCAAGACAAGGAAAGGCGCCAATATTTTATACTATGGTAAGACTTTTTCTGAACATGAAAATGGTGAGTATTGGGTATTTTGGAGGTTTTATGATTATAATTAATTGAATTAAATTACATTATTATGGTTTTATTATCAATATCAACTACTGACTAATATGTAAATGTTACGCGCGTACCCGCCAAAAAAAACCTAAAAAGTTAGGTTAACAGCAAATGACGTTGAAAGCATTACGGCATTGTCATGTGTAAATTATATTCAGGAATAGAACAGAAGCTTATTTTAAATAAATTATGAGTTTTTAGTTTTTTCTTACACCACACCATGCTAATTTGCCAAGTTAACTAACAGCTCAAACATTTTAGCAACTAAAAATAATTCTTAGCATTTTTTATATTGATATAATACATTATTAGATATTTTATATTTCGGCGAAAACTTAATAAAACATAAAGCTTGGCATCGTCGATTTTTCAAAATTAAGGGGCGGAGCTTGCCAGCCGCGCATGCCCTTTTGTTGCCACTGAGCCGGACTTTTTCGGCTAATCTTTTTAATCTTACGTTAAAATTTTTGTCAATTATTATAGTCGTTTTCAGGAAGATATTCATCTAGCCACCCATGACATTGTAAACGCACCTTTTAAAAACAATTGAAAAGTTACCAGAAAAGTTACTAGATCGGAGATTGGTGCGAAGCGAGCTTAACGAACGCATTTGTCGGGTTTTAACCTCAAATTTTGTAATTTTCAAACATAACTACTTTATTTCTCAAATTTTGCTCAAATCCAATTATTATTCAGCGTTTGTAATGTAGGAAAAGTAAACTGGCTTAATAAACGACTAACTATCATCCAGAACTATTAACACAACTCATCGCATTACCCAGAAAAGTCATCTGCAACCTCCAACTTCTGCAAAATAAGATGCCAGAGTAGAGTTACAAATACAAAAATTGAGACATCAAAACCACATTCAAGCAGTTGTGAGTATTGATGATTGATTATTGCCAGCTAAAGCGAGCGTTAAATTAGTATGCATATGCAGAGGGAAGAACTGAACTGGACCATCAACCATGAACAAGATTTCCAAAAGTTCCGAATATACTCACCCAGAAATTACTTTAGTGTCCAGATGCCCTGGGAATGGACCATACATTTAACAATGCTTATGCCTATGCCTTACATAATATTATATAGTCTACCACTTTCCAAGTATAAAATGGAATGCAGATTACAGTCAATTAAAAATTGTTCCAAACAGCAAAAGCATCTGAGAAAAGATGGTTTTCTACCAGACTGAATTTAAGTACTGCCATATGATTTGGATTGTATGATGAGAGTCCTAGTGGCCTTTTCATACCTATATGTACCTATATGCCATATGCCATCCACAATTATGATCACTTTGGATTTTGAGTTAATATTAGTGAAGATTACCCCCCCCCAGGATAAAGAAAAGAATATTTTGATGAATTTACTGTTATATCATTTGGCTCCATTGTTGGATCAAAATTGACCCTTTCATTAATTTGTAGGTATTTAGAGAAGTGTATTTTTGTTTTGTTAAATATATATGATTTTACATAATAAATTAATTATACTAAAAGAAGTCTTGCCTAATTGAGCATTTAATTTCTTAAACTACCTAAATATCGAGAAACTAAAATGTTTGTCTGGTGGTTTATTAATTGTCTGATTTAATATTAGGTTTGTTCCAACATGCTAGAGAACCATTGTAGAACATTTAAAAAATCATTTTGGCCAACTCACCAGCAAACATTTCAAATTGAAATGAGGAACCATCTGACATGGTTGCAGAACCACTGTGGACAAGCACATTGTTTATTTAAATTTTGATATCATATTAGTGAGTTGTGAAGAATGATAGACCCTTCGGGAATAGTTTCTTGGTCGAATGGAACCAACTTATTTTCAACTAAAGAGAGCTACAGTTCTTTTAAACTAAATAGCATAAGCAGGGGTCATTTCTTACAAACTCTCTTCAAAAAGTTTCGACTTATAATACTTACGTATAGACATAGAATTTGAAGTAACTTTTAGAAACAAGTAAAGGCTATTTATTAGTTTGAAATTAAGAAGCCCTTTGCAAATAACTTACTATACCTGGAATAAAAAGGCTATTGAAGTTGCAAGAACTTTTTATTTTATATACAAAGCAAAACAAGTATAATGTGTTCAATGGAAAAACTTATTAAGTGGGCTGAGAATTGTCAGGAGACAAGAATGCTGGAGTAATAAAGTACCAGTTACTTTCATTGTTCTATCCTATTCTATGAAAACTTCACAACCAACCTGTTCACATTTGGAAGATATTTAAAAAATTATAACTCAGACATTGATACTTTTCTGACATTAGGACTTTACCTTCCACTATAGGATGTCTACCATAACATGATTTCGGAACTGTATAGGGCAGGTCCAAGTCATCTTGTATACATTTTTTTCTCAATGTGGGCTCTAGGACATATCTTGGGCTTAAAAGATGCACTTGAGTGTTTGTGATACTTTCAAGCTAACTTGTATATTGTTTTGGAATTTTTAGTGAAATGAGTTATGAGAAAGAACCATGACATAACATAAAATAAAAGGTTCCTGCTTGGTTTCTGTTAAAATCTCAAGTATAATTAAAAATTATATTTGCAGAAGAAGATAATTACACACACATGCCGTTAGCTTTCTTGTAAGAATGGAAGATCCACATCAAAGGCACACTAAGGGTTGTTGTGGTAATATATTATACAAAACACTTAAAATCTATGGTGGTTCAAATATTAGAACCCAGGATGTAAACTTCAAGAGGCTCCTTTTGAGGCCCAGTCCTTAGCAATCACATTAGCAAAAAATGAATATACCTTATATGATATACAGGAGTATGATAATATATAAACACTTAGTGTTATTTTGACAAATGTTATACTTATGCATCCTTCAGAGAGATTAACACTTACATAGCACTCTGTATAACTGAGTACACAACAGTCACCCTCAAATTGAATCCCACACAATCACTTAACAGAGCATTTAAATTTATATACAGAAACACACACATATTTTGTTTAGGTTAGTCCGTCCATCCTTCCTTTGGCACATTCATGGATAATTGAGATGGTCAAAAGATCATTCTTCATTTATCTTGGATAATGCAAAATCATTCAGTAGCACCTTGATGATGTGACTTGAATACTGGACATTGGGCAATTCTTTTTATTCTTCGGTTTTATTATTGTCCGCAAGTGAATTTTCCAATTCGCAAGTATCAAGCACTTTGCTTACAGTCTTCATACAAAGTCAAAAACAAACAATGCATGCAGCTGCAGCTCTGCTACTGGAGTTAAGGAAATTGCGAGGAAAATTGTTAAAAAATAGCTTAATTCTCTAAGGGATCAAATCCGTGGTAGGTTCTAGGTTTATTTCACTTTCTGCTTTCACTATATGAGTTGTTGAGTAGAAAAGTAGTACTATAAACATAAAGGACTGTTTGATGATAATAGGCAGTGTAGTTATTTGATAATTACTCACGAAAATTGGAATAAGAAAAAAAGAAATATGAGAAATATATTCACAATATTTACAAAGATGCTTTTAAGGAATCGTAATACGTAATATTATGCTCTCTTTCTCAAAATACGTGCAGAAAACAAGGATAGAACATAAGCGTCATGCCATTTCTTAAATTTTGACGGAATGTCTTAGATACCAACAGAAAATAGGAATTTCCCCAGATATCAGTTAAAAAATTTTTGGAAGAAGGGCTGCCACTACAAAACCGATATTTCCATGGCTGGCTAGATGAATATCTTCCTGAAAACGACTATATTTATATGGTTACAACCATATTGTGCGCTTACAACTTACAACCTAACAAATGATGTTCATATTATTGTACTGCCGTGGACAAAATGTGTTAATGACTGCCACTCCACTTGAGACAATTATAAACAAAATCGTGACGGAAGTGACGACTCGGTGACGTCATGACGTCTTACGTCAAATTATTGCAAAGCAATTGTCATTATTTTTATTATCCTTTTATTGATTTTATTCCATCGATTTATCATTTCTTTAATCGAATACAGTCGAATATCAAACTTATATCCATCTCCTAGCCAGAGCGTTAGGGCTCCTAGCCCTTAGCTGGCCTAGCTCCAAGGTTTTCTAAAACTTTCCAACATATCAAAAACCTAAAACAGTATATCCGGCCCGGATTTAAGTTGCTATGACGCTTGTATGGCGTGCGCTGATGGGAAGGCGCGTCATGGGAAGCCTTATTTAGAGTGAGGGACTTCCGGCCAAAAAGGGGGACAATATTTAGTGAAATATCAGCATTTGTTGGCTCTGTCCATATCTGCTAGGTCATTGCTCATCCCTATTGCCGCCACTTTCATTTAAAGTGAACGTCATCTTGTGACACGGATGACAGTGAAAGATGACATTTGATTAGTCGCCGCCACCAAATTACAAGACGAAAACGAAAACGGGTTTATTTTGATACTGTTTTGATGTCATAATAGTGCGGAAAAACTGTCAGATTAAACACAAAATAGAAAAAAAACCGGTTTAACTAAAATTTACTTAAATGAATTGTTATTTATATTCAAAATTTAAGTACGAGTTTCTTGGTAAGTGATAATATAATTGCATTTTTGACACATAGAAAATTTTGCTTAATTATCTCAAGGTTTGGCAATTATCAGTAAATTTATTTTTTTTTTAAATAAAATTTTAACACTCTGTATCTCAGTTAATATCGATTTTTTCAAAAAGTTGCAAAGAAAATATCTTATTTATTTAAAACTCTATTTGCTGCTACTAAGTTCCGAAAAACGATGGTTGTTCAAAAGGCTATTAGCTATTCACAAAAGTTTATTATCTCGTTACCCTTGGGTATTTGACCTTGATGTTGTTTGCCAATCTTCTCGACATTGACAAAGGGAGATCGGTAGAGAAGAAAAATTAACATTTCGTACCTGCTAATATTTCAAATAATCCTAAATAGGCAATAATTACTTCCATTTCAAGGGCAGTTCGCTCGGATTTGAACGTAATCTCTTGACCAGAAATTAGTCTAAACTAAAACTAAAATAGTGTTGGTGCAGAAGGTCGTCTAAGCAACATTTTTTAAGATTTATTGGTGTTGGCCGACCAGACCCCCAGACCTTGTTTACGCGACTTTTAAACGTTTTCTAGTGTTATAGGGTTTAGGTATAAAAGGCACAGACCGCTGCGGCCTGATAAGTCTAATTCCTAATCGATTCTAAGTAAGCTAAAAGAACGAAGCGATAATAGAGAACTACACTAAAGTTATAGTGGGAAATAATGGACTATTAGGAGACGAATTTGTTCACGTCTTTTTCAAGACTATTCTACAGAATGCGCGGAAGTTTTTTCGTCATAAGCAAGGAGATACATTTCTTCCCAAGAACGACTACCGAAGATCATGACATTGATACACATTGGAATAAGCACAATCATGAGACGTCGACTGAACCTCCAGGCAACAACAGGCCCAGCATACACCAGCCCTAAGTGTCGTAACAGTTTCTGCGTCAAGTACCATTACCCAACAACAGTCCAAAAGTTAAGAGTCTTCGATATAGAGGGGGTCGGAGAAAAAATGGTAAAACAAAAGTGGTACATAATCTAGTGTTTTTGATTTAGTTCAGGAATTTGAGTAGTACAAGAAGTTTTTATACAAAGTGTAACCAAAAATGTTGAGGCCTAAAAATGGATTTGTCAAGGTGGCCATGAATTATGTAAGACAACCCCACAAACCTGGCGGTTTAGTACACCTTGACAGGGCTTCTCAGCGCGGTTGCCATGGTGATCGACTGCATAGCTAATATTGTTCTGGATACAGCAGCTCGAAAGATTTCAATGGAAGTGCACCCAAACCATCTTCTGAGATCTTTCAGCCAGGAGTTCTTACGTCTACCAATAGATATTTTGCGTTGAATCTTTCCCTCAATTATTAGTCTCAGCATTTCATACTTGTTGCCTCTCATAATGTGGCCTATGTATGTAGTTTTTGTTTCTTTGATGAGGGCCATTAGTTATTTCGGCTTCTTCATTCGTCTAAGTACCTCTTCGTTCGTAATTCGTTGGAACCATGATATGCGAGGCATACGGGATATAAATACACTTCAAAGAGTGCAGCATTCATACAGCAACACACTGAAGACATAACACCTAATCATGCGAACCCTGAGCTCCAAACTCTGATCAGGACTAGTAAAAATCTTGTATTTGTTTATATGTGCGTGTGAATTTCATTCTGAAGTCCATGACTACCGGATTATGGCTCTGTTAACGTCTGTTCCGGGATAGGTTTTTACCGATTTTACATGCTTTTTTAGCTCGAGACGCCTCAATATATAATCTATTTGATTCTGTACTATTCTGCCTTGATGGTCTGCAGGCGAGACCCATGTATACAATCGCCTTGGATGTTGTTTGAAAAAGGTTTTGGATACAAAGAGATTATTTTTATTACAGAACTGTACAAGCCTATCACCACTAGAGTTTCTCTCGTCAAGTCCATATGCTCCAACTGACTCGCCTTCCGCGCTTGTTCCAATTTTGGCATTTAAATCTCCCATAACAATTGTGATCTCACCGTTCCTAGTCAGTTTCAATAATTAATCTACTTTGCTATAAAATTCTTTTATTTCTGCCTCTGATTTGTCATTGGTGCGCGCATTACTTGTAGAATGTTCATTATGCGGTGTGACGTTTGAAGCTTTAGTAACATGACCCGGTCACTAAGAGGTACATAGTCCAGGACAGCTTTCTCAATTTTTCCTTTGACAAGAACCGCAGTACCATATATCTGTGATTATTATCAGTCCCTCCAGAATAGTAAATATATCCGCCGTTAGTTTTTGTTTTGCCCGCTCCTTGAAACTCACTGAGACCCAGGATGTCTATTTTGAGTCTCTTTATCTCTCTTTCAACCTTTGCAAGTTTTCCTGCCATGAATAAGCTGCGTATATTCCATGTTTCAATGCGTACTATTTTGTTGTAAAGTTTAATCTTGTCAAGATTATCATTTTGTGTAGTCGGGAGGATTCTTAGCACCCTCTCCCCATTTAAGGGGTGCCCCGGACAGAGGGCCCTTTATCTATTTGTGATAACCATGAAGAAAATTTGGAAGTAAATAGTACAATAACAGTTCCGTTTTTTTTGTACCGCAGTGTGGAGACCATTCTGTTACTATAACTCCGCTCTCCAGTTTTCATTGTCTGCCACTACGAAGTCATTCTTTTCGTGCCAAGACTCTGATTTTGGTGAAACTACTGCCTTTCACACGTTTGGTGTTGGATTTTGGTCCGCCCCGACTATTTGATTTCGTCGGTACCACCCATATCTGGGAGGCATCTGGAGAGGCGGCCGATAGAGGATGCAACTAACTTCACACGAATCACATTGTTTTGTTAGATTTCCAAAATATAAAGGTTAGAAAATACTATCGACACAAAAAAAGTTGGTGTGTGTACCTACTTACCAAAAGCAAAAGCTGCGAGGAATAGTATATTTAGTACAACTAACAGTTGCACTTTTCACACGAGTGTGACGGTTTGGACACGAGCCATAGGCGAGTGATATACAACTTCACAAGAGCGTGAAAAGTGTTCGTACGTGTTGCACACCATACTTTTTCTACGTTTCTCAGTCAACGATGAATTTGAACAATTACAAAGGCCATTAAACAAACAAAACATGCTTTTCTTTTGTTAATATTTCTTTCTGTGAAGAGAAAAACATAAATTAGACAGATCATCAGCACCACACAGTCTTAAAGTGAACGCGCATTTTATGCTGCTGATAACAATTATATTAGGTTTAGTATTCTAATAATTCAGGGATATGTTTTTGATATGGGATATATTTAGCGGGTTGTTGCCATACGTATGTTTTGTTGTAGTCCTGAGGTAGACCACACTAAAGGTTGAAACGTTGGCAATTCCAATAAAGTGAAATGGTTATTTCGTCCTACATCTTCTACCTAACGCCTTCCCATAACTATAGTTCGTTCTATAAGCCAAATAATAAACTTTATTTTAAATATGGTGAGTGTCTCGACCGGAGAATTCACAAAGAAGCTAGTTGTACTGATTACCCCAGAAACTTGCTTCTTTGTAAATACTCCGGTCGAGACACTCACCATATTATAACGATGGGGATTTTATAAATCTATGCTGCAACAGTATGGTCACCGAGGAGTTTCGCACTTCCAACAATGAGGGAAATTGAACACCAAGGTCGTTTCACTGCGGCACAGGCGCATATTCTTGCTATTCTGCAGGAAAGAAGGAATTACTCCCAAACACATAATTGACAGCACAGCGAGCTGGGGCAACTTCATCATATGTAGAGACGCACGAATTGAGCAGAAGATCGACTGCTGCAAACTTAAGGCATAGAGGAGACTACTAAACCTTGAGATTGAGGTGACCATAAACAACCTCAAACAAATGGAAACAGAAATCAAGGAAACACACATTCAACTTTCCAAGACAATCAATAACCACACACTAACGGAGTATTACAGAAGACAGAACTGACCGATTACCCGAGAAGCTTGCTTCTCTTTAACTTAAAGACATTAACATTTTTGTTGGTCAAACTTGAAACAGTGTATTTGCGTAAGTGTGATGTGCGTGAGTGTAATGTGTAAGACAGAACCAGACCTATGAAGAAATTAGTCTGTAACCTGTATCAGAAAATAGGAAAGGTTTGATTATTTTCTAGTGGTTGGTTGCATAGGAATGTTTTTTTTTGTCGTAAATAGGCTATGCTTAGATTTTAAAAAATACACTCATTTACATTAAGTAAAAATCAAATAAAAAACTAATTTTGAAAACTTGAATTAATTTTTCTGGCTGTTGTCTCCGGTCGTTTACAACATAACAAATAACAAAGTTTAACAGATTATCACTGTCTGCCTTGCGGTAAGTATGATGTGTCTATCAAAACTTGAATTCCTGTAGCGATTTGAAAGTAATTAACATTGTCCTAATGATGTAGCTATTGTTTAGTTCGCGTTTCCTAATCAAACACAGCAACCCTGCAGAAAGTTTGACTTCTTTTAGTGAGCTAATTTAACTGTAAGTAATTAGTTTAGTAACTTGTTATAGTTTTCTTTGAAAAAAAAATCTAGCTAGTATTTGAAGAAAAACCCTCGTAAACAGCGGCAGTCGTTATGCTAACATATGCAAATTAACACCATCATAGTCTCCTTTGAAAGCTCACCTACTTTCAATACCAAGCAGTTCAATAATTCAGTACCAACACAGAACCACCTATGAGCACATGTGTGTTTTGTATGCAAATTAAAAATTAAAAACGTACTTGTGTGATAAATAAAAAGGATTTACATTCTCAGTGGGTTTTGGGACCCATGACTCAAATGCAAAGAGGTGAGTCACATTTTATATAATTTGTCACCCTATATTCTGTAATCGGCATTGGAATATGATACATTGGAGCTGATGTTATTATAACGAAGAACAGATGACCATGCTGAAAGTACTTTATTGAAACTGATCCTTTTCAAGATAAAAAAAGTATGACGATACACCATGCATATGTAACACATTTATGCCTCTCTGCGAAAGAACAGTGGTCCGTTCACCAGTAGTAGAACAAACAGCAATACTAATTAGATGAAACTATGGAATTAAAAATAATTGTTGGCAATTTTTGCGTACCATGTAATATGTTAATGAGGAAGGTGTCAATAGAGCTACATAATTATTATCTCCAGTGTAGTGGTACCAGTTCCCATAGTTAAGGTGTCTGAGGAGTACCTACCTACATAGGTGTATGTATGTAGACAGTTTTGTTATATTTGTGTTACTTGACAAGAAAGGTGAGTGGCAATTTATATTAAATTTTCTAATACTTTTCTCTACATTATTCCCACTCCTTGTATTCTTTAGCAAAGCCAAGTTAATTATCGTTATTTTTCCAAGGACAATAATTATTGTCCCTAATGTTGTATATTTTTATTTATCAGTGTTTATATAGGAAAGTAGTTCAGTGGAAAGCCAAGGTAACCCAGAAAACAAACAAAGGGTGTCAATCAAGCTTCACGGGGGCAGAAGGGAGGGGCGATGCCGATGCGTTTTCACCGGAAATTCTAATCAATATATATGTTAGGAAGATAAATGGCTTCAAGTTGAAATGACTTTTCATCATTAAAATGCGGTGGTAATTTTACTGTTAAAATTTTACAAAGTAAATAAGGAGTTGGAGAGTTTTTGCACTCTCAACTGCAATTCGTGTTAAACTAGTGGTAGTGCCTGTGTTGTGGGAGTTGATAGCTATACGAGCTGCATATTTTTAAGTAAAATGGATCTTTTTCAAAGCAAAGTGCTACATTTGCCACGTTTTTTTCTTAAAGTAAAACCTATTTCAATACCTTATTCAATTCAGAAAAATAATTTGTCTTACTCGAACTCGCGAAATTGCAAAGACGTCCAAATTGAATACAAAATTCAAAAATTTTTGTTTTTTTAATAAAACCTTGCACCGCGTTTTCCGGTAATGTTAATATTTCTGAGAGTGAAAAGAAAAAAATGTATTTATTTTTTGAAGGTTTTTGGGTAAAAGCTAGGAGTTTTCCCAGTATGAATCCAGATTCTATAAAGATACTTCATATATGGGGATTTTAAAAATAACAGAAAATAAACGTAGTGAGCGGCAAAATTGCTCGATTTTTGTTTTTAATTGCGCATTTTCTGAACCAACTTTTATTTATACAGGATGGCCCAAAAAAAAGTTATGATGTCAAGACCAACTTTTTTAAATAGAAACCCACTAATGTGAATGTAGCGTCCCCGGCGCCAGCGCTCCCCAGCGTCGGCCCCATAAAAATAACTGCATTGTTGCCAAGTTGTTAACTTTTATTAGTATAAGTGGCCTATGGTCAATTTTAAAAAATATGTATATTGTGACTCGTCTGAGGTTCAAGGGTTCATCCAGCACATATACCGGGTGTTCACTATAAAACTTCATCTAGTTAGCTGTGAGTGAAAGTGTGTGAAAAGAAAAAGATGGAGAAACAAAAGTCCATTTATTTTGATTATATCATCCTTTTTTGTCACAATTTCATAGCCTGCTAGATGAAGTTTTATAATGAACACCCCGTACGTACTATTCAAAATAGCATCTTACGGGCAAGTTCCCCCACCCTCGAAAATATATAACTCCCTATTTAAGCAAAACCCGGCTTTGTTACACATCCAAATTAAGAGCGGTGGTAGTTAATAGGGTTCTAAATAAAATTATGAGGTCCAGTTTGCTCAAAAATATAGACGAAGGCTCAATCCATCCCCACCCTCCTATATATATAATTCCCTATTTAAGCAATACCCGGCTTTGTGACACATCCAAATTAAGAGCGCTGGTAGAAAATAGGGTTCTAAATAGAATTCTGATGTCCAGTTTGCTCAAAAATATAGACGAAGGCTCAATTCACCCCCACCCTCTGATATATATAATTCCCTATTTAAGCAAAACCCGGCTTTGTGACACATCCAAATTAAGAGCGTTGGTAGATAATAGGGTTCTAAATAGAATTCTGAGGTCCAGTTTGCTCCAAAATATAGACGAAGGCTCAATCCACCCCCACCCTCTGATATATATAATTCCCTATTTAAGCAAAACCCGGCTTTGTGACACATCCAAATTAAGAGCGCTGGTAGATAATAGGGTTCTAAATAGAATTCTGAGGTCCAGTTTGCTCCAAAATATAAACGAAGGCTCAATCCACCCCCATCCCCCAAAATATATATCTTCCTATTTAAGCAAAACCCGGCTTTGTGACACATCCAAATTAAGAGCGCTGGTAGAAAATAGGGTTCTAAATATAATTCTGAGGTCCAGTTTGCTCCAAAATATAGACGAAGGCTCAATCCACCCCCACCCTCCGATATATATAATTCCCTATTTAAGCAATACCCGGCTTTGTGACACATCCAAATTAAGAGCGTTGGTAGATAATAGGGTTCTAAATAGAATTCTGATGTCCAGTTTGCTCAAAAATATAGACGAAGGCTCAATTCACCCCCACCCTCCGATATATATAATTCCCTATTTAAGCAATACCCGGCTTTGTGACACATCCAAATTAAGAGCGTTGGTAGATAATAGGGTTCTAAATAGAATTCTGATATCCAGTTTGCTCAAAAATATAGACGAAGGCTCTATTCACCCCCACCCTCCGATATATATAATTCCCTATTTAAGCAAAACCCGGCTTTGTTACACATCCAAATTAAGAGCGGTGGTAGATAATAGGGTTCTAAATAGAATTCTGATGTCCAGTTTGCTCAAAAATATAGACGAAGGCTCAATTCACCCCCACCCTCCGATATATATAATTCCCTATTTAAGCAATACCCGGCTTTGTGACACATCCAAATTAAGAGCGTTGGTAGATAATAGGGTTCTAAATAGAATTCTGATGTCCAGTTTGCTCAAAAATATAGACGAAGGCTCAATTCACCCCCACCCTCCGATATATATAATTCCCTATTTAAGCAAAACCCTGCTTTGTTACACATCCAAATTAAGAGCGGTGGTAGTTAATAGGGTTCTAAATAAAATTATGAGGTCCAGTTTGCTCAAAAATATAGACGAAGGCTCAATCCATCCCCACCCTCCGATATATATAATTCCCTATTTAAGCAATACCCGGCTTTGTGACACATCCAAATTAAGAGCGCTGGTAGAAAATAGGGTTCTAAATAGAATTCTGATGTCCAGTTTGCTCAAAAATATAGACGAAGGCTCAATTCACCCCCACCCTCTGATATATATAATTCCCTATTTAAGCAAAACCCGGCTTTGTGACACATCCAAATTAAGAGCGCTGGTAGAAAATAGGGTTCTAAATAGAATTCTGAGGTCCAGTTTGCTCCAAAATATAGACGAAGGCTCAATCCACCCCCACCCTCTGATATATATAATTCCCTATTTAAGCAAAACCCGGCTTTGTGACACATCCAAATTAAGAGCGCTGGTAGATAATAGGGTTCTAAATAGAATTCTGAGGTCCAGTTTGCTCCAAAATATAAACGAAGGCTCAATCCACCCCCATCCCCCAAAATATATATCTTCCTATTTAAGCAAAACCCGGCTTTGTGACACATCCAAGTTAAGAGAGTTGGTAGATAATAGGGTTCTAAATAGAATTCTGATGTCCAGTTTGCTCCCAAATATAGACGAAGGCTCAATTCACCCCCACCCTCCGATATATATAATTCCCTATTTAAGCAATACCCGGCTTTGTGACACATCCAAATTAAGATCGTTGGTAGATAATAGGGTTCTAAATAGAATTCTAATGTCCAATTTGCTCAAAAATATAGACGAAGGCTCAATTCACCCCCACCCTCCGATATATATAATTCCCTATTTAAGCAATACCCGGCTTTGTGACACATCCAAATTAAGAGCGTTGGTAGATAATAGGGTTCTAAATAGAATTCTGATGTCCAGTTTGCTCAAAAATATAGACGAAGGCTCAATTCACCCCCACCCTCCGATATATATAATTCCCTATTTAAGCAAAACCCGGCTTTGTGACACATCCAAATTAAGAGCGTTGGTAGATAATAGGGTTCTAAATAGAATTCTGATGACCAGTTTGCTCCAAAATATAGACGAAGGCTCAATCCACCCCCACCCTCGAAAACATATAATTCCCTATTTAAGCAAAACCCGGCTTTGTGACACATCCAAATTAAGAGCGCTGGTAGTTAATAGGGTTCTAAATATAATTCTGATGTCCAGTTTGCTCAAAAATATAGACGAAGGCTCAATTCACCCCCACCCTCCGATATATATAATTCCCTATTTAAGCAAAACCCGGCTTGTGACACATCCAAATTAAGAGCGTTGGTAGATAATAGGGTTCTAAATAGAATTCTGATGTCCAGTTTGCTCAAAAATATAGACGAAGGCTCAATTCACCCCCACCCTCCGATATATATAATTCCCTATTTAAGCAATACCCGGCTTTGTGACACATCCAAATTGTATATTTTGTATCAAAAATCAATAAAAGCAAGCATAATAGTTCCTTAAAACAGATAAAAATGTTTGGCACAGCTGTAAGGCAGATGCGCCTATCTAGATAGACAGACTATAAAGTCTAAATTATATTATAAATCAGTCATTCTTTAAATATTTACTTCTCCGCACGCCAAATGTACTTTCACGCACACCGTACGGGTAAGTAAAGCTTTCGAAAACAAAATGCGTGCGGGAAAGTGACATAATAAGCACGTTCGTAGAAAAAATATTTTTACTTCATACTGTATCATTTCACGTACTTGATTTTAATCCGGTAAATAGCTTTTTACAGGATTGGATATCGTAAAGAAATTTTACAGTTTTGAGTACCGGCACATCTTCTATAAATCCATTGTATCCATAGTAACCTGGAAACCGGTACCGATACAGGATACCGTAATGAAACTATTTGTAAAATCGGCGGATTTGTCAAAAATATATTTGCCGCGCATAATAGCTATTTATGTAACCAGTTACGAAAAGTCCGATTTTGTGTAACGAATGAATGTTTGCGGGACGAGCGCAGCGAGTTCCCGCAATGTGAATGAGATACACAAAAAATGTTTTTCGTCACGTGTTTCATACAAGATTTTTTCTAATTTTGACTACAAATACCTACTTAGAGAGAGAATTATTATTATTATTAAACTTCAATATTTACTTTTAAACCACTTTGTATCTACTTAATACCGTAAAACTATAGCAACGGTGTGCCACAGCCGAAACCTGCAACTGGTGGTGACACCAACTTTTCATCACTAGTTACGAAAGATTTTAGTTTTCGTAACAAGTTACGAAAAGTAGGACGTTACGTCACTGTCATCAGTATTGAAAAGTGTCACTTTATATGTCAAAATTAGAAAAAATGATTTTTTTCCTGTTTTTAATAAGTATGAAGTAAAATGTATACGTCCGGTAACGTGTTCCAGTGTTGCTTCGAAATTCCAGACTCGGCTAGCGCCTCGTCCGAAAACAACTTACTCCTACTGTAAAACTATATTTTCCGGAGATATAAATTTACTTCTTTACTTATCTCCCTCCGTCCACGAAATAAACTGCTGGTCAATTGCTTTGAAAGTCTCGTTTGCAAACGATTCGTTTTTCGTTCGGTTTTGCACCAAGTTTGAAAGAGCATAACTATGAAATGGAACAATGGATTTCTTCGAACGAAGCGAATATGAGTAGACCTGTCTCCGGAAAAAAAGTGATGTAATTTTGTTTACACTTGTTGTTTGCACGTTCAAGCAAAAATATATAAACTGATTTTTTCGAAAAAGTCCCATAGTACAGTAGACGTTTTTTATTTACTGCTCCATGCAGGATCGATGAAGTAAGATCATAGGAACTTATTCGTGCGCTGAAAATTACTTCCACATCCGCTCGATATACCTGTGGAAAGAAAAATGTTAAAGTTGTACATACCATAATTTTTAAACTAATAAAATCAACATCCGTGATTGATATTATTCATGAAGATTTGTATTGGTTTTTAGATGATCTTGTAACATATCTGAGCAATTTCTTAATTATTTGTTATTAAACAGAGGATATTTGGAAGTATTGAACGTATTTAGTACGTCATGTTGCAAAAGTACATTTCAAATGTTAATGTTGTAAAATGGAGTTATTTAGAAAAGTCGTTACACTTCTTATATAAGTATAACAAGGTATCAGTGAAAGCAAAAAAAGGTTTCGAGAAAAAAGTAGGTTTAGGAACTTTCCGTCCACCAATTTCAAAAACGAGATATACCTTGATAAATAATGTCAATCATGTGCGTATATTTTATCAGATTAGAAAATGTACTGCAAGTTTAACATTTTTTTTTTAACCCTGGTACTTATATCTAAAAGATGCTAATGTTATTTTTAGCGCATAATAAGTTTCTATGGTTTTACTACATCGATCATGAATGAAATATTGATTAAAAACTTCAAGCCGAATGCATTTTATGCCAAATTGTTCGAGATGGAGATGGAGAGACTCGAAAACACAGTATATTTATTGATTGTTGTAATTAGCGTCCTTAAGTTATAAGTTGTTGGTGAAGTTAGCTATGCCAAGCAAATATTGTTATTCGCAAATTTTGTACTTTGGGCAGCGGATGTGTGTTTTGTCGAGCCTAGGATACCAGGGTCACCGAACAATCGAATGGAGTTTGCTACCGTAACTATCTTAAATCGTACTTTAACTGACTACCCTCTCTAAGTGAGAATAGGTAAGTTCTTTCATCCGTAATGTACGCCTCCATGTTTACTGGTTACTTGGTATTGTCGGTATTTGTCAATTGTTAATTCTTGTAGTTGTCTACAGTTTGTCTGTATATTTAATGTTTTTATTTTTTGTGTTTAAAACATTTTTTTAATTTTAAAATTTGATATATGTAATGGATGTATAGGAATTTACGTTCCACATTTGAATAAGCATTATTTACAATTTTATGTTGGGCCTAGGGACTTGTTACTATTGAACTTATTGGTTTTAGCCCTGATGAAGACTAAATAAATAGTCGAAACGTCGGCCATTTTCAAATAAAGAAGAGGTGCATTATTTGTCCTAATCCCGCTAACTTCACCAACAACTTATATTTATTGAATTAAGCGTCAATATAGGTGATACGGTGTTACATCATTCTTCATAATCAGTTATCATCAGTAACAAAAAATCAGTTTTGATTTTGTTTTCTGAAAGTTGTGCAGACGCGAAATGTAAGCAAAATTACATCACCTTTATTTCCTAATTTAACCTGAACTAACCTGAACAACTTATCTTCTTTAAACATACCACGTAAATTAGTGCAAGTACGGTACTACTCAGTTGAAAGAAATCCATCAGTCAAAGAAATCCATTGGTCCGTTTTAGAGTTATTCTTTCTCAAATTTGGTGCAAAAATCGAGTGTAGCAAAGTAATTGGCCAGCAGTTTATGTGGAATTATTAATTGCGCTACCCAGTAAAATGAATCTCTATGCAAGATTATAAATATGGCTTTGGTAGCACAGTAAACAGATATGACTTGTTTTACCTTTAAATTTTAATAAAAAGCGTAAATAAATTTTAGAAATTAAATTATAATGAAAGTTTTTTTCTGGCGCACTCTGTAGTTTTTAACTAGCAATATTTTATAAAGGCAAGTTGATGCAAAATATCATGTACTATTTCCACCAGCTCTGTGTCATTATGTGCTAATTGTGAAGTTAAGGATAGCGCCAAAGAATTTGTATGTTTTTTTTTCTTTTGGCTTTCGAGATACAGCGTAAAACAGAAATTTATCATTTTTAAGGCACCCCCGTATTTCAAATATCTTTAAATTAATCGAAGAAGTTAAAACGTTTGCTTATATAATTTTTTCAATGGAAATCAGTGGCTTAGCTAGTATTTCACTGCAAGGAATAATTTTGCCGCCATAAAAGAGTTTTTTTTTAATAGGACACTGTACATTATTAGACATATTTAACATCGCATCGACAAGAGCTTTTCAAAAAAGCGAAAACGAAAAAGTTTTGATTCTCAAATTGTAACAGAACTAAATATATCACTATGTCACAAAAACTAATGGTGAACATTTTTACCTTTCGTAAAACTAAAAAAATAAACGAGTTTCCAAATTACAAAATTCACCCTCTATCTAAAAAACCAAAGGGCTCTGAAAATTCCGTTGGCTCCATCTTTAATTTCACAATGTAGTTTTGAACTTCTGGACAAATTGCAACTCTCTATCTGGAACAATAAGGGAGATACCCGGAGAAAATGTAAACAATAAAGGAGACACAAAAGTGCCGAAAATGAGATACCCTGTATAATGATTTTACCAGGGACGTGTCAACACACATTTTTTTTGATATATGCTGACACCCCCTTTCAATTAAATGTAATTAAACCAACATTTTACAGAACACCTCCAAGTATATTTTGGTGCCCCAATGTTAATGAAGGCAGTGTTGATTCGTGGGATGGGTACGAAATAACTTCAGTCTGTTATTAAATCGCCGACGTTTCGACCATGTATTTTGGAGTTTATCAAGACTATGAAGAGGAGTGTAGCTCATTACCGTGTCCATTATGTCTCTTGACCCGATGGCCCGATGTTCACGCGGTACGAAATAAAACGATATATATATAACATCTTTATTTCCAGGGAAATAGGCTATCGACCATTTGGTCTTTCTGCCCATGTTATAATATTACACAAATGAAGTCCATATACAAATATTACAAACTTAGGGAAAGGAAGAAAAGCGACTCATTTCTGAGCTTGGCCTCTCTACGTTTGGAAATGTTCTATTAGGGTGGTTGTAGGGAAAACGAAGCGGGACTGTCTATTTTGTCTTGTTAAGCAAAGTGGGTTCAGTAGAATCATATTGTGTGGGTTGTTTTTCCATTTAGTCTGAAGTGGTATCAGTCTTTCACTTATTTTTGTCATGTGTGTGCGTTCGTAGAGTAGTCGGTTGGAAGGATTGTGCAGCGGGTTTTCGGGGTGTCTTATCTTGGTTATCATTCTTAATGCGATTTGTTCTGTTGTTTGTGTGTATTGTTTAGTTTTCTCTGACGCATTTGCTCTTAGCACGTGTCCATAGTCTAACAGTGGTCTGCAAATGGATTTGTATATTTTTATAGCCGTTTTTGTGCTAATTCCTTTGTTTTTGTATGTCAGGGATCGAAAGTGTTTTGTCTTTTTAATAATTTCCACTCTAGTATTTCGTACGTGTTTAGTAAATTTTAATTTTTTGTCCATTGTTACTCCCAAGTATTTTATGTCGTTTTTTGGTTCGGTTGTGTGACCGTCTGCTGTTATTGTTGGGGAGTCTGCCTTAATTTGGTGGTTTGAAAGAAGGAGTTGGTTTTTTGTGGCATTTGGTGTTAGTCTCCATTTGCAGAACCAGGCCATTGTGTCGTTCGTTAGTGTCTGCAGTCTTTCAACTGCCTTTTTAGTGGTCTTGTCATGTACAATGAGGGCTGTGTCGTCTGCGTATTGTAGTATATAAGCTGTTTTGTCTAGGTGGTCTCTATCGGGAAGATGATAGTTGTATATATCATGGCAAAACACGTTATAAAGCAAGAGTGAAAGCGGCGAACCCTGAGGGAGTCCTTGTTCAGGAGAAAAAGGGAAAGAAAGAGTGTTATCAATTCGCACTTCTAGTTGTCTGTTTTCAAGTAGGTTTTTAATAGTATAAAGTAAGTATTTTGGTGTTTGAAGTTGGTGAAGTTTGTACAGGAGACCCCTGTGCCAGACGCTGTCAAAGGCCTTGTTAATATCCATAAAGAGACTTGCTGTTTTTTCCACCGTTTAGGTGTGTTGTTTGTATGTTGTTAGTCAGAACAAAAAGTGGATGGATAGTTCACTTTATGTGTTCAAATAATTTACTTAACACTGGGAGTAATGTAATAGGTCTATAGTTTTGTGTTAGTGTGTTATCTAAACCGTTTTTTGGAATGGGTATTATTATTCCATTTTTCCACAATAAATTCTTTGAATTCCTTTGGTGTTTATAGGTTCAAGTCGACAAAAAAATGTTTTTAAAACTTCGCACTAGACACGTCTTATCTGCGCAGAGGATCGATCGATTCTCCAAATAAAACGATTTACATAAAAAAAGCACGAAATACATGAAGCAGAGGTCCACAATCTACTGGCTGCCCTGCCCCTCTTATATTTCGTATGTCTTGATGAATATCGTTTTGTTTTGTACCTTGGTATTAAAACTATATACTGTCTTTTACCAAATAACATAATATTGTTACGGAAAGTGGTTACGAAATGGACCCGGCCGGTCTGAATCGACCTTTGCGGTATATTTCGACTTCGACAAGAAGTCTGAATTCAGTTCAGAATCATTCAGAAGTTCAGAGTCAATCGTGTGTATATGGGGTGTTCATTAGAAAACGTGATCTAAAAGGCTATACAATTTTGATAGAAGAAGATGTCATTATCAAAGTAAACAGTCTTTCGTTCCTTCATCCTTTCCTTTTGACATTTCACACATTTCAAATGATTACTCTCTATATTGGTTCTTTCAGCTTAGTTGTTGTGGAAGTTAATAAATATCTGTGAAACCATTTCCGAAACCACATTTTGAGAGGAATATCGCTGAAAAGTTGAAATTTCAATACAACGTTTCGATTTTCTGAAATCGTCATTGAATTTTGTTTGCCGATATTTTGCTTTTCACCGCAGTTCGAAAGCGTTTTTTTTCCTTTGCAGAAGCAAAATATTAAAGGAAAGCATCAGGTCTCTTTTATTTCCGTATTGAAGTTGGAGCTTTGTTCAAATATGAAGAATCGTCCCAATTTACAAAAATTTAATTTACCATTAAAAACTATAATAATAATATAATATTTATATAGTTTTTGTTGAATTGTTGGGATGTCCTTAGTAGAAGCATATACGAGGTCTGTTCAAAAAGTATCGCGAATTTTTAATTTCCGCGGGCTACGTATATTTGATTTTTTTGTAGCGTTATGTTGGTACTCATGTCCCTTACTTATGCTGACAAGGTCGGCCATTTTGAATGTTTAGTTAATTTTTGACAGCTGCTTTGCTTGGATGTGTTTTGGCTCGTCTTCGATTTTTGCCTATTCCAAAAAAATGGATCAAAGAATCTGTATCAAATTTTGTGTGAAAATCAAAAGTGCGCGGACGCATTCCGATTGTGACTGTGGCATATGGTGAACCTAGCTGGGACCAAAGCAACGTTTATCGGTGGTGCAAAATGTTCTCAGAGGGCCGAGAAGATGTCAACAACGAAGAGCGGCCGGGCGCCCGAGCAAGTCAACATTGACGAAAAAATTGATGTTGAAGTGAAGAAAAAAGTATTAGTCAATCGTCGAATCACCGTTAGAGAAGTTGGTGAGAACCTAAACATATCGATTAGCTCTTGCCTTTTGATTTTAACCAAAGATTTGGGCATGAGTCGGGTCGCCGCGAAATTCGTGCCAAAATTGCTCAATTTCGACCAAAAACAGCATCACGTTAACATTGCTCAGGAGGTGTTGGACGCGGTCCGTGACGACCCAAATGTGCTCCAGAGGGTCATAACTGGTGACGAATCATGCGTTTATTTTCAAAACTGAAAAGGCCCATGAAAGGACGACGCTACGCCATGATTGAGGAGATAAAGACGACATCGAAGGAGAAGCTGAACAAGGTCACAGAAAATCATTTTGGCTCGAGTAAGTGCTTCGAGGATTGGAAAAAACGTTGGCATAAATGTATTATATTTAAGGGGAATTACTTACAAGGGGACAAAATAGATTTTCATGAATAAATAAATACTTTTTGACCTCGTACGATGCGAGACCTCGTACGATGCGAAGAACTTACTTTTTGATGTGGTTTATTAATGTTTCAGCAACAAATTGTATCTTTTTCAGAACTACAAAATACAAAAAAACCCGGAAAAACAGAAAATTAATACTAGGTATAGGTAATAAAAAAAACAAAAACATTTTTTTTCGTTTTTGCAAGTAAAAATAATCCAGAGTGTCAATAATTTCAAGTATAAAAGCGTTAATTGTATGATGATATATTACCAAAAAAAATCTAAACATGATAAACTTGACAAGACACCCCACGGAAACCTCTAGACCATGAAGTGTCCGGCATCACACTTATAACTACCATACAACATCTAATTCCATTAAAATTTAATAACTGAAGAGAAGAAGAAATTAGTTTCTTTAAAAGTAAAAAAAAACTATACAGGGTAATTCAAATTCGTCCCTCACCATTGGAATCTCGGAAACCATAAGAGATACGAGGTCGCTTAAATTGAGGCAAACTTGAGCATTTTTAACCTTTCTCAATTAACGTTTTAAAACTTGAAAAATCCCGACTTCGTTCGAAGATATTAGAAAAAAACCTCGAAATTTTGTAAAAGTGTTACAATTTTTTTCTGAGCCTATTTGAAGAGACAATCAAAAACGATTGATGTAAAAAAATTAATTTTAATTGAAAATATTATGCACTAACCGCCTAATCTCGTTTAACAACTGCTGTCAACTGACGTCATAAACAGAAAGTTTTGTTGAAATCAATGCCAACTAAGACGATTTAGTATTAATTAAATTTTTTGACTTTTACGAAAGCCAATTATAACAAATTATACATCAATGAAATCAGAATTAAACGCGCTATTTTTCTGGCTAAAGGTCCATAAGGACGTAATGGCTATTGATGATGGCTGTCGAAAATCGAAACGTCGGATTAGAAATATGACAACTCCGTCTTGTAGAGGAAAAAGCTGCCTTGAGTATGTATCGATCGTTTTCGATTATCTCTTCAAATAGCCTCAGAAAAAAATTAAAACATTTTCTCAAAATTTCGTTTTTTTTTTTAATATCGTGGTCGGAATTTTTCAAGTTTTAAAACGGCAATTGATAAAACTTAAAAATGAGCAACTTTGCCCCAAATGGTTTCCGAGATCCCAATGGTGAGGGTCGAATTTGAATTACACTGTATAGTGTATAGAACGTCATTGTTCGGGTAAATTTCAAGTGATGTTTACTATAACAGACGCGCATATCAAGGTTAAGTAGGTTTGCTGATGTAGGAGCTTGTATTTGCAATTTATATTAATATGGAAATTAATAAACTATTGTTTTTTGGGGAATTTTTGGGTAATGATTAGGTTTCTGTAAAAAAAAATAAAATTGTCGGAAAAATGATGGCAGTTTAATAAGGGGCAGAGGTTGTAATGTAACCGATGTATTTGGACCTTTTGTATTCGGGGAGTTATTCTACTATATTATGCGTTCATTTAGAAAAAAAGCTCAAGTAGGCCATTGATTAGAACAGTAGGTCTGAGATGACTTACACAAATATTTATTTATAATCTGATTTTTAATGGCATTAATAAATCATGACATCTGAAGAGTCTAGCCATCATCTGAAGTGCAGCTCTTGCTTTTTCTATCCTGCATCTGATTTCCAGCATGTGGTCCTAGTCTTCATTAACAGTCGTTCAAAGATAGGTATATGTCTTCACTCACTCTATTCGTTGATTGTTTACAATCAGTCCTTCCGTTTGTCTGCAAAAACCACTGTTTCGTCCGCGTATCTTATTTATTGGTACATTCTCCATTTATTTTGATTCCGGCATCAATATACGGTGTATGTAAGCATATGGGGTATGTATGTATGCAACTTGGGTATGTATGCATCCCAATATCTGCTAAGACTTCCATAAGCTTGTCATGTTTTACTGTGTCGAATGCCTTTTGATAGTCAATGAAGCAGGCATAGACCTCGCAATTTACATCTGTGCATTTCTAAATGGGCACCTGTTTACTGAAGAGGGCTTCTCTTGTTCCTAGGTTATTTCGAAATCCAAATTGTGTACGGCTGATTTGTTCTTCATACAGCGTACAAATTCTCTGATATATAATTTTTAGGAACAGCTTCAGGTTTATCAAGCTGAAAGTACGGAAAAGACACAGAGCTCGTTTTCTTAGGT
Source organism: Taphrorychus bicolor (assembly GCA_951812265.1). Taxonomy (NCBI): domain Eukaryota; kingdom Metazoa; phylum Arthropoda; class Insecta; order Coleoptera; family Curculionidae; genus Taphrorychus; species Taphrorychus bicolor. The sequence goes on from OX638300.1 coordinate 6,093,191, forward strand.
AAAGCAATAAATGTTGACTTTAAACATGGGAACGACCCGCAGTGGAGTTTGGTCAGGATGTTAACACTCCGCAAGTGTTAAGAACATTTTTTCTTCTATAGGCGAATATAAATTATACGTATCCCAATATAAATCAGTGCTTATTTATTTCAATACATTAAGTACAACGACTTATTTAAATTTATCTATTATTAATATTAATAGTAAACGAACAATTCGTGGCAATTTCAAGGCGGATTGCTGAAGTCTTGACTGAATGCGTTTAGTGGAAGAAGATGTTGGCTCAAGAAGAGTTGTATCTAAGTTTTTTTTGACGTGACCTTAGATTGACAACTTCAAGAATTTAAAGATGAAGAGTGAACCTGCGAGATCGGATCGTGAGGATTTTGGGACGCAGCAACAAATATGATTTTCTTTGACTTACTTTCCCTGAATTTTGTTGAATCTCTATATGACTTTCAGCAGCTGTTGTGGAGTTTGTTTGCGAAACATCTTGGACTTCCATTGTGTTTATTGAGTTTCTTTCACACGTCATTTTGAGCACAAACATATATAGAATATACAGATAGGATAAGTAAGTTCATTCAGATACCTAGGGACTATCATTAATAATCAGTGCAACCCCAAGATCGAAATAAAAGCACGAATTGTGCAGGCCAGAAAAACATTTATTGATATGAAGCAAATTTTTACGAGATCCGAACTTACAATGATTAGATGTTATATATTTTCAATCGTGCTATATGGCAGTGAAGGGTTGACTCTCAAAGCGTTTACAGAGAAAAAGCTGGACGCTTTTGAGATGTACCTATACCGTCGTACATTAAGAATATCATGGGTGCAGAGAGTCACCAACTTGGAAGTCCTTGCGCGGATGAGAAAATCAAAAGAACTGATGCTGATTGTTAAGGAGAGAAAGACAGGATACATAGGCCACGTAATGAGAGGCGAAAGGTGCTCTTGAGACTAATCATTGAAAGGAAAATACGGGGAAAAAGATCAGTGGAAAGAAGGCAGAACTCCTGGCTGAAAGAATTAAGAAGAGGGTTTAGATGTTCCTCAATCGACGTCTTCAAAGCCGCCTTCAATCCAGAATATTGATTGCCAATTAGATCGCCAACCTCCGGCGGGAGACGGCGGATTAAGAAGAAAAACCCTCTTTCTAACTTTTATGGATCCACCATTCAATTTCTTGGTCACTTTCAGTGGTATTACGCATTTTTTCCTATTAAAACGAGGTTTTTATCCAGGTTAGCCGTATCTCGAGCTCTGTCCTAGTCGTTTTGTTTGCTAAATCTCTGAGTGGACACTTTCACTTATTTTTTTCAGCTGACACGAGGTCATATCAGGTTTCATTATCTCTAGCCCTGCTTGATGGACCAGTGTATTTCTAACTTTCACCATTTAATTTTTTAGTCACTTTCAGTTGTTTACCATCGTTTACTATCCCTTTTTGATTTTCACAGTTTAAAATGAACCTCCCTCATGCTTCTATTCGACGTAACTTTATTTGACATCAACTCGATTTCTGTACAAAGCCCGCGAATATCCATATCTTCACATTTTGTGTGTCCTGAACAACCGCTTTCACCTCTTCAAAACTACTTCAGAAACTAAACGCTTAGAAGAATCGGGATCGCTATCACTCTCGCGATAAATAAAAAAAGTTTGAAAGCTCAATTCTTCTGTATGTCTGATCATTCATACAAAATTAAAATCGGAAGCTTTTATGACATTTTCGACTTTCAGTTGTTTATATGAAGTCATCTCAAACCTACTGTTCTAATTTCATGGCCTTCTTGAGGTTTTTTTTTAAATGAACGCACGGTATTTTGCTGTACGAAAACAATTTCATGGAATTCTTACTTTCTTCTGTTTTCTGTGTTTTAAGAACTATGACGTTTTTGAAATCGAACTGATATTTGTTGTTCATTTGCGAGGCGTGACAGAACTGTGTTTGTGTCCATTAATTCGATTTTTTAGGTATTGGCTGGTTTGTCCGATATAAGTGCTATTGCAGCGTGTTTGCCAGGATATTTGGTATACAGAGTTTGCCTTTTTTCTATGGGAGTTTTTGGTAAATTTGTCAATTCTTTTTCTTCTTTGATAAAGTCTATCAGTATGTTTGGATAGTTTTTTCTGTGCTTTTTTTGATTGCTTCAGTTCTGTATAACTGTTTTTTTTTTAGATCTGTGATGATTTGGGACCAAGTCGGTTTTGGCATTAGTGTTGTGTATAGTGACGTCCAGAAAATTAATTTGATGGTTTTGTTTTATTTCGAGGGTTTATTGTATTTTTGGGTGGTATTTGTTGAATTCTTTTAGAATGTATTTAGCGGAATTTTGAAGATAAAATACCTTTAAAATCTTGATTTTAAATTGACAAGAGTCTTCAATTTATAATTCGTTTTGGTGTACTACATTTTGTATAATTTTTTGAAAGTTTTTCAAAGGGTGAAAGGACACAAGAAACGATGGGCCTGAGTGGTATTCTAGTTTTGCACAATTTAGGGAAGCCATAGATTTTCGGTGGTAACGCGTTATATATTTTTAGTGCTGTAGTAGTAAGTCTTCCCATGTTTTGATCAGGTTGATCTTGTGGGCCTGGCTGGATCATTTTTTATTTCCTAGTATGTAGTATAATCTGTTAGTAGTTCGAAGATTTTTTGTTGTAGTCTATCTTGTTCATGATAACAGTTATATTTGCCAGGTTTAAAGACCATTAATTTGCGGGTTGTTCTTTAAAAGAAGAAGAAGGATGCAAGAAGAAAGAAGAAGAAGGAAGAGGCAACCGAGCAACCCTTCTCCTAGGGTTGCTTCGTTTCGTTTTACGTTCTTAACGGTAAGCGGATCTGATGCTGTCTTTAGTTTGAGCTGATGGATGAGATATACCTGACTCTATATTGGCTGTGATGTCAGTCTCAGGGATTTTATTTTGATTTTTTATACGTAGTGCAAACTGAAGGTTTGTGATATAATAGTTGGTATGGTGGTATCCTTCAGAGTTTCCATTTTGATTACTTAAGATTTAAGTTGTTTTTTGGATAACTTCTATTTTTTTTGTGTCAGAACTTTTTGTGAATGAATACATTCTCTGAATCGTTGTTCTTGTTTGGTTATGATAGAGTTGTGGACGTTTGGCGGGATACGAATACATTACAAAAGAATACAATGGACGAATACAAATGGACCCAAACACAACAAAAACAACCCAACAGTTTTGACACACCACGCAGATGAACATCAACATTAAATCGACTTGAAAAACGTCACACTTCTTAAACCAGAGAAAAAGATAAAAACCGAATTAGAAACCAAAATGTTTCGTGTGTTTAAAGGTGGTAGACAATGATGTACTATTAAGCGAAACATCTTGGACTTCCATTGTCTTTTTTGAGTTTTTTACACGACGTTTCGAGCAGTGGAATCTCTGCTCGCTGTCAAGTGAAACTGAGCATTAAGCTCGAGACTACTTGCTTATGTACTAACACAGCTAACCACGCCCACCATTCCTATTGGCCGGATCGTCGCCACTGTCGCGCGTCAAGCGACCAGCACTTGTTCGCCGTATCAACGGATGCCATACCGAAGAGACGTCGCAACTTGGTTTACTAAAGACGCCCTCATTGCTTCCAATGAAGACTGCTTCCTTAAACTTTCGTGTCTTCCAGTGCCCTATGCACAATTTTGGCTTCCGGCCACTTAATATTATGGTATTCTGCGCAGTAAGCATGCTCTGCAATTCCCGATTTTGATGTTTCTCCTCTTATCATATGAGTTCTGCGTTCCTGAACTCTTACATGCAAAGGACGCTTGGATTCTTCTATGTACGACATGCCACACTCACATGGGATCTATATAATCTTTTGGCTGATTTGAATTTTCCGGTTTGGTTTTAGAAAGTACGCTTCTTAATGTATTTTCAGTTTTGAAAACCGTTCGTTGTTCGTACAACATACAACTCTTATAACTGGTCTTGCTGTAGTGACAAATCACATGAAACTGGTACCGCAGTGAAAGTGTCAAACAATAGTTGGCCTAACAACAGCTGATAAGTGATAGTTACAACTTTCACCGTATCTTACCACCCCTTTTTTTATTTTTTTCCCCAATCTAGGATAGTTGTATGGAAATTATACGTCTGATGCCGGACCCTTTATGGCCTATTCACAGCAAACAATCTATCTTCGAGAGAAATGTTAAAACACTTTTTGATTTAAAGCCATGAGAGGGTTTTGTGGTAAGTTATCAAATTTGTATCAAATTTGTTATCTATATCAAGTATTAATTTTCGTGTTTTCTCCTATTTTCTTTTGAATTTTGTAGTTCTAATAAAGGCACAATTTGGTGTCGAAATGTTAATAAACAACACCAAAGAGTAAGTTCTTCGCATGTATATGTTTGTACTAAGGACCACACCTCAAGAATTCAACCATAACAAAGCGACAAGAGCTCAAGATTACCAACAAGGTCTAATTTTACAACCATTATAATATAGTTTTTTTTTTTAATTTAACTCGCAAAATTATGTATATACAGTGCAGTACGTGTTAAAAAGATTTGAAGAGTTGAAATCCTGCAGAAATTAGAAAGTTGTTTTTTAAGCCATTGTGCAATGAAACAATGAAGTTTTGAAATTTTTCGGATTTCATACCAGCATCAAAGCTGCCTACGACGCAATTAGTCTAAGGATGGGTTCAAAGTTGACACCTTAAGCTTGCCATATTATTTTGATTCATGGTATGTTAGTCAAAAAAAGGACGAAACTTTTTTTTGTATAATTTGAACACTTGAAGACGCCAAGCCTTCAATTCTCGATATGCATGCTCTATTACGAAATAGAGTTATATTAAAATGTATACGCTTAATGTTGAAAGTGTAAACTAAACGCCATGACAGCTTAACAACTAAAACAGTTAAACCAGGTTAAATCATTAAAACCCTACCATAATGCTAGCCAAGTTAATGCTTCTATAAAGCATATTAAGTTTCTTTGTAGTTATATCGACATCATAATTTAATAGGATTAATTAATTAAACCTAAATAAGATATCAAGCAGAAGCAGGACGAAGGTTGGATTAAAAGTAGGTATAGAAATTTACGTTTGGTGTTTAAGTGGATAAATTTAATTAAGAAGTTTTAGCTTTTATTTCTGAATCTCTGTATCAAAATACTTCATTAAGGATAAGTAGGACAAATTCCACAAAACAGTTTTATGAAAAGTAGAACTTTATCGGTGCCAGTGCTAAATCTCCTTTCTTTTATTCACACTTAAACAGGGGGTTGATACCTGGTGGGCAGCACATTGAACCCTCGTATCGTTTGCTTTGCACACATATCCTATTCAGTCGCATAATAACCTACTGCGGAAGTGCATATAAAGAACATAAAACACGCTAAAAATTCTCGATCTTCTTTAAAAGCCACAACTAAGAAGTGTTACAGTTACAATGATTTCCGCAAATTTTAAAGAACGTAATGTAGTGAGGTAATATCCTAGTAACCGTTTGGACTGTAATCTTATCAGTAAGTGCGTTAGTTGTTAACGGTGCACAGGGCATAGGCAGGTTTCCCCTTGCCCTAAACGATTGCCCACTGTGTCCCCATTCGCCAGTAGTTAATGCGTAGTATCCCAACTCACAGCTGGGGGAAAAGGAAACGCACGTTTACCCATTGATAAGATTTCAAGGCATAAACGAGCATGTTTTGTGAACTCCGTGTAATTTTTTGTATATTATTTAATATTTCATATTGTTCAATAATATAAGGGTGAGTATATATTTAATTCTAACTTATTTTTAATTATATATCATTCATGCTTTGTTTTCTTTCATTCGGAGTCAGCTCAACATCTTCAGATGCAAGGGCAAATTTCAATGTTGATTAATGGAAAGTTCATTTACCAATTATATCAATATCAATTTTAAATTATGCATAATAATGCTGGGTGTGTTGTCAAGACATGGGTAATCATGGTTCAATTAATTTTGTGATTGCTTGGGTAGTTCCAAAGGTTTGGTCAACAATAACGTATTATAATATTATTTCCTTTCTCTACCAAAAAGTTGGTCCAAACCATCTACATTTAGTAAAAATTTCTCGAAACCACAAGAAAATATCTTTTGACTATTTCTAAATGGCTTGAGGTTAGACGTCAGGATATTTTAAACAGTTCAAATATGTGTAGAAATGATAATTTGCAATTTTAGAGAATTTACCTGTGTTTGCTTCAAGTTATTCAATTCAAAAAAAAAGTTTAAGTTGGTTTTATTATTTAATTAAACTGCAAATTATTTCAGCATTTTTTTTCAATTAACAAAAAATTGCTTGCGACTCCTTTTTTTGTTTATTTTTTTAATTTTTTAGGTTGGTTCAGATTAGACTTTCAGATTAGGCTCAATAGTTAAACAAATAACTCAATTTACAATTTTGAAAAATCACTCAGGTTTTCTTCAAAATATTCAAAATCTCTGTTTAAACTTTAAAACAAGTTTAGGTTAGTTCATGTTAGATCAAATTGAAATGCAAAAAATAAGTTTCTGGAAACTTATTTAATAGCAACTTAAACCAACAAATTTAACCGTTAAAAAAAATTAAACTTAAACGCGAATAATAAGTGTCATATTTCACTGAATTTGTAATAAAACGAGTTTTCAGTTTAGGTCATGTGCGAGGCATATTTTTTAGAATATCGTTTAAACTAAGTTCAGGAAGAAATACAAACAATTTTCGAAAATTTCTTCTTTTTTTTTTCGATGTTCTTGGGAACTGGCGCGTAAATGCGCAACTTTGCTCAAGTATTGTTTGCTTATTAATTTTTATTTAGATATTAAAAAATGTTGCGTAGTTTATGCTTCAGAAAAAGTGCAAATAAGTATTAAATAGCAATTCAGATAATAATTATTTTCCTATTCGCGCCCGTAAAATTAACGCATGTACAATGGGTATTTTTCCCACTTTTTCTTCTGGATAAAGATAAATACGAGTATGGTAATCGAAGTTTTTAGTTAGAAAGTTTAGTGTTTCGAGGAGTGGTTTTTGCTCAAGTGTTGCTTTAACTAAAGAACGAGTTTTTGTAAATAATTCTTAGTTGAAAAAATTTCTTGGCTGTGTTGATGGTAATAATGGGATTAAAAAAGAAATAAACTATTGAAATTATAATTTCACAACAAACTAAATTAGAAAATGTTTACTTAAATATAATTGGTCCACTACACACCAGACATACAGCGTGTCCCAAATTGGTCATCCATGTATTGGGATCTAGGAAACTATAGGCGCTACGAAGTCGGTTAAATGGGGAAAGTTCTAGACAATTATGTTAGTAATGTAATGACAAAAATGGGGTAGCTGTAACCAATAGGGTTTTTGAGGAATTTTGGGAAAACCAAAATGGTGCATTTTTTAAAAACCTGTTATAAGACCTTTATTTCAAAAGATAATCGAAATTTGTGAAAACATTTCTGAAGCAACTTTTTGAGTAGAATAGACCCGTAAAGGTAAAATTTTGATGCAACGTTTCGGTTTTCTGGAACCATCATCAACTTCTGTTTTTCTTATGACGGCCATATTGGATTTTTACACTTGTTTACAGAGGATAAGAAATGCGTTTCAATATTGTATAACAACCCTAGTAAGATCTTTAGATTAAATTGAAACAGCTGGACATTACTTAAAGTGAGGGAAATTTTGACATGCGGAAATTTCATTTTCGGAGTCAACAGAAATACTCAAATTCCAAAAACTTACTACGAAGCAAAATATCCGGAACGAGCGAAACTGTCTGCTCTTTAGATACCAAACTATGGCCCCATACGTGATTATCGGTCTTACTACCGTCACGTATAACCTCATAGTTTGTTGGGGTTCCATCCCTCATGATTTCCCGCACAGGTTCTTGCATGACCAAAGGGAAGGCTGTGCCCTCCTAACGGTACGAGTCACATGTGGGGACCATGTGAGTGATTTGTCCAGGATGACTCCAAAAAATTGTATTTTGTTGGTAAATGGGATTGTCGTCCCGAAGAAAGATGGCGGTTTCAAGAAGTCCAGCCTCTTGCTTCGGGTAAATGGCACAATCACCGTTTTCCTGGGTTTATTGCAAGATTTTCCTTTCAACACCAGCTGTGTACAACATCCAGCACCACTTGCAACGTGCAGGAGATTTGTTGGTCTGGGTGGATTCTTTAAGGATAACGATATCGTCCGCGTATGCTTGAACCTCGACTCCTCATAGTTCCAAAGTAACCAGAAGGTCGTTCACTAGTAGGGGCCACAGGAGTGGTGAAAGGACTCCGCTTTGTGGACAACCTTCCGCTTTTATGAATCTAACAGTGTTATCGTTTAATGATATACTGATCAGTCTGAATTCTAACATGTTGCGAATCCAGTTGGTTATTGTTGGTTCGATCCTTTTCGCTTTACTGGCGGTGAGGGGGGAGTCTGTAGGTGTATTATTAAAGGCCCCTTCGATGTCTGTAAAAATTCCAATTGCGACACCCTTTGAATCCAGGGTATCTTGGATTTTCTCCACCAGGTTGTGGAGTGCTAGTTCTGTTGATTTGTTAGTCTGGTAGGCATACTGTTCCGTATTAGGGAGTACGTTGTTAGCGCGCCATCTCTTATGTATAGGTCTAGCAGCTTTTCCAAGCTTTTCAGCAGGAAGGAGGTTAGACTGATTAATACAACCCATTTTTGGTATGTAGACGACCCTCACCCTAGACCAGCAGTTTGGAATAAAGTTCCATTCAAGGCTCGCTCTAAAGAGCTGTGTTAATATAAGTTTGTATGGTCGAAAAGCCATAATCGTAGATTTTAGCAGGGTTGGCCTGACCACTTTTTGGAGAGCTCCCAATTTGCCCTGCTTAGCCGTTTACACGGAAAATGACAGCTTGCCAGTATCTCTAACGTTTTACCACCAGTGGAGGTACAGGTGCAATCGGACCATTTTATCGATCCAAGCTCCTGGCACGGCTCCCTGGAGAGAATCCTATGGATTCGGGTTCCTCTTGGCTGGTCTTCAATCCCGCCACAAAACCTCCTCCAAGAATCGGTTTTAAAGTTAAACCTGATCTGCTTGTTGTAGTTAGTTAGGGCCTCTCTGTAAGTGTCCCAGTCGCCGGTTATTTTTGCTTTATTAAGGACGTTTTTTCTCTGACTTTCCAGGCGGTTATTCCTCCAGGATGTTTGTCTGTTGTCTTCTTTTTTGTTCCCGTTGGACAGTTGTCTTCATAGGCCTGAAGAGCAGCTTTTCCCAACCGCTCGGCTGCCAGCTCTATGTTGACAGGAGCGTCAAAAGAGATGTAGATCGTATTCATTTGTATCTGGAGGGACTCCCCATACGAAGCCCAGTTTGTGCTTTTAGGATCTTTAAAAGTGATCATAGGTCTGATACCCTTTTTTAGGTTAAACGCTATATGTTTGTGATCGGAGCAAGATTGCTCCTGGGATACTGTCCAGTTGAAGATCTTATTTGAAATAAGCTTCGTGCTGATCGTGAGATGTAAAACTTCTTGTCTGTTGACAGTTACAAAAGTTGGCCTGTGTTGATAATTTTTAGGTCTACTTGTGTTAGGTAGTTAAGTAGTGACTCACCTCTTATGTTAATATTGCTGCTGCCCCATACCGTGTGAGGGGCATTCGCATCACATCCCAGTATTAGCTGGGTATTGCTTCTCTTGGCGTGGTCGACGATTCTCCGCACCGCCGCAGAAGGAAGTTCTCAGAAGGAATTTCGCATCTCCAGAGAGGTACAGCTTGGTGATGGACGACCTTATTACAGAGGTACTTAAGCGTGTTCCATTCCCTATACCATTTATCAAGCTGTATGTGGATGGCACTATTTTGGCTTGCCCCAAGAACAGGGTCCCAGAGTTTTTGCAGTATTTCAACAGTTATCATCACAAATTACAGTTTGCTGTAGAGACAGAAGTAGAATCTACATTGCCATTTTTGGATACCCTGGTTGTGAGGCGAGACGATGGTACTCTTCTAACTAACTGGTACATAAAGTCCACTGCCTCGGGTAGAGTCGTGAACTATTTGTCTTCGCATGCTGCCGGCCAGAAGCTTTCCATCATTAAAAATCTCTTTTACAGGCTATTAAACTTAGCAGTGATGTGTTCCATAAGGCGAACATAGACATAGTAAAGAACATCTTAAAAGCGAACAACTACCCATCTAGTTACATCAATCGAGTATGGAATGAATATCGTCACAATATTACTCCTGGATCCCAACCCCAAACTCGTGAGAAGACATTTTGTAGGTTCCCATATGTTAAGGGACTGTCGGATAAAATCCAATATCGGCTAAAACGCGTCAATCCCTCCAGAACTTTTGCATACTACAACACCACATATATTAGCCAAGTGTTCTCGAAACTCAAACATCCCGTTCCTGCCTCTCACTGCTCCGAACTAATTTATAGGATACCATGTATGAATTGTGACAAATGTTACATTGGCATGACACGACAATATTTGAAGAGCAGACTATACCAACATGAGTATGAATGCAGGGAACTCAACAGACAGAAGAGAGACAACGCCGCACTTGCCCAACATCATTTCGTGTTTAATCATGTCTTCGACTTCCCAAATACCTCTATCCTAGATCGGGAAATCAATTACCGAAAGAGAGCAATCAGCGAAATGGTCCACATCTACATTAACGACACGGTCAACGACAGAACCGACACCCAGAATTTGAGTATCTTCTATTATTGTAACCTGTTGCATCACTTGAAGGATCAAAATGCGGAAAAATAATCAATTTTGTTTTCCATTTTTCCATCTTTTTGAATAACATTAATTAGTAAATAATATGAATAACTATAGATCCTATGCTCTCTTTTGATAGCACACAGATACAATATACTCGTTGAAATCGGCCAAAATTACATACATTCCTGGGCCACTGATATCTGTCTGTTTCCGTTTCGTTTAGTTGTTGGGTTCCTCTCAAGCTGTTGTTTGGTCCTGTGGTGTCGTCTAAGTGTACATAAGTCCGTAGATGTGTAAGTACCGATATGGTACTTTGGTTTAATTTTAATTACAAGCTTCTCTGATTTAAAAAATGTAAGCTCGACACATCCTTTCTTATATCTCCACAGTATGCACGGATCCTATATAATAGAATAGGAGAATTTAATTTTACTCATGTATTGTGTTTTAATTTGTGTACTTTTGTTGGTCGTTTATCTTTGTAATTAGTGTTTTTACCGCCAACGTACATACAATTATTGTATTTAGCCCTGAGGAAGACCTCAAATAAAGGTCGAAACGTTGGCAATTTCAAAAAAGTGAAGTAGCTTCTTGTCCTACACCTGCTATCCAAACATTTACATTAATAAATAAAGGACGCTAAGCACAGATGATACTTCATATTGAAAGCAAAAAAACAAGGAGATTGGTTTATTGGTGTGTTAACCAAAAAAGTTTATTTACTACCTATATTAGAAGAATGCCTGCACACACTTCGTGACGTGTGTCAGAGTACTAATTTTATAGTTTGATTACTCTTGAATCAATCGTTTTTTGACACATTTTGATTCACATTATAGATGGTGTATAAACCCATCATATTTCTAATTACATTTTAGGTTAGTTCATTGTCAGATTAAGTGCTCAAAATGTAATTAAAAATATTATAGTTATATTTATCAAGACATTTGTAAAACTACGACTACGTTGACACATCGTGTCCAATGTGACTCAAGAATAAGACACACTTGTCAAGGTTAAAAAGATAAATTATAAGCTGATACCTAGAAATTACAAAGAAGAGTTCATGCAAGTTTTACCAAATCATCAGCTTTACTTGAATGAAATACTGTGTTTAATTGACCTCGGACGTGCTTTTGTTGGCTGATTTTTTAATTTTGCTTTTAATTGTTATATTTCCTATTAATGTATATAGTAAATTCATTTATTTAACCACGCGCTGAAAGTAGGCTCTAAAATATGGCAAAACCTTTATAAATCGACCAAGGCTTGTTTTATTGTCCATCTAGGTGTTAAGATTACAGGATGTTAAAGATAGTTCCTAGAAAATATTCTTAATTAATATTTTAAATACTTGTCAAAATAAATTAATCAAATTTTATACGCTAGTATTGCTTTTTGTTCTCTATGAATTCTAATTAGATTTGGATACATTTGTCCAGGAGCAGGTCACACATGATCCTAGGCTTGAAAGACAACAATATTTTTGTGTATTTATATTTATTAACAAAAAAACATATGGAAAATGATTTTTATATTTATAAATGAGGTTAGCGTGCTGAAAATCGACACATGAAATAGTTTTGGAGATAAAATAAGTATTAAGATGCTTTTAAATCGCGGTTTATGGTTGGTCATATAAGGAATCAATTCTGGTAACAACCTAATCAGCCCTTAATAAAACAAAAAAACACAGTTTGCACGGCTCAGCTATTTTTTTTTGTTGAAAATTATTGTAGATATCGATTTTTCTAAAATATTCGTTTTTTTAGTTAAAATATAAATACTGTCAAAAAATATGCAAAAATGCTACATGTTCGCCTTACCCCATTTTTTATCTCCATAGGTTTCGAAAATACTATTAAAAAATCATTCACAAAACCTAAGCCTTGACACCATATTGTATATGGAAATTTTCACCCATTTTTGGGTTTAAGTAAGCTTTGTGGTTGAACGTATGGTACTATTTATTTTCAAAAAACTGTGTGTATAAATTATGAATGTTTCAATAACAATTTTTAATAAAAATAGGGTGCTTAGGAATAGGTACAAAATAATTGGTTTAAAGGCACACCTGGTGGCAATCTTAGATTAATTATTAAGGCTGTACGGTTTACCAAAGATCCACAAACCGAATGTGCCACTGAGGCTCATCGTGAGTACCAAAGAAAGTCTGATCTACGACATCCCGAAACAACTCACAAAACTGCTGCAACTTAAACTAGGAAATACTGACAGCTTTATGAAAGACCACTCATTTCGTCGAAAAACTGCATTCTTTGACTTTTTCTCTAGGAGAAATTCTCGTTAGTTTCGTTGTTGTTTCGCTCTTCATGATGGTACCCATAAGGAAGCCATGGAACATATTAACTAGGAATTTCCACAAGATATTGCCAAGTTGTTCCAACATTGCCTAACTACTACATATTTTCATTGGAAGGAAGATTTATACGAACAAACTGATGGTGTGGTTATGGGCAGCTCCCTTAGTCCAGTTATAGCCAACTATTTTATGGAAATTTTCGGGGCCAAGGTGTGGGGTGATACGTGGACGACATCCTTGTTATTTGGAGCCATGGCGAGAGCGAACTTCAAAACTTCCTCTTACACCTCAACTCTATCAATCGAAAAATTCAAACCATTATGGAGAGAAAATGAAGGAGGCCTACCGTTTTTGTATGTTTTGGTATCAAGGAGGCCGAATGGGAAGCTTGCGCACATCGTTTATAGGTAGAAAACCGACACACTAACCTATACCTCAATAACGGATCAAATCATCATCCCAGACAGAAAAGGGGAATCATAAAGACGTGTCTATGAAAGCCAAGAGAATTTGTGAGGAGGCTGAACTGGAACTGGAAACAAAGCATCTGGAAAGAGCCTTTGGTTGGAATGGATACAGCAAACACAACTTCGATAGGGCCGTCCGTCCAAGGACAATACCAGGAAGAAACAACGGGAGAAGATGAAGAAAAGCGCGGATAGACTAGTCTACCATACATCCACAAAGTATTGGACAGGATCAGCAGGCTACTGGAAAAGCACAATTTTAAAACTGTCTTTAAACCCACTCGCATAATACAACAGAGCTTGAGATCGGCCAAAGACCGTAGAGACCCCCTATCAGCACCCGGAGTTTACCGAGTTCCATGAAGCTGTGGCTGCTCTGGCTTGGGATACATTGGCACAACAAAACGCAGTGTCAACACGAGGATTACGGAACACAAGAGAAGTTGCAGTCTGGGACAAACTCAAAATTCAGCAATAGCAGAGCACGCTCTCTCCGAAGGTTACCACATCCCTTTCAACGAGGTGGATATCTTATATCAATCGCAGCGTTTCTATCCAAGACTAACGATAGAGGCCATTGAGATCTTTAAACACGATAACAATTTCAACAGGAAGGAAATTAAGTTTATAAATGCGACTGGAATACGGACGACATACTTTAAGTCCGACGAAACCCCGCGCCATTACTACCCCCACCCCACTCCCTCCACTGCAGCGCGACTGGCGGCGGGGAGAATAAATACCATGGAGCTCACCACAGTCGAAACGTCAGGAAGAAATTTCATTGGAATACGGCTTCAAAGGCAGGAAAACGCTTTAGATTATATTTTGGTCAAGGCAGGTCAAAGTTGGCTTCTATATCTAGCTTGAACTCATCACAAATCCGTTTTTTCTAATCTATATGGAACAGTTTCAAGTTTTCATTCAATAGTACTTCTTTGGTAGCGTTGTACATACGTCTGCTTGAACTACCTGATAAATCTAGCCAAAATTACCCTAATTTTAAGTATAACATAAAGATGATAAGGGATTCGTAATAGGCAAAGATGTGGTGCCTTGGAAGAAAAGGGTCTAGTTTAACAGTATATATCTAATATTCTTCGAACTATTAACACAAGATTGCTACTTGAAAAATGGTAAAAAAGTGATTGAAAAACTGGCAAAACACTTATGAAACATAATTTCATTATTTTTTTCTCCACAGCTTTTTTGGTATAACTTTTGTTTTTTTTTTAGTTCGGCTTGGACTTAATTTGAACGGACTATAATTGTAGATTTTGAGTTTTCCAAGATTTTTAACATCTTCGGCATCAAAAAATGATTACTGTGATCGTAATATTTTTTACTAGTTATGTAAGTGGTAATTAGGTACTTAATTAGGTAGTTTTAACTAAACAATTTAACTACCTTGAATAAATGGTACTAAAGCAGGTTAGTTTTGCAAGTTTAACAAGATAACCATAAGTTAGGTACTACGAAATTGTTTAACGACACCTGATACAGATTAAACCTTTACAAATTAATTAAATTATTTGGATCCTAGAGGAAGTAACATGTAATTCCACTTAATTCCATTCAAAATGCCATAAATGTAATATAAATCACTGCCAACTGGATTTTTCCTTTCTAGGAGAAACCATATAAAGAGTGTTGTCCCATGTTGTGTCTGTTGTAAATTATATGACTAAATTTCCACTCATCGGTATTTAGGCTTAGTAAACAACGACTTTATAGACTTAGTAATAATCTTACAGTACCATCGCGGAAAGTGCATAATGAAATATATGAGTATCCACATGTATAACTTCGGTGTGAACTTTAATAAAACGATAATAATATCGCTAACGACTTGAAAAAAACAATATAATTTTTTTAGGTCACTAGCAAATTCCTAGAGAGGTACCACCACACAGGCCCACCGGTAGGTACCCACAAGGATAACCGGCTGTCTCACACCACATGAAAGAAAAGGTCTGCGAATCAGTCATGGAGTGCACCGATTTGATCGCACTGGTTTGCTTATTAATGGCCTGCGGTACCACGATGGTTTTTGCCCAACAAAGACAAGGTTCGTTAGTTTGTGTTTACCTTTTTTTTGTATACGATGCTTGTGGCTGATTATTGCGTGCAAATTGGTGTGAAAAGTGGAAAAAATTGCCACTTAGGATGTGCTAGGACCTTGGGTTTCGGGTGCGCGATGTGGCAATGTGTGTCAGTGATTGCTTCGAGCGGTTAAACGGTTATTAAAGAAGTTTTGTTAGGTACTTATGAGTATATGTTTGAAGAAATTTAAAAAAGCCTGCCCTTTTGAATAATTAGTCAAGTCTTTATAAAATTATACAGAAACTTGAATGGGACAATAAATTCGATATATCAACCTACTAAATCGTTACAATAATAATTGCTGCCCATTGCACCATAACGTTCCAAGAAATTTCACCTTCTTTGTTGATCCAACCAGCCAATGATGTACCTACATTCATGATTGAATGCGAACGTATATTCGATATCAGTAATAATTAGACACATTGGCGTAGTAATGGCAGCAGGGTGTTTATTTTTTTAATATAAGTACCTAGTGGATATTTTAGCAAACAATTTATGGGTAGGAATCTTATCAAATTCCGGAAAGAGGCATATTGGCAAGCTGTGTTTATTTAAGAGGCTTTTCCTAAAGAGATAAAATATAGTTATTATCTGTTTTGGTCTTTATTTTGATGGTGTGTTTGTAAATGAAATTAAATTTTAAAGTTTTTACTAGGGGATTTATACCAACTTTATAAACACCTCTATACCTATAGGGTGTCTCACAACGGTCTGCAATTCAAAAAAATCTAAAAATCCGTACTGTAATAAACCAGTCAACTTAAAATATTTCCAAGCAGCGCTTTCGGTTTACCGAAAGCCAAAGTGATCTTTGTTGTTTCAACTAGATCCATCTATTTTTCAATTGGAAATTTCTTTGAGTTGTAGCAAAACAGTTTTCACATTTTTGGTTTTTCACACGCGCATTAAAGGCAGTAGTTTTTGTTTTATTTTGATTTTTTTTCATAGAGTACTTTTGAAAATCCAGATAAAAAAATGTAAACCATTTTGCTCTATGTTTCACAGTTTTACAGCTCCTTAAAAGTGGAAAAATCTCATATTCAAACTGCATTTTTGTTAAAAAGGGTGGCCTTTAAGAGCATGGTTCAGTTGACAAAAATCGTTCGCATTCGTAATTAAATCGTTAGTTCCATTCGAAGTAAATAATATGCCGCTATCTTGAAATTATTTTAGGTGAGTTACTGTACCCACCTTGGTAAAGTACCGAGTTTTTTGGCTTTTAGTACGAGCTTTCCCATAATCGATCGCCGCAATCCCTGGTGAGACACCCAGTATAGTTATGAATTCAAACAGTTAACAGTTATAAGTAAAAATGTGGCTGTGGCTGTACTCTATTTTTGAAGGCAGATAGCAATAATAAATCCGTACCTTTACCTTATTACAGAAATTGTAAGATACCTACTAAGTCAGTAGATAGGATATTAAGGCATTGTTAAGAAACGTTAATATTAGAAATTCTTGTTTATCCACCTCGAAAACAATAGCTCTTTATTGTCCCTCGATTATATTCCAATGGTTCTAGACATTAAATATCAGAGGCGTGCTATCGGGGAAATTTGATAATAACTACTGGGTGTATGTAAATTAGTCTTATATATATTTGAATCTTGCAAACTAGAGGAGCTACAAAGTTAGTTAAATGGGTAAGTTCTAGACAACAATGTTAGAAGAAGATCTGGACAAGAGATATAAATACGCTTTTTGATGAACGCAGATCAATTCCACCACCTAATTTCACATGTTCTAACAATTTGCCAATAACAATCAGAGAAGTGGAAAAAACAATAACAAAATTAAAAGACGGCAAAGCCCCCGGACCAGATAACACATATGCTGAGTTCATAAAGCTTTTTGACGCAAAAGGCATCCAACCCATAACTACAATTTTTAGCAACATATACTCAAGTGGGATAATGACAAAGACATGGTTTGTTATTACATGGACGTTTCATGAGAAACTCAGTCGATTAAAAAGGACGTAACTCATCTAAAAATACAAATTTTGTTGTTTTTAGAGGCATCCAGTATTAAAACCAAATCGTTCAAAACTGATTCAAATGGATTTTAAAATTAAGTTTTTGGTCCAAAATAAGAGAAATTTGACGCAAAATCCATGCAAAATGCAAACTTGGTATTTTTCGAAAAAATCAAGTTCAAATTAGAGCCAAAATCCATGAAAAATTTCTCAAATCGTCTAAAAATGCAAATTAAAGGGTTTATAAAGTCTGAGTCAAGGATTAAGATTAGAGTCAAAATCGGACAAAAGTTACTAGAGAGACCCCAAAAACAAATATGGAATTTTTGGAGAAATACAGATCATGGTCAAAGCCAAAATCGGTCAAAAATGCAAAATGGCATGGAAAAAGTCAACATTTATTGCTTTACCTAAGAAAACGAGCACTGTGTCTTGTGACTCTTTTCGTACGATGAGCCATCTCCTGAAGCTGTTCCTAAAAATTATACATCAGAGAATTGTTAGGCTGTGTGAAGAACAAATCAGGCGTATACAATTTGGATTTCGAAATAACCTAGGAATAAGAGAAGCTCTTCAGTATACAGGTGATCACATTGACTATCAAAAGGCATTCGACACGGTAAAACATGACAAGCTTATGGAAGTATTAGCAGATAGATATTGAGCTGCATACCCGCGATCTGAAGATTATTAGCAACCTGTTCTGGAATCAAATGGCTTCTATGCAGACCCAAGCAGAGAGAATTTTTAAGGAGGCTCTGGAAGATACTGATGCCAGAATCAAAGTAAATGGAGAATGTATCAATAACATAAGATACGCAGACGACACAGTGGCCTTTGCAAAGTGTTTGAAGGAACTTCGGGAAATATTGGTCAGAGTTGTCGGAACCAAAGATATGGGTTGTCACTGAACTGTAAGAAAACAAAATACATGATAATTTCCAAAAATACGATCCAAACAGAAGGACTGATTGTAAATAATCAACGAATAGAGAGAGAGAGTGAAGATATATACCTATCTTGGAACAACTATTAATGAAGACTGGGACCAATGGGATGCAGGATACAGAAAGCAAGAACTGCATTTCAGAGGATGGCTAAACTCTTTAGATGTCATGATTTATCTATGCCCTTAAAAATCAGATTATTGAGGTGTTATGTTTTCCCTGTTTTGTTGTATGGAATGGAATCCTGAACTCTCACGGATGCTACATGTGAAAAAATCAATGCTTTTAAGATGTAGCTGTATCGACAGATCTTGAGGATACCATGGACTGCTCATGTAACTTATCAACACGTTTTGACAAAGATGAGGAAGGATAAAGAACTACTATTGAAGATAAAAACATCCAAAATTGAATACTTTGGACACATAATGAGAAATAGCCAAAGACATGGAAAGGTAAACGGTAAACGGGGTCCTGGAAAACGAAGAATTTCGTGGCTAAGAAATCTTCGCACATATAGTTCAACACAACAACTGTGGGCTTGTTCAGAGCAGCTGCGAGCAAGATACAGATTGCCATGATGGTCGCCAACGTCCGAAACGGAAAGACACTATAAGAAGAAGAAAAACAACAAAAAACATTATAAGTTCTTCATTTTAGAAGATAATCGAAATCTGTGAAATTTCTAAACAAACTTTTTGACTGGAATTAAAGTCAAAAAGTCTGTGTCGAAAAGTGAAAATCAAACTTCAATACAACGTTTTGGATCTTAGAACCATCATCAACTTCTATCTTGCTTATGGCGGCCTTACTGGATTTTTACGTTTCTAAATGGATAGCAAAAAGATGCATTTTAACCATGTATCTCTACGTAACATTTATTCAGGTTTTTGAAACAAAAGAAAATTATTTGCAGGCTATGGATTCCACTTCACAACCAAACTATTTTAGATGGATCTACAGTTTTCAAATTGATCGAGTAAGCACAGATTTTTGTAGTGTTCTTCGGATGCATTTTGAATGATTTTTAAAACTCGAATCGAAGTTTTGATTGCTCTAAACATAATTAGCGTGTAGGTTGCATTTACTTCGCCTTGGGGCAAGAAAAGGCCCATTTTCTTTTTAATAAGTTTAAAGATTTGAATTGTATGATACTATATAACAACGTTTTTCAATTTTTCTTCGTATTAACTTTTTACATGTTGAGAATTTGTTGCCTTGGAAATGAAATTCGCTTTGATACTGTTAAAAAGCCTACCCGCAAAAGTAAGTTTTTCTTAGTTTCCTACAATAAAAAATTTTTATTCTAAAATAAAGTCTTTAGTACGGTGTTGTACATGATTCAAAAGCATTTTTTTTTCGGTTCAATAATAGGAAAATCCAATATGGCCGCCATAAAAAAAGGAAGCCAAAACGTTTTGCTGAAATTTTATATTTACAAGTCTATTCTTCACCACATGTTTTTTCAGAAATGTTTTAAAATGTTTCGATTAGCTTCTAAAATAAAGCAGTTACAACGGTTTATTTATAAATGCATCATTCTATTTTTCCAAAATTTCCCAAAAATCTGAATGGAGAGGTACCCCTTTTGTCATTACATAAGTAACAATACTCTAGAACTTGCTCCATTTTACCGTCTTATAGCTCCTATAATTTCCAAGGTTCTAAAACACGGAAAATCAATTTGCGACACATTATAGGTATATACGGTTTAGTCACTTTTACAATGCTCACGATTAAGATTTGGGAAAAGGTAAGAACCTCGTGTTCATAAGAAAACGTTATCTAGGAGGCTATAAATTTTTGACAAAAAAGGCTCATATAATCAAGGAAAATGGACTTTCGTCGACATTCTGGTCAATTGCTTTGCGACACTCGATTTTTGCACCACGCTTGAGAGCATACCTCTAAAATGGACCAACGGATTTCTTAGGTCG
This sequence comes from Taphrorychus bicolor, assembly GCA_951812265.1. Taxonomy (NCBI): domain Eukaryota; kingdom Metazoa; phylum Arthropoda; class Insecta; order Coleoptera; family Curculionidae; genus Taphrorychus; species Taphrorychus bicolor. Next base: position 6,113,670 of record OX638300.1, read on the forward strand.
AAGCGAATTTGAGTAGACCCCTCTTTGTACTAATTTACGTGGTATGTAGGTACAAAGAAGGTAAGTTATTCCGGTTGAACAGGGCACAAAGTTGAAAATTTTGCGTATAATTCTGATTTCCTCAACTTCCACAAAATTAATCAAAATTGATTTTTTGACATTTACAGGATTTTGAAGAATAATGTAACACCCTGGGTTCGTTTTTTTTTCGATATATTGCCTAAAAAGAATAAAAAGTCCATTTTCTCGAACATTTTAGCAATGCTTCCTTCATGACCGATGCAGTAAGATCATAGGAACTTAATCTTGCGCTAAAAATTACTTCCCCATCCGTTAGATATACCAGGGGTAAGAAAAATGCTAAACCACATTTTCTAATTTGATAAAATATTTACACATTATCGCCATTAATTTATAAATGTAAAGTGAACCAAAGCAGATTTCCGCCGATGTTCTCACTTTCCACAGACATTGGCCGAGATTTCGCACATTTTGAGGTATACTGTACTGATGAGCTCCAATAAGAGCGAAACCGGTCTATGGTTCCACTGCCTGATAGAAAATTGAGTTTGGTACTCTGCTAAACGTCGCCCCCAGATAATATATGCACTCTATACCGCTCTTAGAACATTTCCCTCCTTATACTCTTATTTAAAAAATAAAGGATGGCAATACCCTGTTTAATGAGGCCATCTAAGTTTTGCACAGCGACTCTGAACTTTTTTATGAACTTTCTTGGAAATTCACAACGCTAACTACAGAAATATCATTGACAAAAGGAGCGGAGAGCAATTATTTGGATCTGGAGGAGGAAAATTAGAATGTATAGTGATGAGGGAGCTATTGGAAAACCTTTATTGTCATCCCTTTTAAATCCAAGATCAGGCTGCTTAAAGTCATCTAAACTGAAAATTTAAAAAAAAAGTTTCTGACATTTAGCAAATTGCTTTTTGTGTAGGGTTGGCTGGGGTACTTGTAAACAAAATCTAAAATTTGAGGACATTTTTTATTTTGTCTTTTTCCGAATATAATTTATTTTTAACGGTAGCCGGATATTGTTATTAACAATTGTTAACTTTAATCTCTTAATAAAATAAAAGCCATAATTTATTTACTTTTTTGTGAAACTTATATTTTTATTTACCCCTATATATTTTCAATTACCCCTTAGCTTCGGGGTAAAAGAAAATGGCTAAAAAATATCTGAAATGTAAATGGGCTGTCAACCTAAAACAAATTCTGATCTGGAAACAAAATGAAATGCATGTCCATTTACATTTACCCCAGAAGGGGTCTCAGGAATAAAAAAAAAAGTCAAGATATAATTTAAATAATCTAAGAACAGTAGCATAAAAATAACAAAACAACTTAGAACATAATTCAGTCTTAAATAATAAAAAAAATAAATTGATTATAAAAGTTATCCTAGAAACTTGAAATCTAAACAAGTTAAGCTTTCTCAAAAACTGACACACTGCTATTAAATTTATAAATAAGTTTTCTTTGCTTCATTACAATGGATGCCTTTCATACCCTTGGACAAAGACACTGTCTTCTTCTTCGTCAATTTCTTGAATGCAGTAAACTTACTTGTAATAATTACTATTCCTTAGTCCTCCCAAAAAGTCAACAAACATAAATTTCCCCAACTTTAAGTTTTTTAAGCTTTTAAGTCTAATGGTATCATCATTAGCTTTACTCAAACGAAGTATCGCTGTGTTTGGTACTGTCCGCAGACTTTCCACTCCAACTGCCTTTCCTTCGATAAATTTTTGCTTTTTCGAATCTCTACTCTCTTCTATCTTCAGAAGTTCCTAGAAAACGTTTTCAGCCGTTAAAACTTCACCACATTGGACTGGTTTTAGACGAGGAATCCGCTGTTTTATTGCAGCTATTTGGCTACTGTTGACTGTATCTCTAAACGTTTTATTATAATAAAACTATTCTCCAAACGTGATAACATATTCAGCTACTATTCCTTTAACATCTCCTTTGTCGCATGGATAGCCCATACGATATCTGGCCTTCAAACAGTTAACAATAACAAGTTCAATATTGTGAGAAAGGACAGTTGATTGGTTAGCCCCTAACTTGTTAATGGGCGTCTTTTTACCTTTTATTCGATTAAAGACAACTGCTGGAGGTATTCCATACGTTTCATGTACCTGGGCATATGTTTTTTCGCTGTTTTCGATGTCCAAAATAGCTCTCAACAAATCGTGTGACGCATAAGAAAGACCTTGTGGTTTTTTCTTGTATGTTAGGGACATATCTGTAAATAATAGGCGTCTTAAATTTACACTACCAACCCTTTTTGCTATTTGCAATTACCGCATTTTCTAATGTACAATTATCCCAGAGCGACATTTTTTCTGGGGTAAATGTAAACCAAAAATAACTCCCTTAAAGAACAAAAAACTGAAATAATTGAAGTACTTTAACATAACCTGACTTACCTTTTATTAAGTAGCAAAAGAAAAGAGTTTGTAACTTACCTGCAGCTTCACACAATTTCGATTTTACAGACACTTGATAAAAATGAATTTCAATAGAAACAACACGTCGGTCTTTACTGTTGCCTGGACTTGCAGTTAGTGACCCAATAAGTCTGAAAAGTTCTCATCCCATAAAAATGGAGGGAAATTAACTGTAGATGTTGCCAAATGAATTTATTATTTTTGGTTTATTTGTCATAATAGTAGTTTTCCATTAACCCAATTTACAATTACCCCAGTCCACCCTAATAATCACGGCTATGACCTTGACATCGTATATAAATTATTTAGGATAATTAAACACAAATAAGTTACTAATTTGGCTTTATCTTATCTAATAACAGTGTATATTCAGCCTTAACCCAACCAAAAACACTTAAATTACAGTTTGTTAACTATTAGATGGTAGGGGTCTCCTACTTATCAAAGAGCAGTGTCCATATGCTAAATTGTCAGGACTGCAATATGGGGCACGCATTTTGAATTCTGAACACAGGATAGCAGAGCAACATCTTAATAGGGCCACCCCTTCTTTGCGAACCATATGGTTACACATGTGGTTGTATACGTCCTATATAATAGAAAACGGGCACAACTATGATTCTGATAAAATATCGTAATTTATTTGAAAACTCTTGAACTCACTAAGGAAGAAATATCTCTAACGGCTAAATGTAAAGTTTTATCACCTTCTACCTTTAGCTACAAAACATATTAAACACATTTCTAATAAGAACATTTTAAGCAAAGTCTAGGACATCAGAAGAAAGATTAGGTTGTGTATGTAGTGTATTTCATTAACCATTGGACTATTTAGTAAACTTTTGAAATTTTTTTCTTGTAGATCTAAATGGACGATGCCTTCATGTAAGTCAATGCAACAGGATAGGCTACTTTTGCTCAAGCAACAGGACATGCCAATGTGGACCGGGCTACAGGCCCAACCGACAATGGACTAAGTGTATAGGATGTAAGTGTTGAAGCCTTAACTTAAATATTTAGTAAAAATAGAAATTGAGATTTTTCAGAGAAATAGTTTTGGACGTTAGTAGTCTAAGAAAAAACGATAAGTTTCGATGTTTGTACGACTACCAAAGATCAGATTCTCTTTCGCATGCTTGAGGATACCCCGAAGCGGTTTTGTATTTTACGACCTAGGCAAGGCGTTAGCCTCAGTCAGTGACTTTGTACTACTAGATCGAAACATGGTGACACCACTTGTTGCGTTGCCACCTGTTGTCAATATATCAACTCTACGTCATTTCTTTAGCCTATCTCTTTCGTCTTGAAGAACTCCAATATTTCATCTTTGTCATCAACACTAGGCATCAACGATGACATAAGACACTAGGCATCAACGACATCAACGATGACATAACAAAGCATTATGTCAAGCTTATGTCCGTGCCTAGATTCTCATGGGATGAAAATGTGCCACAATAGAGATAATCTTATTAGAGATCGTGATGTAGAAAGACATGAGTAAAAAAAGCGTGTTGAACATTTTGGAAACAAACTCTATTCTGCGACAGATAGCCATGTTTGAGTCTAGTAGTACAAAGGCACTAGCCATTGTCAAAATATTCGAGAAAAAAGTGAAAGTATCAAATCCCGGCACTAACGGCTCCTAGTCTTTTAGTCAAAGAAGTAGAAATGATGAGACTTTCGTTCCGGGATTTCACTGGCAATAACCAAGTAAGAATCCCTTTTGATTACTAATGCTCATCGATAATGACATCACTAGACAATTAGTGTGAGAGCTATAGCTGGCCTCCAGCCTACATTTCTACTAATGTCGGGCGCAATCCACAATTCTAGATAGCAAAGTCTTGCTGATGAGTATAGGGCAAACACAAAACATGCCCGGGGATGAGGAGATCTCACATCAGTAGCTTTTACAGATCGTTGATATATTCTAATCACATTCTCTTTGGATACATCTGGTTTTGCCCAAACAAACTGATGAGTAATTACATGTTACGTTAATTTTAAAAAGTTATCAAGTTGACTGTGAAAAGGCAAAGAACAAAGGTGAAGTAACAAAAATCTATTTACTTCGCTAATGTCATACTATTATATAAAAAATTCAAAGCTTTCTAGATGACTTTTTCTTATGTACACCCCGTACTCATTTATGGGTTTAAAGACCTTTCGCTTAACGTTAACGTCGAAATCGTTCAAACAAAGTTCTGTCTTTTTTGTTGGAAAGGCTTTAAGGACTTTTTATTGGAGATGATTTACGAATTACGCTATTTACATAAAATCCTCTTACCTTATTGGTTTTTTGTAAATTCTTCTTGAAAATCGTCATCGCTTTCTGCAAAAATTATCGTTTTTTTCATTGAAACTCTCGTCAACTTCTTTTTCCGGGTCAATAATTTTGCTTAATTTTGTCTTTTTCTTTTTTGATTCAGTTCCACTTTTTCGCAAAAGAACCATAAGTTCTGAAGTTATAAGGATACGGTTCCTCCATCTATTCTTTTCCTTTTCTTAGTTTATTCTGGGCGACTTTCTTCGCTGTAGCCAATAAAAGTTTTTTGAACGAAGGTAACGTTAAACTAATGTCTTATCATTGGCCTCGATATTTGGTTGTAAAAGGAGTTCTGTGCTAATTCCAAAAACTGCATCCCTTTCATGCCATTGACTAACTTTTGTGCTGGGTCTTGGAATGGGTTTATGTTTAGATACTGGAAGTTCTTCGGTCGTGCTAATTTCAATATTGGATTTTTGATTGCCATAGGTACCATAAAATGCTGCATTTCTCATGTAGTTGGACTTTTCTTGGAATTTTTACTTTACAATACAGCTACCGTCAGCTACATTACTATGTCAGTTAGTGTACCATTCATGATACCCCCATGGGCAGCCAGCAACCAAAGTTGAACCATAAACAGTTCTTTAAATATTAACGTTACTCAGCTACTGTAGCTATGTCAAAATTTGTGATACCCGCTCTACCATTCAAATTAACCATGTACAATCAACAGTACCCTAAATATGACTTAATCTACGTACCTCCCATATAATATGCATTGACCAATGTTTTTCTTAAGAGAAACACACGTGTAAAAGCCTGAAAACTTGATTGCAAAATTTCGTTAATGGTACCCATGGAAGGTTCGACCCTTGGCATCTTGCAGTCGATTCTGTAAGGAACCATGGTACCAAATTTCAGCTATCTAGCTTTCATAGATATCATCTTTCTTTAAACACTCCATTATTTTTGCCTCCATTTTTATTTATGACGAAATCAATATTATCTCTTTTTAAAAGCATTGAGCAATGGATTTCTTATGGGAAACCCGAAAAAATGCTAAAATTAAATATTAACTCCGCCCATGTCAGCCGAAAATTCCAAAAAATACATTTTTGCCCGACTTTGTAACCGCCACTGTCTTGGCAAAAACCCCATGTCATCAGTTATTATGAATCCCGACACAAAATTTTCAAATCGACCACCACCAGTCTTTGCAAAAACGTTCTCGAGGACCGGATATTTTGACAATAATCGTCCTAGAAATGTTAAAATTTTCTTCCTGCCACACAGTTTCCACTCTTTTCGGCAGATATTGCTTTGTCTAAGCCTTTAAAGTTAATGTTTCCATTACGGAAAATTTCCCGATCTCATCGAAAAAGTGGTTTCTAAATCGTAAAAAAGCCAAACATTCCAAGGCATCTCCTGGGATAGAAAGCCATTCGATTGGATGCTCCGTCTCGACACAAATAGACCTTAAAGTGACAATAATTTAAAGTTTAAAAATTCGTTAAAAGTTTCAAATTCAAAGCTAGGCCCTTGATTTCTGGTCAGGTCGGGGGCCCATATGTGTACTACCTCTCAGAATTATTTCAGGTTAGTTCAGGTTAGTTTTTTGCCGCAAAAATGTGGGATCTGCAGGGTGAGATGTGGAGAAAAAAAATCAGTGGTTAGTTTTGGACTAGCTGTTATACCGGGCGAGGTACAAAAGTTATTCTGTGCCACATTTTTTACTAATTTGGGTGTACTTTTCTCACTGTGCTTATACTTTTAACAGTTACCGGATCATACATTACGTTCAGCCACATGTGAAGTGTGTCTATCCCAGATCACTAAAAGTGGTTTGGTACTTTAAATATTATTTATGGAGGAACTTTAATACTGTTAGATTTTTTCACCCAACACTTTCTGTTGTTCTAGGCGAACCTTCTTTTTGCCCTTTTTTGAACCCCCTTTATGAACACCACTTTCGGTTTTGATGGATCTAGGCAAAAGCGAGTTTTATCCAAATTTCTTATTTGCATTACATTGGTTTATCAGTCAAATTTTGGAATTTTTGAGAAACTTCAAAGCACTTATTTTTAAATTATAAAGAGATCCACGCTTTTTCTTCTAGCAAACTCGACTGATTGCGGCTTTTTAAGTAACAAATTATGTTTTCTGCAGGATTCAAGAAACCAGTCTTGTTGAGGCATACCATCTTTAAACGTAAAGCCTTGAGTTTGTTCCTATATAATTATGCTACTACTCTCAGGAATTCAGATTGGCTTAATCCATTTCTCCTTTATCCGAAGTTTTAAAGCTGTGCGTTCGTTTGACTTCCTCATCTAAAGGAATTGCAGTGGATCTGCCAAAACTCCTGGATTTGCGTCCACCATGAATTTTTCGTCGGATTGCACTGAAGAGTGTTTTTGTGATACATTGTATTTCTTCTTCTTTTCGGAAGCCTTGAGGCTTGTTTTACCCATCCATTTGCCCCTCTTGGGATGTCGACGACCAGATGTCCTTCCATCTCTTGGGAGGCCGTTCTGGTGGTCTGCTGGATGCTGGTTTTCTATTTCTAGCGATTTTTTCCAGTCTTTGGTTCTCCATCCTGGATATGTGTTCGTTCCAGAAGCGTCTTCTGGCACGGATCCATCTAACCACGTCCACTAACCCGCACTCTTTCCTAATTTTGCTACTCCTTCTTTGGTCCCAAAGTGTTTGGTCTTTGGTTCCCTTGCTTATCTGGTTTCGTACACCAGTCTTGAGTTCACCATATGGTGATATTGTTGTTCCAGATAGTTGAATTCAGAAGTCTGGTCTATTGTTCTGTTGTTTTGGTGGTTGATATTTCCATGCTGACCTTTCGGCTTCTTTCTTAAATGCCTGTAAGAGCCATTGCAGCCCGTCTTCAGTGTCCCCAAAGAGCGTTATGTCGTCTGCCTAACATATTATCTTAAGTTGTTGGTTTCCCATCTTATATCCCTGGTCTACCTTGCGCACTTGTTCTATTATTCTGCCCATTATGATGTTGTCAGCAGTGGGCTGAGGCTGTCTCCTTATCGAATTCCTGTGTTTTGCTCTATTTTTTATGTTGTTATTAATTTTGATCGTATTGTTGTGGTGTTGTTTGTGTTGAGCTCTCTAACCGTCTCTGTGATGCTTAGGGATATTCCCCAGCGGTTCAGCTCGTCCCTAACGTCCTCCAGCCTTATTCTGACGAACGCTTTCCTCAAATCTATGAAGCATAGGTATACTGGTTTGTTATGCTCTGTTGCCTTTTCTATGACCTGCCTGATAACGAATACTGCGTCAATCGTCGAACGGTTCTTCCTAAAACCTTGCTGCTCCTCGCTTATTGTGCTGTAGCAGAAAATACGTTGTTGAAGCATACGGGTGAATAATTTCATGATCGTGTCTGGAAGCGATATTCTTCGGTAGTTCGCCGGATCTGAGGATTTCCCCTTTTTGAATATAGGGATTGTGATACCCTGTCTCCATCTTACTGGTGTTTTTTAGTCCTTCAATATTTCGTTAAATAGTTCGGCCAGCTGTCAAGTCAGAGCTTCTCCTCCGCATTGGTTGTTTTTCCTCTCTTTTCTCTCTTTCATCACATAGTTTCTGATCATGCTTGCAAAAATGGAAAAATAAATTCAGGGAAAAGGGTGTAGCTACACACTTGCCTCAGCTGTCATACTACAAACTTTCCCGTGTCAGCTGAAGTGGTGCATAACAATAAATAATAATAAATATATCTGAAGATTGTGGTTTTAAATGAAAAATAAACCTGTTTGTCCTCACCGGTTTTATTTATTTATTGATTAACAATGACTGGTATGCCATCTTCCCTGTCTTTAGTAGGCTGATAAATAGTCGAAATAGAAATATTTTACACACTAAAAATTCCTAACAATATAATAGCACTTGTTCAACTAAACCATATCAAATTTTGTTTCTAATGGTAATTTGTTACAACGTTGTGTACCATAAATAATTTAAAATGCAAATTTTCCGAAAACTTTGAAAACATACATTATTGCATCTAGAGGACAAAAAAATTGGATATAAAGCAATAAAATAAAAAAACAAATTGTCCTAAAGAAGCATTACTAAGATTAAGGAACGTTCACCTAATATATATTGATGTTAGCTTTTAAGATCGATTTCCAATTTTCACCATTGAAACTATGAATTTTTTACTTTAGTTGTTGGCTCCAAATGCGTTTACGACAACCAATGTATAGAGGGTGCTTACTGCACGGGTACAGAGGGCTGGGAAATGTGCAGGTGCAGAGAGCAGGACGATTTTTACCCCAGCGAAGATAACATGTTTTGTATCAGTGAGTCTATTATCAGCACTTAATTGTTTTGTAATAAAATAAATAGATCTTCCTATTGCAGATTCCTCGGGTTCGATCATAGGGAAGACTTCAACTGTGTTAACACTATGCTTATCAGTATGGGCTGCTATTTATTTAAATACTTAAATGACACTAGGTACTTGAGGCGGAAGTACTTACATAAAGAGAGCAGTGATAAGTTACGAAAAAATTGGTGATCCTCTTGTTTATTTTTTTAAGTTTTGTTTTTGTTTTTTTTGTCTTTTTACTGTGTTGTTGCAGTAAAACTGAAAGATGACCGTTTAAGTATTCATATTTAAGAATTTTGTGCTATACGTAGATATGTAACATATATCTATAGGTTTTGTTAATTCGCTCTGAACAAATGTACATACATAATTTATTTTCTTAGAAGTTTTAGGAAATGTATACAGAGTATTTCAGGAGGAGATGCTTAATGTGTTCTAGATCCGAAAATATTCTTAGTTATTTTATAAACTATGCTCCAAAAAATGATTCATTAATAATTCACAGTGTTTTAAAGTTTTATTTAAAAAAATGCATAGTGTGCAAGTGTTTTCATAATACCTAGACATATTTGAGTGAAGTAGTTAGAGAAGGTGCATATTTTGCCATAAAATAACAATATTAATTGTCAACAATTTAGTTATGAATTTCCCCTTCAACTCTGAAGAGAAAAACGTTTTTGTTTTTTTCGTGCGAGGCAATGTTGTTGACCAAATAATTAGAATTCATGCAACGCATTAAAATTTATGAACAAAAACATTTCATCACATCATTACTCTCACTACATAATAAACATGCGTTTTTCTAACTATCACAAACCACACAATTACATCCAAATATCACTAGGCATTATGAAGAAATGTATAGTATTGAATTTTTTTAAATTACACTTTAACACCCTGTATATTCTCACCAAATAATTTTTGGAGTATGGTTCAATAAGGGTTATTTTCAAACGTGGATAAAGATTGAACATTTCTTCCTGAAATGCCCTGTATAGAGGCCATATTTAATTTTAATGTGTGCAAGCCCGTGCCATGTAAATTATTGAATGAAATAAGTAATTCAGTTTAAGACTACTTAAAAAGTAGTTCAGGTTGTTCTTTTTAACTGAAAACTTAAGAAAGTACGCTTATTTATATGGCACGTTATTAAAATTACTTAAATTACGTACCTTAGTACCAAAGCGATAGTAATATGTAGGTACTTTTAAAGTAAGTTAAAGCTGCTATTAACTGTTAGTTGTCCAAGACACGTTGTTTTTTCTAAGAAATAAATACATACTTTTGTATATACACAAGCCTTTCTTTTACCAGGTTACTGAAGAAACTGCAAGAATGTATATAAAAAATTTATTACTCTCAAAATAAGCGTTACAAATTCTTATAAACTAAATGTTTATGAACTTGCAATAATTAATAATACAGTAACAACAACAATAAGTTAAATTCTTACTTAAATTTACAGTTGTTATTCTTGTTCTTTTTTGCTCTTCATATAAAGCAACTATAAATAACTCTCCCAAAAACAAAAAAACTTTCACTCTAATAAGTTAAACACAGACAAGATACAAAAGGCAAGTAAAGCTAAGTTAATAAAAAACTTAACTGACGCACAAGCAACTCTTCCTTCTGGGTCCGTGGCTCCTGGCAAGCATTGGCACACTCCTTCCACACAATCTGCTATAGTCGTGTATTTCTCATTGGGAATGCATTCTGCTGCAGCTGAAATGAGAGAAATATAAGTCGATCAATACATTTTGGTAATGTTTTTATAAAGATAAATCTGAGGCTTCTATCCATCTCTGTAATACCTGATAAGCATTCACCTACATTCAGTAAATAAGTAATTCACTTGTATAGAGGTTATAAATTGTAAAAGTTATGAAAATTTTTCATCAAAGAGAACTGCAATGAGTTAAGTAAACTTATAGAATGCATGAAGGTGATGCCCACAAAACTCAAATATAGCCTTTCCATTTTATCTCTTGAAATTTGACGAAAAATTACCGACGGTAATAAAAATCAGTGAATCTAAACTAAACCAAGCTTTAAAATAGAACCTTTAGCCTAAGACTTTACGATGTAATAAAATCTAACCAACGCGAATGGTCTCGTAGACAAAAAGTGATAGGTACTACAAAGCATCGTTAATTTGCAATATCAAGGCAAATCTGTCAAAGTAAACATTAAAGGTTTGACAATTAAGTTCCTACCTGAACAAGCCTCTCCAATAGCAGCATCCCTAACACAGTTATTCTCATATCCATGATAATTCTCTTGGCAGGTACAATTCCCATTTACACATAAACTGTCATGGAGAAACTCTGAGCATTGGCCGTTATCTTCACACGGCTCACCGAAATATGTAGCAGCTAAAAAATAAATTTTGTTACTCTGTCATTGTTTTATTAATGGACTCCCACTGTGTACTAAGACTTAATATAATAAACTATAACCACTATATACTAAGGCTTAATGTAATAAAATAATCTCATAACGATTTAAAGTGAGCACTGGAACTAAAAAAGCTTGGAAAATGGCCAACTTCTTCGAAGTTAAGACTAATAAGTACTGTCTTTGTTGGCAATCCTTGCTAGTTACGACGATATGCTAGATTTCAGTTTCAGCTTTAGCCAAGGTTCTTTATATCATATTCGTTGCCTCGCTTGGGATATAACTGGATGAACTGAGTAGCTCAGATGGTGTCACTGCTGGTCTCAACCAACAAACAAAATGAGCGGGAATAAACACAAAAAGCAGATAAGGCTGGGATGTTGGAACGTAAGATCATTCAGTGGAAGAGACCAGGAAATCATACTAGAACTACAGCGCCACAAAATAGACATATGTGCCCTATCCGAAACAAAAAGAGGAGGAAAAGGAACAGAACAATATGATGACTACTTTCTGATTTACTCAGGCAAACCAAAAGACACAAGAGCAGCGTCAGGAGTTGGAATGCTGATCAACCAAAAATTCAGGGACTCCCTAATAACAATTAAGTACATAAACGACAGAATAATAAAAGTACCTAACCCTGAAACTAAACAAAAAACTCTTAATATAGCGTCCGTTTACGCACCAGATACTGGCAGATGCGTATATGCAATAATGGCAAGGCATAATAATAATGGGCGACTTGAACGGACTTCTAGGGAACGAGGTAATACCTGAGTCAAGAATAGATTCAATGAGCAGGCAGCGAACGAGCGAGGTAAGAAGCTTGTTGAATTTTGCGCTTACCAGGAACTAAGGATTAACAACACATACATTAAGCACAAACCCCAACACAAGTGACGTTTCAGGGCAATAGAGGGGTGACGTCCACAATAGACTACATAATAACGAATAGAGCCATCAAGCCAGAGCAAATGCAGGATGTTAGATCAGTAACATCGGCAAACATCAGATCAGATCATAACTTAGTAATGGGAATACTTACCATGGTAAGACCACCAGCCAATAGAAAGAAAACGGACAACCCAACAACAAAGTTCAATATCGAGTCACTCGCATCACACTCACACAGAAATCACGCTGGATTTGTACGAACGGCGCATATCCAGAAAAATGGAAAGGGAACCCATCCTTCAGCAACACAGAGTAGTCCGCGCATGGGACATCCTACTAAACAACATAAAGCAGGCGGCAGAGCAGGCACTAGGCAAAAGAATAATCAACACAACGATAAACACAGAAATCAAAAACCAAGGTTCAAACCAGAGGTGAAGATACTGGCCCGTGAAAAGAAAAAAGCCCAACTGACATACATAGCCAACAAGACCCCAAGAAACCACATCAAATACATCAAAACAAGGAACAGAGTAACAACTGTATAAGGGAAGTAAAGAGAGAGAGAGAATTGGGAGAACTTCAGTAGAGATATAGAAAGTGATTTCTATGAAACACAAAAACGCATATGGAAAATGCTCAGAACAACAAAGAGAGAAATAAATGAGACAGCACAATTAAATAACATCTCAGCAGCCGAATGGACCACCTATTTTCAGGGCCTGTATACGAACCGGGACGAACAGGAACAACGAAATCGGCGGACGTTGAACCGAGGCGAAGCCATAGACATCGAGGATGAAGAATAATAGACGATGGAGGAAGTGATATCCTAGATGAAGCACCTGAAAAATGGTATATCTCCAGGCCCGGACAATCTCCCCAACGAACTGCTGAAGTGCGGAAGAGAAGCTCTGGCCGAACTATTCAACGAAATATTGAAGGACGAGAAAACACCAGCAAGATGGAGACACAGCATCACAGTCCCTATATTCAAAAAGGGAAAAACCTTAGCAAACCGAACTACCGAAGAGTATTGCTTCTAGACACGACCATGAAATTATTCACCGGTATGCTACAACAACGTATTCTCAGCTACACCACAATAAACCAGGAGCAGCAAGATACACATATCCAGGATGGAAAACCAAAGACTGGCAAAAATCGCAAGAAATAGAAAACCAGCGTCTAGCAGACCACCAGGACGGCCTCCCAAGAGGTGGAATGACAGCTGGTCGTCGATATCCCAAGAAGGCAAATGGGTAGGTAAAAGAAGCCTTAAGGCTTCTGAGAAGAAGAAGAAAAAGTATTCGTTGCTGAGGATTGCTGATGAAAAAAAGGCGCAAAATCGCCCGAACTGGATACTAGGACGTCTCAATACTAAAAAAATTTGGTTGTCTCTGGCTATTCTTGTCGTGCAACTGTGTTAAGTAAGTAGTATTTTAGGCCTGATGATGTTTTTTAAGAGAAACATGTTACAATGAACAAATTAATTAAATTATTTGAGACTGCTGACTTAGAGTTTTACTGTCTTCAACCTTTTACTGTCATTTGAATTTTTAAACTTAAGGAATCGTTACTTTATAAACTACTTCCATAACCTCCTCTCCCATTCAAGCTACATCCCATAGGACATCCTTTGAGATATGTTATTATCTTCTTCACTTTTTTTCAACAACTTCTCTAACCTAATTCTCTTCGCCTTTTCACTTTTCCCAGTGACTCCCTTTGTCCCATAGTGACCCACAACACATCATAGCTGAATGAAATATAGAAAATTAGTTATTGAACAAATATTAAATTATTAAATTATTTAGATCAAGGTACTCATCAGTGGGAATGGACGTTAGTTTTGTTTATTCATTTCACTTAAATTTAACCTTATTGATGTTATCGGTATCAAAGAAGATAAAAAATGTAATATCAGCCATAATGGGGGTGATTTTCAAAGCTCAACCAGTTCCCGTCCAGCATAGTCAAAACAACCCCTATAAATAAACAGGTTGGTGTCCAACAAACAAATGGGGTAACCAAATAACCAATCGGAACCCATTACTCCCGAGAGAGAGAGAAAATGCCTTGAATTCACAGGAGAATGTAAAATTCACTCACACAGACTCACAGAAACTATAGATACATTTCCTTAAGTCTAGGAAAATTTCAGTTAAACCTAATCAAGTTTATCCTAAAACTATGATAAAGTTAAACAACTTGGCTACCCCATCAGTCCTGTTTTCTCAACTTCAAAATCTCAACTCTCTCTAAGGGTTAAGGGAGTTGAGACTTTCTTGGTACTAAGTGAATACCCTGTCGTCAGAGCATATATATTAATTCTTCTATCCATCTGCATTAATAGACTCAATGCGCACAATATAAAGGCAAAAATTTTAGCCTAGCAATGAAATATGTCTTAAGAGGTAAGTGCTTAGACATGTAGTAGGACGCGGAAAAAACACCAGCACCAGTTAGTCCATCCGCCACCTAATCGAGTTTACTTTGGCTACCTTATCAAACTCTGTTGTCTCAACTTAATTCAAAAACTCAACTCTCTCTAAGTGCAATAGCACCTTCTTGGCACTAAGTACATAGACGACGGCCCTGTAATCAGAGTATATATCAATTCTTCTATCCATCTGCGTTAAAAGATTCAATCCGCACAATATAAAGGCAAACATTTTAGCTTAGTATTGGAATATGTCCCTAGGGATGTGCATCCGCCCCAAATCCTTGATTATACCATTCGATACCATTACGAACAATCTTCGGGGAAGCACCAGCTCTACATTTTTTGCAGAAAATCTCATTCTTCAGGAAGTTAGAAAGTTTAAACTTGGTAACCAGGCATGGCCACCGTTCAGTTGCCTAGTCCCCAGCCTGCAGTTGGTTGTGTGTGCAGAGTCTCTATGCCATGCTTATTGTCTCTAACATAATAAACACACCACTCTTTTCATTCCTACACATGCGATACTTGGTACTGGCTCGGTTGTTCCACAGGGACGATACTACCTATAGGCTAAGGGATGCAAGAAACACTGGCGGCCAAAATGTTTAATTTTACATCTAAAATTTTTAAATTCCTCAATTTGTTTTTCTTTCAATTTAGCTGCAGTATGAATAGGGAGTGAGGCCTGTGAAGAAACTTGTTCAAAAACTAATATCAGGAGAGTTTTTGGGCTTGTTTTTAGGCTCTTCTTCAAAGTCGTATTTTTTAGCATCAGGCATTGTCTTTTCACTCCTCTTTTTCTTCACTTGCTTCTTTTCAACTACTGTGGCTTTCTAAAAGGAGGCTGGTCCAGCGGTTTGAGCAGTACTTTCTCTAGGTCTTCAGTTCTTCGGTTTTTTTTACTCTAGCAACCGGTTTGAGTCGGCAATTCACTTCGCAAATGCAAATTCTTGAACTTCCGCTTTTTCTGGTGTCTCTGGGAGTTGGGCAGACGTTAATTTACTTTCTTCAGGCTTCATTTCTTCACGGTCAATTTTTTTTATCTTGCGCTTCTTCGACTTCAGTTACGGCTTCCACAATAACAAACACTGTAATCTGTTTAACTTCTTCCTCATTAATTACAATTCCCGATGATGATTCTTTTTTATTGCCCTTCTTCTTTTTTACAGTTCTTTTCTTAACGGTTTTCTTTTTGGGCTTACTTATTATAATTGTGTGGTCTACTTCTTCAGGGAGTTCTTCAAAAATCTTGCCTGGCAGTTCTTCTAGAGTCTACTCTACTGGAGGTTTCAGGTTTCGCACCCTGTTTCTTCAATGATGTGTTTTATGTGGTTTTTAGTTGGTCTCCTTTTTGTTTCTTAATCTTGCGTTTCTTAACCACAGTATTCTTAGGTATCCCTTATTCGATTGTGACGGATTTTTATATTTCTATACGAAATTCTTTATCAGTACAATTCATATTCGGATTGAATTCTAAACGTGCCACTACTTCCTCTACAGTTACAATTGTCTTATTTCCATTTTTTTTCCTCTTCTTACATTTATTTCTTCTCAAAAAGGGCGATTTTTTTGTAGGCATTTATGCTATTTTTAATATTTGGAGTTGGTCAAAACCAACAACCACTCCTGGTTGTTGATTTTGAATTATTTGCAACACAGGGCCATCACAAAATGACTCTTCATGATCAGTTCAGGTTATGGTTAGGTTTCAAGGCCACAATAGAGTCTATATGAACAAGGTGATGAAGTGTTGTTTCCGTTTATTTATCGGATTGACAAACATATTGGTTAGCGTGCAATTTATAGATGTTTTAGTAAAAACTTCTTGACCCTGACTGGCTTGAATTACTTGGGATCAATTCAGTTTCGTCTTCGAAAAAAACGCCACATATAATTATCTCCAAAGTAGGGTACTGTACCCCGCCAATGATTGGAAGGGAGGAAAAGTCTTAACAGACCAGATCATCTCTCAACAGCTACCACTCACCTGGTATTCTCTCTCCATTTCCAGCAGTTCGTTCTCAAAGTTTTCAAGTAATTTCAAGTAATCAAGAAATGATTAGAGATGAGTTAGAGTCAATCAAAAATTTCACTTATCAACTAATCCACGGATACTTAAACACTATGCGTTCCATCTCGGTTTTATGAGTGGGAGAAATACGTCTAAAGCAGGAACTGAAGTATTTTTTTATCAGTTGCAAAGGCACTTTCAAGGAATGAAAAATTGCCAATCCTTATCTTATGTTCTTTTGCTAAAATCTTACAGAAGCTTATATCAGCCGATTTACCATTTCTACCATTCCTTATCTCTGAATGTTACGTGTGTAATTCACCATCCATGTAAACATGTAAACATTCACCATCTGGACTATTCATCCAGCCTTTGGAACGTTTTCTCTCTTCTATTAAGGATTCTTTGCAGGTTAAAGCCTGCTTCTTACTGGGTAACTTTCTTCATTTTTATTGATAGGTAGATAATTGGTTCCCAGTAATATACAGTAGTATTAGTCAGTCAGTAAATAGACAGTGCATAAGTTAGGAAGTAACAGTGAAGTGAAGCCAAGCCAGTTTTCTTCCGAAGTTGTCGCTCCCACAGACAGATGGCCGAGATTCTACCTACACTGTGTATGTATTCAAGTGGCGCCATTGGACGGCAGGTGCTTCCACTAGGGTATGCGAGATAATAGTGAAGTGTAACCAAGCCAGTTTTCGGCCGAAGTTGTCGCTTCCCATCTCGGCCATCTGTCTAACAAAACCGGTCTAGGGTTCCTCTGCCTGATAGAGAAATGAGGTTGATACAGTGCTGAACGTCGTCCCCAGACAGTATAGGTACGAATCTCGGCCATCTGTCTGTGGGAAGCGACAACTGCGGCAGAAAACTGGCTTTGTTTCACTTCACTATTATCTCGCATGCCCTCCCTAGTGGAAGCACCTGCCGTCGTTCGATGGCGCCACTTGCATACATACACAGTGCCTCGAGCAAGTTAGGAAGTAATGTTTGTTAAACAGTAGTGGTAGTAAAGCCATCCGTCCATTGAGCACATCATAGACCCCTACAGCGTGGCCTAGGGTAGCAAAGAATTTTTTGGTACAAGAGCAATTGAAAAAAAAACATTGATCAAGGACTATTTTCAACAAACCCTACATTCTAGTGAACGAAATTTTTAGCTTTTTCGCAGGAAACTCTAGATTAAAATATGCAAAAAAGCAATATTTACTAATTGGAAATTGAAAATTTCTAATTAGTAAATAAATAAAAATAAATAAAAATAAAAATAAAAAAACTAAAAATTTCGTTCACTAACATATTTCGCAGAAATTAACTTTCTTTTAACTTTCATAAACCCTACATTCCTTAGGAAGCATTTCTGAATCATTTACGTCAAATCCACATGAAACCATCTTTAGAATGGTAACTTTGATATTGGCGAATATTAGATATATGACTGCGACGCAATGGCTGAGTTCGAAGAAATACCTAAACTGGTTAGGAGGCAAATAGAAGAATTAAAAAAACAACGAGAAGAGAAAGACAGCCGAAGTCAATAATATAACAAGAATCATCTAGACGATTGAAAATAGGAATAAAATGTCTTATTATAAGAATGGCTAAAACAAGGTACAGAGAAATGAGTGTCAAGTGTCGTTCTAAAAAAAGTCATATAAAAAACAAAACCATGTAAAGAAGAGTTGAAAATAATTAAGTTAAATGGGTTAAAATTGGATAAGTTTTATCTGGTAAAGAGATTTATAAGTATCAACTTACAGTTGTAACAAGTAAAGTAACAGAAGGCTTCTGGTCAACGTCAGGAAATGCAGCCTTGACAACTTAGGGCGACTTTTACAAGTTCAAGTAAAACTTCAGATTGAAGATAAAACACCAGACTTGATGTACATTGCATTGTTTACCTGACAGATAAACAATGCAATGTAGGTTATATCTGGAGTTTTATCTTCAATCTGAAGTTTTGCTTGAACTTGTAAAAGTCACACTTATTGGAAAGAAGTTGAGAATTACTTTGACTCTCTGATAGAAGAGAAAATGAAGAAAGGAACACCAACATTACGTGCAATGTGCAAGATTTCTTTAGAAGTGGATTGAGGAAGGGTGATTGCCAAATCATGAAACCAGGGGGATGGCAAAAATTTATCAAATTATTATTTAGTTTTAACAAGTTGCTCTAAACTCCATAAAGATTATAAATAATCGTAACGGTAGTGACAACCAGAGAGAATATATAATAGGTATAGAGCGGACAGATTTAGTCAGATAAATTATTGGAGATGAGTTAGAGTTAATCGGAAATCGCACTTATGAACTAAACCACGGACGGTAAAACACTATGCGTTTCAACCTCGATTTCAATTGTAAGTTTAACAATTTCGGGCCGATTTCCTTCTTTGTTCAAATAGGCTTTATGCTGAAAATATTGTAAATGTGGAAAACTATGCCACTTTAATTGGAATATGTAGTGAATTGTTTTGCTAAATTCAGAATAGATACCCACCTTTCAAGCAGCTGGTTCCATTTCTGCTAATAACGTAACCCGCTTGACACCTGCACACCTCCTGACAACGTCCATTCTCCATAAACGAGCACTGATAATCATCAATACAATTCTCTCCTAAATTCTTAGCAACTACACAGCGCGTCCCGTCAGTTGATGGCCTTAGACCAATATGGCATAGGCATTGTCCGTTGGTGCAATAAGCTACGGAACCGTCTTCTAAAATGTCGTATACTATGAGAAATTTAAGTATTAATGAACAGGATATTTTGTGGCTCTGTTTAAATACGTACAAACCCCGATATCACATTGTCCGTCTTGCACGAACACTGCTGATCCCTCTTGGCAAACACAAGTAAAGTCGCATTTTGCTAACGATCCTAGATTATCTACACATTGTTCGTCTATTTCACAGGGTTCTTTGTATTTGGCAACTAAAAGCAATGCCGATCTCTGGGTAAAGTTTATAATATTCTAATTTCGCTTGCTTTCGAATCAGAGCTGTCGGTACAGTCGAAATTGAGTAGTCGAAGTTGAAATTTTATTACTTAATTAAAACTAGCTTAACCGGGTACTTGAACTAGTTTTTAAAAATAAAAAATTTTGCTGTTTTTCAATCATTAATATTCACAGAAATTATTGTAATGTAAAATAAAAGCTTTAAAGCGGGATACAAGTCGAAGCTTTCGTTTCCTTACAGCGAAGGCTTAAAAAACTATTTTTGAAATTTTCCGGAAACTATCGTATTTTATAGTTGTTCACGGTAATCACTTTCACGGCATTATTTTTGTTCAATATCCCATCCCCAGACTAGCCCATCCCCTGCTATTAGCTACAAGCACAATTAGAGCTTGCGAAATGATGGTTCATCAGTCGTTTAAAAGGTCGAAAACAGAGTTTTCATAGTACCGACGGCCAAAACTGATTTCTGTATTTTACAGTAATCTGCATCATTTTTCCTTAGACCGGGCAATGACGTTGATACTGGACGAGTGCAATCTCGTTAGTTCAACAAACGGACACAGATGGCGTCACCGCGAGACTTTTCTCGGTGCTGCTATGAAACGTGTCTTGAGTAACGAAAATTGATTTCTGTATTTTACATTAATCTGCGTCAATAGTAGATTATATCATTAGGAGTAAAAGAGATTGACGGCCACTTTTACTCGCTAGTGCTATAATCAATCTACTATTAGGCCGTTTGAAAAAATAGTAGATTATGTAACTAGGAGTAAAAGTCGACCTTTTTGAGCTGAGCCCAGATATTGACGGCCGAAGCGAAGCTGAGGCCTGCAACTTGGCGAAGCACAAAAGTCTTTAACTCCATGGAACATATACTATTTAATTTTTCTACAAACGTCAAATAATGACGCATTTTACGCTTTCATTAGACAAACCAAAAACCTAACCTTTTTTGAGGATCAGAATGTGAGTTTACTTTTCCGCGCGTTGCCCAGGACAGCAAGTGAAATAGTTATTTTCCTAACTAGTACGGAAAGTGATACATTCCCGCACGCTGTCTGCCGATGCCCGAACGACGCGAAGCGGAGTTCGGACAGACACTTTCCGCACGAGCTAGGAAACAATATTTTTTCTACGAGCCAATTCATTGTAACAAAGAAAAGGAATAAACATAGAATACATAAACAACTTTATCTTTGTCAACAGTATGACAGCTGAATTAATCGACAATCAATTGGTTGTTATGACAAAAACTTGGTGTGACGTAATGTTTCAGGCATGAACTGATGACATTGGAATAAAAAGTACGTATATTATGGGTATATTTTGTATCAAAAATCAATAAAGGCAAGCATAATAGTTCCTGAAAACAGATAAAAATGTTTGGCACGGCTGTAAGGCAGGTGCACCTATCTAGATAGACAGACAATAAAGTCTAAATTATATTATAAATCAGTCATTCTTTAAATATTTACTTTCCCGCACGCCAAGTTTACTTACACGCACGTCGTGCGGGAAAGTGAAGCTTTCAAAAACAAAATGCGTGCGGGAAAGTGATATATTAAGAACGCTCGTAGAAAACAATTTTTTCGCTTGCTGTCAATAGCAACTACCACCACTCAATCAAATATTTAAAACGTCATTGTCACTTTGATTTCATTTTTCAGATTGTGTCTTCAGTTATGCTCAGTTGTGATTCACATTATCTGAAATTGATCGATTGCAGAAAAAACGTTGTATGTATTACGAGCAAAAAACAACTTTTTTGCTCTCAAGTGATTGCCACTTCACTCTCCGAGCAAAAAAGTTGTACTTTTCGCTCTTAATAAATAAATAACTATTTCAAGCTATTTAAAGTCTACAGGGTGATTCATAAGCATGTTAATATACTTTTATTTTTTATTTATCATTTTAGATAAAACTGTTGAATGCAACTTGTATAGGATTTTATAGAATTATTTAGAAATATATATAAATTTTTGTTAATATGTACCGTGTGTTATATACATATAACCATGGCAGACCCAAGTTAAGTTGTTTCTTTGTTATGAGGGGGTGAGTTCTTGGGTTGTGGTTTCTTTTTTTTTTATTTTATCTAATTTTCTTTTTTTAACTCTAAAAAATGTAGTAGTTCAATGATGTTTACCACCTTCATCAGTAAAACGTTAAAGCATAATACTGAAAAATTTTATTTTTTGATTGTTGTGATAAACAAAGTTTCAATTAATCAAACATCTTATATATTACAAACCTAAAACCTACAACTACTAACCAGTCGAAATCCGCGAAATCAGCTAAGAATTTGCGTCAAAAACTGAAACATAGGATGGATGCACCTTCGCACCAAGAGCTCTGATTACTCTTTTTGTTCAATTGCTGTAGTGCCATCTAGTAGCTAGTGCTTAAAAGTGTGCGTAAATTACAATATTGACAATTTGTATCTAACTGTTCTTAAGCGTTTATGTACAACTGCGCCACCACGACAGTAGCGGTGACTTTTGACTTTACTTTTACTGCCTAGGACTTTTTTGCTACTTTTTTGGTCTCAACATTAGAAAACCCACTTTAGGTGTGGGTATGGAGAAAACAAATGACATACTTTCAGTCCGCTCGAAAAAAATAGTAGATTATGTCACTAGGAGCAAAAGTGGGTCTTTTCGTGCTGAGCCCAGAGATTGACGGCCGAAGCGAAGCGGAGGACTACAACTGGGCGAAGAACAAAAAGACCTTTTACTCCGAGTAACATATACTTTTTTTTTTCAAGCATGCAGGAAAAAGAATTCTATTTCAGAGTGATTCAGTTTTGCAATTTTCTCTCAGCGTCTTTAAGCGGATCTAGGTACTTACCCAATTAGTGGTGTATATTACTTGTAAAAAAATAGAATGTGTTGGAACGGTGGTTTTCAATTTTCAATGGTTTTAATGGTATTAAATCATAACCAATGGAGCTCTGAGAGTAATCCTATCCTTTGTTTTTCCATAAAAATGTAAAG
Organism: Taphrorychus bicolor; assembly: GCA_951812265.1. NCBI lineage: Eukaryota > Metazoa > Arthropoda > Insecta > Coleoptera > Curculionidae > Taphrorychus > Taphrorychus bicolor. The sequence continues at coordinate 6,136,467 of OX638300.1, forward strand.
ATGGCAATACACTCAAATCGGTCTACCTGGTCTCATCTAGTGTTCAAATAATTTTGGTGAATGAAAATCGTTTATATATGCGCCAACATGACAGTAGCGGTGACTTTTGACTTTACTTTTACTGCCTAGGACTTTTTTGCTACTTTTTTGGTCTCAGGATTAGAAAGCCTACTTTATGTGTGCGTATCGAGAAAACAAATGAGGTACTTTTAGTCCGCTTGAAAAAAAAAATCTTGCAACATTATCGTTACTCACGATCCTATTGCGGTCTGATAATAGATTCTGAGCACTGATGATGACTTGAAAGCCGAAACGGGAAAAGTTAGCACGAAGTATTCATACCTTTCCACCTCCCTCCATTCTTAAGTAATACCGAGTCGAGTTGTCAATGCGTTTATAAAACTGTATGTTCTGCCCTGTGTTCCTTTGCACGAAATATTTAAGAAAAGTGCTGTTGTAGAGAAAAGTGTGGTTAAAAAGGTGAGTTCTAAATATAAACAAAGAAAATAAATAGTGGAAGAACAAAATCAAATGTCAAAATATATAAAAAAAATTAGTTAAGACGAGAAAAATTGAAGAACTAAGACGTTGAATGAAACAGAAAGGATTCTTTGAAAGTTAGGCCCGTTAAAAAATGCGTAAAATCATGATATTAACATATTTCACAATGAAACAATGAACTAAGCATGAAACTTAAAGCTAAAATAAAAACAGGAATCATCGCACTTTTCTCTAAACATTAAAAATTAATCAGTTTTATATTATAACTAAGTACTTCCTTAAAAAAAGTAAAAGCAAAAATATAGATGGCAAAAGACGAGAATTAGAGACAAGAAGAGGATGGGTGGAAGTTACAAAAACAAACGATGAATAAATTTAGCCTCTAAAGAGGTTTTTTAAAAATGGCTAAAAAACGCGAATCTAAAAGTACTTAAAAATCGAATTCCGAAGGGGTCTATCTCCGAAAACATTGCACCTACGGAAGTAAGAAGGGGATGGGTGGATGTTACAAAAACAAATGATGAAAAAAAAATTAATTGGATAAAAAAGTAAAAGGTTTGGTAAAAATAAGTTTGAAACACCTAATGGAGACACAGATAGGAACAATCTGAAAAACAAAAAATTTAGAGAAGAAAAAACCTAAAGGAAGTCAAGAAAAAGAAAACCCTAGTAGTAAAAAAAGTAGTAGCAAAATTAGGTAAATCGAAAGATAATCTAGCCTAGCTGCGACAGTCCATTGACGGATCCCTTTTTTTCGACTGCTTTTAGATTTCTTTGGGTTTCTTGTTTGACTGACTGACAAACGCAAACGCACAACTGAAAAGTTTGTTTTTGACGACTTTTGAAGTCGACGTCTATATTCGAAAATATTGCATCTACGGAACTTCCGTAGGTGCAATATTTTCGGACGAGTCCCGTAGGTGCAATATTTTCGGACGGCGATATTTCCATACGATGGGAAGGTGAAAGAGGACATCAAGTAGAGGAAAAAACAGTTTAATTCACTCTCATACGTCGAGGCGTTCTCAACTTACAGGCGGTCAAAGTTGAGAATTGAGGAAAACGTCGTAATACCTCCCTCCCTCTCCTTGGGATATTTTCGAAAAAAATTTGGAAAAATATTTCTGCTGTTTTTGATTGGAATGGTATGCTTGCAATCCTCTAAGCATGTAATAAACTCAATTCGAATAAATTTATCCTCTAAAGAGGTTTTTTAAAAATGGTCAGAAAACGCGATTCTAGTGCTTAAAAATCGACTTCTGAAGGGGTCTATCTCGGAAAATATTGTACCTACGGAACTTTCGATAGTGGAAGATGAAAGAGTACATCAAGTAGAGGACGAAATAGTCAGATTGAATCCGAAAGGTCAAGGGTTTCTCAAGTTACAGGTTTTCAAAATTGAGAATTGAGAAAAAAGTCGTTTCCCCATTTAGACATTTCAGAAAATATTTCGGAAAAATGTTTTTGCTGTTTTTGATCGGAATGGTATGCCTGCAATCCCCTAAGAACGTAACAAACTCAATTTGAATAAATTTAGCCTCTAAAGAGATTCTTTCAAAAATGGCCTTTCAAAAATTCGCCCCCCCCCCCCCCTTTGGACATTTTCGAAAATATTTCGGAAACATTTTTTCGCTGTTTTTTATCGGAATGATATGCTTGCAATCGCTTAAGAACGCAACAAACTCAATTCGAATAAATTTAACCTCGAAAGAGCTTTTTTAACCATGATCCATGAATGTAATATGATAAAAATGATAATGATGAGTGATATAAAAAAAATGATAACCATGAAAATCGACTTCCGAATAGGTCTATCTCCGATAATATTGCACCTACGGAACTTCCGATGGCGCGAGATGAAAGAGGACATCAAGAAGAGGACAAAACGATTCACTTCGAGAGATCGAGACGTTTTACCCCCCCCCCCCCCCCTTTTTGGACATTTTCGAAATATTTCGGAAAAATTGTTTTGCTGTTTTTGATCGGAATGGTATGCTTGCAATCTCCTAAGAACGTAACAGACCTAATTCGAATAAATTAACCTCTAAAAAGGTTTTTTTAAAAATGGTCCAAAAACCGATTCTAAAAGTGCTTAAAAATCGACCTCCGAAGGGCTCCGAAAATATTGCACCTACGGAACTTCCGATGGTACGAGATGAAAGAGGACAAAACAATTGGATTCACTCCGGTCGGTCGAGGCGCTCTCAAGTTACAGGCGGTCAGTAAAGTTGTTACTGACTTTCTTAGGCAAAATGGTTAGTAGGTGATAGCGGAAATTAACCGTTGTCAAGATAACATGGAATTTCCGCTGAAGTTTTTTGAAAATTACACTACGGAAAAATTTATGCATGAGAGAAATATTCGTCAAATTAAAAAAAAAATTGGACGTGGCACCTCAAAAAATTTTGTTCTTTTCTTTTTTGTCTAACTTAACGAGGTTCTGCAATAATTGTGTCATAACTTCACAGAATTCAGTTCTTCTATTAGTCTCTGAAGACAAATTGTTCAACTTCAGTAACCTGAAACCTGATGTGTCCAGAAGATTTTTTTGATATTTTTTTTATTTTCTGTTCCCAAGTGATCCAGTTTTTCAAATATTTCCCACCAGTTGGTCAATCTACACGTGTCTTACTTTTTTGTCGGATTGCCTTTCGTTAAAAATTCGTTAAATAGTGGCTCAGGTAAACAAAAAAAGGTCAATCTACACGTTCAGATGACCTATAAATTAATATTGTTACCAAGATTGTTGTTGTCAGCTAACACGAACAAGCAAAATCGTAAGAAGCTTGTAAAGACCAGATAGTAAACACCTAAAACTTTCTGTTTGTTGAGAAAAATAAAAATTATCTTTAAGCAAAATGAAGCAAAAATGGCTTTAAAATATTTAAAGTTTTAGGGTTGTTGCCAAGTCACTAATATGAATAATTTTCGGCATTTATTAAATTAATAATAAATTAATTAAACGATAATAAAATTATACAATTAAACATAAGTGCTTAATTTTAATCGAAAAATTCTTGAATACTTCATTGAAAGGCATTTTGGAGAGTTTGAGATGGTGGTAATCAGAATTACGAGGTTGTCATTTAACAATATTTAGTTGCGATAGTTAGGGATGAAGAGGTAAGTAAGGATTAGCTGATAAGTTTTGGTCCCCCGTCGGTATTATAAAAAACCGTTTGAGAAATGTGTCACCTTTTTTCTCTCCTAGATACAGCCATTGTAACATGTACATCCTACTCCTTTGAAGTAGTTCGTATCCCATTTGACATTTGCATAAACCCACCCTATTGTTATCGTTGTCGAAACAGATGGAATTTGGTCTGCAGTCCTGGTCTGTACGGCATCTTTGATATGAAACTAAAAATTTGGAACCATTCATCTTTAAGTCAGAAACTAGCAGTATTTCTGACTTAAAGCAATTAAAAAGTTAATTTTAGGCATACATGCTTAAGTAAAAAGTATTCAAGATTACATAAAAAATGAAAAAAAATAGACACCTACCTAATGCTTCAGTGCTAACAAGAACTATAGCCACGCCCACTACCACCAACCTGTTCATCATTTTCTTCTATTTTTAAATACTATTTTTATGTGTTACTTATTTAATTCTGTTAACTGACTCAATACTATTATATAAGTAAGTGGGTTGATAAGTTATCAAGTCGTTATCAGTACATTGCAAACACTAATGATTAAAACTATGTATGATAAAATTAGAAATTATTTGTTTCCTTAATGCATTGAGGATAGGTGATTAATAATTCTAGTGATCCGTATTGAGAATTACAGGAAGTTCATCCTGTGGCCATAGAGGAGGTGGATGTGCTAATTAAGCACGAACAATAAGAAGGTGAAGTTCATTGAGGCAAGCAGAGAGATAAAAAACTCCTACCGCCTGGTATCTAATAAAAGATTAAATAAAGAAGAACAGTTATTTATAGTCTATGTCTAATAGGTAATATGTAATACTGATGAATATATAATACTGAGATCTACAGCCTAGATTACTTATAAGTACCTGTATCATCTTAAAATGACAATAATAAAATTGTATTTAAGTATTACATGCCTTTTCATAAACCACTTAGAACGTGAAGAATTGAGTGAAGAAAGGAGAAGTTTACAGGTTTTTTTGGTGGACTGGTTTCGGATTTGTGGCCATCATTGGCGTCCAAAATCAAGCAAATGATTAGGACTAGTGCAAAAGTAGAAAATTGAAACGTGTATTATCCATTAGGATCCTTAGCACTCTATTGAAGCATATTTTTAGGTTATTACGATTTACACAATATGACTGGAAAGCACAAGTTATGTTGTTTTTTTTAAAGGGAGTCCCTGTTGTGTGATGTAGCGTTATCCGCAAAGTAGTTTGCTAGCAGGGATATAACTCGAACGATCAGAAACTTCTACTTTTTCGCAAAAATGTTTTCGACGTTTTGACGCTTACTTGACCTCTTTATCAAGACTATTCTGCTAAGCAATCGCAGATTTTTTTTTGTCACATAATATTGGTAATTCATTGACAACATCATAGAAAAAAATTGAAAAAAACGTTCACGTAGCAACACAACGAACAAATATCACCTAACAACTGTTTGATTGCTTTTCTGAGCAATCGACTTGTTGACAGGTCCAGTCATCCTGTTTCTGCTAGATAGTTTGCAGAAGACCCTTCATTATTTTAGGGTATTTTGAGATTTTTCAGATTGTAGTAGACAAAGGCAAGGGGAAGGCAAAGGGCGATGAGGAAGGCAAGGGGAAACCACCTCATTATATATTCCCTAGTAAAATTATTATGGATAGACATAAAAAAACACGGTTTTTAATCCCTGGCAGTCCTTCGATGTGCAGAGGGTGTGAAGAATCACCATTCCAAATCCAAGAGCACATGGTTTATTACTCTGGAAACGAAAATCCAACTCACAGAAACGGAGTAGGAAGGGTGGTCGCAAAAGAAATCAACGCCTCAGTCAAAAATTTTATACCCTACAACGGCAGAATGCTACTCGTACAACTAAAAGCAAGTGCAATGGATATAAATCTAATACAGGTCTACGCCCCTACAGCCAATAAATAAGAGCAAATTATAGAAGAATTATAAGAACAACTAAACTCGCTCATTAAACTAACAAGGAGCGACGAGATCACAACTTTATACGTGGGCTGCACCAGGCGATCCAGTGGACCACATTATACGTAATCAAATTGACCACATAACCGTCTTCAAAAAACTCCGCAATGCCATCAAAGCTGTTAAAGTATATCCAGGTGCAAACGTTGCCAGTCTGTATCTATGATACAGGAAAAATACTTTTTGACCTAATGTCTTCCTTCATTAGCCTTCCTATAAAACCTCAAGCCAATATCTGCGACCAATACAGTCTCATTAGTCTCATCAATCACATCGTCAAAGTGTTCACCAAGATCATCTACAGCAGAATATATAGAAAATGTGAATTAGACGCCAGCGAATATCAATTTGGATTTAGAATTACCCTGGGAACTAGAGAGGCAGTCTTGTCATTACAAGTCCTACCACAACGTTGCGCTGTAGGGACATGAACCAGATGTGTATGCATGTTTTATAAGTTTTTCAAGGAAGGTAATGAGGGAGGTAGGCCTACACAGCAAATATATACGAATTATGACGAACTTAAATTGGAACCAGTCAGCTTACGTGAACATAGCCGGCAACAAAACAGAGGAGGTCAAGATCCAAAAAGCCGTTCGCCGAGGGTGTGCCCTCTCACCGATCTTACTTAACATCTACTCTGAAAAGAATTTCAGGAGGCACTGGAGGATTCTCCTAAAGGGATTAAAATAAATGGCGTAAACATAAACAACATCAGATACGCAGATGAAACTGTTATCCTCGCAAGTAGCCTGGAGGATCTTTCAACTCTTCTGGAGAAAATCAATACAACGATCGAGGAATATGAATGTGGCCTGAACACCTCCAAGACAAAACATATGACCATCAGCAAAAACCCCCAACTTCCTATGGTTTTGACTTTAAATCCCAGGTAGCACAACCGACCAGTTGGACGTCTGCTGGACGTCGGTTTTAAGTCATTTTTGGTCAATACGTCAATCGACCTAAGCAGGACGTCTCGAAAAAGTCAACTTTTTGACGTCCATTCGGCAGAAATAGTGGACGACCAAGAATGGTCATCATATTCCAACAATCAAAATAATCTAATAATTTTTTGTGCCCAGACTTCTGACTAGTAGGTAAGTATCTAGGTACCTACTGATATATATTTAGCACATATTAGAAAAACATGCTTATTTAAGATGATGGAAAATGGTCTTTTCCATCCATTATTGTCTAGCTAAATTCATATATGATAAATAAAAAAGTGTAAACACTACAAGGATTTAAGATTTCAGAATGCTAATCAAAAATTCAACAAGTGTGAGATGTACCAATGGTGGAGACAGAAGTGTTAATTTCTGCTTCCATGAGGTAGGTAGGTACTCTCTAGTTTTTACTTTTTTTTTATTATTTAAAGTGTTAAATCCTTGAATAGTGTTTACACTTTCGTATTCATCTTTTATATGAATTCAGTTAGATAATGCTCGATGGAAAAGACTTATTATTTATTTATTGATTAACAGTGACTGGTATGCCATCTTCCCTGTCTTTAGTAGGCTGATAAATAGTCGAAATAGAAATATTTTACACACTAAAAATTCCTAACAATATAATAGCACTTGTTCAACTAAACCATATCAAATTTTGTTTCTAATGGTAATTTGTTACAACGTTGTGTACCATAAATAATTTAAAATGCAAATTTTCCGAAAACTTTGGGGACATACATTATTGCATCTAGAGGACAACAAATTTGGATATAAAGCAATAAAATAAAAAACAAATTGTCCTCAAGAAGCATTACTAAGATTAAGAAACGTTCACCTAATATATATTGATGTTAGCTTTTAAGATCGATTTCCAATTTTCACCATTGAAACTATGAATTTTTAACTTTAGTTGTTGGCTCAAAATGCGTTTACGACAACCAATGTATAGAGGGTGCTTACTGCACGGGTACAGAGGGCTGGGAAATGTGCAGGTGCAGAGAGCAGGACGATTTTTACCCCAGCGAAGATAACATGTTTTGTATCAGTGAGTCTATTATCAGCACTTAATTGTTTTGTAATAAAATAAATAGATCTTCCTATTGCAGATTCCTCGGGTTCGATCATAGGGAAGACTTCAACTGTGTTAACACTATGCTTATCAGTATGGGCTGCTATTTATTTAAATACTTAAATGACACAAGGTACTTGAAGCGGAAGTACTTACATAAAGAGAGCAGTGATAAGTTACGAAAAAATTGGTGATCCTCTTGTTTATTTTTTTAAGTTTTGTTTTTGTTTTTTTTTCTTTTTACTGTGTTGTTGCAGTAAAACTGAAAGATGACCGTTTAAGTATTCATATTTAAGAATTTTGTGCTATACGTAGATATGTAACATATATCTATAGGTTTTGTTAATTCGCTCTGAACAAATGTACATACATAATTTATTTTCTTAGAAGTTTTAGGAAATGTATACAGAGTATTTCAGGAGGAGATGCTTAATGTGTTCTAGATCCGAAAATATTTTTAGTTATTTTATAAACTATGCTCCAAAAAATGATTCATTAATAATTCACAGTGTTTTAAAGTTTTATTTAACAAAATGCATAGTGTGCAAGTGTTTTTATAATACCTACACATATTTGAGTGAAGTAGTTAGAGAAGGTGCATATTTTGCCATAAAATAACAATATTAATTGTCAACAATTTAGTTATGAATTTCCCCTTCAACTCTGAAGAGAAAAACGTTTTTGTTTTTTTCGTGCGAGGCAATGTTGTTGACCAAATAATTAGAATTCATGCAACGCATTAAAATTTATTAACAAAAACATTTCATCACATCACTACTATCACTACATAATAAACATGCGTTTTTCTAACTATCACAAACCACACAATTGCATCCAAATATCACTAGGCATTATGAAGAAATGTATAGTATTGAATTTTTTTAAATTACACTTTAACACCCTGTATATCCTCACCAAATAATTTTTGGAGTATAGTTCAATAAGGGTTATTTTCAAACGTGGATAAAGATTGAACATTTCTTCCTGAAATGCCCTGTATAGAGGCCATATTTAATTTTAATGTGTGCAAGCCCGTGCCATGTAAATTATTGAATGAAATAAGTAATTCAGTTTAAGACTACTTAAAAAGTAGTTCAGGTTGTTCTTTTTAACTGAAAACTTAAGAAAGTACGCTTATTTATGTGGCACGTTATTAAAATTACTTAAATTACGTACCTTAGTACCAAAGCGATAGTAATATGTAGGTACTTTTAAAGTAAGTTAAAGCTGCTATTAACTGTTAGTTGTCAAAGACACGTTGTTTTTTCTAAGAAATAAATACATACTTTTGTATATACACAAGCCTTTCTTTTACCAGGTTACTGAAGAAACTGCAAGAATGTATATAAAAAATTTATTACTCTCAAAATAAGCGTTACAAATTCTTATAAACTAAATGTTTATGAACTTGCAATAATTAATAATACAGTAACAACAACAATAAGTTAAATTCTTACTTAAATTTACAGTTGTTATTCTTGTTCTTTTTTGCTCTTCATATAAAGCAACTATAAATAACTCTGCCAAAAACAAAAAAACTTTTACTTTAATAAGTTAAACACAGACAAGATACAAAAGGCAAGTAAAGCTAAGTTAATAAAAAACTTAACTGACGCACAAGCAACTCTTCCTTCTGGGTCCGTGGCTCCTGGCAAGCATTGGCACACTCCTTCCACACAATCTGCTATAGTCGTGTATTTCTCATTGGGAATGCATTCTGCTGCAGCTGAAATGAGAGAAATATAAGTCGATCAATACATTTTGGTAATGTTTTTATAAAGATAAATCTGAGGCTTCTAATCATCTCTGTAATACCTGATAAGCATTCACCTACATTCAGTAAATAAGTAATTCACTTGTATAGAGGTTATAAATTGTAAAAGTTATGAAAATTTTTCATCAAATAGAACTGCAATGAGTTAAGTAAACTTATAGAATGCATGAAGGTGATGCCCACAAAACTCGAATATAGCCTTTCCATTTTATCTCTTGAAATTTGACGAAAAATTACCGACGGTAATAAAAATCAGTGAATCTAAACTAAACCAAGCTTTAAAATAGAACCTTTAGCCTAAGACTTTACGATGTAATAAAATCTAACCAACGCGAATGGTCTCGTAGACAAAAAGTGATAGGTATTACAAAGCATCGTTAATTTGCAATATCAAGGCAAATCTGTCAAAGTAAACATTAAAGGTTTGACAATTAAGTTCCTACCTGAACAAGCCTCTCCAATAGCAGCATCCCTAACACAGTTATTCTCATATCCATGATAATTCTCTTGGCAGGTACAATTCCCATTTACACATAAACTGTCATGGAGAAACTCTGAGCATTGGCCGTTATCTTCACACGGCTCACCGAAATATGTAGCAGCTAAAAAATTAATTTTGTTACTCTGTCATTGTTTTATTAATGGACTCCCACTATGTACTAAGACTTAATATAATAAACTATAACCACTATATACTAAGGCTTAATATAATAAAATAATCTCATAACGATTTAAAGTGAGCACTGGAACTAAAAAAGCTTGGAAAATGGCCAACTTGTTCGAAGTTAAGACTAATAAGTACTGACTTTGTTGGCAATCCTTGCTAGTTACGACGATATGCTAGTTTCACTTTCAGCTTTAGCCAAGGTTCTTTATATCATATTCGTTGCCTCGCTTGGGATATAACTGGATGAACTGAGTAGCTCAGATGGTGTCACTGCTGGTCTCAACCAACAAACAAAATGAGCGGGAATAAACACAAAAAGCAGATAAGGCTGGGATGTTGGAACGTAAGATCATTCAGTGGAAGAGACCAGGAAATCATACTAGAACTACAGCGCCACAAAATAGACATATGTGCCCTATCCGAAACAAAAAGAGGAGGAAAAGGAACAGAACAATATGATGACTACTTTCTGATTTACTCAGGCAAACCAAAAGACACAAGAGCAGCGTCAGGAGTTGGAATGCTGATCAACCAAAAATTCAGGGACTCCCTAATAACAATTAAGTACATAAACGACAGAATAATAAAAGTACCTAACCCTGAAACTAAACAAAAAACTCTTAATATAGCGTCCGTTTACGCACCAGATACTGGCAGATGCGTATATGCAATAATGGCAAGGCATAATAATAATGGGCGACTTGAACGGACTTCTAGGGAACGAGGTAATACCTGAGTCAAGAATAGATTCAATGAGCAGGCAGCGAACGAGCGAGGTAAGAAGCTTGTTGAATTTTGCGCTTACCAGGAACTAAGGATTAACAACACATACATTAAGCACAAACCCCAACACAAGTGACGTTTCAGGGCAATAGAGGGGTGACGTCCACAATAGACTACATAATAACGAATAGAGCCATCAAGCCAGAGCAAATGCAGGATGTTAGATCAGTAACATCGGCAAACATCAGATCAGATCATAACTTAGTAATGGGAATACTTACCATGGTAAGACCACCAGCCAATAGAAAGAAAACGGACAACCCAACAACAAAGTTCAATATCGAGTCACTCGCATCACACTCACACAGAAATCACGCTGGATTTGTACGAACGGCGCATATCCAGAAAAATGGAAAGGGAACCCATCCTTCAGCAACACAGAGTAGTCCGCGCATGGGACATCCTACTAAACAACATAAAGCAGGCGGCAGAGCAGGCACTAGGCAAAAGAATAATCAACACAACGATAAACACAGAAATCAAAAACCAAGGTTCAAACCAGAGGTGAAGATACTGGCCCGTGAAAAGAAAAAAGCCCAACTGACATACATAGCCAACAAGACCCCAAGAAACCACATCAAATACATCAAAACAAGGAACAGAGTAACAACTGTATAAGGGAAGTAAAGAGAGAGAGAATTGGGAGAACTTCAGTAGAGATATAGAAAGTGATTTCTATGAAACACAAAAACGCATATGGAAAATGCTCAGAACAACAAAGAGAGAAATAAATGAGACAGCACAATTAAATAACATCTCAGCAGCCGAATGGACCACCTATTTTCAGGGCCTGTATACGAACCGGGACGAACAGGAACAACGAAATCGGCGGACGTTGAACCGAGGCGAAGCCATAGACATCGAGGATGAAGAATAATAGACGATGGAGGAAGTGATATCCTAGATGAAGCACCTGAAAAATGGTAAATCTCCAGGCCCGGACAATCTCCCCAACGAACTGCTGAAGTGCGGAAGAGAAGCTCTGGCCGAACTATTCAACGAAATATTGAAGGACGAGAAAACACCAGCAAGATGGAGACACAGCATCACAGTCCCTATATTCAAAAAGGGAAAAACCTCAGCAAACCGAACTACCGAAGAGTATTGCTTCTAGACACGACCATGAAATTATTCACCGGTATGCTACAACAACGTATTCTCAGCTACACCACAATAAACCAGGAGCAGCAAGATACACATATCCAGGATGGAAAACCAAAGACTGGCAAAAATCGCAAGAAATAGAAAACCAGCATCTAGCAGACCACCAGGACGGCCTCCCAAGAGGTGGAATGACAGCTGGTCGTCGATATCCCAAGAGGGCAAATGGGTGGGTAAAAGAAGCCTTAAGGCTTCTGAGAAGAAGAAGAAAAAGTATTCGTTGCTGAGGATTGCTGATGAAAAAAAGGCGCAAAATCGCCCGAACTGGATACTAGGACGTCTCAATACTAAAAAATTTGGTTGTCTCTGGCTATTCTTGTCGTGCAACTGTGTTAAGTAAGTAGTATTTTAGGCCTGATGATGTTTTTTAAGAGAAACATGTTACAATGAACAAATTAATTAAATTATTTGAGACTGCTGACTTAGAGTTTTACTGTCTTCAACCTTTTACTGTCATTTGAATTTTTAAACTTAAAGAATCGTTACTTTATAAACTACTTCCATAACCTCCTCTCCCATTCAAGCTACATCCCATAGGACATCCTTTGAGATATGTTATTATCTTCTTCACTTTTTTTCAACAACTTCTCTAACCTAATTCTCTTCGCCTTTTCACTTTTCCCAGTGACTCCCTTTGTCCCATAGTGACCCACAACACATCATAGCTGAATGAAATATAGAAAATTAGTTATTGAACAAATATTAAATTATTAAATTATTTAGATCAAGGTACTCATCAGTGGGAATGGACGTTAGTTTTGTTTATTCATTTCACTTAAATTTAACCTTATTGATGTTATCGGTATCAAAGAAGATAAAAAATGTAATATCAGCCATAATGGGGGTGATTTTCAAAGCTCAACCAGTTCCCGTCCAGCATAGTCAAAACAACCCCTATAAATAAACAGGTTGGTGTCCAACAAACAAATGGGGTAACCAAATAACCAATCGGAACCCATTACTCCCGAGAGAGAGAGAAAATGCCTTGAATTCACAGGAGAATGTAAACTTCACTCACACAGACTCACAGAAACTATAGATACATTTCCTTAAGTCTAGGAAAATGTCAGTTAAACCTAATCAAGTTTATCCTAAAACTATGATAAAGTTAAACAACTTGGCTACCCCATCAGTCCTGTTTTCTCAACTTCAAAATCTCAACTCTCTCTAAGGGTTAAGGGAGTTGAGACTTTCTTGGTACTAAGTGAATACCCTGTCGTCAGAGCATATATATTAATTCTTCTATCCATCTGCATTAATAGACTCAATGCGCACAATATAAAGGCAAAAATTTTAGCCTAGCAATGAAATATGTCTTAAGAGGTAAGTGCTTAGACATGTAGTAGGACGCGGAAAAAACACCAGCACCAGTTAGTCCATCCGCCACCTAATCGAGTTTACTTTGGCTACCTTATCAAACTCTGTTGTCTCAACTTAATTCAAAACCTCAACTCTCTCTAAGGGCAATAGCACCTTCTTGGCACTAAGCGCTAGACGACGGCCCTGTCGTCAGAGTATATATTAATTCTTCTATCCATCTGCGTTAAAAGATTCAATCCGCACAATATAAAGGCAAACATTTTAGCTTAGTATTGGAATATGTCCCGAGGGATGTGCATCATCCCGCGTGGAGGCACCAGCTCTACATTTTTTTGCGGCAAGAAATGTCGCTCTTCAGGAAGTTAGAAGGTTTAAACTTGGTAACCAGTCATGTGGACGACCGGGCAAAGTTCAGTTGCCAGTCCCCAGCCTGCAGTTGGTTGTGTACAGAGTCTCTATGCCATGCTTATTGTCTCTAACATAATAAACAATCCACCCTTTTCATTCCTACACATGCGATACTTGGTACTGGCTCGGTTGTTCCACAGGGACGATACTACCTATAGGCTAAGGGATGCAAGAAACACTGGCGGCCAAAAATTTTAATATTACATCCAAAATTTTTAAATTCTGCTAAAAGGCTCAATTTGTTTTTCTTTCAATTTAGCTGCGGTATGAATAGGGTGTGAGGCCTGTGAAGAAATTTGTTCAAAAACTAATATCAGGAGAGTTTTTGAGCTTGTTTTTAGTCAAAGTCGTATTTTTTAGCATCAGGCATTGTCTTTTCACTCCTCTTTTTCTTCACTTGTTTCTTTTCAACCACTGTGGCTTTCTGAAAGGAGGCTGGTCCAGCGGTTTGAGCAGCACTTTCTCTAGGTCTTCAGCTTCTTCGATTTTTTTACTGTAGCAACCGGTTTGAGCCGGCAATTCACTTCGCAAATGCAAATTCTTGAACTTCCGCTTTTTCTGGTGTCTCTGGGAGTTAGGTAGACGTTAATTTACTTTCTTCAGGCTTCATTCCTTCATGGTCAATTTTTTTTATCTTGCGCTTCTTCGGTTTCTCTTCGCTCACCTTCAAGATAATTCTATCTTCGACTTCAGTTACGGTTTCCACAATAACAAACACTGTAATCTGTTTAACTTCTTCCTCATTAATTACAATTCCCGATGATGATTCTTTTTTACTGCTTTTCTTCTTTTTCACACTTCTTTTCTTAACTCTTCATATGTCACCGTTGGTGCCACTAATTGTGCCGGTTCCACGACAATGACAAAATATTGGAAGTATTGTTACGACGAAAGAGACAGGCTTATAGAAATACGTCGATGCTGTATTTAGAACAAATGGTGTCGCCATGCCTGGGTCTAGTACATACATAACTTTATAAAATATAGATAAAAAGCAGACTTAGGGGGCTCTGAAGGTGGAAATTGACATTTCAAAAAAGCTCCCAAGCCCCCACCCCATCCAAAAGTGCCGGTATTGGCCGATTTCTACGCGGAGACTGCCGAAATTCCATCTTCGACTTCAGTCACGGTTTCCACAATTACTAACATTGTGATCTGTTTAACTTCTTCCTCATTAATTACCATTCCCGATGATGATTCTTTTTTATTGCCCTTCTTCTTTTTCACACTTCTTTTCTTAATGGTTTTCTTTTTGGGCTTACTTATTATAGTTGTGTGCTTTACTTCTTCAGGGAGTTCTTCAACAATCTTGCCTGGCCAGTTCTTCTAGAGTCTACTCTACTGGAGGTTTCAGGTTTTGCACCCTGTTTCTTCAATGATTTGTTTTATGTGGTTTTTAGTTGGTCTCCTTTTTGTTTCTTAATCTTGCATTTCTTAACCACAGTTTTCTTAGGTATCCCTTATTCGATTGTGACGGATTTTTATATTTCTGTATGAAATTCTTCGTCAGTACAATTCATATTCGGATTGAATTCTAAACGTGCCACTACTTCCTATACAGTTACAATTGTCTTATTTCCATTTTTTATTTCCCCTTCTTACATCTGTTTCTTCTCAATAAGGGCGTTTTTTTTTTGTAGACATTTATGCTAGTTTTAATATTTGGAGTTGATCAAAACCAACAACCACTCCTGGTTGTTGATTTTGAATTCGTTGCAACACAGGGCCATCACAAAATGACTCTTCATGATTAGTTCAGGTTATGGTTAGGTTTCAAGGCCACAATAGAGTCTATGTGAACAAGGTGATGAAGTGTTGTTTCCGTTTATTTATCGGATTGACAAACGTATTGGTTAGCGTGCAATTTATAGATGTTTTAGTAAAAACTTCTTGACCCTGACTGGCTTGAATTACTTGGGATCAATTCAGTTTAACAGTTTCGTCTTCGAAAAAAACGCCACATATAATTATCTCCAAAGTAGGGTACTGTAGCCCGCCAATGATTGGACGGGAGGAAAAGTCTTAACAGACCATATCATCTCTCAACAGCTACCACTCACCTGGTATTCCTTCTCCATTTCCAGCAGTTCGTTTTCAAGGTGTTTCAAGTAATTTCAAGTAATCAAGAAATGATTAGAGATGAGTTAGAGTCAATCAAAAATTTCACTTATCAACTAATCCACGGATAGTTAAACAGTATGCGTTCCATCTCGGTTTTATGAGTGGGAGAAATACGTCTAAAGCAGGAACTGAAGTATTTTTTTATCAGTTGCAAAGGCACTTTCAAGGAATGAAAAATTGCTAATCCTTATCTTATGTTCTTTTGCTAAAATCTTACAGAAGCTTATATCAGCCGATTTACCATTTCTACCATTCGTTATCTCTGAATGTTACGTGTGTAATTCACCATCCATGTAAACATGTAAACATTCACCATCTGGACTATTCATCCAGCCTTTGGAGCGTTTTCTCTCTTCTATTAAGGATTCTTTGCAGGTTAAAGCCTGCTTCTTACTGGGTAACTTTCTTCATTTTTATTGATAGGTAGATAATTGGTTCCCAGTAATATACAGTAGTATTAGTCAGTCAGTAAATAGACAGTGAATAAGTTAGGAAGGAATAGTGAAGTGAAGCCAAGCCACTTTTCTTCCGAAGTTGTCGCTCCCACAGACAGATGGCCGAGATTCGTACCTATACTGTGTATGTATTCAAGTGGCGCCATTGGACGGCAGGTGCTTCCACTAGGGTATGCGAGATAATAGTGAAGTGTAACCAAGCCAGTTTTCGGCCGAAGTTGTCGCTTCCCATCTCGGCCATCTGTCTAACAAAACCGGTCTAGGGTTCCTCTGCCTGATAGAGAAATGAGGTTGATACAGTGCTGAACGTCGTCCCCAGACAGTATAGGTACGAATCTCGGCCATCTGTCTGTAGGAAGCGACAACTGCGGCAGAAAACTGGCTTTGTTTCACTTCACTATTATCTCGCATGCCCTCCCTAGTGGAAGCACCTGCCGTCGTTCGATGGCGCCACTTGCATACATACACAGTGCCTCGAGCAAGTTAGGAAGTAATGTTTGTTAAACAGTAGTGGTAGTAAAGCCATCCGTCCATTGAGCACATCATAGACCCCTACAGCGTGGCCTAGGGTAGCAAAGAATTTTTTGGTACAAGAGCAATTGAAAAAAAAACATTGATCAAGGACTATTTTCAACAAACCCTACATTCTAGTGAACGAAATTTTTAGCTTTTTCGCAGGAAACTCTAGATTAAAATATGCAAAAAAGCAATATTTACTAATTGGAAATTGAAAATTTCTAATTAGTAAATAAATAAAAATAAATAAAAATAAAAATAAAAAAACTAAAAATTTCGTTCACTAACATATTTCGCAGAAATTAACTTTCTTTTAACTTTCATAAACCCTACATTCCTTAGGAAGCATTTCTGAATCATTTACGTCAAATCCACATGAAACCATCTTTAGAATGGTAACTTTGATATTGGCGAATATTAGATATATGACTGCGACGCAATGGCTGAGTTCGAAGAAATACCTAAACTGGTTAGGAGGCAAATAGAAGAATTAAAAAACCAACGAGAAGAGAAAGACAGCCGAAGTCAATAATATAACAAGAATCATCTAGACGATTGAAGATAGGAATAAAATGTCTTATTATAAGAATGGCTAAAACAAGGTACAGAGAAATGAGTGTCAAGTGTCGTTCTAAAAAAAGTCATATAAAAAACAAAACCATGTAAAGAAGAGTTGAAAATAATTAAGTTAAATGGGTTAAAATTGGATAAGTTTTATCTGGTAAACAGATTTATAAGTATCAACTTACAGTTGTAACAAGTAATGTAACAGAAGGCTTCTGGTCAACGTCAGGCAATGCAGCCTTGACAACTTAGGGCGACTTTTACAAGTTCAAGTAAAACTTCAGATTGAAGATAAAACACCAGACTTGATGTACATTGCATTGTTTACCTGACAGATAAACAATGCAATGTAGGTTATATCTGGAGTTTTATCTTCAATCTGAAGTTTTGCTTGAACTTGTAAAAGTCACACTTATTGGAAAGAAGTTGAAAATTACCAACATTACGTCTAATGTGCAAGATTTCTTTAGAAGTGCATTGAGGAAGGGTGATTGCCAAATCATGAAACCAGGGGGATGGCAAAAATTTATCAAATTATTTAGTTTTAACAAGTTGCTCTAAACTCCATAAAGATTATAAATAATCGTAACGGTAGTGACAACCAGAGAGAATATATAATAGGTATAGAGCGGACAGATTTTGTCAGATAAATTATTGGAGATGAGTTAGAGTTAATCGGGAAATCGCACTTCTGAACTAAACCACGGACGGTAAAACACTATGCGTTTCAACCTCGATTTCAATTCTAAGTTTAACAATTTCAGGTCGATTTCCTTCTTTGTTCAAATAGGCTTTATGCTGAAGATACTGTAAATATGGAAAACTATGCCACTTTAATGTAGTAAATTGTTTTGTAAAATTCCGAATAGATACCCACCTTTCAAGCAGCTGGTTCCATTTCTGCTAATAACGTAACCCGCTTGACACCTGCACACCTCCTGACAACGTCCATTCTCTATAAACGAGCACTGATAATCATCAGTACAATTCTCTCCTAAATTCTTAGCAATTACACAGCGCTTCCGGTCAGTTGATGGCCTTAGACCAATATTGCATAGGCATTGTCCGTCGGTGCAATAAGCTAAGGAACCGTCTTCTAAAATGCAGTTGGCGTCCGTCCTGCAGAAATCTTCAAGTACTATGAGAAATTTAAGTATTAGTGAACAGGATATTTTGTGGCTCTGTTTAAATACGTACAAACCCCGACATGACATCGTCCGTCTTGCACGGACACTGCTGATCCCTTTTGGCAAACACAAGTAGAGTCGCATTTTGCTAACGATCCTAGATTATCTACACATTGTTCGTCTATTTCACAGGGTTCTTTGTATTTGGCAACTAAAAGCAATACCGATCTCTGGGTAAAGTTTATAATATTCTAATTTCGGTTGTTTTCGAATCAGAGCTGTCGGTACAGTCGAAATTGAGTAGTCGAAGTTGAAATTTTATTACTTAATTAAAACTAGCTTAACCGGGTACTTGAACTAGTTTTTAAAAATAAAAATTTTGCTGTTTTTCAATCACTAATATTCACAGAAATTATTGTAGTGTAAAATAAAAGCTTTAAAGCGGGATACAAGTCGAAGCTTTCGTTTCCTTACAGCGAAGGCTTAAAAAACTATTTTTGAAATTTTCCGGAAACTATCATATTTTTTTTATCCGAACGCAGTGAGGATTATAAAGGCGAGCCAACGGAGACATTTTGGTTGTAGATATTTGGTATTTTTTTGGTTCTATCGCTTATAACTCTGAAACTGCCCATTTGACGGTCAAAAATGCGTTTTTTTTCACAACCCAAAAGTCTAGCGTCTTTACCGTAACTCCGGGACCATGTGGGGTATAGGCCTCCCCCTGGGTCGATTTTCTCATATGTGTAGACGATAAATTTTGAAGTCTAATTCCGATAAGTTAAATAGAAAAATGTATAAAAATTCGCAAAGTTGGGACGGTTTTTCTAAAAATTTTTTGCAATGGTCAACTTTTCGGCCTTCTGGACCCCTTTAGTTAGACGACTGGCCCAATAACGATGGTACCAGGGGAAAGGGCATATCCTTGGCTACTTTTAATCCTATCTCGCCAAAGGCGTCACATTAATACAGAGTGGTAAAAAAAATGTCCAAAGACAATTAAGGAAAAGTGTCCAAAATTTGAAGGTAGTTTTTTGCGATTTTTACGAAAACTATGGAACGGTCCGGTTTCGGTGGTATCTATGCAACTAGAAGACGTGGAGAGAAAAAAAAAATCAGTTGTTAGTTTTGATCTAGCTCTTATACCGGGTGAGCTACAAAAGTTTTTCTGTGCCGCATTTTTTGCCAATTTTGGTGTACTTTTCTTACATTTCACCCTGTAGATTCGACATTTTCGCAGCAAAAAATAATTTTCGGGAGGTACTCCACACGTGGGCCCTTGATCGTGCCAAAAATCAAGGTCCTAGCTTTGAATTTGAAATTTTGACGAATTTTTGAACTTTAAATTTCAAATTGCCACTTTGAGGTATCCTTTGAGGAGACCGTGCATCTAATCGAATGGTTTTCTATCCCAGGGGATACGTTGGAATGTTTTCTTTTTGGGACTTATGAACCACTTTTAGCTGGGACGTCGAGAAATGGGCTTAATTGAATTTCGAAGCAAAAGATGCAATTTTTTGAAATTTTGGCCGAAAATCCCGAATGGTTCCGAAGCGGCGTCCACCACGGGGGTGTCGGAAGCATTCGGCGGCCGCGCCCATCTACAACTGACAGCTGAGATTTCCGAAATGTAAACATTAAATTTAAAACCTCAGACTAAGGAAAATCGGCCGAAAAGCGGGGAAAACTCTCTGGCCGGGGAAAATTTGAACATTTCTAGGAAGATTATTGGCAAAATGCCCAGTCCTCGAGGTCGTTTTCACAAAGACTGGTCGATTTGAAAATTTCGATGTCTGGATTCATTTTTGGCTGATGACGTCGAAGCCAGACCACGCGGTTTTCGCCCAGACAGTGGCGGTTACAAATTCGGGCAAAAATGTATTTTTTCGATTTTTCCATTTCTTCCGTTTTCCCATAAGAAATACATTGTGCAATGCTTTTTAAATGGGACAATATTGATTTCGTCAGAAAAAAAGATGGAGGCGAAAAAAAAAATGGCCGCTGTAGACAGGGTAATTAAAAAATGGGGATATCTTTGAAACGAATAAAGTTAGAGAGCTGAAATTTGGTACCATGGTTCATTAGGGAATGGACTGCAAGTTGCCATGCGTCGAAACTTTATTTATGGTACCAAACCCATGGGTACCGTTAACGAAATTTTGCATACAAGTTTTCAGGCTTTTGCACGTGTGTTTCCCATAAGAAATACATTGTGCAATGCTTTTTAAATGGGAGGAATATAGAAAAGGTTATATTTAGGGTACCATTGATGGTACATGGTTCAAATTTGGATGGTAGGTACCTACGGGGGTATTATAAATTGTAATATAGTTGCCGTAGCTATCATAGCTACAGTAGCTGAGTACCGTTGATATTTAGAGAACTGTTAATGATACATGGTTCAACTTTGGATGCTGGGTGCCCATAGAGGTACCATGAATGGTAAATAGCTCACATAGCTATATGTAGCTGACTGTAGCTAGGTTATAGCTGTTTTATGAACCGATGATGATATCAAGTTGAAAATCGAATGGTAGGTTTCCTTTATGTGAAATTCTCTAAAAATAACATTTTTAAAAATCCAAGATGGCCGTCCTCTCGGGAACGGTTCGAGCTAGAAAGCTGAAATTTGGTATGTGGCCATTTTATAGGACGGGCTAGAGGTCTCTGAGGTCCTAAACCTTGCCGCGGGTACCCAAGGTTCTATTTTGGAAACTTTTTTATTAAAATGACACTTTTTTGCTACAACTTGCTGACTGTTGCTAAAGGGCGCTAAAACCAAATATATCCGATGTTTCGACTTTACGCCTACTATACGCCATCATCAGGGAATTCACTTTTATTAAAAATATTGCTTCATAAATGTGCCACGTCCAAACAATCAGTTCTTCGTATATGACTGACAAAATAGCTTTAACGAAGCCCATTCGACTGGCACTAACTGTTCGATTTTATCGTTTCTGGGTTCCGAGATTTAACTGATTAAATTTCTCATATATAGGGGTAGAGTGACATTTGCCATTTTATAGCAAAGCTATTTACAGCAATAGAACAACGGTGACTCAATTAAGTGTGAGTCGGCTCAAATACTGCTCAAAACGTTAATTACTATTTTGCTAAGTTTAATAACAGTCTCATGGGAAGTGAAAAACTATTAAAATTTTGTAAAAATTACCTAATGTTTTTATTTGATCGAAGATTACGTCAACTAAATTAAAAACCTTGAACGAAAAATTAAGCAGGTATTTTGTGGTCGAGAATGCTCTATTCATGGGTGTCAATAGCATCGTTGTACCATGTTTAGTTTTTGAATTATACAGATATAAGGATTAAAATGTCGATAAAAAGTGGAAAAATTACGTTTTTGACGCCATTTTGAAGGGTAAGGAAATTACCGAAAATTCCAGAATTGCATTTTTTTTACATATTTTTATCCCCTCTTTCATTCGAGACTATTTTTGACAAAATATATGACAATCGATTTTGACTGAAAATTTTCAAAGGGGGTAGCCTTTGAAAATTTTGAAATTTTTACATTTTTTTGTTTATCTTGGAAACGGTAAGGTTTTTCGATATGTCGGTTAATATGATGTCTGAAGAGGTCATTAAGGGCTATCAGATGCATGTATTAGAAAGTAGCTAGCTTTCACGGTTTTTGAGAAAATAAAAAAAAAGTGCAAAATTTGTACCTTATTTTTGGGCCACCCGTGCTCAGTTACTGTTCTAGGCAGAGCTTCGAAAATAGGCTCTACGTGTAGCTCTATTCTTCTACTTCCTTAGCTGTTCTTATACATTTTTTGATAAATCTTCATCGAAACGAGATATTAGCAGTTAAAGGCAGCAATGCACGATTTTTATCTCAAAATTTAGTTTTTTGGGCCGGTTTGAGAGCCCCATATGTTTAACATAGAATTTTCTATATGTGTCATTTAAATCTATAGTAATCGATTTTATTTGTTACTTCGAGTCGTTTTATAATGAATGGGACGTTGATTTCTGTTTTAGATAGTATAGGGTGGCTCAAAAAATGATGCAGAAAGCTAATATATGTTAATAATGTAGAAAAGGTCCACAAGCAGTGTGTCTTTCACATAAAAAGGGTGAATTATTTAGTACGCAGACAAGCCAGAATAAAATGTTAGATATAGGCGATGAAAGAGTTATTAAAACTTAGTAATGAAAGCAATTTTAATTATTCAAGGAGTCTGGTGTTGTCAGATATTAGTAATAGATTACTGCAGAACATTTCCTTCGCCATTTTATCCACAAATTGTTAAAAAACACTAAAATTATTGTATTTTTTTTGCTCCTCTTATAGCTTTTGGGATAAATCCTCATTAAAACACGATATAAGCTGTTGAAGGCTGAAATTCACGATTTTTCTCTAGATCTAAAAATTTAGGTTTTTGGGGCAGTTGGGGAGAGTCTCATATGCTTAATATAGAAATATCGACTTTTCCCATATAAATCAATAGTAATCGATTTTATTCGTAGGTTCTAGTAGTCACACGGCAAATAGGGCATATATTTACGTTTTGGATAGTATAGAGTGTCCCAAAAAAGTGTTGTAACCTAGAATTTTAGGATTTTTTCATGTAAATTGATAACAGTTAATTTATTGCGAAAATTCCATTAGTTTTATAATAAATAGAGCGTTGATTTATGTTTTAAATATTATACGTTGTCCCAAATAATGCTGCTACATTTAACTTTAGTTTTTTGTTTATCAATATTTTTTTGTAGGTTTTATTCTCTTATTATAAACAGTTAGGAACAATCAAAGCTATAAAACTGAAATTTCAATTGTAGATTCATTTCATACTCACAAACAATATGTCATAAATGGGAACCTTGATATGGGTACGCGTGGTACCATTTTATATCTTTTTATGAATTTTAGCACGTTTTTTACCATTTTTCAAAAGCTGTTATGTTTGCGAATATGAAGTAAAGTAAACGTTTCGACATTTCAGTTACTTTTAGGTATCTTCAGGTTCTTTGTTAATAGTTAATATCTCTCTGCCCACAGCGTTCGGATTTCCTAAACTTCGGGCGCCCCGCGCGCGTAATCAAAAAAAAAAAAAAAAAAAAAAAAAAAAAAAAAAAAAAAAAAAAAAAAAAAAAAAATGACGCGCGTGTGTGACAAAAGCACACCATAAACAAACCGACTCAAGAGTTGACCAACTTGTTATAGTTGTTCACGGTAATCACTTTAACGGCATTATTTTTTTTTTATATCCCATCCCCAGACTAGCCCATCCCCTGCTATTAGCTACAAGCACAATTAGAGCTTGCGAAATGATGGTTCATCAGTCGTTTAAAAGGTCAAAAACAGAGTTTTCATAGTAAGGACGGGCAAAACTGATTTCTGTATTTTACAGTAATCTGCATCATTTTTCCTTAGACGGGGCAATGACGTTGATACTGGACGAGTGCAATCTCGTTAGTTTAACAAACGGACACAGATGGCGTCACCGCGAGACTTTTCTCGGTGCTGCTATGAAACGTGTCTTGAGTAACGAAAATTTAGCAAGATCTTATTGTGTCAAATCCTCACTGACGAGCCGCATACGGCGAAACTAGTCTGGGACTGGGCACAATTTGAGCTTGCGAAATGATGGTTCATAAGTCATTTAAAAGATCGAATACAGCGTTTTTATAGTACCGACGTCTAAAAATTGATTTCTGTATTTTACACTAATCTGCGTCAATAGTAGATTATATCATTAGAAGTAAAAGTGAATCTTTTTGTGCTTAGCTCAGAGATTGACGGCCACTTTTACTCGCTAGTGCTATAATCAATCTACTATTAGGCCGTTTGAAAAAATAGTAGATTATGTAACTAGGAGTAAAAGTGGGTCTTTTCGTGCTGAGCCCAGAGATTGACGGCCGAAGCGAAGCTGAGGCCTGCAACTTGGCGAAGCACAAAAGTCTTTAACTCCATGGAACATATACTATTTAATTTTTCTACAAACGTCAAATAATGACGCATTTTACGCTTTCATTAGACAAACGAAAACCTAACCTTTTTTGAGGATCAGAATGTGAGTTGACTTTACCGCGCGTTGCCCAGGACAGGAAGTGAAATAGTTATTTTCCTAACTAGTACGGAAAGTGATACATTCCCGCACGCTGTCTGCCGATGCCCGAACGACGCGAAGCGGAGTTCGGACAGCAGACGAGTGCGGGAAAGACACTTTCCGCACGAGCTAGGAAACAATATTTTTTCTACGAGCCAATTCATTGTAACAAAGAAAAGGAATAAACATAGAATACATAAACAACTTTATCTTTGTCAACAGTATGACAGCTGAATTAATCAACAATCAATTGGTTGTTATGACAAAAACTTGGTGTGACGTAATGTTTCAGGCATGAACTGATGACATTGGAATAAAAAGTACGTATATTATGGGTATATTTTGTATCAAAAATCAATAAAGGCAAGCATAATAGTTCCTTAAAACAGATAAAAATGTTTGGCACGGCTGTAAGGCAGGTG
The DNA here is from genome assembly GCA_951812265.1 of Taphrorychus bicolor. Taxonomy (NCBI): domain Eukaryota; kingdom Metazoa; phylum Arthropoda; class Insecta; order Coleoptera; family Curculionidae; genus Taphrorychus; species Taphrorychus bicolor. Next base: position 6,161,522 of record OX638300.1, read on the forward strand.
CACCTATCTAGATAGATAGACAATAAAGTCTAAATTATATTATAAATCAGTCATTCTTTAAATATTTACTTTCCCGCACGCCAAGTTTACTTACACGCACGTCGTGCGGGAAAGTGAAGCTTTCAAAAACAAAATGCGTGCGGGAAAGTGATATATTAAGAACGCTCGTAGAGAAAGGATTTTTTCGCTTGCTGTCAATAGCAACTACCACCACTCAATCAAATATTTAAAACGTCATTCTCACTTTGATTTCATTTTTCAGATTGTGTCTTCAGTTATGCTCAGTTGTGATTCACATTATCTGAAATTGATCGTTTGCAGAAAAAACGTTGTATGTATTACGAGCAAAAAACAACTTTTTTGCTCTCAAGTGATTGCCACTTCACTCTCCGAGCAAAAAAGTTGTACTTTTCGCTCTTAATAAATAAATAACTATTTCAAGCTATTTAAAGTCTACAGGGTGATTCATAAGCATGTTAATATACTTTTATTTTTTATTTATCATTTTAGATAAAACTGTTGAATGCAACTTGTATAGGATTTTATAGAATTATTTAGAAATATATATAAATTTTTGTTAATATGTACCGTGTGTTATATACATATAACCATGGCAGACCCAAGTTAAGTTGTTTCTTTGTTATGAGGGGGTGAGTTCTTGGGATGTGGTTTCTTTTTTTTTTTATTTTATCTAATTTTCTTTTTTTAACTCTAAAAAATGTAGTAGTTCAATGATGTTTACCACCTTCATCAGTAAAACGTTAAAGCATAATACTGAAAAATTTTATTTTTTGATTGTTGTGATAAACAAAGTTTCAATTAATCAAACATCTTATATATTACACACCTAAAACCTACAACTACTAACCAGTCGAAATCCGCGAAATCAGCTAAGAATTTGCGTCAAAAACTGAAACATAGGATGGATGCACCTTCGCACCAAGAGCTCTGATTACTCTTTTTGTTCAACTGCTGTAGTGCCATCTAGTAGCTAGTGCGTAAAAGTGTGCGTAAATTACAATATTGACAATTTGTATCTAACTGTTCTTAAGCGTTTATGTACAACTGCGCCACCACGACAGTAGCGGTGACTTTTGACTTTACTTTTACTGCCTAGGACTTTTTTGCTACTTTTTTGGTTTCAACATTAGAAAGCCCACTTTAGGTGTGGGTATGGAGAAAACAAATGACATACTTTTAGTCCGCTCGAAAAAAATAGTAGATTATGTCACTAGGAGCAAAAGTGGGTCTTTTCGTGCTGAGCCCAGAGATTGACGGCCGAAGCGAAGCGGAGGCCTACAACTGGGCGAAGAACAAAAAGACCTTTTACTCCGAGTAACATATACTTTTTTTTTCAAGCATGCAGGAAAAAGAATTCTATTTCAGAGTGATTCAGTTTTGCAATTTTCTCTCAGCGTCTTTAAGCGGGTCTAGGTACTTACCCAATTAGTGGTGTATATTACTTGTAAAAAAATAGAATGTGTTAGAACGGTGGTTTTCAATGTTCAATGGTTTTAATGGTATTAAATCATAACCAATGGAGCTCTGAGAGTAATCCTATCCTTTGTTTTTCCATAAAAATGTAAAGATGGCAATACACTCAAATCGGTCTACCTGGTCTCATCTAGTGTTCAAATAATTTTGGTGAATGAAAATCGTTTATATATGCGCCAACATGACAGTAGCGGTGACTTTTGACTTTACTTTTACTGCCTAGGACTTTTTTGGTCTCAGGATTAGAAAGCCTACTTTAGGTGTGCGTATGGAGAAAACAAATGATGTACTTTTAGTCCGCTTGAAAAAAAAATTCTCGCAACATTATCGTTACTCACGATCCTATTGCGGTCTGGTAATAGATTCTGAGCACTGATGATGACTTGAAAGCCGAAACGGGTCTGCCGAAATTACTTCAATTAAGTTAGCACGAAGTATTCATACCTTTCCACCTCCCTCCATTCTTAAGTAATACCGAGTCGAGTTGTCAATGCGTTTATAAAACTATATTTGCACGAAATATTTAAGAAAAGTGCTGTTGTAGAGAAAAGTGTGGTTAAAAAGGTGAGTTCTAAATATAAACAAAGAAAATAAATAGTGGAAGAACAAAATCAAATGTCAAAATATATAAAAAAAATAGTTAAGACGAGAAAAATTGAAGAACTAAGAGGTTGAATGAAACAGAAAGGATTCTTTGACAGTTAGGCCCGTTAAAAAATGCGTAAAATCATGATATTAACATATTTCACAATGAAACAACGAACTAAGCATGAAACTTAAAGCTAAAATAAAAACATGAATCATCGCACTTTTCTCTAAACATTAAAAATTAATCAGTTTTATATTATAACTAAGTACTCCTTAAAAAAAATAAAAGCAGAAATATAGATGGCAAAAGACGAGAATTAGAGACAAGAAGAGGATGGGTGGATGTTACAAAAACAAATGATAAAAAAAAAATTAAATGGATAAAAAAGTAAAAGGTTTGGTAAAAATAAGTTTGAAACACCTAATGGAGACACAGATAGGAACAATCTGAAAAACAAAAAATTTAGAGAAGAAAAAACCTAAAGGAAGTCAAGAAAAAGAAAACCCTAGTAGTAAAAAAAGTAGTAGCAAAATTAGGTAAATCGAAAGATAATCTAGCCTAGCTGCGACAGTCCATTGACGGATCCCTTTTTTTCGACTGCTTTTAGATTTCTTTGGGATTCTTGTTTGACTGACTGACAAACGCAAACGCACAACTGAAAAGTTTGTTTTTGACGGCTTTTGAAGTCGACCTCCGAAGGGGTCTATATTCGAAAATACGGAACTTCCGTAGGTGCAATATTTTCGGACGAGTCCCGTAGGTGCAATATTTTTGGACCGCGATATTTCCATACGATGGGAAGGTGAAAGAGGACATCAAGTAGAGGAAAAAACAGTTTACTTCACTCTCATACGTCGAGGCGTTCTCAAGTTACAGGCGGTCAAAGTTGAGAATTGAGGAAAACGTCGTAATACCTCCCTCCCTCTCCTTGGAATATTGTCGAAAAAAATTTGGAAAAATATTTCTGCTGTTTTTGATTGGAATGGTATGCTTGCAATCCCCTAAGCATGTAATAAACTCAATTCGAATAAATTTATCCTCTAAAGAGGTTTTTTAAAATTGGTCAGAAAACGCGATTCTAGTGCTTAAAAATTGACTTCTGAAGGGGTCTATCTCGGAAAATATTGTACCTACGGAATATTCGATAGTGGAAGATGAAAGAGTACATCAAGAAGAGGACAAAATAGTCAGATTGAATCCGAAAGGTCAAGGGTTTCTCAAGTTACAGGTTTTCAAAATTGAGAATTGAGAAAAAAGTCCCCCCCATTTAGACATTTCAGAAAATATTTCGGAAAAATGTTTTTGCTGTTTTTGATCAGAATGGTATGCCTGCAATCCCCTAAGAACGTAACAAACTCAATTTGAATAAATTTAGCCTCTAAAGAGATTTTTTTAAAAATGGCTAAAAAATGCGAATCTAAAAGTAGTTAAAAATCAACTTCCGAAGGGGTTTATCTCCGAAAATATTCCACCTACGGAACTTCTGATAGTTGGAGATGAAAGAGGATATCAAGAAGAGGACAAAACAGTTAGAATTACTCCGAGAAGTCAAGGCGTTCTCAAGTTACAGGCGGTTAAATTTGAGAATCGAGAAAAAATTCGCCCCCCCCCTTTGACATTTTCGAAAATATTTTAGAAACATTTTTTTGCCGTTTTTTATCGGAATGATATGCTTGCAATCGCTTAAGAACGCAACAAACTCAATTCGAATAAATTTAACCTCGAAAGAGCTTTTTTAACCATGATCCATGAATGTAATATGATAAAAATGATAATGATGAGTGATATAAAAAAAATGATAACCATGAAAATCGACTTCCGAATAGGTCTATCTCCGATAATATTGCACCTACGGAACTTCCGATGGCGCGAGATGAAAGAGGACATCAAGAAGAGGACAAAACGATTCACTTCGAGAGATCGGGACGTTTTACCCCCCCCCCCCCCTCTTTCGACATTTTCGAGATATTTCGGAAAAATTGTTTTGCTGTTTTTGATCGGAATGGTATGCTTGCAATCTCCTAAGAACGTAACAGACCTAATTCGAATAAATTAACCTCTAAAAAGGTTTTTTTAAAAATGGTCCAAAAACCGATTCTAAAAGTGCTTAAAAATCGACCTCCGAAGGGCTCCGAAAATATTGCAGCTACGGAACTTCCGATGGTACAAGATGAAAGAGGACAAAACAATTGGATTCACTCCGGTCGGTCGAGGCGCTCTCAAGTTACAGGCGGTCAGTAAAGTTGTTACTGACTTTCTTAGGCAAAATGGTTAGTAGGTGATAGCGGAAATTAACCGTTGTCAAGATAACATGGAATTTCCGCTGAAGTTTTTTGAAAATTACACTACGGAAAAATTTATGCATGAGAGAAATATTCGTCAAATTAAAAAAAAAAAATTGGACGTGGCACCTCAAAACATTTTTTTCTTTTCTTTTTTGTCTAACTTAACGAGGTTCTGCAATAATTGTGTCATAACTTTACAGAATTCAGTTCTTCTATTAGTCTCTGAAGCCAAATTGTTCAACTTCAGTAACCTGAAACCTGATATGTCCAGAAGGTTTTTTTGATATTTTTTTTATTTTCTGTTCCCAACTGATCCAGTTTCTCAAATATTTCCCACCAGTTGGTCAATCTACACGTGTCTTACTTTTTTGTCGGATTGCCTTTCGTTAAAAATTCGTTAAATAGTGGCTCAGGTAACCAAAAAAAGGTCAATCTACACGTTCAGATGACCTATAAATTAATATTGTTACCAAGATTGTTGTTGTCAGCTAACACGAACAAGCAAAATCGTAAGAAGCCTGTAAAGACCAGATAGTAAACACCTAAAACTTTCTGTTTGTTGAGAAAAATAAAAATTATCTTTAAGCAAAATGAAGCAAAAATGGCTTTAAAATATTTAGAAGTTTTAGGGTCGTTGCCAAGTCACTAATATGAATAATTTTCGGCATTTATTAAATTAATAATAAATTAATTAAACGATAATAAAATTATACAATTAAACATAAGTGCTTAATTTTAATCGAAAAATTCTTGAATACTTCATTGAAAGGCATTTTGGAGAGTTTGAGATGGTGGTAATCAGAATTACGAGGTTGTCATTTAACAATATTTAGTTGCGATAGTTAGGGATGAAGAGCTAAGTAAGGATTAGCTAATAAGTTTTGGTCCCCCGTCGGTATTATAAAAAACCGTTTGAGAAATGTGTCACCTTTTTTCTCTCCTAGATACAGCCATTATACATTTTCAATTTGTCACCCTGTACAAAATTGTCGATATACAGCTACTTTTGACTGTTCTTATTTTCGACTGCTCTGCTTTGAATCGAGAAAAAACTTTTCTGGACTTCCTATGTAAGCTTAATTGACAACAAATGACATTAGTACTACTCACGTGTAAGGCATGAATAATACGTCTTATTCCTTTGAAGTAGTTCGTATCCCATTTGACATTTGCATAAACCCACCCTATTGTTATCGTTGTCGAAACAGATGGAATTTGGTCTGCAGTCCTGGTCTGTACGGCATCTTTGATATGAAACTAAAAATTTGGAACCATTCATCTTTAAGTCAGAAACTAGCAGTGTTTCTGACTTAAAGCAATTAAAAAGTTAATTTTAGGCATACATGACATAAAGAAATTAAGGCTGGGTACGTACCTACTTAAGTAAAAAGTATTCAAGATTACATAAAAAATGAAAAAAATAGACACCTACCTAATGCTTCAGTGATATTACCTAGTATTGCTTCAACTTCGGCCTCAGTTTCGTGGGCCGTTAACTGGTGGCAAATGCTAACAAGAACTATAGCCACGCCCACTACCACCAACCTGTTCATTATTTTCTTCTATTCTTAAATACTATTTTTATGTGTTACATATTTTATTCTGTTAACTGACTCAATACTATCACGAAGTGGCAGGTAGTTAAATCTTATCATATAAGTAAGTGGGTTGATAAGTTATCAAGTCGTTATCAGTACATTGCAAACACTAATGATTAAAACTATGTATGATAAAATTAGAAATTATTTGTTTCCTTAATGCATTGAGGATATTGGTGATTAATAATTCTAGTGATCCGTATTGAGAATTACAGGAAGTTCATCCTGTGGCCATAGAGGAGGTGGATGAGCTAATTAAGCACGAACAATAAGAAGGTGAAGTTCATTGAGGCAAGCAGATAGATAAAAAACTCCTACCGCCTGGTATTATCTAAAAGATTAAATAAAGAAGAACAGTTATTTATAGTCTATGTCTAACAGGTAATATATAATACTGATGAATATATAATACTGAGATCTACAGCCTAGATTACTTATAAGTACCAGTATCATCTTAAAATGACAATAATAAAATTGTATTTAAGTATTACATGCCTTTTCATAAACCACTTAGAACGTGAAGAATTGAGTGAAGAAAGGAGAAGTTTACAGGTTTTTTTGGTGGACTGGTTTCGGATTTGTGGCCATCATTGGCGTCCAAAATCAAGCAAATGATTAGGACTAGTGCAAAAGTAGAAAATTGAAACGTGTATTATCCATTAGGATCCTTAGCACTCTATTGAAGCATATTTTTAGGTTATTACGATTTACACAATATGACTGGAAAGCACAAGTTATGTTGTTTTTTTTTAAAGGGAGTCCCTGTTGTGTGATGTAGCGTTATCCGCAAAGTAATTTGCTAGCAGGGATATAACTCGAACGATCAGAAACTTCTACTTTTTCGCAAAAATGTTTTCGACGTTTTGACGCTTACTTGACCTCTTTATCAAGACTATTCTGCTAAGCAATCGCAGATTTTTTTTTGTCACATAATATTGGTAATTCATTGACAACATCATAGAAAAAAATTGAAAAAAACGTTCACGTAGCAACACAACGAACAAATATCACCTAACAACTGTTTGATTGCTTTTCTGAGCAATCGACTTGTTGATAGGTCCAGTCATCCTGTTTCTGCTAGATAGTTTGCAGAAGACCCTTCATTATTTTAGGGTATTTTGAGATTTTTCAGATTGTAGTAGACAAAGGCAAGGGGAAGGCAAAGGGCGATGAGGAAGGCAAGGGGAAACCACCTCATTATATATTCCCTAGTAAAATTATTATGGATAGACATAAAAAAACACGGTTTTTAATCCCTGGCAGTCCTTCGATGTGCAGAGGGTGTGAAGAATCACCATTCCAAATCTAAGAGCACATGGTTTATTACTCTGGAAACGAAAATCCAACTCACAGAAACGGAGTAGGAAGGGTGGTCGCAAAAGAAATCAACGCCTCAGTCAAAAATTTTATACCCTACAACGGCAGAATGCTACTCTTACAACTAAAAGCAAGTCCAATGGATATAAATCTAATACAGGTCTATGCCCCTACAGCCAATAAAGAAGAGCAAATTATAGAAGTATAAGAACCACTAAACTCGCTCATTAAACTAACAAGGAGCGACGAGATCACAACTTTATACGTGGGCTGCACCAGGCGATCCAGTGGACCACATTATACGTAATCAAATTGACCACATAACCGTCTCCAAAAAACTCCGCAATGCCATCAAAGCTGTTAAAGTATATCCAGGTGCAAACGTTGCCAGTCTGTATCTATGATACAGGAAAAATACTTTTTGACCTAATGTCTTCCTTCATTAGCCTTCCTATAAAACCTCAAGCCAATATCTGCGACCAATACAGTCTCATTAGTCTCATCAATCACATCGTCAAAGTGTTCACCAAGATCATCTACAGCAGAATATATGGAAAATGTGAGTTAGACGCCAGCGAATCTCAATTTGGATTTAGAAATACCCTGAGAACTAGAGAGGCAGTCATGTCATTACAAGTCCTAGCACAACGCTGCGCTGTAGGGACATGAACCAGATGTGTATGCATGTTTTATAAGTTTTTCAAGGAAGGTAATGAGGGAGGTAGGCCTACACAGCAAAGATATACGAATTATGACGAACTTTAATTGGAACCAGTCAGCTTACGTGAACATAGCCGGCAACAAAACAGAGGAGGTCAAGATCCAAAAAGCCGTTCGCCGAGGGTGTGCCCTCTCACCGATCTTACTTAACATCTACTCTGAAAAGAATTTCAGGAGGCACTGGAGGATTCTCCTAAAGGGATTAAAATAAATGGCGTAAACATAAACAACATCAGATACGCAGATGAAACTGTTATCCTCGCAAGTAGCCTGGAGGATCTTTCAACTCTTCTGGAGAAAATCAATACAACGATCGAGGAATATGAATGTGGCCTGAACACCTCCAAGACAAAACATATGACCATCAGCAAAAACCCCCAACTTCCTATGGTTTTGACTTTAAATCCCAGGTAGCACAACCGACCAGTTGGACGTCTGCTGGACGTCGGTTTTAAGTCATTTTTGGTCAATACGTCAATCGACCTAAGCAGGACGTCTCGAAAAAGTCAACTTTTTGACGTCCATTCGGCAGGAATAATGGACGACCAAGAATGGTCATCATATTCCAACAATCAAAATAATCTAATAATTTTTTGTGCCCAGACTTCTGACTAGTAGATAAGTATCTAGGTACCTACTGATATATATTTAGCATATATTAGTAAAACATGCTTATTTAAGATGATGGAAAATGGTCTTTTCCATCCATTATTGTCTAGCTAAATTCATATATGATAAATAAAAAAGTGTAAACACTACAAGGATTTAAGATTTCAGAATGCTAATCAAAAATTCAACAAGTGTGAGATGTACCAATGGTGGAGACAGAAGTGTTAATTTCTGCTTCCATGAGGTAGATAGGTACTCTCTAGTTTTTACTTTTTTTTTTATTATTTAAAATGTTAAATCCTTGAATAGTGTTTACACTTTCGTATACATCTTTTATATGAATTTAGTTAGATAATGCTGAGCAAGAGATTCATTACACTTTGCGTTTAAGCTCCGAGGAAGACTAAATAAATAGTCGAAACGTGGGCAATGTTCTGATAAACAAGAGAATTATTTGATCTAACTCTGCTAACCACCAGTATTATATTTCTAATAAAACATGTTTAAAATATGTAATGAATTTTTTGTATGATAACATCCACAGCATGATGTATTAAATATGTAGAGACGTCGGAAGACCTTTAAACGCAGACGTCAGACCGACGTCAACAAATGGACGTCTTGTGGATAGTGTGCTACCTGCGATCCAGAAACTATAGAACGAGTCGAGATACACTTACTTGGGATCAATGGTGAATGCAATCTAGGATCAATACCTAGAAGTAAGGTGGAGAATTGAGAGGGAAAGAACTGTATTCAATAGAATGCAAACATTTTTCGACAACAGAAACCTTAGCCTACAACTGAAAATAAGAATGGTCAGATGTTACATCCTTTCAGTCCATTTGTACGGCGTTGATGGGTGGACCATGACAGAAGCCTTGATGGGGAAGCTCGAAGCGTTCGAAACGTGAATATACCGGAGAATTCTGCGCATCTCATGTATCGAGCACGTAACTAACGAAGAAGTACTTGGAAGAACGGATAAAACGAAAGAAGTGCCATTCACAGTGAGGAGAAGAAAATTGGAGTACTTCGGACATATTATCAGGAACAATAAATATCGACTACTGCAGCTTATCCTATAGGGAAAGGTCGACGGTAGGAGAGGACCAGGAAGGAGAAGAAACTCATGGCTGCAAAACCTGCGCCAGTGGTTTGCGATGTCATCTTTACAATTATTTAGACCGGCAGCTGCTGGAATAAGAATAGCCATAATAATCGCCAACGTTCGCAGAAAATAAGGCGCCACAAGAAGAAGAAGACTAGATAAAGTCTTTTTAGGGTTTCGTTAGGTCTAAATTGAATGGGTATTTGAATATTAATTTTTGAGTTTGTATGGTGTAGATAAATTTAGAATTTCTATCTTTTCATTGACAAGTCAAGATATGTAATGATGAGAACATGCGTTGAAGTGGTTATTAAATTTGATAAGTCAACCCTCGGACCAAACTAATGTACTACAGAGTCATCTAAAAGTTAAAACAAAATTAGTCACTTTTAAAGCAATATCGCTTCATCATTGTAAGTCGAAGTTTCACAATAATATCATCAGTATTTTTAGTTTAATTTTCTCCTTGGTTCTGGGTTGGAATTTCCTATTCCCAAACGCAATGGCTTGTTAATAGTAAAGCAATTTAACCATGAAACCTCAAGTGTATCTCAAAGAAAAGTAAATTGATATTGGTGATTGTCATGAAAATTGTCTACTGGCGTCACTGGTTTATTAAGCTATAAAGAAATCGAATTCATTGCTTTAACTCAGGCTACAACGATTGAAAATTCTCCCCAGTCGCTCACACAAAATCAATGAGTCAAATCGCCTTGGTTTAAATAAAACCAGTGTGTAGCAGTTACATCAAAAATTATATCAAGATGATAAAGCTAGAAAAATAAATTTTTGCTTGTGGCCTTTGGATAGGACTATGTAAGATTTTTTTTGAAAATGTTCTTTTTAGTAACGAAGGCAGATATAAGAAGAGATTGGTAAACGGCCACAATTTTCATTAAAATTTAAATAAAAATCCACTTGCAAGTTGCTCTGTAGACAATCAAAATCGATGGGTGGTTAACGTTTAGGCGGGAATTCTTGGTCCCTATTTAATATGTCCATACTTTCTGGATAGAACCTCAAATCTTATAGGTGTTCCTTTTAACTAAACTAAAATGTAGTTTCTTAAATTTGGACTAAAAATATATTCTTTTGATTGAAAACCTTGTAAAGGTTTTGTTCGAATTTGACCCAAAAAGTCCTAAAGACTCTAAAAAAAAAAAATTTTACCCAGAGCTTGAAACAAAAAGTGATTTGACTTTTCTTCAGTGTGCATTATTTGGATACAATTTTTTTTTTAATATGATTTAATAGCAAGACAAGATTTTAGTCTAAAAATGAAAAATCTTAATTTTGGTCTCAGTATCGACTTTACTAAAAAAAAAACGAGATTTTCTTACTTGATTTTGGAGCAAAATTTGAGATTTGAGATTAAAAAATTGTTTATTCGTTACAAAACGTTTCTTGTGTGTTTTTTTTTATTTATTTTTTTACCAAAAATGTATTTTTTGATTAAATGCTTTGTGATGGTTTTGATCGTCTTCGCCCTAAAAGTTAAAGAATGATTTTGCAAAAGAGCCTGAACAAAAAAGTTCATTTTTCTCTAGCCTGACATCTTACGTCAAATAGGTCGAAATCGTGATTTGCCAATAGATGTGCTCTGTCTATAAAATTACGTCATGGATACCTTAAAAATGGCGGACTTTCGGCCAAAAAACGGGACGGTCTTTTGAGAAATATTTGGCATTGGTTTGCTCTCTTCATATATCCTAGGTCATTGATTGCCATAATAGCTTTACTCGATTTCCAATGCCTTATGGAAGGAGACTTTTAATCAGACGTGTTTTTAGTGAGGTAAGGCACCTAGTGGTGGCCGTGGCCCCTGTACCTACTAGTCACCATTAGACCAGACGGGGCGGGGGGCGGGGCCTCTCTGGGGGAATCCCACACTACCCGACCGCCATAAAACAGGGCCAGGTGCCTGTTGCAGGTTTTCACCTCGTGAAAAAAAAAGGAAAAAAAAAGGTTGGTTCAGGTTAGTTCAGTTCTAGTTTTCTTTTGGTTAGGTTAGTTCAGTTATGTTTTCCCTTTGATCAAGTTATTTAAAGGCAAGGCGTCAGGTTGTTTTTCTATGAGGGATCCTTTGGGAGTCATTTGAGAATCCTATAGTCGTTATACTTGTGTGAAGTTAGCGCCCAGGGCGCCAGTTTCACAACGTGTTTAAACCCTCCCCTCCACCAACGTGTTTAAAACACATGACATTCGTTCAATGTTGCCAAGTTATTAGTTTGGAAGGTTTACCGCAGATTTGTGTTATATAGGTATTAAAATTTTATCAATATTAATAATAATAGTTATTGAAGGGCATAACTTTAATTTCAATAATACGGGTGTTCATTAGAGAAAGTCATCAAGTTGGCTATGATTTTTTTGCAGAAAGGGTCTTTTGACATTTTATGTTTTGCTTTCATATTTCACAGCCAACCTAATGACTATTTTTTATTAAAACTCATATAAAAACACAAAACATATTGTTGTTACCTACAATTCCTTATATACCTTTAGACACTTTTCCACTGTTTGAACCAAACTAGATCTTGTGACACAACGAAAGTTCAGAGGTTAGATAGAAGAGGCGATTCCAAATATAGGAGTTCAATCAAAATTTTCAGAAAATATGGAGGGAAGCTCAAAACAACCCCAACCCTTAAAAACTATTTTTTACCACTGCAAGAATACTAGATCTTGTGACACAACGAAAGTTTAGAGGTTAGATAGAAGAGGCGATTCCAAATATAGGAGTTCAATCAAAATTTTCAGAAAAAATGGAGGGAGGCCCAAGACAACCCCAACCCTTAAATACTATTTTTTACCACTGCAAGAAAACTAGATCTTGTGACACAACGAAAGTTTCGAGGTTAGATAGAAGAGGCGATTCCAAATACAGGAGTTCAATCAACATTTTCAGTAAATATGGAGGGAGGCCCAAAACAACCCCAACCCTTAAAAACTGTTTTTTACCACCGCGAGAAAACTAGATTTTGTGACACAACGAAAGTTTAGGGATTAGATTAGAAGAGGCGATTCCAAATATAGGAGTTTAATCAAAATTTTCAGAAAAAATGGAGGGAGGCCCAAGACAACCCCAACCCTTAAAAACTATTTTTTACCACTGTAAGAAAACTAGATCTTGTGACACAACGAAAGTTTAGGGATTAGATAGACGAGGCGATTCCAAAAATAGGAGTTCATTCAAAATTTTCAGAAAATATGGAGGGAGGCCCAAAACAACCCCAACCCTTAAAAACTGTTTTTTACCACTGCAAGAATACTAGACCTTGTGACACAACGAAAGTTTAGAGGTTAGATAGAAGACGCGATTCCAAATACAGGAGTTCAATTAAAAGTTTCAGAAAATATGGAGGGAGGCCCAAAACAGCCCCAAAACTTAAAAACTATTTTTTACCACTGGGAGGAAACTAGATCTTGTGACACAACGAAAGTTTAGAGGTTAAATAGAAGAGGTAACTCCAAATGCTGCTTTGGATATCGTATATGCCAGTAATAACCTACGTCCTACTGCATTTACCGAAAATTTTAAAGTAGAATAGTCGCAAGCTGACTTGATAAAAACTTCGTTAAAGGTCTGAAAAAAGAGAGGAGTCGAATATTGTAATGAATTATTAAAATTGTGACACATCTATTAAAAATGTGGGTGGAGGAAACTGCTGTGAAGAAATAGATCTTAGTAAGAAATGACCATAGTTGACCATGCAGAAGTTAAAAAAAGTAGAGAAGTCTAAAAAATTATAAAAAATAAGTTCAAAAGAGGTATTTAGAGACAAAAATTTAAAGTATTGTTTTTAATTTAGGGTTAAAAATCGTCTAAAACTTAAAAATGTTTTCTGGAACAAGTTCCTTTTCAAACCAAAATTATTTCAATAAAAATTGATTTTTCACTCGTTGGGAAAGTTTAATTTTGGTTCAAAAGCAAACAAAAACTTCAAAAATCAAAAATGATTAATTTAAAAAAAAAGAGTTTTGCTTCAAAATTATCTCAATGAAAATCATTTTACATTTAATATAACTGCTCAACTTAAAATTCGCCACAAGCAATTTTTCGTGTCATTTTCAATCAGCTGTAGCTTTTTAAGCAATCAATTGTTTTAAATACAATTTGCACGATCTGAAACCTCATTTCCTCTATATTAAGGAAGGGCATAATTTTATTATATAGCGTGTGAAACAAACTGATGCAAAAATTGCAAAATTTGGATGTTCTGCCATTTCTCAATAAGTTTTTTTTCCTTATGGTTTTTAGTAAGGACCTTTCCGCCAGATTTTTAATTAAAGTACTCAGAAGAATTTTTATACAGAGCGAAATGTAAAATGCGTGGAATTTTTGTTGCTGTTATTTGTAAATCGTCGTAGTTTAGAAGCCTGGTAAAGATTCTTAATGTGTTTTCCCTCATTTGTTGATATATTGTCTGTGGATTGTTCCTCATTCAAAGAATCTTAAAATAAGGGCAGTTTAAAAATTTTGATTGAACTCCTGTATTTGGTATCGCCTCCTCTATCTGACCTCTAAACTTTCGTTGTGTCACAAGATCTAGTTTTCTCGCAGTGGTAAAAAATAGTTTTTAAGGGTTGGGGGGTGTTTTGGGCCTCCCTCCATATTTTCTGAAAATTTTGAATGAACTCCTGTATTTGGAATCGCTTCTTCTATCTAATCCTTATACTTTCGTTGTGTCACAAAATCTAGTTTTCTCGCAGTGGTAAAAAACAGTTTTTAAGGGTTTGGGTTGTTTTGGGCCTCCATATTTACTGAAAATTTTGATTGAACTCCTATATTTGGAATCGCCTCTTCTATCTAACCTCTAAACTTTTGTTGTGTCACAAGATCTAGTTTTCTCGCAGTGGTAAAAAACAGTTTTTAAGGGTTGGGGTTGTTTTGGGCCTCCCTTCATATTTTCTGAAAATTTTAATTGAACTCCTATATTTGGAATCGCCTCTTCTATCTAACCTCTAAACTTTCGTTGTGTCACAAGATCTAGTTTTCTCGCAGTGGTAAAAAACAGTTTTTAAGGGTTGGGGTTGTTTTGGGCCTCCCTCCATATTTACTGAAAATGTTGATTGAACTCCTGTATTTGGAATCGTCTCTTCTATCTAACCTCTAAACTTTCGTTGTGTCACAAGATCTAGTCTTCTCGCAGTGGTAAAAAACAGTTTTTAAGGGTTGGGGTTGTTTTGGGCCTCCCGTCATATTTTCTGAAAATTTTGATTGAACTACTGTATTTGGAATCGCCTCTTCTATCTAACCTCTAAACTTTCGTTGTGTCACAAGATCTAGTTTTCTCGCAGTGGTAAAAAACGGTTTTTAAGGGTTGGGGTTGTTTTGGGCCTCCCTCCATATTTACTGAAAATGTTGATTGAACTCCTGTATTTGGAATCGCCTCTTCTATCTAATTCTTATACTTTCGTTGTGTCACAAAATCTAGTTTTCTCGCAGTGGTAAAAAACAATTTTTAAGGGTTGGGGGTGTTTTGGGCCTCCCTCCATATTTTCTGAACATTTTGATTGAACTCCTATATTTGGAATCGCCTCTTCTATCTAACCTCTAAACTTTCGTTGTGTCACAAGATCTAGTTTTCTCGCAGTGGTAAAAAACAGTTTTTAAGGGTTGGGGTTGTTTTGGGCCTCCCTCCGTATTTACTGAAAATGCTGATTGAACTCCTGTATTTGGAATCGCCTTTTCTATCTAACCTCGAAACTTTCTTTGTGTCACAAGATCTAGTTTTCTCGCAGTGGTAAAAAACAGTTTTTAAGGGTTGGGGTTGTTTTGAGCCTCCCTTCATATTTTCTGAAAATTTTGATTGAACTCCTATATTTGAAATCGCTTCTTCTATCTAACCTCTAAACTTTCGTTGTATCACAAGATCTAGTTTTCTCGCAGTGAAAAAAAATAGTTTTTAAGGATCGGGGGTGTTTTGGGCTTCCCTCCATATTTTCTGAAAATTTTGATTGAACTCCTGTATTTGGAATCGCCTCTTCTATCTAATCCTTATACGTTCGTTGTGTCACAAAATCTAGTTTTCTCGCAGTGGTAAAAAACAATTTTTAAGGGTTGGGGTTGTTTTGGGCCTCCCTCCATGTTTTCTGAAAATTTTGATTGCACTCCTGTATTTGGAATCGCCTCTTCTATCTAACCTCTAAACTTTCGTTGTGTCACAAGATCTAGTTTGGCTCATACAGTGGAAAAGTGTCTAAAGGTATATAAGGAATTGTAGGTAACAACAATATGTTTTGTGTTTTTATATGTTTTAATAAAAAATAGTCATTAGGTTGGCTGTGAAATATGAAAGCAAAACATAAAATGACAAAAGACCCTTTCTGCAAAAAAATCATAGCCAACTTGATAACTTTCTCTAATGAACACCCGTATTATTGAAATTAAAGTTATGCCCTTCAATAACTATTATTATTAATATTGATAAAATTTGAATACCTATATAACACAAATCTGCGGTTAACCTTCCAAACTAATAACTTGGCAACATTGAACGAATGTCATGTGTTTTAAACACGGTGGTGGGGGGAGGGGAATTGAATGAGCGCTAGGAAGCGCTGGCGCCCTGGGCGCTAACTTCACCCAAGTTATCGTTATTTACGTTGACGACGTAAATCATTGCTAATCAATAGGGATTGTGAAAGAAAATGTGTCTTTAAATGGCAATTATAGCAATGAATACTTGAACTATCCGGATTTGCGAAGGACCAAATGTTTCTGCCCGAAAATAACTCCGCTTATCTGACTAGGTTGTTCGATTAACAAACTCACAGCCTTTTGCGAAATTAAAAGGAAAAGACGATAGTTCTGGTCTTGCAATCATTGCTTTTATCCAACAAAGTAACTAGGAACGTTTCTCTTGGCAAAGGGACAGTGCTGATATAGTAAATATTATTCCTTAAAATGACCCAAGACACATTTTGTGAGCGACGAAAGCTGAGGGTGTGTCGTCGTTTTACTCTAGAACGCGAATGAATTCTGTTCCCAACAGAATATGGGGGGTATAAATATACGAAAAGACATTTCACAAAACATAGTTTTGTCGGCCACGTCTAGTATTCCTTGACGTTTGAAATCAATTATTTTTATGATAAATGAAGGCAGAAATCTGAGTCGACTCACTGGTAAACCCTCTCAACTTTTTATTCAAGTTTTGTCAAGTTGTTGAAAGTAATTACTGATAATGATAATATTCAGACCGTAATAGTTACTGAAGTGTGGTACCAAAAAAACCTGGCACCATAATCTCATGCCACAAGCACAAAACTCTTCTTTGGCTTAAAAAAAAGCCTTACGAAGGTTTCCGTAAACTCCAACAATATTTTGGAGGTCTGGAGGCACCTTGGACTCTAATCAATAAAGTGGAAGTCATTAGCAAACAGTTTATGTTGTGTTATTTTTATATGCCTGCTTTTTTATTGCCTGGGACTCCACGGCTGGGAACTTAGAAATAGTGCTATGGGTTTAGATTAAAAATGGGTTTTAGTGGAGTAGCCTTACTTGTTGCTTCTTTAGCGGTAGTTTTGTTGATTGAAAAGAGTGCTAATAAGATCACCATTGGTAAGATTATTAACATTTTAATAAAAAATTCCAATGCAAATGTTTTAGGGCTAGTGACAACCAACAAGGTAGATTTATCTAACCTAAACCTGAACGTTTTATCCAACCACTTAAGCTCAAAAGAAGTGGAAATTTCTATTATAACAGTAGCTGAAAACAAGTGCCTCACTTCAGTCAATGCCAGTGAGTCCTTTATATTCAGTTTTAAAAAAAAATTTAGCATCGTTTGTAGTTTGCAAAACTGCAAGCCAAGCAGGCCTTGCAGCTATTCTGGCAGCAAATAGCAAGGACGGCTCTAGCATTCAAAAGTCAGTCTCCGATTTTCTGGGAATACCTTTCATCGATACTGATTGGATCTCAAGGGAGACCAAACAGTTCAAAACTTCATTTAGTGTGCATCCTGAAGCCTTGATGCTATCCCAGGTAAAACAAACTTGGTCTACTCGAACTATAACAAAAAAACTTAATTGCTAAAAGCCAAGATCTCTTGGAGCGTTTTTTTGGGACGGCCTGTACGGTCGTAACCAGAAATTTAGGACCAATTTATCATAAAACTACCAAAACCCTCGAATAAAATCGCTTACTTATTTGAGTTATATGGAAATCTAAACTTGTATAAGTTTAGTTTTGGATCGCGGACACTGAAAGTGTCCAGGACGCCCTGAAATGCGACAACACTGGCATCTTATTTATGTTTTTAATTTTTTTCAACCAATCAGACGGTGAAGAATTCTATGAAGTTGGTGCTAAAACATCCCTCAATGCTCCCTTAATGGAAATATAGATGTTTAATTTTCGAACGCGGACACTAAAAGTGTCCAGGCTACTCCTAAGTGCGATAACACTAGCATCTTATTTATATTTTTTTATTTTTTTCAACCCCTCAGACGGTGAAGCGTTTTATGCGGTATGTACTAGAATATTACTTAATTCTCCCCAAATGGCAGTATAGTTGTTTAGTTTTGGAACGCGGACACTAAAAGTGTGTAGGACGTCCTGAAATGCGATAACACAGTATTCTATGGGGTTGGTACTAAAGCAACTCTCAATCCTCCCCTAATGGAAGTATATATGTTTAGGTTTGGAACGCGGACACTAAAATTGTCAAGGACACCCTGAAATGCGATAACACTAGCATCTTATTTATAGCTTTTAATTTTTTTCAACCCATCAGACGGTGAAGCATTCTATGGAGTTGGTACTGAAACATCCCTCAATCCTCCCCTAATGGAAGTATAGATGTTTAGTTTTGAAACGCGGATACTAAAAGTGCCCAGGACACTCTGAAGTACGATAACACTGGCATCCTATTTATAGTTTTTTATTTTTTTCAACCCCTCAGACTGTGAAGAATTCTATGAGTTGTGTATGAGAACATCCCTTGAACTTTTCCTACTCGATCTGCATCTGTATAATTTTGAAACTCCATAAATAAAACTGTCGGGATACTCTTAATTAAGATAGATATAGGGTCTTATAGACAGTTTTTATTTTTTTTCCTTCCCCTCGAATGTAGTAAAACATTCTATAGGATGGGGAAGATAACATCTCTTAACAACCCTAATCGATTATTACCAATTTAACACCGAAACTAATGACTGAATTTAATAAATTACATTCATCATTGTTTGAACTACAGCCTATAACGTTACTAGGCCATGAGTGATTCTACGATGTACAAAAAGTTTATGGCTGGATGTTTATGGCTAACTTCACGAAAACAAATTTTAAGGGGTAGGTCGTCAATATTTTAGGACTAAATCCTTTGTCATAGATTTTGTTAAAAATGGTCTCATTTGATAAAGTAGATAAAAAAATAGAAAATTGGAAATTTCAGCAGCGTCCGTTCCCTTTAAAATAGCGCTTAAATAGTTATTTCCTGACACATATTTTCATGGTGAAAGGTAACAGGTTTAGGACTGGAAATAAAACTTATAATTTCTCGACACGCCAACGTTTCCGCTCTATATTGAGCCTTCCTCAGGGCTAAAAAAGAATGAATCAAACACATACAGGGCGTGATCACGCAAATAATGCACTTAATGGACAATTACAGAAAAAGCGAAAGGTATACCAACAATTTCACAAAAAAGACCATAAAAAAGTACGCAGAAACTCACTTGAGCTAATGTAAATTATTTTGTTCCTTATATGCTAGTTTACATTTTTTTTTTTTTTTTTAATAAAAATAAAAATAGTAGGCCAGACCGAAGCTACAACCACTCACCAAGGAAAAAGGAAAAAAAAAGAAAAAAAAGGAGAAAAGGAAACCAAAAAGAAAACAAACGGGAAACAGTCCAAAACAAAAGTGAAGTTTACTCACCTAATCGAAGTTAGGAAGTCGCGTCAGCAAAGTGAAAAATCCGCACTCCATAACACAAGTGAGTCGGGGAAAACAGGTAATCGTGGCACATGACGTTAATAAAGATGGTCAACACCCACAAATCTTCACTTTCCCTCTCAATGCCGTATTAAAAACAGTAACAACCGCCAACAACTTGAACCGGCAATCAGTGAAATTGGATCTATCGACTATAGGAAATAAATCGTCCGAAAGCGAACGTATGGGCAAATGATACATAGGGCGATTTCCGGAAATATGCATTCAAAAAAGAAGAAAAAACGGAAGGAAGGTACCCATATAGATTTAAACGGCGTCGGCTATTTTTGATGTTTATTATTATTGTTTTTGGCAAAGTGTAGCAGGTTGCTGTACTGAACACTAAGGCCCTGAGTGTCCACTCTACTGTTAAGAGTGTCATTAAGGGCAATATAAATCATTTCGCCCACGACCCTTCTCGAGCAGTTCCTCTCCCTATTCACAATCGAAATTCCCGAAAAATCAAATACATGACCTGTTGAAAAGTGATGGGATGCTACAGCAGTCTTCTCAGTTTTATTTATATTAATTTCACGGCAATCATACCTATGTTGATACATTCTGCTCTTGACATACTGTCCTGTCATTCCGACATAACACTTGTTGCAACCCCCACACGGCACCCTATAAATAACATTAAACTGGCTTTCCAAGGGAGTTTTATCCTTAAGTTTCGAAAACAAAGAACTCACGCATTTAAGATTATAACTTATTCTTGACGCAATTCTGAATTTTGTTTGATAATCCCTTTATGAATGGGAATCTAAAATACGAAAACTTAGTTGACTTATCATCTTGGTTTGGTGAGTTTAATTTATTGCAATACTCATTCAGAATTGGGTTGGTAAAAGACGTCGGATAATTATTGTTCTTCAGGATTTGTTTAATTATTTTCAAGTTTTCATTCCAAAATTCTGGACTACTCAGTTTGTGCGATCTATAGCAAAGGTTCTTAATAGTGCTGACTTTATGTGTAGTTGCATGCGCAGACAGAAAGTTTAAAATTCGGCCTGATGCCGTGGGTTTAATGAACCAATTGGATTTAAGTAATCCCTCAGAATTCCTAATTACCTCAATGTCCAAGAAAGATAAACTACCATTTATTTCCCTTTCAAATGTAAAATTAAGTCGAGGATGGTAACTATTAAAATGTGCAAGAAAAACCTCGGTTTTATCCTCCGGGCAAGCCAAAATTGTATCATCGACCGACATTGGCTTGCCCGGAGGATAAAACCGTTATATTCAAGTTAAAAATTGTGACAATCGGTTAATTCGCTCTGTTTCTATTATTACAAGCAATTTTCGATCAATCAAGTTCAATTTCATTCAGTCAGAATTCAGAATGTAAAAATAAAAAAATGAGGATTACCCTGTATATCTAAACAATTAGGCATAGCACTGGTTCGTAGATGACTACGACCAATTACAAATTGTTGTAATGCTCATTGAATAGGAGATTGATTTTTCTTTTGGTCTTGAAATGTTACACTTTTAGAAAAACATACTTTTTTTTGAACTAAGGAAGATATAAAAAAGGAAATAAAAAGGTCCCGAGGTATCATTAATAGCTGCAATAATCAGGCAGCGAAATTCCAAAATCTTCCACACATTTTGCTTCACATCACTTGATTGTGGACATTCGATCATCGGTTCAATATTTGAAAAAATTTTACTTTCTGTTCGCCTATCAATATTTGTATTTTATGGCAAATTGGAGCCCCAGTGTTAAATGATACCTCTTTTTTAGAAAAAACTAAATATCTATAGAACCAGGCAAAACACCAAATAATTCCCGAGGTATGATTCGTCTCCACGTAGGTACTCCCCGTAGCAAAAATGTTCTAAATTTATAAGGATTAGTGCTTGTACCTACAATAAGTCAGTGGTGGAACGTACCTGTTTGCCGTATCTAAAATTTTGTCTGATAAGACCATTCTGATTATATGTTTTGAAGGTTTTTGAAAAATTCCAAAACTGACATTTGTCAAATTTTAATTAATCCGAACTTATTTTGGTTTAACACATGTCAATATAAGAAATGCACGGTGTAGTGGCTGACATACCCACTTTGTAAAATTATTATTCGCCGGCGGCTCGTGAAGCAAACGTCCCCCTAAGGGAATAATGGCTATCATAAAAAGCTCGTTTAATAATATACTATTTTATAGGAACACATTATTCAGTTAATGTATTTGTGTTGGTTTGCATCATGCATTATTACGCACAAGTGATGCGTTTTGTATATTTTTGTAATATAAATTTTATTCTGCTATGTTTTGGGAGCCTTCGTCATGTGTGGTAATGTTCCCGACATTTGTTTCAGCCCTGATGAAAACGTAAACTAAACGTCAAAACGTAGGCGTTTTTCGAGAGAAAATAGTATTATACTATACTTTGTCCACGGCCATTTTCTAGTAATTACAAATTATAAAATTTATAAGTGGTGTAAATACAATTATTGAAATGTCAAAGTGACACTCGCGTTTGACGGCAAAACCGGTGCCACCAGTACATTTTTTACGCTGCGGCATTGGATATTGCGTTGTTGCACTGCCACCTAGACCATAAGGCCGTGAAGCAGAAGCTGTGACGTCACAGTCGTGGTCCAAGGTCACTAGTGTGAGACCATTTGCATTGTATGGATTTCAAATATTTTTTTCGACTTTGCGACTAATATTATTCATTTTGTATTCATAATTTTGTTTTTATAAATTGTGCCGGACTTTAGGACATTTCTTGCAGCTAGTGCTGCATTTAGACTAACAACAAGTGCTTTAAAAGTGTTGAAAATTTCTCAAACGTGGTTGGGTGTCACGGTGCGAAATCAATGTAAACAGGTCTAGCAAATCCGTTGTTTGGTTTCAAAGGAATGAGGGTGTGAAGAAAAAATGGATGTAAGCTAATTCTATAATCTGAAGAAAATAGTAGGGTAAGTTAAAATACAGAGTACCTACATAGTTTCATAAAAAAAAGTTAGGTTAACCCTCAGTGACTCATCCTGATTCCTGAATTTGAAAAAGGCCAGACTAAAGTCTATAAACTAGAACAGTAAACTTGCCAGTAGGCAAGTATAGAGGGTTGCATTTAACTTTTTAATATATACCTATTAAGAATGTAGCTTTTTTTTCCCAAGAGTTATTTCACCCAGAGCAAAGAATGCAAAAAGATTTTCTAATCATTTATATTCTTTTATACAAAACCCTAGCTCCTTTATGTAAAACGGTGTTACAAATTTCAAAATTTGTTACATAAACAGATTTATTTGCTCTCAACGTATTCCTATATAGACCATGTATTACATTTACTCGTTTAGGTACACTGCATGGACCAAACATTTGGTCCAAGTATCAAATAATGTCACTGTGGTGTAAACACTGGGAATCAAATATTTGGTTCAGAGTAAAGGAGGTAGATCAAACAGTCTTTTTTATGGTGTAAACCCTTTAGCCCCAAATTGGATTCTGGAATTGGATTGCAGTTTCCGAAAAGGACTAAAGCTTCCATTTATAACTGAAACAGCTGTTCTTTGACAAACTTTGATTCAAGTTGATTAGGTACTCAATTTGTTCCTTGGTCTAATTTGGTCCATGTGGTGTCAATGTACTACATGACTAAGATCAAACTCAGTAAACTTCATATTTCTGTTAAAAATTTAGGAATTATCTTTAGGAATTACATTATCTTTTAACTGTTAATTTTCTTAAAGGAATGAGCAAGAGATCATCATATACCTACCATTTATACCCAAAACTTGATGTCCTGCATAGAACTTCTTTAGTGAGGTCTTCACAGTCAAAATGGTAAAAACTCAATAGTAGTTGGAAAGTGCCAGTGTCCAGAAAGTACCTACCTACTTACTTCCACAAACAGAGATGTATCGAGCCTACTTCGAGAGGATTTGAGTGCTAGTGTGTGTAGTAACAGCAAGGACTCAAAGTAATAAAAACTGTATGCAGTGATATGTGTTGAAAGTGCAAAATGTTTTAATCTGCAGAAAGTTGTTTTTTTTCTATTTATAGGTAATTAAATAAGATTAAATTGCCAACAACTTTTCATTGTAGTAAATCCTGGGTTATTCAACTTATTATTAGTCATAGTCATAATCATATTCCTAATTTTCATCCATTATAACCCATAAACAAGCCTTGCCATGGATATTTTGTTTACATGGGTTGTAATGGGTGAAAATTGAGAATACAATTATTATGACTACAACTAAGAAGTTGGATAAACCCACACAAATAAAACATGTTTTGATTATTACAACATTTGGCCCTTAGCAATCAAAAATAAAACAGTTAATTCAAGAAACATATACGTTTTTTATTTAGAAGGTATAGCTTATACAACAATGCATCCAAGCCACAGCAGCTTGAGACTGTAAAAGAGTGTAAAAAAGACTTAAGAAAAATATGAATGAATGTTACAGGAGACAAAACTGTTGACATCATTATCTTATTATCCTCTGCTTTTCATAGGAATATGACTGGTATGGTACAAGTTCATTTCTCAACTCAATAAATAAAAGTATCCCTTGAAGAGATCTGTTTCATACTCGGAGATTTAATAGTTAAATGGAGACTATATAATTTATAAGCATAAGTTAAGTGTGTAATAAGTTCTTACCACAGATCAATTTTGGAATGTCCAAAGGGGCTTGCAAAGTCTGATCTGTCTCTTCATTATAAAAAATAAACTTTTTCTGTACTTCATCCTTGCGAAAATGCACCTCACATACTTAAAACATCAGTTTTCTACAAAGTTCATGGAATTCATGCTTTGTTAATAAATAATAATAACCTAACTTACCCTAAAATTCTTGTTACTTATTTATGTATAAATGTACCCTGCTATGTCCTCCAGGCACAAAATCTTCTCTTTTAAAGGCTCTAATCCATTTTTCCTCTTAAATCTTCATCCCTGGGAAACCAAAAAACCGATTTTTTAGGTCCATTCTTTATTTTGTGTTGCACCCCGACACAACACCGGTAAGGCATTTTCACAGTTTTTAAACACTAAAATGCATAGTTCCGAATTTAGCACAAACTTTAATACGTTTCCTAAAGTCCAGTAATGTTCATAAAAACAAAATTCGCATTAAAAAACAGAATAATCACAGTAAAATCACGGAAAATATACACGAAATCATTTGAAATCCATCCATTTCAAATGGTGACCTTGGACCACGACTGTGACGTCACAGACTCTGCTTCACGGCCTTATAGTCTAGGTGGCAGTGGTTGTTGTCTACTCCTACTGGTTGCCAAGGCAATATATAACTAAAATGGCGAGCGGGAATAATGATATTATTTCCGCAGTTTCATCTCATTTATCCCTCTGACGCTATATGAGCCCTATTTAACTTTTGACAACAAGCTGAATATCAATATATTATTAGGTGGTCGCGGACAAAGGAGTTTTATTTGTCTTAAACCCACTAAAAAGCGAGCTTTAATTAGGTAATTTTCAAACAATTTTAACAGTTTTGTATATTTCGGATACTTTTTTTTAACTATCCTCGGACGTTTTTACACACTCTGTATTAAAGTGACATTTGGGAGAATGGGACTAAAATTAACGTCTAACTTAAAAAAGATTCAAAAAAGCCATCCCAATACAAACATCTTCAACCAAAAATCTGGGGAAGGAAATCCTTATACAGTGTGGCTCATTGAAAAGGATTCATCCCATTTTTTTTCCGACTGACTACATACATGGAAAATCGCTAGAACTTCAGTTTTTAGGGGAAATAAATTAATTTTTGCGCTGTTTCAACCACCTAACATGACAGGAAAATGAAAACCAACTAGGTAAATTTGCGTAGTTAACCGGCCGCCATATTGGATTGGCCTTCCATTGGAATCCGGCCGCCATTTGGAATCTGATGATTGGAATTTGATAGGCTTATGGCGCCATTGTGGAGAGCTTGGGCTGGAAAACTTTTGCAATAGTATACGAAAATGAGGAGTCGCTAATTAAGCTGCAGGACGTGCTCAAATTGCAGAAATACGAAGATGATTCTGAAACGAATTCAATTCTATTGAAGAAACTGGACGAATCTGGTGACAGCAGGTGAGTAGCTGGCAGCATACGGGCAATCTGAGGTTTAACAGCAAGTTATTGGCACTAGACATATATTCAAAGACATTCGAAACACTCCGGCAGCCAGAATTGTCCTAGACTGCAGCACTGAAAAAATTATTGACGTGCTGTTGCAAGCCAAAGACGTACAACTCTTGGATAACCTAAACATGAATGTTTTTCTTACTTCTTTGGTAAATCTCTTTCCTTAATCTTGAAGCATAATTTTTTTAGAGGTTTCTTTTTCAGGACTCTCATACTTTGGACTTTACCATCTTGGACACTTCCACCAACATTACTACTGTCCGCTTGTTTGATCCATTTTTGCCAGTGGTGGAAGACCATGTAAAAAACGCATACCCAGAACAGACCGCTACAAAGCTTACGGTAAGCCACCTTCTCGCTTTAAAGCCTGACCTGAGACTTACAAATTTTCAGGTGCAAATGGCCCTAGTGCATGACGCAATGCTTCTGCTAGCAGGATCTCTTAATGCTATTAAATCAACACATGCTGACGGTGAAATTGTTTACAAGCCATTATTTTGTAACGTCTCTGAAAAATACAGCGATAAATATGGCTTAGTGTCGGCGTTGCAGGAGGTAAGCTTTTAATAATTCATTACAGCTGTTTAGAATGTAATGGGGACCTTTTATTAAGCACTTTTATATCTACACATATTTTTGTCTGATTATTCTAATAGGAAAGCCTAGAGTACTGGTATCTAAGCTAACCGTTTGGTAAATACCCTCAGCTTGCTGCAATACAAAGATGTAATATATAACGTTTTTTGAATTCATTGCTACAATGACGTCTAAAATTTCAAACCATTTATATTTTATTTACTTGTGAAATATTAAAAAGTCATGCTAAAAGAAAAAAAAACAACTGTTTAGTAGAGCATAAACTTGAACTTTCGAAAGAAGAAGTGTTAAAAGAAAAAATACTGTTGTGAAGTGAGGATTCGAATAATTCCAGTACCAGTATAGATTTAATTAAAACACTACTTATTTACTTCACAAATAAACACAAGTACGGGGTGTTCATTATAAAACTTCATTTAGTTGGCTGTGAAATGTCAAAAGAAAAGGATGTAGAAAAAAAAGTCAATTTATTTTGATTATGTCATCCTTTTCTGTCAATATTTCATAGTCTGCTAGATGAAGTTTTATAATGAACACCCCGTACTAATTATTTTAAAGGTGAATGGTTTGGTATGGATCAATGAAATGACTACGGAATGTGACCCGACTAAGTAAAAGTGTATTTAAAGAAAGCAAATACTAAAGGAAACAATTTCGAAAGCTTATAAGGTCAACATTATAGATTAGAAAATGTCATCTAAAAATGGAAGAAAATAAATCGGAGATAAAGTAAAAGAAAAATTAAAGGCAAGATAAATGGAAAATGTGAAAATTTAAATAAGAAGAATCAAATTACCAAAAATGTATAACGAGAGATTAGAGAAGTTTAAAAGCATCAAACAAATGAATTGTAAAAATCTATAATAACTGATGGATAAAAGAAATAAGCCTTAGCTAGAAAAAATACTGCTTATCAAATATAAAATGAAAAAAATTAATACAAAAGTGCATTTGAAAAGGGATCAAAGCACCAAGATACTCTTAGCAAATAAAGTACTAAAGAAAAAAAAGGTTTAGGAATAATTATATAGACAGAAAAGTACAAATTTTCGTTTTTGTAATTGTTGACGTCAAGTTTTAAGTTCAAGTTATGGGCTGAAGTCACAATTGGAGATTCAATTAACAATAATTGTAGCTTGAAGTTACAGTTATAGGTCCAAATATCGACTTTCAAACTAGATAGACTCAGTGAGTCTATCATACATTGTCAGGTTTGTTGACTTCCAACATGCATATGAATGATACATACAATCGGTGAAAACATAAATTGACAGCACTGTTGCCAGTTTGTCAATTAAGAAGATTTTCTGCCTATGTTTTGAATTTGCTGTACGGCTACATTTGGTTAGACAACATATAAACATATTGTCACAAAGAAGCAAAAAGACATAAAATTGCAGCGTCCTTAGAAATGGTCGGCCGATGACCGGTTTAGTAGCCAAGGAATAGTTGACCCAAATTTATAAATCATAGATCGTAAATTTGTTCAACAAGTGGGTACTTCGAACCGCTGATTGACGTCATGGAAAAGAACGTTGCAATGCATTGGAAAAAAGTGCTGACGAAAAGAGAAGTAAGCTCGAGGATTTTTTAAGCCAACAACGAGGACTTGCTCGGTGGCTTGCACGTAGGCAAGACTCCAAGATTTGAAGTTCGGGTTGATCCTTTTGGGGGCGTTACGTCAGATAGACGAACGACCACCCGCCGAAGAGTAATTAGGTGTTTTCCAAACTTTGTTATCGTCCGAGTACAAGGAAGAAAGTTGCCCTAGAAGTCCTTGTTGTCCTAAGAGAAGCCACGGGTACGCATAGGAGTACCCCTGAAGTACGTTAAATTGGTTGGCACGATACGGTCCTCCTCTACACTTGACCTAGAAATTATAGGGACAAAGAAGGAAAAAGCAAAGGGGCCACAGGAAGCACAACTGGCGCTACAAACTGGAAGAAAAAAAAACGGGGAGGGGACCCTCAAACGTTGCCACAGTTCAACTGACTAATAGACATGATGGAGCTAACCGTACATTCGTAAATGGTACTAGAACTAAACTTACCATACCCCTACCTGAACGAAACGATACTCACTACGACAACCACACATCCCCCTCCTCCCCCCCCCCCCTAAACAGACAAACATACAACAGACAAAACTATAAATTTTTTGTCGGGGACAAAAGAAGCCCGGGTTAAAGTAGAGAAAAAAAAAACGGCGGCGTACGATCTAGTATTTTTCGACGTACAGCTGAAAGCGGTACGACGAACAATACAGGTACAATAATATCGCAATAAGGAAGAAAAAGAAATCGGTTCAGCAAAGTAAATCTTAACAAGAGCATACGTCAAGGCGGTTCATAGGTAATACAGTAACTTGACGCTCTAAGAAAAGCTAACATAGTTAAGTGACCTAAGAAAAAATGCAAACGTACACTTGTAACTATAAAGACGCATACTAGGGGGATAGTTAGGTATAATTGGTATGGGATTCTTAATACCGTCAATAACGATAATAATGAAGACGAAAACCAACCCTCTTAGAGTTTAGTAAAGCAACTGATGAGGTAGCATATTTCGGGCGAGTCAAGCTAAAGAATTATTTTACTAGGACTAAATAGGTTAAACAACATGTTTAGTTTGCGTTAGGAAAAAGGAGGAGTAAAAATACATTGTAAGGATTTGTTTTTTGTTTAAAAGAAAAGGAAAATAAGTTAGATGTAAAATAGTATAAAAGATATTGAGCTAGAAACCATATACTAACACAGATCTTTTTGCATGTTCCCATGGACGCTATAATGTAAGCCACACAAACCACTGAACCAAGAGCACCAGAGCTGGAACCCAAGCCACCCCCAAGACACAAACTTGCCAGAGCTACAACGCAGCGAGCTAGCCAAAGCCGAGGTCCTGGGCAGACGAACCAAAGAGCAGGTCCCTTTACAGTCAAAAACAAAGGGATGCTGGGCTCAATGGTCAACCCATCGATCGGCAATAGCTCAACTAGGCCGCGAGGTAGCAGCCGACATACCAGAAGAAGATCGATAGTTAAAACCGGTCTTGGAAGCAGCATCAACGATTAGGGGCAATCCAGGGATGCAGCTAGCGCAGATGGGGCAGTGTAAGTGTGAGCAAGCAATCGGATAATTGGACTAGTACTTGTGAGGGAACATGCAGGGTTATTAATTTAGATCGACAGTTTAGTAAATTTTGGTTAACACATTCTGAAAATCAAACTCTGTTAATTATTAGAGATACAGTCTATTTAGTTCGATACTTCAAAATATTTTCATTATCTTATCTACATTTGGAATCGTTTTGTTTTTCGCAAAGGGTTAACGAATTTTAATTTTTTTTATAGATCTGTAGTTGAAGTTTTATGTATCTAAATAGGTATTTAGACTATATCACATTTAGTATCTTTTTTTTTAACTTTTATTAATTTGTTTTTTACTGTTTTGAAGTTGGTAATGACGAGGAACATTTTGAGTTCTGGCGATTAAAATTGTTAGCTTTTAAGTTAGTTCAGGTAACTTAACAAGGTAGAGAAGGACCACATTTCGTTTAATTCAGGGACAGAAATTTTTTGGTGGATCGATTTTGAAAACTGGGGACCAGTTTTTTCTAAAAGGGGGGGATGTCACAAAGAAGCAAAAAGACATAAAATTGCAGCGTCCTTAGAAATGGTCGGCCGATGACCGGTTTAGTAGCCAAGGAATAGTTGACCCAAATTTATAAATCATAGATCGTAAATTTGTTCAACAAGTGGGTACTTCGAACCGCTGATTGACGTCATGGAAAAGAACGTTGCAATGCATTGGAAAAAAGTGCTGACGAAAAGAGAAGTAAGCTCGAGGATTTTTTAAGCCAACAACGAGGACTTGCTCGGTGGCTTGCACGTAGGCAAGACTCCAAGATTTGAAGTTCGGGTTGATCCTTTTGGGGGCGTTACGTCAGATAGACGAACGACCACCCGCCGAAGAGTAATTAGGTGTTTTCCAAACTTTGTTATCGTCCGAGTACAAGGAAGAAAGTTGCCCTAGAAGTCCTTGTTGTCCTAAGAGAAGCCACGGGTACGCATAGGAGTACCCCTGAAGTACGTTAAATTGGTTGGCACGATACGGTCCTCCTCTACACTTGACCTAGGTAAGACCCTTTTGTTATAACGGTGTTTGTTTTCATATTAGTCATTTCAGTTAAGTAGTTAGGGTAATTTTAAGGCACAGAAAATAGAAGTTTACTTGAATCTCATTTTCTTATTTTAAATATAAACCTCCCATATTTTTGAAAGCCCCCATTCAGTGAGAAAATCAGCATAGGACCCTTCGGGGGAGGTAACGACGACCCGGTACCCATTTAAAGATTAGAGATTTAAAGCGTAAATTAACGCCCAGTCGAAATATAGTAATTTTTACATAAATAAGTACGCTTCATAAACCCCCATCTTATATCATTTTCGTGACAATATGGGTTGTGTAGTTGGCCCTGAGAGCGGGTAACATCGGACCGAACCTTTAGAAGTGATGCCAGACAAAATTTTATAAATAAATGAGTCTAGTTAATTCTTCCTCTGTGGGTTCAACTTACAATTTTAGGTTATCAGTTGAAGTTACAATCGTAGGTTAGATATACAAAGGTACAACCAGTTTAATTAAAATAAATAAAAAATAGTTACAACTGTAATTTCAACGCACTGGTGAACTGCAGTTCTAACTTGAACCCACAATTATATTCAAGTCTGCAATTGTAACTTCAGTTTATAATTATAACTTCAACCCACAATTCTAATTTGAACCTCCAGTTGTAACTTGAATCTTAGACTGCACCTTGAACCTGCAGTTCTTATTTCAACAAATTATAATTGCATCTTATACCTACAGTTATTGTAACTGTAATTTGAGGCCAGAATTTTATCTTGAAGATGCAATTGTAACTTAAACATACAATTGTAACTTAAATTAAAAACAAATTTTATTCGAAAGTTTGAAATTTGTTATTGTGTACTCTGATGTTTATTGAGTATTGATTTTTCAGTTGTATTTGTCAAAATGCCTGACTGAGAGATTATTTTGTAAAAAAAAATTCTATTTTAGACCACGGTAGCAGGAATAACTGGAGAAATCAGTCTTAGGGAAGGAAAGAGGGTCAACTTCGTACTGCAGCTTGTAGAAATCAGCAGGTTGGATAGACCAATTGGACTTTGGTACGCCACTGATCCGGAGCAGGTAGTTAGGACACGTAATGCCACTGAAATGCAAGAAGAATGGCTGGCAAGGCTCAAAATGAAGAATTTTATTGTCATTTCCAGGTATTCATAAAGGGTGTTTTTTCAAAGAGCTCATCAAGTTGGCTGTAAAATGTCTTTAAATTTTACATACTGGTGAAGGTAGCAGAATTAGGACAAATAATACACCTCTTCTTTATCGGAAAATGTCCAACGTTTCGACTATTAATTTAGTCTTCTTCAGAGCTGAAACCCATGGAAATGTGTAACAAATCCCAAGTCTCAACATTCAACCATTAATAATGCTTGTTGGAAAAATGATGGAAACTAATAGTCATTTCCATCAACACTATAGTAAAACTCATAAATAAAATACTACATAAAAGTGTAAAAACCATACTATCATTTAACATTTAACAATTGACAGTACCAAACAAAAAGTAAGAAGCGAGACGTACATTGTGGAAAAACGCAACTTAGGTACTTATCTTCCACTAGAGAGGATAGTCAGTTTGAAATGTTTTCAACATGGTTAAAACTGTAAACTTCATTCGATTATTGGGTGACCCTGGTATCTTCGGCTAGACAAATCACAAGTCCTCTGCATACTGTACGAAAATGCGAATAGTGATATTTGCATGCCAATGTCGCTCAATACACGAAGATGCCGTTTTTTCGTGTTGATGTGGCCGCCATCAGTTAGCGAATATTTTCAGCTCCCAGTCTCAATTTCCCCAGTGGGAAGTTCAAAACGATTATGTTTTGAACTTGAGAGAAATCAAAGTTGTGTGTTGTGGCAATGTGATGGTGTGCCAATGCTGTCACCTCAACCCCCTCACGCCCTCCGTCACGACAGTCATATTTGTGCTGATATATACGGCTTTTTAGGTATTGGCGAGTTTGGCCCACGTAGTACAATTCACAATCGGCACAAGGGATTACATAAACAATGTTAGATCAGAGGACAGGGTCAGAGTGTGTGGTGGAGTATCTTTCAAAAGTGAAAAGATGTCGCCAACCGTATTTATGTTGTACCTATGTTGCGCTTTTCCACAAGGTACGTCTCACTCTTTACTTTTTGTTTGGTACTGTCAATTGTTAAATGTTAAATCCTAATATGGTTTTTATGAGTTTTACTATAATGTTGATGGAAATGCCTATTACTTTCCATCAATTTTCCAACAAGCTTTGTTTATGGTTGAATGTTGAGCCTTGGGATTTGTTACACCGACATTTTCTTGGGTTTCAGGCCTGAGGAGACTTTAAATAAATAGTCGAAACGTTGGTCATTTTCCGACAAAGAAGAAGTGTATTATTTGTCCTAATCCTGCTACCTTCATCAGTCAAAAATTCAAAACTTTCTAAAAGGAGTTTTTTAGTTTACACTAATACCTTAGTGAAATTGACGTTTTTATCCCTAAAGAACAGAAGTATCAGTTCTTTGCAATGAAGGTGCTTGCAGTGTAGCAGTTTTAACAAAAAGCATTTTACAGAATTAATGAACCCTACCTCTACAGAAGCTCCAACGAAGACGCTGTGGGCAATGCTAGGTACTATGGGCATTCCATGGACTTAATGGAAGCCATTGCCAAGGAGCTGGGAATTAGCTTCAGATTTGTAGTCACTAAAGACAAAGGGTACCGAGACCTTTTAATTAACCTTCAGTTACGTGTAAGTGTAAGCGCCTTACATTAACTTAACACTTAATCCCAGCTTTAAATTTCTGTCCATAGAAAGCTGATTTGGCCATAAGCGACCTTACTATTACCCATCAGAAGCAGACAGTAGTCGACTTCAGCTTGCCTTTTATGACTTCTGGTAACTATAATGTCCCATTAGTAATAAAAAAAAATTATAAAACTTTGTTTTAGGTATTGCTCTACTACATAAGAAAAACACGATGGAACAAGAGGCAAATCTCTACGGTTTCCTGGCTCCCCTGACGACTGTGGTCTGGGTTTATATTGGAGCTCTGTACTTGTTTGTGTCTCTGATTTTAGTTATTATTATTAGGTGAGTTTTCAATTAGCTAATGTACTACTCCACACTCAAATTTATTTTGTCTAGAATGTCTTGTGAAGACTGGGAAAACCCTCATCCTTGCGATAAAAATCCGACAGAGTTGAAGAATATCTGGAATTTTAAAAATTGTCTTTGGCTGACTCTTGGTTCGATTACCACCCAGGGGTGTGACATCTTACCCAAGTAAGTATCAACCAATGAATAAGGGATTATAGTAAAGGGGAGTTTAGGGGGCTACGTTCCAGGATTGCAATAGCCAGCTGGTGGTTCTTCTCCCTTATCATCACAGCTACTTATACAGCTAATTTGGCAGCCTTCATGAGCAAGTCCAAGATAGGTGACTCCATCAAGTCTGTGGAAGATCTGGCTGCTCAGTCTAAAATCAAATATGGTAATTGGAGGCACTTTGTTATTCTTTTGAGTCACCAAATCTTTTTAGGTTGTCGCCGTGGCGGGACCATCGCTTACTTCTTCCAGCACTCCAATAACTCCTTGTACCAGAAGATGTGGTACACAATGATCAACGAAAAGCCCTCGGTTTTCACGGAGACTCTCCCGGACGGGGTGGAGAGGGTGTCCTCTACCAAAAACGCCTTGTACGCATTTTTTATGGAGTCTACTTACATCGACTTCGAAGTGGAAAGACGATGCAACTTGAGAAGGGTAGGAGACATAATAAATCCTCTGCCTTATGGAATTGGCATGCCCCTAAGTTAGTGACGTTAATGGCTGCGGGGTTGGATTGTTTGAGTGAATTTTTTTTTGTAGATTCTTTATATAGAAATGACATTAATAAGGTGCTACTGAAGCTGCAAGAAAATGGCAAGTTAGGAGAAATTAAGGAAAAGTGGTGGAAGGTGAAGAGAGAGGGAGAACCTTGCCCAACAGTATGTTGCTTATTATTTAAAACCTCAAGTAAACTTCACTCTAATTCTACAGGGTGCTCGTGATAACTTAGATGGCTTCGCATTGGAAAACGTTGGAGGGGTGTTCATAGTCTTAATAGCAGGAATAGGAATAGCGTTCCTCATAGCCATTCTAGAATTCCTTTGGAACGTTCATAGGGTCTCAGTGGAGGAACATGTAATAAAAGCATTCACTCTAATTATCTACAAATTATTATTAAATTTATTGTTATTCAGATTTCATATCTAGAGGCTTTAAAAGTGGAACTTAAATTTGCCTGCAACATCTTTGTGACCAAAAAGCGAGTGAACCTTTGCTCTCAGGGTCCTCGTGCTCCAACAGTGCCCCGGTAGAAGGGTTCTGCTTGGTGCCGGCTCAGTGTTAAACATCAACGCCTCTATTCTCAACAGGCTCTGCTCTACTTTGGAGTTTGTTGATATATCCCAATCCTGCTCCAAACCTATTTCCTAGTCCACGACGTCAAATGTATAATTTTTCGTATAATACAAAATAATTAAGCCTTTCCTTATCCCTTCGACGAACTAAGCACTAAGCATTTGTGTTTTTTGAATTTTTATGTTTTTATCTCAATGTTATTTTCATCATCAAGACATTGTTGATATTAAATTTAGAATAATACTGTTTAAAATCATATTTTATTTATGACTCAAGAATTCCATGACTTTTTCAATGTTCTTTTCAAATTTGCACAATACACTTTGCTATTATTTGAAAACATAATTTATACATTCATATGGAATAACAGAGCTAAAAAATAATCAAAACAAAAACAGTAATTGAATTGAGATTAGATTTTCGTCTTTCCGTTACCGCAATCGTTATGTCTACCGGCTGTAAGCTACCGGTGCTCTTCGTGAACGATAAACGCTAATTGACATTCCGTACGTCAAGGTTGTCAAATAGCGTTAACCGGAGTGTTTTTAAGAGGCTTTGAAAACTCTCTAATACCATAAGCAAGAGCATCCTGTGATTCCTCTTCGTTGTGTGACTGTTTCGGATTCTCGTCTCGATGTTTCTCGTCTGGCGTACTTAGCCTAGCATGTATATACAGGAAGGACTAGTTGTGGCGGCATACCTAGTAATAAGTAGGTACTGATAAGCATAGGTATCAGAGTAGAGAGTTTGTAGTGAGGTCATGGTTTGTGGTACTCCGTCAGCATAGATTTAACCACCTACTGTAGGGTGTTCCTAGATATAGGTGTGTATTAAATAACTGGTCTGCATTGTCTGATCAATCACTGCACATTTGTAATAAGTCCACAATCTAATTAGTTTACACTTATATACAAGCTAGTTTACCTATAAAGCTTCTTTTCTATACCTACACCTAGCACAAACTTTAGGCCCAGTTTAAACATTAGATACCTATAGTATTTCTAAATATGTCGAAAAGACAAAAGATCTCCAAATGACAACTATATCAACAAACGACAACAACAAACATTGAGCAACTTTTTGTTTCTGTTGCTCATTTTGGAAACAAATTTTGATGTCCGACAGTTTTACAAACAGAGGGCAAATAGGAACAATTCGATTGTGCTTTCAATGTTTCTTTGGTGGACACGGGGCTTCTCTCGATTCGGAAGGAAAATCAGATTGTCCCTATTTTGCCGTCATCCGTTATTAAAACCCTGAGACCTTTTTTTAATCCTCAATAATTGATTATATTTTCTAAATACATAGTTGTTTATTTTTTACGTGCACAAGGGACATGGAAAAATACTATTAAAAAGACGTCTGACGTGCGTAATAGAACGACGTCCACCGTACGTTGGGTAATACCTGACGTACGTTCGAAACAGACGTGTGACGTACGTTCGAAACAGACGTGTGACGTACGTTCGAAACAGACGTGTGACGTACGTACGAGACAAACGTCCAGCATATGTACGAGAAAATTGTTCGGCGTACGTCCATAGAGGACGTTCGGCGTATGCCCGTAGAGGACTTTCGGCGTACGTCAATAGTGGACGTTCGGCATAGGTCCATAGAAGACGTTCGGCGTACGTCCGTAGAGGACGTTTTATTGTGCAAATGTCACAGATTTGCCCGTCTTAAAGACGTCATTAAGATGTGTGGGACAAAAATTGGTGACCATTTTCTTAAACAAGCTGCAAAAAATGACAATTTATTACGAAATTATTCCGTCACCTTTCCGAAAATGGAATACTATTATTATTGTATCACTATGCGTCTTTTGTGACCAATATTTTTGTCAGATACTGACTACATTTTTGCGGAAGCTTGACAGCTAAAATGTAGCTTTTATGAGTGAAAATATTACTACTTTTATTAATAAAGCCAAATTCTAGTTTTAAAAACTACAATTTTAACATTTATTGCTTGCGTGCCTAAATCTATCTTTCATCAGATCAGCTTTGCCTGTAGATTAAAAATGTCTACATGATTGTCTTGGGTGTGTCGTGAATAAGCATACCCTAAACGATTTGATTACAGCTTACAACTAATTGCCCTAAATAAGCCTTAAGTGTGAAAGTGAGTTTACTAAATGTAGAGGAGATAACAGATAATACTTTTACTTACTTTTAATGTTTCTAATTTTTTTTATTTTTATAGTTGCATATGTATGTTTTGGCTGCTAAATAACCAAGTTACCATTCTAAAAAAAAACGGGTTATTGCACTTGCTCATCGAGGCTACAATGGCCGCCTAAAAGCTAGAGCAATCGTTTCGCAATAATAACCGAACAATGGCAAACAAATAACCGAGTCGGCCATGTCATTTACGACGTGCCTTTACGCCCCCTGACAACTCCCAACACAGTTGAATGTTAAAGTGTGTGGCCACGTTTTTAAGTAAAGTTTCAATAACAGCATTATAACATAATTATAAAAATAAAATAATTTCAATTTTTGTCTTCTTCCCCAGCTTTTCGAGTATCAATTACCTACGTAGTAAGTCGTAAACAGAGAATGAAATAACCTTATGAAATTGCATATTGACGATATCTAAGAACTCTGTTACTAATGAACTAAAGTAGCAACATTACCATTTGCTGAAAAGGCTTGTGGGTGGTAAGTACAGGCTTAGTTGCCAGAATTAATTAGTGTCGTCAAGGCGTCCCTATAATGGACGTTCGTGGCACGTTTGTTAGGTCCAAATAGGACGTTCTTCAAACGTTTATATGACGTTGAGTGCTGTTTGAGTTTACTGTAATAATATAGGTGGTTTTAGTTAGAGCAAATGGGGAAAGTTTGTTTTAAGTTTTCGAGCTGCGTCTGTGACCCCTATTTATATGCGATAGATTGCAGATTCATAAAACATTTAAGGCAGTAATTAACATAGAACGGGATTTCTATAGGTAAAATGCAAATACTCGTGGAAGTTGAGGAGTTTTTGTTGAAGGAGCGCGAGCTGGAAATTACCAAGTTTCTCCCAACTCATTAAGAAAATGCTGCAGTGACCCCAGGAGAGCACCCCAAGTTTGCGGGGTATCCGTTTTACTAACTTTCCGGGTAATTATCCACAAGATAAACGTGTTTCAGCTTCATGCAGTGCTTCATCAGTTTCTTAGTCGATTTCGTCATAAATTAAAGGCTCTAGTCATAATTTTCTTTCATAACGCTCCAGTTGGATTATATGCTGGAGTTGGCATAAAGCCGTGTTAATGGGCGGTATTGTTTAATATTCAGTAAATATGTGGGAATTATTATGGCTCAATTGTGGCTATATACAGTTCCCTTTGATTTCCCGATTGAGTTAGGTACAGTAGTAGTGCAAATCTTATCTTTATGGAAATTCTTAGTGTCTGACACAATTAGTTTTATTGAGGGTGTTGCTGCTATTATGTTATTAATAATTTTCATAGTAACCGAAACTAGTACTTGCAATGTTTTAGGCAATATCTTCAACCAAAAGAATACAAAACTTTAGATTTTTATAAAAATAAATATTTTCAGGTTGTTTTTTTACTCAAAATTTTACAGATTTTGCTTTGATTTTGGGAGACTTATCGAAGGGAATGCAATGTAAGGGAGCTTCGTGATAAGATTCCTTGTTCTAAATGCGACAAGTTTTATGTGGGTATGACAAGATAACATTTAAAGAAACGCATATATCAACATCGGTATGATTGCCGGGAGCTGAACCGCACCAAAAGTGACAAAACAGCTTTAGCACTTTATCACTTTTTGGATGATCACGTTTTTGATTTCGAAAGCGTGAGAGTGTTGGATCGGCAGAATCATTACATTAGGAGGTATGTGAGAGAGATGATACATATCGCGCTGAACGAAACTGTTAACCACAGAACAGACACCTAGCCCAGTAAACAGTCGAAAGTTGTTTCAACGTAGAACCATCGTTTGGTCCGTTGATTTATAGTTGTCACGTTGATTCTGACGTGTTGATTTCAGGTTGATATAAGCGATAGTGCACAATCATGATTTTCGACGTTGAATCAACGTTGTTGAAGCGTGTTTTGGATGTGTTTTGATATTGGTTGAAATTATCCTGTTGATTAAACGTTTGAGATATAGGTGACAGAAAAATAGGTGACAATTAAACCGTCACGAATGCGTGATTGCGAAATGTCTTTTAAAACTTATCATCATTTGTTCGGTTGATTTATAGTTGTCTCTTGGCTGTTGATTTTTTCGAAAATGAACAACCATGTTTTTCGACGTTAAATCAACGTTGTTAAAACCTGTGTTGAATATGTGTAGATATTGGTTGAATTTATAACGTTGATCAATCGTTGCAAATAGGTTTACATGTCATATACTCTGAGCGGTATTTGGCGTTGGCGTAAACGGCGGACCCAGATTTCTACAAGGAGGCTTAGAGGGGTAGGACGTATTGCCCCGATCAACGGTGTTTATCTTTCTCCCGGGTATCGGGCGTTGGCACTCTCGGCTGCTTGAGACTTGAGATGTTATTGTCGGCCATGACACGACGTTCGTTGTTCGTTTCGTTTTGTTTCTTTACCGGTTTTTTAGGGTGAAAAATTTCAAATCGCTTAACTCATAGGTTGAGATTTTCAAGATTAGAGACAAGATGGCTGGAATTTCACCACCACCATTGGTTTTGATGAGTGTGGCTATACTATTTTGTAAGCCAATTAATTTAAGTAGATATGGTTAAATTAAGCTGGAGTAAATTAGGTACACATACGCATATTAAGGCTGAAATAAATTATTTACCTATGCATCACAACAAAAATTAATGCTTGACAATCAAAGCTTTATTGTCTCTAGAATTACAGTCTCATTGAGAAAGCATTCCAATCCGTTAAATACAACTAGTCAAAATGTGTACCATGTAAAACAAAGTGTGTACACCAAAATTCAGCAGTGATTTTTGCCTTGCTCTTACCCCTGGGACCTGTGATTTTTGCCTTGCCCTGGAGAAAATCATTTCCTAAAATGTGTATACCTACCAGATTCAATTTCCAAGAAAATTCTTTAAAATCTTATATACCTAATTTGCCTTGAGCTCCACTAAATGTTTTGATATCAAAAAGTCTTTTTTTTATTAAAAAAAGCAACATAATTTTCAGAATCTCGAACATAAATAGGTACTCATAAACAAACACACAAATAAGTATAATTTTTGTGTTTCATCATTTCTAAAGTTTTGTCACTTTAGGTAGTTCTGAAGAAGGCAACAGAGAAGTTGCCGAAACGTTAGCTGAGTGGATTCGTTCGAGCCCTTTTCAGGGTAAATTATTATTAACAGTAATTTTACTGTGAATTGTGCGAAATTCCTTTTCCAACAATGAACGAATCGTTCAAAAAAGTGTATGAGCTAGACATTACCCAAAAGTACATACTAAAAAGTTTTATTCTTGTTTTAAATTATTCCTAGTTTACAGTCACCCCCAGTCAACCCCTAAGCGCTGTTCTTCTTTTGGTTTTAGGTTTTAACATATATATCATCAAAAACGAATTTATAGAATATAACTATTTTACTAATGATTGTAATTAGCACCAGTATTATATTTCCAATAAAACATGTTTAGAATATGTAATGAGTTTTTTTATGATAAAACGCATAGTTTGATATATATTAGATACGTAGAGACGTCAATAAATGGACGTTGGAAGACGTCTAAACGCAGACGTCCCACCGACGCGACGTCAACAAAGAAGTCAAAAAGAAGGAAAAATTGAAAATTAATCAAATAATGTGTATCTGTCAAAAATAGTTCTGTCATGCACTAACCGACGTTGTTTTATTGCAGATACTCTAACAACAAAGGAATCACGGCCAGTACTGCGAAATTGGACTGGTATACCGGGGGCAACTAAAACGTTTAATTATCATAAAATGTGAATTTATGGCTAATTGACTTATTAAGGTGGTAACTGTAATGAGTCGTTGAAAAGATAATTTTGAGCCGATTTCGAATTAGCATAAGAAAATCTAGGTTGACATTTAAACAGCAATAGTTGGTGCCAATTGCGATAAATCCTAAACTGACATTTGACATTTCACAGCAGCAAAATTTTAGTTGCAATATGTTATATTGATGTTCCAAATTTCAAACTTTTATTTCTAATAGAAACTGAGATCGGACTATGTACATTGGATTTGGGTCACCCGGTAGAGAAAGTTATGTGCATTGAATAAAACGAAGAGTTTTTTCGATTTTTTTTTGTTATCTTTTCAAAACGCATAATGATAAACATTAAAGCCCCTTAATAAGACCTATTTTCATTTTATTATAAGTCACCTAATGTGCTTGATTATGTGATGCAGAAAAATAACACTTATAGGAATTTAGTTAACATACAGTAAATTTTTTATTTAATTAATTTTACATTTAAATAAATCAATATTTGAACCATGTGAGTTGGTATATTTTGCATCAGGGCCCAATAATTGAAGAGTCCGGTGAACTTCTGTGACAAAGCTATCTCATCCTAATATTTTATTACAGACTTATAAATAATGAAATTTCGGAAACAACTGTGCGGCCACGATTTATATATTTGCGAATCAGGTAGAGGGCCAGGGATATAAATACGAAAAGACATCTCACAAAACATTGTTTTGACAGCCACTTCTAGTATTTCTTGACGTTCGAGATCAACTATTTTTATGAGAATTGAAGGCAGAAATCTCATTCGACTCACTGGTAAACCCTCTCAAGTTTTGTCAAGTTGTTGAAAATTATTACTGATAATATTCAGACCGTAATATTTACTGAAATATGGTACCAAAAAAAAAACTTGGCACCATAATATCATGCCACAAGCACAAAACTCTTCTTTGGTTTAAAAAAAAAGCCTTACAAAGGTTTCCATAAACTCCAACAATATTTCAGAGATCTGGAGTCAGAATCTTGGACTCTAATCAATAAAATAGAAGTCATTAGCAAATAGGCTTAGGGCTATTTTTATATACCTGCTTTTTTTATTGGCTGGGACACCACGGCTAGGAACTTAGAAACAGTGCTATGGGTTTAGAATAAAAATGGGTTTTAATAGATTTGCATTACTTGTTGCCTATTTAGCGGTAGTTTTGTTGATTGAAGAGAGTGCTAATAAGATCACCATTGGTAAGATTATTAACATTTTAATAAAAAAATCCAATGCAAATCTTTTAGGGCTAGTA
Source organism: Taphrorychus bicolor (assembly GCA_951812265.1). Taxonomy (NCBI): domain Eukaryota; kingdom Metazoa; phylum Arthropoda; class Insecta; order Coleoptera; family Curculionidae; genus Taphrorychus; species Taphrorychus bicolor. Next base: position 6,203,653 of record OX638300.1, read on the forward strand.
ACAACCAACGAGGAGGATTTAGCTGACCTAAACCTGAACGTTTTACCCTACCACTTAAGTTCAAAAGAAGAAGTAGAAATTTCTATTATTACAGTAGCTGAAAACAACTGCCTCACTTCGGCCAATGCCAGTGAGTTCTTTAAACTCAGTTTTTAAAAATTTTTTAGCATCGTTTGTAGTTTGCAAAACTGCAAGCCAAGCAGGGCTTGCAGCTATCCTGGCAGCTGATAGCAAGGATGGCTCTAGCATTCAAAAGTCAGTCTCCGATTTTCTGGGAATACCTTTCATCGATACTGATTGGACCTCAAGGGAGACTAAACAGTTCAAAACTTCATTTAGTGTGCATCCTGAAGCTTTGATGCTATCTCAGGTAAAACAAAGTTGCTCTACTAGAACTGTAACAAAAAAACTTAATTGCTAAACGCCAAGATCAATAACACTACATCTTTTGGAGCGTTTTTTTGGGACGGCCTATACGGTCGTAACCAGAAATTTAGGACCTATTTATCACAAAACTTCCAAAACCCTCGAATAAAATTGCTTACCATTGATTTATACGGAAATCTAAATTTGTATGTTACAAGTTGGTTGTTGAAGAATTTGTGGATAAAATGGTGAAGGAGTGCCGCCACAGAAAATACTGAAGTTTAACAGTACTAGACACTTTGCAAAATAAACATTGCTCTTATTGCTCATTTTATTAATGTTGCCGTCGTCTACATGTCAAATCTTGGTTTACCTTGTCTACGCACTAAAATATTCGACCGTTCTATACAGGGTGTCTTTTTTAAATGCGTGCAGTATTGCTATCTCCGAAACGGCTGTAGTTACAAAGTCGGTTAAATTAGCAAAAAGTTGACTTTTGTAGAGCCTGTTGAGAAAATGTTCACAGGGTTGCCACATTTCGAGTGGTTTCTGAAATATTTAGAAAAATCTAAAACCTGGTTACCGGTATAAAGTAAATTTTTTTAAATACGGACCTGGATTTTTTTTTCATAATTTGAAAGTTCTTTTTATTCTTAATATAACGGCGTGTTACACTTTTATAGTAAATCACGATTAGGGTTTTAAACGTTTCGACCAGTTAAATCCATCATCAAGGTATTTTATCTAAATCCGATCCTGTTTATGGAGAATGAAAGTTAATACTGTGTTTTTCTTCAGTAAATGTGTCAGGATAATTACCATCAATACTTGCAATGTTTTTAGTGCCTTAAAGAAAATTATTACAAAAATTAAAAGAAAGGAATATTATTATTGTGCTAATATGAACAAGATACTTATTTTAGAAATGAAGCGACGACTTAATGCTATTTATTTTGTAAACCACTATTGCCTTAAGAAATCAAATGTTCAAATTGTCATCATGGGTTTCTAAGGCACAGCCTTGTAGGTATAGTTGTTACTCCCTGTACTCCAAAAACAATTATTTCAATCAAAAACAAAGAAAGCATTAATTTTCTAAATAAAGCGACTTTTCAGCAAAAAATGTATTAAACAAATCCGTTTATTAGGTTTGCCAAAAATAATAATTAAACATTTGGTAATTTTTATGTGATGCGTTAATTTAGTTGACAGACCCCCTAGCATGGCAGGAGAATGAAAACCAACTAGGTAAATTTGCATAGTTAACCGGCCGCCATTTTGGATTGGCCTTCCATTGGAATCCGGCCGCCATTTGGATTCCTTTTCGATGGGCCACCTTGTATATCCTCTCTTGAGTTAAAATTTCTTTTGATAGGCTTATGGCGCCATTGTGGAGAGCTTGGACTGGAAAACTTTTGCAGTAGTATACGAAAATGAGGAGTCGCTAATTAAGCTGCAGGACGTGCTCAAATTGCAGAAATACGAAGATGATTCTAAAACGAATTCAATTCTATTGAAGAAACTGGACGAATCTGGTGACAGCAGGTGAGTAGCTGGCAGCATACGGGTAATCTGAGGTTTAACAGCAAGTTATTGTCACTAGACATATATTCAAAGACATTCGAAACACTCCGGCAGCCAGAATTGTCCTGGACTGCAGCACTGATAAAATTATTGACGTGCTGTTGCAAGCCAAAGACGTAAAACTCTTGGATGACCTGAACATGAAGGTTTTTCTTACTTCTTTGGTAAATCTCTTTCCTTAATCTTGAAGCATAATTTTTTTAGAGATTTCTTTTTCAGGACTCTCATACTTTGGACTTTACAATCTTGGACACTTCCACCAACATTACTACTGTCCGCTTGTTTGATCCATTTTTGCCAGTGGCGAAACACCATGTAAAAAACGCATACCCAGAACAGACCGCTACACAGCTTACAGTAAGCGACTTTCTCGCTTTAAAACCTGACCTGAGAGTTGCAAACTTTCAGGTGCAAATGGCCCTAGTTCATGACGCAATGCTCCTGCTAGCAGGATCTCTTATTGCTATTAAATCAAAACATGCTGACGGCGAAATTGTTTACGAGCCATTATTTTGTAACGCCTCTGAAAAATACAGCGATAAATATGGCTTAGTGTCGGCTTTGCAGGAGGTAAGATTTTAATAATTTGTTACAGCTGTTTAGAATGGCAGGACAACGCAAAGGGGGCATTTTAGTAAGCAGTTTTGTACCTCCACATATTTTTGTTTCATTATTCTAATAGGAAAGCCTAGAGAACTGCTATCTAAGCAAACCGTCAGTTTGCTGCGATACAAAGATGTATTGTATAACGTTTTTTTGAATTTAATGCTACAATAACGTCTAAAATATCAAACTATTCCTATTTTATTTACTTGTGAAATAATAAAAATTCATTCAAACTGTTTAGAAGAGCATAAACTGATAAACTTTCGAAAAAAGAATTGTTAAAAGAAAAAACACTGTTGCAAACCCAGGATTCGAATAATTCCAGTACCAGTGCATTTAATTAAAACACTACTTATTTACTTCACAAATAAACACAAGTACAAATTTTTTTAAAGGTGAATGGTTTGGTATGGATGAGTGAAATGACTACGGAATGTGAACCGTTATAATTATCAACGTTTCGGCTCTAAAACACACCCATATTCAGGACACTAAAAATTGTGAAAAAACAGGCCTTAAATGCTCTGAACAACTAAAAACAAATTACCACGATCCAATGTAAAACAGAACGTTTAAAATTTGTTTATACAAAAACAACGTAACAAGAGTATCATTAACACATTAAAATAAAAAAAGGGGAGAAACCAAACTCACATACAACACTTTCACTCCCTGTGTACTAATAGTGCCCCACAAGTGCTAATAGTCAACTAATAATCCACCATTTACTACTTACACTTTAATGTAGCTTCCTACTATCACTTCTTTCTCGATTCGATTAAATATCAGATTGAAATCAGGCAATCTGATGGCAGTGGTTCGCGCTTTTTATACCTAAACCCTATAAACTCGAATACCTATTCCTTAAACGTACTCGATCAATGAAAAAATACCCATGAACACACCTAAAGAACCGTAAACAAGGTCTCAAACTACAGACCACAAGTCGCGTCGTCGACTGGTTGAGCAGTCCGGCTGGCCCAGCCCCGTAACCAATTTCCATAGCAATACAAATATAAACAAAAACAATTGGAGAACTGAGGCAAAGCCCAAAAAAAATTGTAAACTCCAGTAAACAAAGAAGGCCAAAACGTAAGAAAAAAATAGCTTCTAAGGAAAAAATAGCGATAAAGGCGATAGAAGCGCGGAATCAATAGTATGAAGGAATAAACCCAAGAGAACTATATATACGGAATATAAAATATCTTCAAACAAAAATGTCCTTTTTTTGTCATTTTAAGCAACTCCCAATATATTATTGTCGCCTGAATTAAAAGTTACCTTCTTCTAAAGATTGAAAAGCAAACTTGACAACGAAAAACAAAATCATCCAGACATACACGACAATAAAATGTTGTATAAAGTGAATTAGCAGCTTTTAAATAAGAACAGGGATATGAGAGCAAAAACAAAATTTTCAAATTACAACTGGAAAAAGGAGATTATTGGTTTATTGGAACCAAAAACTCAAAACACATCTAACCCCAAAGGAAAATGGAAAATATGGAAAATAAATAAGCAGAAAAAACAAACGTAAAAATATAAAAATAATTAAAAATAAACAGTGCACAAACGATCAGTACTAAAAAAAAGAAGGAAATCTCTGCAAAGAATATTACAATCGACAATATTAATTGGAAGCGAAAAAAGAGAACAGTTTTGAAAGTTTAATAGGTTAAATATTACATGATAGAAAGTGGCATCTAAAAATGGCTGAAAACAAATCGGAGACAAAATGAAAAAAGTGCAAAAAAATAGGCAAGGCAGCCGAAAGTGAAGGATAAAAATGGAAAAATTAACAAGAAGAATTAGAGCAACAAAAATGCGTAGTAAGAAATAAACGAAGTTCAAAAGCATCGAACAAATGGACGGTAAAAAAATAATAATAACTGAAGATATAAAAGAAATAAGCTTGGAAAATCCACCTGAAAACCTTACGGTAAAAAAAAATCAAAATTCAATCGATCAGTACCAAAAAAAACCTAGGGGTAAACCGCAGGCCGAAATGTTGTAAATAAATGTGCAAATAAATGCCTACTAATTCCTACTAATACCACTAATTACTCGACCAATGCCTACCAATTCTCCGTAATGTTCACTAATTTCTACTAATTCCCACTAATTCCTATCATGTTTTTACCTCTGTTATTTCTTAAAACTCTGTTATTTCTTAACCCTGTTATTTCTTAAAATCAAAATTGATAAAGAAAAACTTGTGTCTTTAGAACTGTGGGCTCCAAAATCGAATGTTGGAGAAACATGGAAACAAATTAATAAATAAACACAGCTCCTGATATTTATTAACAGAATTGCAACATAAACATAATTGCCATTCACTTATTATTTTCATCAAGTAGGCGCTGGAAACTTGACTTTGACATTTTTATCGTATCTTCTCAACATGTGCTAAAAGGAGTTGGGTATAAAAAAAATGAAGGCTTCAAACGTAACTAGATGACAAAAATAAGTAAATGGGTAATATGCATATGTATGAAGGTCTACGATGCATACTCTCAGGGTTAGAGATAAGAATGCTTCCAAATGAAGCCAGCTATATGGAGAAAAATGTTTGTAATTAATATATTCGCTCGACTGAAAATTAGATATAATGTCTCTTAAGCAGGTTTTTTTTTCCATTTGGCGTTTTCCAAAGAATTACTCTTTGCCACCATAAAACGTTATTTGACCATCTTTGGTCCCTTAAGTCACCTTAGAATATCTGTTGACGCGTTCTCGAGAAACTAAAAAAAAAAATTACATAATCTTTGACAGCTTTAAAACCTCATTAAATTCGAGTTGAATACTATACTTTATCCACGACCAAGATTCCGGGTTTTCTCAAAATATGATAGGTTGTCGGTGCCACTAAAGATAATCCACAATTTTAAAACGCTAATCGACGGCGCGACCTTTGATGCGTCAGATAGATGACGGTCTAGTCGCCCGTGAATGTTCATTTCAATTCTACGAGGGTGGACGGTAAATTACTTCATTTTATGGCCTAATTTAAGTATTTTTCAGTAAAAAGTACATATTTTAGTGAAAACGAGACCCTGTAACCTACATGTATCTCAATACGTCCTAATAGAAGGATAATTATTTGAAAGAACCAGTGGTAACTACCGAGTTCATGTTTAGAGCAGTTTATTTTTAAGTTGCAAGTTGCCTACGACATCTTTCGTTTCCATGACAACTCTCCAGGACAAGAATAATGTGATTATTATAGTGTGGTCGTGGATAAAACATACGTTTATATCAGAAATTTCTTTGGTTTTAACCACTGTTTTACCCCCAGTTTTAATATAAATGGGAATTTCGGAACACGAAACCAAATAGGTAAGTAGAAAATACCTCGGAAAATACTTATCAAAATATATTTCAATTATTGAACACCTTTATGTTGTATTTAGATATCAAATGGGCCGGAAGGGGGGGGGGGGGGTGCTCATTAAAAAAAAGGATGACTAAAAAATGGTTTTTGTCTTGAAGCATATCGCGAAACATGTCGTGGATTACTGCGCCTGATATCACGTAATTATTTTTGGACACGTACCTACTGAACCCTGCCTGAGCATCATTATTTTGTTAATTTATATAATTTTTTATCTTGATTAGATCTTGTCTTTTTAAATTAAACGGTTCACATCCGACAAGTCCATACAAGAAATGACCCTCCTTTCTCATTTTTCAACTAAAATTTCTGGAGTCTGGAACAGGGCCATCTTCCTAGCCATGAGAGGAGCCATCAGATTCCACACTACTCTTCATTTTCTGCAAGGTTCTCCTACTTTTAATTTTCATTTTCTGTTTGGCCAAGGGTATATCGGAACTGACCATAGAACCAACGTCCTCTTTTAGACTATCATCACGGAGCAAATAAAAAAATTAGTTACAACTGTAATTTACAACGCACTGGTGTAGGCTGAACCTACAGTTCTAATTTGAACCCACAATTTTATTCAAGTCTGCAAAATTTACAATTACAACTTCAACCCACAATTGTAATTTGACCCTACAGTTGTAACTTGAATCTTAAAATGCAACGTAAACATACAGTTGTAATTTCAAATTACAATTGTAATTTGAAGCTACAATTTATTGTAACATAAACCTGTATCTGTAACTTCAATCTACAATTCTAAACTCAACCCAAAATTGTCGTTTGAACCTATAGTTGTAACATAAATCATAAATTGCAACTTAAACATGCAGTTGTAATTTCAATCTACAATTCTAATTTGAAGCTACAATTTATTGTAACTTATTATACCTGTATTTGTAACTTCAATCTACAATTCTAAGCTCAACCCACAATTGTAGTTTGATCCTGCAGTTGTAAAGTGAACCAAAAATTGCAACTTGAACCTAAAATTGTAAGCTCAACCTACAATTGTATTTTTAATATACAATTGTAACTTCAACCTATAATTGTAACTTGATGCTAAAAATATAGTGCATACTAAACATACAATTCTAACTTTATGAAAACTATAAATGTAAACTGAACCTATGCTTATAACCCAAACCTACTGTTCTAACTTGAATCTTAGATTGCAACTTGAACCTACAGTTCTTATTTCAACATATTATAATTGCATCTTGAACCTACAGGTACTGTAATTTGAGCTTATAACTGTAATTTGAGGCCAAAATTGTATCTTGAAGGTGCAATTGTAACTCAAACCTGCAACTGTAACGTCAACCTATCCCTGTAACTTCGCAAGCTAAAAATGTAAGTTAAACATACAATTGTAACTTAAAACTACAATTGTAAATTAAACGTGCCCTATAATAAATATAATACTATAATAAAGTAAGCCATAATCGCAAGTCGAACCTACAGTTTTAATTTCATCCTGCAATTGTATTTTCTCGCTTTAATTGTGACTTCAACCGATAATTGTAACTTCAATCTATAATTAAAACTTCAATCCACAATTTTAAGTTGAAACTATAGTAGTAATTTTAACATACCATTGCATTTTTAATCTACAATTATAACCTGAACATTTAATTGTAACTGAAAGTTAAAATTCTTACTTGATCCTACATTTACAACCTGAATTAACAAATTGTAACTTTTACCTATACTTTAGTAGCAAAAATTGCAAAAATTAAAAACACATTTTGTTCTAAAGTTTGAAATTTGTTATTGTGTAGTCTGATGTTTGTTGTGTATTAATTTCTCAGTTTTATTTGTCAAAATGCCTAACTGAGAGATAATTTTGTAAAAAAAAATCCTATTTTAGATCACGGTACCAGGAATAACTGGAGAAATCAGTCTTAAGGAAGGAAAGAGGGTCAACTTCGAACTGCAGCTTGTAGAAATCAGCAGGTTGGATAAACCAATTGGACTTTGGTACGCCACTGATCCGGGGCAGGTAGTTAGGACACGTAATACCACTGAAACGCAAAAACAATGGTGGGCAAAGCTCAAAATGAAGAATTTTATTGTCACTTCCAGGTATATTCATAGAGGGTGTTTATTCAAAGAACCCATCAAGCTGGCTGTAAAATGTCTTTAAATTTTACATACTGGTGAAGGTATCAGGATTAGGACAAATAATACACCCCTTTTTTATCGGAAAATGGCCAACGTTTCGACTATTTATTTAGTCTTCCTCCAACTATAAACAATGATTGTTGCAAAAATGATGGAAAGTAATAGTCATTTCCATCAACATTTTAGTAAAACTCATAAATAAAATAGTACATAAAAAGTGTAAAAACCATAGTAGTATTTAACATTTAACAATTGACAGTATCTAACAAAAAAGTAAGGAGTGAGACGTACAGTGTGGAAAAACTCAACTTACTTATCTTCCACTAGAGAGGATAGTCAGTTTAAATTGTTTTCAACATGGTTAAAACTCTAAACTTCATTCGATTATTACGTGACCCTGGTATCTTTGGCTAGACATGCCGAACATGCGAATAGTGATATTTGCGGACTACTATTAGGAAGACTAAATAAATAGTCAAAACGTTGGCCATTTTCCGATAGAGAAGAGGTGTATTATTTGTCCTAATCCTGCCACCTTGACCAAAACAAATAACTCAAGGACGCTAATCACAATTTAAATTTTACTGTCAAAGATTCATAGCTATTTAAAAGAATTTTTTTAGCTTACAGTAATAATTTAGTAAAAGCCCTAAAGTTCCCTCGTTTTTATCCCTAAAGAACAGAAATATTAGTTCTTTGCAATGAAGGTGCTAACAGTCTAGCAAGTTTAATAATATAATATAAATTTAATATAATACATATTACAGAATTTATATACCCTACCTCTACAGAAGCCTCAACAAAAACGCTGTGGGCAATGCCAGGTACTATGGGTATTCCATGGATTTAATGAAAGCCATTGCCAAGGAGCTGGGAATTAGATTCAGATTTCAAATCACTAAAGACAACCGGTACCATAACCTTGTGAAAGACCTTAGGTTACGCGTAAGTGCCTTACATTAACTCACACTTAATTCCAGCTTTAAATTTCTGTCCATAGAAAGCTGATTTGGCTGTAAGCGACATTATTATTACACATCAGTTGCAGTCGGTAATCGACTTCAGCTTGCCTTTTATGAGTTCTGGTAACTATAATCTCCCATTAGTAATAAAAACATTATAAAACTTTGTTTTAGGTATTGGTATTTTACATAAGAAAAAGACGGTCGAACAAGAGGCAAATCTCTACGGTTTCCTGGCTCCCCTGACGACGGTGGTCTGGGTTTATATTGGAGCTCTGTATTTGTTTGTATCTCTCATTTTAGTTATTATTATTAGGTGAGTTTTCATTTAGTTAATTTAGTACTCCACACTCAAATCTATTTTGTCTAGAATGTCCTGCGAAGACTGGGAAAACCCTCATCCTTGCGATAAAAATCCGTCAGAGTTGCAGAATATCTGGAATTTAAAAAATTGCCTTTGGCTGACTCTTGGTTCGATTACCACCCAGGGATGTGACATCTTACCCAAGTAAGTATTAAACAATGTATAAAGGATTATAGTAAAGCGGAGTTTAGGGGGGTATGTTCCAGGATTGCAATAGCCAGCTGGTGGTTCTTCTCCCTTATCATCACAGCTACTTATACAGCTAATTTGGCAGCCTTCCTGACCAAGTCCAAGATAGACGACTCCATCAATTCTGTGGAAGATCTGGCTGCTCAGTCTAAAATCAAATATGGTAATTGGAGGCACTTTGTTATTTTTTCTAGTCATCAAAATTCTTTAGGTTGTCGTCGCGGCGGGACCATCGCTTACTTCTTCGAGCACTCCAATAACTCTTTGTACCAGAAGATGTGGTACACAATGATCAACGAAAAGCCCTCGGTTTTCACGGACACCATCGTAGAGGGGGTGGAGAGGGTGTCTTCTACCAAAAACGCCTTGTACGCATTTTTTATGGAGTCTAATAGCATCGACTTCCAGTTAGAAAGACGCTGCAACTTGAGAAGGGTAGGAGACATACTAAATCCCATGCCTTATGGAATTGGAATGCCCTTAAGTTAGTGACGTTGATGGATGCGGAGTTGGACTGTTTGAGTGATTTTTTTTTGTAGATTCGTTATACAGAAATCACATTAATAAGGTGCTGCTGAAGCTGCAAGAAAATGGCAAGTTAGAAGAAATTAAGGAAAAGTGGTGGAAGGAGAAGAGGATGGGAGAACCTTGTCCAACAGTATGTTGCTTACTATTTAAAACCTCAAGTCAACTTCACTCTAATTCTACAGGATGCTACTGATAAATCAGATGCCTTGGCATTGGAGAACGTTGGGGGGGTGTTCATAGTCTTAATAGCAGGAATAGGAATAGCGTTCCTCATAACCATTCTGAAAATCCTTTGGAACGTTCATAGCGTCGCAGTGGAGGAACATGTAATAAAAGCATTCATTCCAATTATCTACAAATTATTATTAAATTTATTGTTATTCAGATTTCATATCTTGAGGCTTTAAAAGTGGAACTTAAATTTGCCTGCAACGTCTTTGTGACCAAAAAGCGAATGAACAAAAAAGCGAACAGGCTCGGCTCTGGAGTTGGATCAAAAATCCCAATCCGGCTCTAAACCTAGCAGAAGAGTTTAATCCTTTACTGTAATAATATAGGTGGTTTTAGTTAGAGCAAATGAGGAAAGTTTGTTTTAAGTTGTCGAGTTGTGACCCCAATTTATATGCCATAGATTGCAGATTCATAAAACATTTAAGGCAGTAATTAACATAGAACGGGAATTTCTTGAGGTAAAATGCAAATCCTCGTGGAAGTTGAGGAGTTTTTGTTGAGGGAGTGCGAGCTGGAAATTACCAAACTTCTCCCAACTCATTAAGAAAATGGTGCAGTGACCTCAGGAGAGGGCTCCAAGTTTTGCGGGGTCTCAGTTTTACTAGCTTTTCGGGAAGTTGTCCACGAGATAAACATGTTTCAGCAGATGATGGAAATGAGGCAGCTGCTTCATCAGTTTCTTAGGCGATTTTGTCATATACAGTATGGTGGAAATGAAAGGAATAAATTCATTATTACGTAAGTCAGAGACTGGAGAGAACAATCCTGAGACCCGTCGATTTTTAATTTCAGTTGCGCATTCTGTCCTATTTTCTTTTAATTTCTTATGTCATCTGTATAACCGTGATGACGTCATCGATGATTCTTTTAAATGGAAACGTGGTTGATGCGGTACATCATTTGAAAGGTCTTGTAATTCTCCATTCAACCATATCAATATTTTTAAATAAATGAGGTTTGTAAAGTGTCAAAACTAATTATTAATATTTATAATTTATTTAATATTAATTTTCGGCTGTCTTGCAATATGGATATGTGAATTTATTAGATTGTCACTGGAAATAAACTGTTGAATTTTTGCACGTTTCTTGCTTGACTTATGTAAAAAAATCTGATTCTTATCAAGAGTGCTACATACAAATTAAACGTCTTTGACATGTCACATGTAAATGGTATTAGTTCGATTACATTGCAGTCAAATTGTGTTATAATTATTATTCATTGCTACTTTGTTCCAAAATTAAACTTAGCGAAACGCAGAGAATTGAAATTCTTATAATGATTGGTTGTGGAGATAAGGCAAGGACACAAATGGAGGTTTGTGCATTATTCAACGATGAATATCCCGACCAAGAATCAATTGCGCAATCCACCGTCAGCAAAATTGAGAAAAAATTGCGAGAAACGGGTCATGTAAGGGACCTCCCAAAAGGTAGTAGAAAACCAGTCGCAGAAAACACAAAATTAGATGTTCTACTAGCGTTTCAAGAGGATCCCCATACCAGTTCTCGGCAAGTAGCATAATAGTTCTTGCTACGCTAAAAAAGGAAAAGTAGCATCCCTATAAAGTTGTTTTAGTCCAGGAGCTTCTGGAAGATGACTTTGATAGACGCATTCAATTTTGAGACAGTATGATGGAAGAAAATAACACAGATCCAATGTTTTTAAGAAAGGTCCTTTTCTCGGATGAAGCTACGTTTCTTCTAAATGGTCATGTAAATCGTCAGACGTGTCAGTATTGGGCTCAGCAAAATCCGCATTGGATGCAGGAGTACCATACTCAATACTCGGAAAAATTAAATGTATGGGCGGGAATAATAGGTAATAAAATTATAGGACCATAATTTTTCGAGGAGGTCGAGAGGTCCTCGATATTTAGAATTTCTCCAACATTTCTTAATACCAGAGTTGCATCGACTGTTCCCAAATAGAGATGATTTGTGGCTGCAGGAAGATGGTGCGCCCCCACACTATGCGGTCTGGGTAAGAAACTACTTAGACAGAGTTTTTACAGATAGGTGGATTGGGCGAAGAGGATCAATCGAGTGGCCACCCAGGTCGCCTGATCTCACTCCGCTTGATTTCTTTTTATGTGGATACTTGAAAAGTCGACTACATACTATCAATGAACTCAAGGAAGGCATACGGCTCGAGATCGGAATATCGATACCAGAACGTTCAGGATGAATTGGTTGCTCGCTTATCTCGTTGTCTCATCGCTGAGGGTCATCAATTTGAGCAGCTTTGAATTTGGTTGTTATTTTGGACAATAGCAAGAATGTAAATTTTAATAATAAAACTATTTGACACTTTACAAACGTCATTAATTTAAAAGTATTGATATGGTTGAATGGAGAATTACAAGACCTTTCAAATGATGTACCGCATCAACCACGTTTCCATTTAAAAAAATCATCGATGACGTCACCACGCTTATACAGATGACATAAGAAATAAAAAGAAACTTTTCCCTGCCTAATAGTGGCGGCGTAGTGCGCAGCAGCCCCATCTTGTTGAAAAATGATGTTTTCTTCACAGTGATGGTCATCGTGTTCGATTATTTCTGTTAAAGCTGGATCAATGGCGTCTTCCAACAAATTCAAAAACGGGGTGTTCATTATAAAACTTCATCTAGTTGGCTGTGAAATGTCAAAAGAAAAGAGTGGAGAAACAAAAGTTCATTTATTAGTCCATTATAGCCTGTTAGAAGAAATTTTATAATGAACACCCCGTAGACCTGTCCGTTCAAGTTTCCAAGTAAAAAGAATGGATCTCCGAAAATTAGTAGGCTCCTCTGCACTACGCCGTCCTGTTAGGCAGTTTTTAAATGAAACATTTCCTCAAAGGTGGATTGGGAGAAGAGGACCTACAGAATGCCCTGCACGTTCCCCGGATTTGTCCCCGCTGGACTTTTTTTTATGGGGTCATTTGAAGTCCAAAATTTATGCTATACAACCGGATTCACTTGAAGACTTGCGGCAACGTATTGTAAATGAGTGTAATCTTATAACTCCAAAAATGTTGCAAAAAGTTCGAATGCACTTTGAACAATGTCTCTACTACTGTATGGAGGTTGGTGGTGGTCATTTTCAACAGCTAATAAATTGAAATTAATTTAATGTCAAATCGAATTTTCTGTTTTCTGCTCTTGTTTTCTCGAGAACAAATCATTCAAATTTCAAAAATGATGCGGCACTGAAAAGATAATTGAGCGCCCTTCAAAATGATGTATAACTTGACACCCCTTTCCATTTAAAATTAATTCTTAGGGTGAAAGTCATCCCCGCTTCATAGTTTCCTCTAAGACAAATAATTACATCAAAAAAATATGTTCCCCCTTGGAATGAAAATTGACTGGTTCGAGAAAATTTTCGTTGGGACACCCTGTATATTATAGTTATGTATTTCTCTATTATTTTTTTATTGCCTGCATAATAATTTTCGAGATATGGGCATTATTATTTTAAAAAAACTGTATAATAGGATATTATTGTTTCGGTCTTTCATGCAATAGCCTGTACAAAATAATTAATGATTACCGAAAGTATTTTATATATATTAAAATACAGGGTGTAGGAGACATCAATGCAAGTTTCTCTATATATGATTTTTTTCTCAAGCTTACCGTTGCTGAAATATTGGCCTAAGAAAGTGTTTTAAAAAATATAAAAAAATTGCGTTTTTATTGTATCCAACCAAGAACCATCTCAACATTCCTTGAGAAAAAGCAACTTGTTCTAGTGCTTTTTACACCTTCTATGTTCATTGAGCAGTGAATCACCCTGTATTATGTCGGAATTATTGTACTTTTTAATTTCAACCAGGAACTCTTAATGTATGGGCACAAACGCAATTTATTTTAGTTTAGATTTAAAGCGTTGTAGATTCAGGCCAACAGAGATTTTTCGATAAATACGTACTTACTATCTTTAATGAGATCAATCGGACTAAAAATTATATCTTAAAAGAATAATTAACAGCACCACTAACCGGTGTTACGTAAACTTCGCTGCAGCTGAATTTCGATGAGCCTGATTAATATAATTGCACATAATTATCACTTGTCCTTTGCATACAAAAACAGGTGATTTATATTATTATTATTATTTATTGATCATCTCCTAAACAAGCACATCCTTTATGCAATATGTTTACCTCTCATATAGCGCTCACACTTCTTTATCAACAACAGCATTTAAATTTAAACATTTACCATGTGAGGTAGGTAGCTATACGTGATTAGCAATGAATTCGAATTAACCTGAAGATCTCTGACTCAAGGTAATCCGCGTTAGGAAATAAGTACCTACCCGATATTATTGGAAAGACCCAATTTTTTAGCCGCCAGTTTAAACCGTGCATTATGAGGCTAGGAACGGTTATCTCGCTAAAAGTGCTCGTATTGCTTAACGCGATTTTGTGTGAGGGTCAGTTCACAGAGTTCCTTTTAAGAGGTTTTCGAAGCTTGTTCGCTGGTCAAGAGAATTCTATTCACGACGAGAATACCATTTCGAAGGAATATGATTTTATTGTAGTGGGTGCAGGTGAGTACTTCAGTATTAATATTTTTGCCTATTAAAATTTAAATGCCATCAACCTACTAACATTTAAACCCTTTACTACGTTCCATAATCAATTTAATATATGCCTGTAGGTAGGATAAAACTGCTAGAGTTTACATTCGTTTAAAGCAAAATTTAAATGTTTTTTTTAAACAAAATTATTACTTTATAGTTTACGAAAATTATCATTTGTTCTTCTGTTTTTAATATCGTAAATGCCCAGTTAGTAAAACTGAAAAAAATCGTTCACTCGACGTTTATTTTACATCCCTTTTCAACAAATCATTGATATCACTACAAATGACGTCCAAAATACATTAACATCATGCGGATTCCTTTACAGGGTGATTGAAAAGTAAACGTAAACATTTAAAAGGCTTAATCCCTACATAAAAATAAGAAGAAGGGTTCATAACCCACCCATTTTACAAAATGTGAGTAGAAGTTTAATAAATGATTCAGCATGTCGTGAAGCCAACGAAACTCATTGTGAACGGTTTTTTGTACAAATTATGTGTATTATGGTTTTACCGAACTTTAAATTTGAAATAAGTGACCATCATTAAAATGATCATTGAAAAACATGTCCCCCTCCCTCTTGTAAGCCCAAGCTTAGCAAAACGTCACCATGACGATTTTCTAATGTTAAATTCTACTTCTGAGTCCCCTCGATTTCTACTTATGGGGAACACTTACACTTGTAAGAAATGGTTTATTTCCGGTATATACCTATCGAGCAAAGAATAGAGGAAGGTCTTGAGAGCATCAAAAATAACCCACCCATTTTACAAAATGTGAGTAGAAATTTAATAAATGATTCAGCATGTCGTGAAGCCAACGGAACTCATTGTGAACGGTTTTTTGTACAAATTATGTATATTATGGTTTTATTGAACTTTAAATTTGAAATAAGTGACCATCATTAAAATTATCATTGAAAAACATTTCCCCCCTCCCTCTTGTAAACCCAAGCTTAGCAAAACGTCACCATGACGATTTTCTAATGTTAAATTCTACTTCTGAGTCCCCTCGATTTCTACTTATGGGGAACACTTACACTTGAAAGAAATGGTTTATTTCCGGTATATACCTGTCGAGCAAAGAATAGAGGAAGGTCTTGAGAGCATCAAAAATAACCCACCCATTTTACAAAATGTGAGTAGAAATTTAATAATAAATGACTCAGCATGTCGTGAAGCCAACGGAACTGTGAACGGTTTTTTGTACAAATTATGTATATTATGGTTTTATTGAACTTTAAATTTGAAATAAGTGACCATCATAAAAATTATCATTGAAAAACATTTCCCCCCTCCTTCTTGTAAACCCAAGCTTAGCAAAACTTCACCATGACGATTTTCTAATGTTAAATTCTACTTCTGAGTCCCCTCGATTTCTACTTATGGGGAACACTTACACTTGTAAGAAATGGTTTATTTCCGGTATATACCTGTCGAGCAAAGAATAGAGGAAGGTCTTGAGAGCATCAAAAATAACCCACCCATTTTACAAAATGTGAGTAGAAATTTAATAAATTATTCAGCATGTCGTGAAGCCAACGGAACTCATTGTGAACGGTTTTTTGTACAAATTATGTATATTATGGTTTAAATGAACTTTAAATTTGAAATAAGTGACCATCATTAAAATTATCATTGAAAAACATTTCCCTCCTCCCTCTTGTAGTAAACCCAAGGTTAGCAAAACGTCACCATGCCGATTTTCTAATGTTAAATTCTACTTCTGAGTCCCTTCGATTTCTACTTATGGGGAACACTTACACTTGAAAGAAATGGTTTATTTCCGGTATATACCTGTCGAGCAAAGAATAGAGGAAGGTCTTGAGAGCATCAAAAATAACCCACCCATTTTACAAAATGTGAGTAGAAATTTCATAAATGATTCAGCATGTCGTGAAGCCAACGGAACTCATTGTGAACGGTTTTTTGCACAAATTATGTATATTATGGTTTTATTGAACTTTAAATTTGAAATAAGTGACCATCATTAAAATTATCATTGAAAAACATTTCCCCCCTCCCTCTTGTAAACCCAAGCTTAGCAAAACGTCACCATGACGATTTTCTAATGTTAAATTCTACTTCTGAGTCCCCTCGATTTCTACTTATGGGGAACACTTACACTTGAAAGAAATGGTTTATTTCCGGTATATACCTGTCGAGCAAAGAATAGAGGAAGGTCTTGAGAGCATCAAAAATAACCCACCCATTTTACAAAATGTGAGTAGAAATTTAATAAATTATTCAGCATGTCGTGAAGCCAACGGAACTCATTGTGACCGGTTTTTTGTACAAATTATGTGTATTATGGTTTTACCAAACTTTAAATTTGAAATAAGTGACCATCATTAAAATTATCATTGAAAAACATTTCCCCCTCCCTCTTGTAAACCCAAGCTTAGCAAAACGTCACCATGACGATTTTCTAATGTTACATTCTACTTCTGAGTCCCCTCGATTTCTACTTATGGGGAACACTTACACTTGAAAGAAATGGTTTATTTCCGGTATATACCTGTCGATCAAAGAATAGAGGAAGGTCTTGAGAGCATCAAAAATAACCCACCCATTTTACAAAATGTGAGTAGAAATTTAATAATAAATGACTCAGCATGTCGTGAAGCCAACGGAACTGTGAACGGTTTTTTGTACAAATTATGTATATTATGGTTTTATTGAACTTTAAATTTGAAATAAGTGACCATCATTAAAATTATCATTGAAAAACATTTCCCCCCTCCTTCTTGTAAACCCAAGCTTAGCAAAACTTCACCATGACGATTTTCTAATGTTAAATTCTACTTCTGAGTCCCCTCGATTTCTACTTATGGGGAACACTTACACTTGAAAGAAATGGTTTATTTCCGGTGTATACCTGTCGAGCAAAGAATAGAGGAAGGTCTTGAGAGCATCAAAAATAACCCACCCATTTTACAAACTGTGAGTAGAAATTTAATAATAAATGATTCAGCATGTCATGAAGCCAACGGAACTCATTGTAAACGGTTTTTTGTAAAAATTATGTGTATTATGGTTTTATTGAACTTTAAATTTGAAATAAGTGACCATCATTAAAATTATCATTAAAAAACATTTCCCCCCTCCTTCTTGTAAACTCAAGCTTAACAAAACGTCACCATGACGATTTTCTAATGTTAAATTCTACTTCTGAGTCCCCTCGATTTCTACTTATGGGGAACACTTACACTTGAAAGAAATGGTTTATTTCCGGTATATACGTATCGAGCAAAGAATAGAGGAAGGTCTTGAGAGCATCAAAAATAACCCACCCATTTTACAAAATGTGAGTAGAAATTTAATAATAAATGACTCAGCATGTCGTGAAGCCAACGGAACTGTGAACGGTTTTTTGTACAAATTATGTATATTATGGTTTTATTGAACTTTAAATTTGAAATGAGTGACCATCATTAAAATTATCATTGAAAAACATTTCCCCCTCCCTCTTGTAAACCCAAGCTTAGCAAAACGTCACCATGACGATTTTCTAATGTTAAATTCTACTTCTGAGTCCCCTCGATTTCTACTTATGGGGAACACTTACACTTGAAAGAAATGGTTTATTTCCGGTGTATACCTGTCGAGCAAAGAATAGAGGAAGGTCTTGAGAGCATCAAAAATAACCCACCCATTTTACAAACTGTGAGTAGAAATTTAATAATAAATGATTCAGCATGTCATGAAGCCAACGGAACTCATTGTAAACGGTTTTTTGTAAAAATTATGTGTATTATGGTTTTATTCAACTTTAAATTTGAAATAAGTGACCATCATTAAAATTATCATTAAAAAACATTTCCCCCCTCCTTCTTGTAAACTCAAGCTTAACAAAACGTCACCATGACGATTTTCTAATGTTAAATTCTACTTCTGAGTCCCCTCGATTTCTACTTATGGGGAACACTTACACTTGAAAGAAATGGTTTATTTCCGGTATATACGTATCGAGCAAAGAATAGAGGAAGGTCTTGAGAGCATCAAAAATAACCCACCCATTTTACAAAATGTGAGTAGAAATTTAATAAAGGTTTTATTGGACTTTAAATTTGAAATAAGTGACCATCATTAAAATTATGATTGAAAAACATTTCCCCCTCCCTCTTGTAAACCCAAGCTTAGCAAAACGTCACCTTGACGATTTTCTAATGTTAAATTCTATTAGCATTTAATCTAAATGTACGAAATTTCATTTTGTACTACTTCTTCTAGGATCTTCAATAAAATATAAAACGTTCTTTATTATTCAATATTTAAAGACCTGTAGCTCGGAAACAAAGCATTTCTGGACCCCTGTCTATATGAACTTTTTTATTTTTCAGGAACACGCCCCTTAAACGTTTACCTTTGAATCACCCTGTATATATGGACTAGAGACGGTCAGATTTAGTCAGTTTAAATTCTACATTTACCTAATAGGAACTTGTCACATAAAGTTCACTACTGTGTGGTAATACTTATAGCAATTCCATGTTCACATGCCAGACACAGATAAACACAGATTTTTTTATTTTTGCATCTAACTGATGACAGATAACATTATCGCTTTGGGTAATGTCTGGATTTATTTTGTTGCCCTATTATGGCACTGCAGTAATTTAGTTCACAACCTGGTTCAATTAGCTGATGTCATACGTTATAGAACAATAGTAATAATGTTGAACAAAAGCGACGTCACTTTATTGAATTCTTATATAAAAGCACACACTTAATGTGTGAGACTTTTTGAAGGTTCCGGAGGATCGGTGGTCGCCAATCGGCTCAGCGAAAACCCATCGTGGTCTGTGCTGCTCCTTGAAGCCGGTCGTGATGAGATCTTCCTCACTGATGTACCCCTAACTGCTTCCATCCTTTCCATCACTGGGTACAACTGGGGATACAAAAGCAAAAAGTTAAAAACCGCGTGTTTGGGTCATGTAGAGCAGCGCTGCAACATGGTCAGAGGCAAAGGATTAGGAGGCACCAGTATCCTGAATTTCATGATTTATTCCAGAGGGAATAAGCAGGATTTTGACATGTGGGAAAAGATGGGTAACACAGGTGAGCCACAGCTATTTTACGACACTTCTTAGGTACTTTTTAGGATCTTAGCAAAGTAAATTTTTGAGTGTATCGATCAAATACTGCGACTGTCACAGCTAGAACATCACATGTTTAAGTAATCTTTAAAAATTTCATGTTACATCTCTTAAAGTGATATAAATTTATTGTGTATATATCGCTCTAATGTTGGACAATAACTGCACAATCCGGTCTTTTAGCGTTTTTTTAATGCGTTATATTATTCTACATTAGTTTTTAGGAAACCCGTATTTTTTTTATTTTGCTCAAATCAACAATCTTCTAAAAAAAAAAAGAAAATTCATGATTCAAACGTTAACGTAAGCGATCGCGTGACGTGACTTATGCCAAATTCCCTTTCAATGACACAAGGTAGCGCCAGTTGACATCTGCTTTCCAGTTTCCGTTCCAATAATTTATCGTCAATTAACTACACACTTTTATTTACTTTTAACTATTACAACACGATTAAAACACAATTACTCTCTACTAACAATTCGCACTGTTCGCTTGTCCGCTTATTTACTACACTGCATTATCTATTCGATCCCACCTCGCGCGGGTCGCTGGGATATATAACGGCCTGAACACACTCTCGTACTTTCGAGAACAGAGGCGACCGTTCCCGGTTCTCGTTTAGTCTAGTTGGGTTCCCGAGGTCGCGGTCGGCGCTGCCGCTTCGGCCCGAATCTCTAAGGACCGCTGGTCGGGCGTAACAATATTATAAGGATTAATTAACAGGTTTTTAGGTAAACACCTATCAGTCAATTATAGTTTATTTACATTAAATTTAAAACATCTGTATCTAGTTAAGGAATTACAACACCTTCTTTAGAGCACTGTTTATCCCAAAAATTATATTCATTCTATAATCATATGGAACTATACACGATTGAAACGCCTTGTAGGTTGGAGCTACAATGAACTTCTACAATATTTTATGAAATCTGAAAATTGCTCCATACATAAGAATATCGAAGAACCGTATCATGGGAGAAACGGTTACCTCCATGTCGAGCACCCGCAGTACGAAAGCCCTTTTGTCAACCGATTTATTAGAGCTGGCACAGACTTGGGATACCAAGAAGTGGACCTCAACGGCAATCTTGGCGTAGGTATGCTCAGAAACTACCAACACTACTTTGCTCTTTAAAAGCACGTTTTCTAGGTTTTGGAAGAGTTCAAGCAAATCTGAAGAACGGAAGGCGGTGTAGTGCCTCAAAAGCTTTCCTGCGACCTGTAGCTCAAAGGCCCAACCTACACATATCAATCCAAAGTAGAGTCACAAGAATTTTAATAGATCCAGCTCAAAAACGAGTTTATGGAGTAGAGTTTATCAAAAATAAACTTAAGTATACGGTTATCGCAAAGAAGGAAGTGATTTTGAGTGCAGGAACTATTAATAGTGCCCAGTTATTGATGTTAAGTGGCGTAGGACCTAAAGCCCACTTAAAGAGTTTGGGAATCAATGCTATTGCCGACCTTCCTGTAGGGTATAATTTTCAAGACCATTTGGCAATGTCAGCCATACCCATTTTGGTAAACAAAAGTGTGACGATCTCAGATCTTAGTGTACAAAACCCGCGAGACGTGCTAAACTACTTGGTCAATGGAAAAGGACCTTACACGATACCTGGAGGTGCTGAAGCCCTGGGCTTTGTGAAAACCAAGTTTGCTGACCCAACCAATGACTACCCAGATATTGAACTGGTGCTAGGAGCTGGAGCCTTAAATGGCGATGTTTATGGCGGTTTCAGAAGTTTACTAGGTGAGTGCCCAAGAAAAGCGATTAGTACGATATGGACTAACCTGAACTAACCTACAGGTATCCCTGAAAGCACTTTCCAGAAAGTATATGCTCCGTTTATTGGAACACCAGCGTTCAGTATAGCTGTTGTTTTGCTTCGTCCGAAAAGTAAAGGCAGAGTGATGCTAAAGGACTCGAATCCACTTCATTGGCCTATTATTGATCCTAATTACCTATCTGAAGACAAAGACGTGAAGACCATGGTGGAGGGCGTTAAGTTGGTAAGTGAAGTTAAAGATTTACAAAATGGGAAGGATTATAAATAAATACTATTAGAGTTTCACTACTGTGTATATGAAGTGGTTTAGAAACTTTATCAAAGGAAACGTGTCCATAAATATGGAACAATTTATATCTACGCTTTGCCAAAAGAAGTAAAAATAGTATATTATATAACAAGCGTTTAATGAGAGCCGTTATTTTCGAGGTTTTTATTGGAGTTCGTCCTGTCGTACGAGCCCACGAGCGAAGCGAGTGCCACAAGTTGTCCGAGAGAATAACGCTCATTAAATGCGAGTAGAATAAGTACCCTTTTCATCCACGACTACCTATTTTATCCACGACCAAGATTCTTGGTTTTCTCAAATATGATAGGCCACAAAGATAATTCGCAAATTTAAAAACACGACTGGTTTCCATAATAGACGGCGCGGCGTTTGATGCGTCAGATAGAAGACGGCCTGGTCGCCCGTGCATGTTCATTTCAGTGCTACGAGGGTGGACGGTAAATTACTCCATTTTGTGGCCTATTTTAAGTATTTTTCAGTAAAAAGTACATTTTTTTGTAAAAAAAAACACTGTAACCTACATTTGTCTCAATACATCCTAATATAAGGTCAATTATTTGAATGAATCAGTGGTAACTATCGATTTTATGTTTACGGCAGTTTACTTTTTGAGTTGCTAGTTGCCTACGACATGTTTCGTTTCCATGACCACTCATTATTCACTTTTAAATAATGAACGTTATTCACAAGTGAATAAAATAATGTGATTATTTTAGTATGGTCGTGGATAAAACTCATTTTTAGGAATTGAATTTGAAGGTTAATTATTATTTAATTCTTCTAAAAATATTATTGTTATTATTAGGTTGTTTCCTCTATAAGTGGATAGTTCGATAGTGTTTTCGTCTGTTACCCAACAAAAAATCTACCCTTCCTTAAGAAGAAGGTACTAAGAAAAAAATATAAATAGGCGAAAGAAAAATTTTCCTTAACTACTAAGTAATTTGATCTGTTAGGAAAAACCAAAAGCTGTTGGCATAAATACAAATTGGGAAAACTAAGAAAAAATTAGTGCTGCTGGGTTAGGAAAAGACAGCAGATTTTTTGAGCTCTGTTAGCTGGTCCACTTGATAAATTAAATGCTTACATCTCGGAAAATGAAACAAAAGATAAGAGCATAGTGGGAAATGTTCATATTGCTACAATGACGCTGATTCAGATAATAGGTATGCAAGTATTAGGATTTTATTGGAATTCCTCGTAAAAAATAGGATTTTGGGATTTTGTTCACAAAGTTCACAAGTCAGAGTCAAAATAATTTCAAACTTTGTCTTTATATTCAAACTGTCCATCTATGGGCTATGCAAAAAAGGGCTATTTATAATATAAGTGTTGAGAGTGTAATTTTTAGGCACGCGTGTGAATCAACACCTCCTATAATCATTCTTAGATTCCATTTAGGTATCATTAAATCTCTTTCTGAAAAGGGAGAATAAAACAATCTATTATACTGATAACACAACACTGTATACGTGTGTATATCTAATTACCTAACTGGCAATATTTTATTTAATAATGATATGTATACAACAACAAAAATATCACATAAAAATATACGGACAAATCTTCACTCTGCTACTTCACAATTTCCGAGACAGTCGTCGATCCTGACAACTCCTGCCTGAACGGTGCTCATGACCTTCTCGTGCAGCCTTTGCGCCAAATTGCCCATCCTACTGCCTTCGGGTATACAAAAGCAAACCTTCTTCTCTGTATGCTTTTCCACATCTTGGCAAGGACACCGTTGAATAAGATACGTGTTGTTGCAGTCGGAGCAATAGTATCTTATTTTGTTAAGTGAATCTGTTGCACTGACAAACTCTTGCGGCTTTGAAGGGGGCGGTTTATTGCTTTGAGCGGTGGAGAAGGTGCCCTCGTATTTGGAGCAGATTTCGCACAGCTGTGGGGTATGTTGACTTCCGCATAAGCACCCAAACGGCGAACAATTAGTAATACTGCTTCTTAGTTTTTCTTCTTCAGATGCATCAGTAGTAACGTCACCGCAATAGCAGCGCTCTACTTTGCACCTGGTTGATGCAGCACCATGTCTAACAATGTCTTCTTTGGTAACTTTATTAGGATTAAGTCTCAATATGAGATCATCTTCAGGCCTCTTGTACTTAAAGATAGGCCTCTTGTCTTTTTTGCATGCCTTTGGGTCACGCTGTTGAGCTTTACTGTATTCAACTGTGTGGCAAACCCTTCTTGAATATATTTGCGGCTTACTCACAAAGTTTCTATGTTTAGAGCAGCTTTTTTTAGTCAAATTACTATCAGAAAGATTCGATTTCTGGGTTGAGAGAGTCGTTTCTTGAATTGTAGTCTTGGTGCTTAACTCTAACTTGGGAGATATTTTGCCTGGAAATAGCTTCGTAGGTTCCATTAATAAATCCACATCGCTGCTGGAGGGTTTAAGCGAACTAGAATACAAAAGGTCGTCTAAAGTCGTTTGAAAACTAGCTAGTATCACACCTTCATCGCAGCTTTTCCATTGAATAAATTCTGCACATATCCACTCCCTTCCTAATGCTCGCTGCAACTCGCTAAGCCTCCTCTCCTTCAAGAAAGTTTTGTAAAATATAAACTTTTCCTTGAAACTAACTGGAAAGAAGGGTTTATGCGAATCAGTTTGGACCGTGGAATCCAGCATGCACACTTGAAGCGAAACTTTTCCATTGGAACACAGCCAAACCCCGGGGCAGCTCACTTTTTGAATAGCTAATTCCACTTTGACTAAAAAGCTTTTCGAAGGCATGTTTGCCGAAAATTGTATGGAACCTACATGCTTATAAATTGGCAAAATGAGGGCTATTGTGCTTCGAAGGATGATCAATGGAAATTTAGGTTAACAATATGGGTGTCATTGCGTGCCATGGAGACCGGCCGCGTGCCTGGTAACAGGGAGTATGTCAACATTGAAGGTTTTCCGGTCGGTATTGGTTTGCAGGGATGTACTTTGGCAACTAGCGCCTAAGAGAGCACTAGGAATGTTTAGAAATAAAGTTTATTTACAACCATATACGAAATGCTAGCATTAAAAACCTCATAGGAACGTAAGAGAAATGATCGATTAACTATCTTCAAACTAGATAGGTTATAGGTCACCATTTCCATTTTAGGGCGGTAATATCTGATTACTTACCTGTTGTTTCCTCTACTTTTGACTATTACTTTACTTTGACTTTACTAACAAATTTGTATGTTTAGATTCCTAATAGCAGCTAACTAGATGAGATAGTTAACTTGTAATTTTAATACAGCAAGTAACAATATATAACTCGAAAAATATTAATTCCTATTAATATGGTGATTATGTCTTTTTTCCTCAATTTTCAACTTTGGTCGCCTGTAGCTTTACAACGATTGGAGCAACTGGAATGATTCCAACTATTTTTTTACTCCTCTTGGTGTCCTTTTTCACTTTCCATTATAAAAAGTCTTGTAGGTGCCAAACTTTTGGAGATAAACCCCCTTCGGTGGTCGATTTTTAGAATTAGGCTATTTTGGAATCGACTTTTTGCCCATTTTTAAAAAACCCATAGTTTGGGGGGTTGTAAACGTCCCATTCCGATCAAAAAACGTGAAAAATGGCATTTCAGACCAGGGGGGGGGGGGGAGGGGGGAATTGGGTCTTTTTTCTCAATTTTCAAATTTGACAGTCTGTAGCTCTAAAATGGTTGGGGCGACTGGAATGATTCCAATTGCTTTTTGCTCCTCTTGATGTCCTCTTTCACTTTCTTTAATAAAAAGTCCTGTAGGTGCAAAATTTTTAGCAATAGACCCCTTCGTGGTCGATTTTAAGAATTAGGCACTTCTGGAATCGACATATTTTACTTACTTTTTAGGGGTTGTAAACGTCCCATTTCGATGAAAAACATGAAAAAAGAAATTTGAGACAAAAGGCGTGGGGGGGGGGGAAGGTGTTTTTTTTCTCAATTTTCAACTTTGACCGCCTGTAACTCTTAGAACGGTTGAAGCGACTGGAATGATTCCAACTGTTTCTTTGAATTCCTATTAATATGGTTCTAAATAAAATAATATACAAACCCCGGCAGGAAGTTACCTTAGAGTGTCGAGATTTTATAGTACCATCAAATCTTTCGACACTAACGAACGACTTTTCACTTTGGTATGTAATATACTGTTGTTTAGATCCAGATCCGTAATGATATTATTAAGTTATTATTAAGAACTCCTAACAGGGTGGAAATGGCATTCTATCTATCTCTTCAATACCCACCTTTGAGAGCGGGAAGTGTGACGTGAAACGTACAATTCATTCAACTACAACAACGTACAGGGTCATTGATCATAAGTTAACCACACACCTGGAGATTTTAATTTAACTCGAAGAAAAAAATGTTAGCTGGAAAAGTTGTTGATAATTAGGTGTAGTTTTATTCCAATACAAAATCCTTTACTCAGGGTCTACCCAAAGCCCGTGTCATACCAAGGTTTTAATTTTCTAAATGGATCACCCTGTATATTTATGTGTTTTCATACTCCGTAAACGTTTCTAACCATTTTTTATGAAGCATATCCTATACCTATCCCCACTGGTTTCCTTAATAAATGGTGCCTAAATTTCGATATTATCGTATTTAGCCATCTTCTTAGAGGTTTCTTTTTTAATCGTGTGAAACCATGTTAAATACAAAAAATATGTATAGTCATGTGTAGTTTTTCATGTCGTAAAATTTTATACAGGGTGTACCCAAAATCATCTGTTGTGATCTGAATCACACTGCTGCATAGATGGATAAATGTCCAGTTGATCAGCTGATACCCCCCTCGGTGGTCGATTTTTAGAATTAGGCAATTTTGGAATCGACTTTTTACCCATTTTTAAAAAAAAAACACTGTTTGGGGGGTTGTAAATGTCCCATTCCGATCACAACCGTGAAAAAAGACTTTTTAGACCAAAGGGGGGGCGGGGATTATGTCTTTTTTCTCAATTTTCAACTTTGGCCGCCTGTAGCTTTACAACGATTGGAGCAACTGGAATGATTCCAACTGTTTTTTTTTACTCCTCTTGGTGTCCTTTTTCACTTTCCATTATAAAAAGTCTGGTAGGTGCAAAACTTTTGGAGATAAACTCCCTTCGGTGGTGGATTTTTTAGAATTAGGCAATTTTGGAATCGACTTTTTCCCATTTTTAAAAAAAAAACAAAGTTTGAGGGGTTGTAAATGTCTCATTCCGATCAAAAACGTGAAAAAAGACTTTTTAGACCAAGGGGGGGAGATTATGTCTTTTTTCTCAATTTTCAACTTTGGCCGCCTATAGCTTTACAGCGATTGGAGCAACTGGAATGATTCCAACTATTTCTTTACTCCTCTTGGTGTCCTTTTTCACTTTCCATTATAAAAAGTCTTGTAGGTGCCAAATTTTTGGAGATAAACCCCCTTCGGTCGTCGGTTTTTTAGAATTAGGCAATTTTGGAATCGACTTTTTGCCCATTTTTAAAAAAAAACACAGTTTGGGGTTGTAAATGTCCCATACCGATCAAAAACGTGAAAAAAGACTTTTTAGACCAAAGGGGGAGGGGGGGATTATGTCTTTTTTTCTCAATTTTCAATTTTGGCCGCCTGTAGCTTTACTACGATTGGAGCAACTGAAATGATTCCAACTGTTTTTTTTACTCCTCTTGGTGTCCTTTTTCACTTTCCATCATAAGAAGTCTTGTAGGTGCCAAACTTTTGGAGATAAGCCTCCTTCGGTGGTCAATTTTTTAGAATTCGGCACTTTTGGAATCGACTTTTTGCCCATTTTTAAAAAACCACAGTTTGGGGGGTTGTAAACGTGAAAAAAGACTTTTTAGACCAAAGGGGGAGGGGGGGGATTATGTCTTTTTTCTCAATTTTCAACTTTGGTCGTCTGTAGCTTTACAACGATTGGAGCAACTGGAATGATTCCAACTGTTTTTTTACTCCTCTTGGTGTCCTTTTTCACTTTCCATTATAAAAAGTCTTGTAGGTGCCAAACTTTTGGAGATAAACCCCCTTCGGTGGTCGATTTTTAGAATTAGGCTATTTTGGAATCGACTTTTTGCCCATTTTTAAAAAACCCATAGTTTGGGGGGTTGTAAACTTCCCATTCGAATCAAAAAACGTGAAAAATGGCATTTCAGACCAAGGGGGGGGGGAAGATTGGGTCTTTTTTCTCAATTTTCAAGTTTGACAGACTGTAGCTCTAAAATGGTTGGGGCGACTGGAATGATTCCAATTGCTTTTTGCTCCTCTTGATGTCCTCTTTCACTTTCTTTAATAAAAAGTCCTGTAGGTGCAAAATTTTTAGCAATAGACCCCTTCGTGGTCGATTTTTAGAATTAGGCATTTCTGGAATCGACATATTTTACTTACTTTTTAGGGGTTGTAAACGTCCCATTTCGATGAAAAACATGAAAAAAGAAATTTGAGACAAAAGGCGTGGGGGGGGGAAGGTGTTTTTTTTTCTCAATTTTCAACTTTGACCGCCTGTAACTCTTAGAACGGTTGAAGCGACTGGAATGATTCCAACTGTTTCTTTGAATTCCTATTAATATGGTTCTAAATAAAATAATATACAAATCCCGGCAGGAAGTTTTAGAGTGTCGAGATTTTATAGTACCATCAAATCTTTCGACACTAACGAACGACTTTTCACTTTGGTATGTAATATACTGTTGTTTAGATCCAGATCCGTAATGATATTATTAAGTTATTATTAAGAACCCCTAACAGGGTGGAAATGGCATTCTATCTATCTCTTCAATACCCACCTTTGAGAGCGGGAAGTGTGACGTAAAACGTACAATTCATTCAACTACAACAACGTACAGGGTCATTGATCATAAGTTAACCACACTCCTGGAGATTTTAATTTAACTCGAAGAAAAAAATGTTAAATGGAAAAATTGTTGATAATTAGGTGTAGTTTTATTCCAATACAAAATCCTTTACTCAGGGTCTACCCAAAGCCCGTGGCATACCAAGGTTTTAATTTTCTAAATGGATCACCCTGTATATTTATGTGTTTTCATACTCCGTAAACGTTTCTAACCATTTTTTTTGAAGCATATCCTATACCTATCCCCACTGGTTTCCTTAATAAATGGTGCCTAAATTTCGATATTATCGTATTTAGCCATCTTCTTAGAGGTTTCTTTTTTAATCGTGTGAAACCATGTTAAATACAAAAATTATGTATAGTCATGTGTAGTTTTTCATGTTGTAAAATTTTATACAGGGTGTACCCAAAATCATCTGTTGTGATCTGAATCACACTGCTGCATAGATGGATAAATGTCCAGTTGATCAGCTGATACCGCGGATTGATTTTTTTGTTAAATTTAATACGTTACGTTAAGAGGGTAACAGGAGAACCTTAAACGCAGTAAAGAAAAAATGTGCATGCCTTTG
The DNA here is from genome assembly GCA_951812265.1 of Taphrorychus bicolor. NCBI lineage: Eukaryota > Metazoa > Arthropoda > Insecta > Coleoptera > Curculionidae > Taphrorychus > Taphrorychus bicolor. The sequence continues at coordinate 6,233,139 of OX638300.1, forward strand.
GCATTTTTGTCCTAGTGGTAAAAGATAAAGAATTCTCAATTTATTACACCACTTGTCACCACTTTGTCAAGCGCAAACTTAAATTTAAGATTTCTTAATAAAAACTTAATAAAAGATTTCTTAAAAGAGTGATCTTCTAATAAACAAGTTATTCCATCCATAATTTGCAGTTTAGTTCACATGTTAGAGTAAAAAAAAATGAAAAGGCAACTTTTTTTTATAACTAGCTGAGGTCTTAAAGTATACGCCTTTTAAAGCCTTTCAGTTACAAAAATTTTAGTGTAAGGAACTTCACCCATTAATTTTTTGAAAATGGTAGCTTTTGTTTAAGTTGCAAGAACATACTAAATGGTCCATTAAAAAAGAAAAAAGAACTTTGATATGCGGACGGTTTTGGGTACATCCTGTATAAAATTTTATAACATGTAAAACTAACTACACACTTGACTATCCATACTTTTTGCATTTCACATGGTTTTACACTTTTAAAAAGAAAACCTCTAAGAAGGTGGCTAAACACTATAATATTATCAAGGAAACCAATGGGCATAGGTATCGGATATGCTTAATAAAAAGTGCTTAGAAACGTTTACGGAGTATGAAAAAGCATAAATCTACAGGGGGTTCCGTTTAGGAAATTATAACTTGGGTATGCCACGGGCATGAGGTAGACCCTGTAAAAAGGATTTTGTATTGGAAAAAAACTGCTCCTAATTATCAACAATTTTCGTATTTAACATTTTTTACTTCGAGTTAAATTAAAGCTTCTAGGTGGGTGGTTGTACGACAAAAAATAAGCAAAAATATTCAAATAAACTTAAATGGAGCCTAGTTAAGACCATTTTAAAAAATAATCGATGAGATGCTTTTTATCGTTTTTATATTTGATAAAATCGTGAATTAAAAAAATTTAAATTATTATATCTAAAAATATTGTTGGTTATATATCGTATAACTACAATATACATATATTGTAGATGTGTGGTAAACAGGCCTGGCTTAGGTTATTTTTGGCGTTTTTCTTATAACTTCTACGTTTTGACCATAAGAATTGAATTTCTAGATTACAAGGAAGCTCTTTGTCAAATTTAAATCACTTATTTTCAAGTAAACTGGATAGTACAGACATATTGCATATGGAACACTGCATACTTTGCGCAATAAGGAATAACGCATTAATAACATCGTACCAAGGTTGAAAAGTACATTATTATGACCCGAACTTCAAGTTTAAATTAAAAAATTCAATTCAAGTCAATAATGCTTTATTGTCAGTAAAAAATAAATTTTGTTGACAAAGTTATGCTTAAACTAAATTTATACGGAAGTATGTAACCACAGCAGACAGACAGACAAATGCTTCCTCTCAAGAGTATAAACATTGTTAACAAGCAACAAACCGAACATCCTGCGTCCTATCCGACAAATATGAGCGCATCGATTCCAACACACTACCTCTGAAGCCATACCACTCCAGCTTACGAAGCAAGGTCCTGTAACAAACACAATCAAACGCTTTTGTCAGGTCACAAAAAACCACCGAAGCCACTTCCCCATCATTAGGGCCGACAAACAAATCCTCCAGCAATCAGAACATGGCATCCGCAGTGTTCAGACTCTTCCTAAAACCATGCTGGGATGACACATCTGGTCACAAGCGAAATATTAACGAGTGTAGGTGGTCACCAATTTGTCGATCAACCCATCTGCATACTAGTTTCGGGGTCTACCCCTCATCAGTCGGCCTCATACAGGCGGTCAAATTTGTACATTGAGAAAAAAAGGCACCCTTCAATTTCGAAAAATTGTTGGTACATTATTTTTCCTGTTCTTGATAGAATTGAGGCGATTTTAATCCCCTATGAGCGCAACAAATTAATAAACTAAGTAAAAAATATAATAAGAGTAAAATTAGTCCTATAAGTGGACTTTTCCTAAATGCCTACAAAATATTTTCTAAAGGTGCCTAAAAATAGACAATTGAAAAGGTCTATTTCTCAAGCTATTGAAAATAGCTCTACAAGACTTGCTCTGGTGGAAAGTGACAGAGGATATCAAAAAGAATAAAAACCCTTTGGATTCACTCCAATCGGTCAACTCGTTCTAAAATTATAGACGTTCAAAGTTGTAAATTGAAAAGAGGGAATACCTCATTTGACTCCTGCGTATCTGATACCTCCATTGATCCCTACAATAGTTATAAATAATACAAAAAAATACAAAGGTAATCCCTGTAAAGAGGGAATACTCTTTGGTCAATCTAAAAAAATATGGTATTTTTTCGGTTTATTGGTCCTAAAAGGACAGGAAGTCAAAGTTGGAAACTTAGAGAAAATAGAGAATATCCCCTTTAGTCAATGAAAAAAATTGTTATTTTTTTATATTCGTTTTTTTATCGGAATAAGGCGATTTCAATCTCATATGAACGTAACAAACATAATAAGAATGAAATTGGTCCCATATAAGTGGACTTTTCTTCTAAATGTCCCCAAAACACATTCTAAAAATACTTAAAAATCGACCAGTGGAGTTATCTATCCTCAAAGTATTGAACTTTCGGGACTTTCTTTTGTGGGGGGGGGGGGGGGTGAAAAAGTACATCAAAAAGAACAAGAAGTCCTTGGATTCACTCAATCAGTACACTCACGCATTCGGTCCACTCTTTGTTAAGTTACAGACGTTCAAAGTTGGAAATTGAAAAAAGAGGAAATACCCCCACCCCTCTGTTAGGTCAGTTTTGAGAAAATTTTGATTTTTTTTGCTGCTGTAGATGTAGATGAAAACAAACCTCTATGAACACAACAAACATCAAAAGAATGGAATTATTCCCTAAAGTAAACTTTTTTTCTAAATGCCTACAAAACACATTCTAAAAGTGCCTAAAAATTGACGAAAACAAGGGATCTATCTTCCAAACTATTGAACCTACAGGACTTTTTTTGGTGGGTGGTGAAAGCTAAGGAACAGCAAACTACAGTTTTATTTTTAATTTTTTTAATTGCTTGAGAACTGTATTGAATATTATCTTGAAATTTGTTACACGGAGTTTTGTGTACCAAACGAAAATCCTATTAATTTCAGGGCAATGACCATTAAATTGAGTGCAAAAATAGTATAATTTTATCACTTTTTATTCGATTTCACAAAATTGCACAAAAGATGCCAATCGAAAACGCAAATATAAATAATAGATAATAACTTAATAATGGAAAAAAATAGTAATGAATTGATTTCTATATACTTAAAGTTATTGTTTTTTCAGTATTATTCCAAGAATAATCTATTTGTATATGATGAATCCACTTTGTATATCATAGATATTCCAATCCAATTTTTTTTTTGTGTTTCATATAATCTTCTAAGAATATTCCTGCACTATTTATAAAAAAAAATATTACCTATTGAAGACTGTAAGAATATTGTGACGGGATACGGGTTCCAATAATTTATCGTCAATTAACTACACACTTTTATTTACTTTTAACTATTACAACACGATTAAAACACAATTACTCTCTATCTATTTATTCGATCCCATCTCGCGCGGCTCGCTGGTTTATATACCCGGCCTGAACACACTCTAGTACTTTCGAGAACGGAGGCAACTGTTCCCGGTTCTCTTTTAGTCTAGATGGATTCCCGAAGTCGCGGTGGGCGCTCGGCGTTGCCGCTTCGGCCCGAGTCTCTGTGGATCGACGGTCGGGCGTAACAATATTCCCTACAGAAGACTGTAAGAATATTATTAGAATATTCAGTATTATTTGGGTGTATGACCGGTTGCCGGTCACGTGACCAGATCTACTCAACTAATGGGTTTCTGATAGTTTGCACACTTTCTAAATATGCAAACTCTATATGAATACCACTTGTTCACTTTTTTCATTATTTATCTGTTTTAATTTTAAATTTTTCTACGCGTTTTGTTCATCAGAAGAAGAATGTTTATCACGTTGGGAAAAAATAAATCCTCAATATCATCACTTTTAAATTAGGATTTATATAATAAACAGTCGAGACATCTAAGAATTTAGCTATCTCGACCGTTTATTGTGATCTTTCTCGAGGCCCTAGGTAAGGGCATTTAAAGAAGGTCCAATCTTATCCATCACGATAGAAAAACAGACAGTTGCGCAACCGACATCTGCCAATTTTATTGACTAGGTACTGTCTTTTAGTTGTTCGCCGTAAACCGTCCACAGCACATTACCAGGTTAATAAGCAATTGCTTGTAGTTACAAGGGTTGACTTACAAACTTGCAAAGGGTTCTTAGTTAAATAGAACTTTGAAATTTTAATTCGCAAGTTAGAACAAAAGTTCGAAGATTATTCTAAAAAAAAAATTATTTACTATGCCCTAAAGGCGGCTACAATACAACTAAACTATTTTACAGCTTGAACAATACATTTATACGAAGAGTTCCTGTGGGAAATGCAACGTTGTTGTTTATAATAATGAGACTGAAGTCTCAGCAGTTAATTATGGTTAACTTGCATTTACCTTGGATATAACTCCTCCCCCTTAGATGGAATCACTCAGTTTGACAAGGGTGATTCCATAAAAATCAAAAGTTTAAAATTATTACAATAATTAGCAATGCAATTTATAAAAATGCAAATTTAAGCGAACAACTATAAAAGCAACAAAAGCAAATAAGCAAAGAAACTCTGTTAAGAAATTTACGTTTTCAAAAAATTTCTTCTTGAATTTCTTCTTTCTTCTTTGAGTTTCTTTTTAATTGTAAACACTTTCTTTGGGCAAAATATATAGCACAAATTATGCCCAAAATGTAAAGGGTAATTGTCCATGCACTGACACGATTTACATACACATTACTGGAGATATCTTCAATGGCTTCTCTTTGTTTCTGTAGTTTATGCTGCAAGTCGAGGGTAGCTTCCAGATTAATGGTATCTAGTTCCATAGAGGGTGGACTGTACTCTGAAGGCTGTTGGCTCTGTACTTGAGTGAAGTTTAGCTGCGGTAACGGCACTGCTTCAAAGGGTAACTTGCTTGGTTGGAAAGTTTCCAAAGTTAAGGATTGTAGCTGCAACTTGCAAGACTTGGGAACTTCCACTAAGTAACTTCCAAATAAGGGTGTTGTTTCCTTAAGGGTTTGACAACTGCTGGTGCTTACTATGCGTGGGGGTACAGTGACCATCCATTTTCCTTCTATGATTTGGATTGATTGCGGCTCCTTAATTTGTACTTTGAAAGGGCGGCAAGTCGTAACGTTTAACTTGTGTGTTAAGAGCTGGACTTCGCAAGGTGGGTTGTCATCCATTGGCCTAATGTTAATATTAGGGCACAGGTATTCGTTCAGTAGCATTTCTTGGCATTGAGTTTCCATGAAGGCATATCTAGCTTCGCTTATAGCTAGATAAGGTTTATGTGGAATATTGATATAGAACGATTTTCCATTTGGGAAAGTGGATACACATTAAAATATTGATACACTTTTCGCTCGACAAGAAGAAGTTTTAGTATGAATATTATATTAAGATCTTTTTGAAAACATTTAATTTTAATAATTTTTTCAAATGCCAAAATGTTTTTGTTTTCCACTGATAATGGTAACTTATAGGTTTCGAGTTTATTTTCTAGGCCTTTCATTTCATGGAGAAGTTCTTTAGGGTCAATTATTGAATTGTGCAGTGTATCTAGTTTAGCAAAAGTTACGGCAACTTCAATTTTATTCAAGATGCTATATATTGACTGATACATTAAAGTGATTTGGTTTATAATAGTAAAAGTAAAAAAATACGCTCTTAAATCATGTCCATGCTTGAGAGTTTGTTCTATTTGTATTATTCGTGATTTCAAAATTAACTCATTATGTGTGATATTAGATACCATTTTCTGAAATCGGTCAATTGTTGATTCCATTATAGAAATTTGATGAATTTGACTAATTTTTAGTTTGTTTTGGTTGTCCTGTAAAATTTTCATTTTTGAGAAAATTTCTTCAGCGTCATTTTGGTCTAAGTTTCCGGTTATACTCTTTATGAATGAGCCAAGTGGATTGAAAAGTCCTCTCTTCTTTCTATATGTATATTATTCTATTAATAAACTTTCTATGCGTTTCTCCAGTGTATGCAAAGTAACAAGCGAGTTTGTGTACTCTATGTATAATGAGCTATCATTAATTGTTAGTGAAAGTGCATTGGTCTTGATTTTTAGTGAATAGTACTGGCTTATTACTTGGGATAGATTAAAGGGTTGGATAAAGGACCAGTGACTGGACACCATTTTTGAAATTCCCATTTTAAATGGAAGGGTTCCAGGGTAGCTGTTGAGGTCATAGAACTTTATGTCTGTCCCGAAGATCCAGCACCATCTGTAACAATGGGCTTTATTTTAGTTTCTTTTATGTGAATTACTTCTTTAGTTTTTGTTTTTGGATTTTGAATTCGAATCTTATTATTTTCTAAAATTTCTAACAAGATAAAAGGTCCAAGGTATTTGTTTTTAACTTTGCTTGCTCTATTATCAAGTTTTTATATACTTGACAACCTATGGTTAGGTTTGAGGGCGTTTTGGTTTTATTAATTTTATTTATAACCTTTTCTTTTGCCTCTGCGGTGTCATGAGATATTTGGCTATAGAGGGCTTGAGTATTAGTTTTGTGAGAATTTACATACTCTGTAAAGTGAGATGAGACAAGGTTCATGGGGTCTCTTGAATCTGTATGACCTAACACTAATTCGAAAGGGGTGAAATTAGTGGCTGAATGGATAGTACTGTTATAGGCTATGACAGCATAAGGCATAAGCTTAGTTACGTCAGAGTGTGGGTCTGATTCTTTTAAAATTCGAATGTGTTCAATTAATGTTGAATGTAGTCTTTCGACAGGAGAGTTCGAATCATGATGATAAGGGGTAGTAAAATGAATTTGAATGTTGTGGGCATTTAAAAGTCCTTTAACAACTTCATTTTTAAATTCGGCTCCGTTGTCAGAGACAATTTGTTGGGGAACACCAAAAAATTGAACGAAATGGATCATTTGATCTGCACATGAAACTGCGCTACCAGAATACGGTAATGCCTGGGCAACTTTGGAGAATTTGTCCAAAAAGGTTATGAATTTTTGTTTTCCTACAATAAAGGCATCAACGTGAACTATTTCGAATGGTTTCTTAGGTGTTTCAGTGAGAATCAGGGATTGATTAGGGGGTTTTCTGTCATATTTGGTTCATTGGCAAATTGGGCAATTATTAATGTAATTGGTAACATCATTTTTTAATGATTTCCAATAATAATTGGCTTTTAAGAACTTATAAGTTTCTTCGATTCCTCGATGATTTGTTTTGCCTTCGTGTCTGTATTTAATCATTAGCTCTCGTTCGTCAGGTTCTACATTATTTACAAGTTTAGAGCATTCTATTAATTTAAGATTTCTGAAATGATTATTCATAACATTCTGAAAATATACTCTTAGTTCTTTGGAGTAAAAGTAAATGTAAGTAGTTTTTTCAGTTAAATATTCTTTCAGAAATTTTGTTATGACGTTACAGTTAGTTGGTAATGTTGCGTGAATTATGATGTTTCCATCAAAGTTTTCTTGATTTACTTTTTGATATTTATCGTGGGGTGACTTTTTAATTAGAAACTGAAATCGTTCATTATTTACAATTTCGTCTAACATAGTCATGTTGTTAAAATTGTCAACAGCGTCTGTACTATGGACAGTCTGAAATGAAGTGGATTTATTGTCGGAGTCAGAGTTTACTAATTGTTGAATTTTTTGTGGTTTATTAGGGGGCGTAACTTGTATATCTGAAATTATATTTATTGGTGGGTAATTTCTATCTGGAGATTGATTTCTTTCAAGTAGTTCATTAACAATGTCATTTACTGCATTTGGATCGTAATCACTACTTAAAAATTGGTCAATATCTTCGTCTATATTTCCGGGGTAATTTATCAAAGATGCTGTTTCAACTGCGTTCAGGGAAATTCGGGATAATGCATCGGCATTACTGTTAAGACTTCCTTTCTTATACAAGATTTCATAATCGAATTCTTCTAAACGTAGTCTCCATCTAACTAATTTAGAGTTTAGTTCTTTCAAATTAAAGAGCCATACAAGGGGTCGGTGCTCAGTGTATATTTTAAATTTGCGTCCATATAGATAGGGGCGAAAATATTTACATGCCCAAACTATTCCTAAGAGTTCCTTTTCAATGGTTGAGTATCTTTACTCGGTTTCATTGAGGGTTCTCGAGGCGTAAGCAATAGGTTGATCTGCAGGGGGTTCTCCTTGAGATAAAACTGCGCCAAGGGCAATGTTTGAAGCGTCTGTTGTTAAGACGAAGGGTTTTGTGAAGTCAGGGTATTTTAAAATTGGGGCATTTATTAAAAGTTATTTAAGATGATTAAATGCTTTTATAAATTCTTCTGTGTGGTCAACTTGTAAGGGGTTTACTTACTTTTGCAAAATTTTGAATAAATCTCCTATAATATCCCGCTAGACCTAGAAAAGATTTTATTTCTTTTTGGGTACGAGGTATAGGAAAATTTTTGACTGCGTCTACTTTATCTGGGTTTGGTTTTACTGCTTGTTCGGTGATCTTGTGACCCAGATAATCGACTTCTTTTCTAACAAATTCTGATTTATCTAGTTGAATTTTGAAGTTCGATTGTCTTAGTCTTTCAAACACTTGTTTGAATCTTTCGATATGTTCTTGGAGGGATGTACTAAAAATTATTATATCATCTAGATAGACTAGGCAGGTGTCATTCTGTAATCCTCTCAAAACGTTATACATTACTCTTTGGAACGTAGATGGTGCATTTTTAAGTCCAAATGGCATCCTTCTGAATTCATAATGTCCTGTATCTGTTGAAAAGGCTGTTTTGGGTATGTCCGTAGCTTCTAATTCAATTTGATGAAATCCGTTCGCTAAATCTAATGTCGTGAAATAATGCGCTTTGCCTAATTTGTCTAGGATTTCAGTGATATTAGGTAAGGGAAATTTGTCGTCAATAGTTTTTTCATTGAGCTTTTTGTAATCAATGACAATTCTCCATTTCCTTACACCAGAAGCATCTAACTTCTTAGGTACAATCCAAATGGGACTGCTCCATGGTGAATTGGAGTGTTGGATTATTCCATTATCTAGCATTTTTCTAATTTGAGTCGCTACTTCTTTTTTATGTACTTCCGGGTATCGATATGTCTTTGTAAATATAGAGGTTTCGTCTTTCAAATCTATTTTGTGTTTTATGCAATTGGAAAAGGTCAATGGTGTATTTTCACAATAGAAAATATCACGGTATTGAAAACACAATTCTCTTATGGCTTTGTACTCTTCTTGATTACAATGTGAAAGTCTTAAATTTTTTAAGTTTTGTTTTTGAAGCTTATCAAAATATTCTTGGATTTCCGTATTAGTTTCCATTTTTCTATAAAGAATGTCTTAGATTCTTCTAGTGTTTCGATTTCGAAAGGTTCGTTTTCACATGGATTTAAAATAGTTGTAAGGGCGTATGAGTCTATTACTTTTACTAGGGCGTCAGGCATTTCTGCTTTACCAAAATTAGTATAACTCAAAATTCCTAATCCATTATTGGCATTTACTGGGATTCTGACTGATTGACAAGTTTGAGGAGGGATAGTCATTTCTACAGTCTCCAAATTATTTTGTGAGTTTTGAACTTCATTTTGGAAGTATAATGGTAAAGTAGTATTGGGTGTCTCTAGAACATATTTTTCTAGATTAATTTTGGAACTTACTTTAGATAGAAAATCAATTCCTAACAAGCCGTCAAATTTTGGTGAAAAGTCGAACAAATAAAATTTATGCTCGTCATCACAATTAAAGGTTGGAAAAACAGGGATTTCAACAACTTCGTCATGCAGGGAAACTGCATGTGCTGTTCTCACAGAAAAAAGTTCGTTAGTGATATAATCAGGGTAAACTCTTAATGCTAGGCTAGGTTTAATAAAGCTTCGACCACTACCTGTATCGATTAAAAATTTACCTTTTACTTCTGGAATATGAACAACAGGTAAGTTGGAATTTGAATAATTGTTTAGACTTATTATGTTATCTGGTTGTTCTGGGGGTCCATATGAAAATTTTGAGGGTCATATGAAGAAGTTGGGGTGTCAAAATTATTCTCAGAAAAATGTTGGTATTCTTGATTTAAGTAATCATATTCTGAAAGGTAATTAGAGTCTAGCTCAGAAGGTTGAGTGTATGCATAGGGATCGTTACACAATGATGATTGTTGAGCCACAAAACTTAATTGATCTGAGGCGTATTCAAAATTATTGTCATAGTTGGGATACGCGTTAGTATTGGTACTATTATTAGTATTTGATTGATTATTAGAGCTGTTATTGTTAGTAAGGGGTTGAACTGCTTGAATAAACAATTCTTCAGAAACAAAGTTTCGTCTTTGTGGTTGGGATTGATGTAAAGCGCTTTTACTTCTGAAAGTATTTCCAGAAGAGGTGTCCGTCGGCTCCGGGCGTTGTCGTTGTCTACTTAAATAATTTGGTTTTGGATGAATTTGAGCTGAGGGTGCTGTTTGTGGAAAAGTAGGGCGATTTGCATTTGCAAAGTTAGCATTTGCTTGAGGGATTGGGGGTCTTTGTTGGCAGTTTGATCTAAACTGACCGAATCCTAAACATTGGGGATTTCGATTGGGTTGCGGAAGGTTATTATAAACAGGTTGATGAATCGGAAAGTGACTTGGTCTGAAATTATAATTATTTGGAAAACTTTGGGGTTGGTAAAAGGGTGTTGCATTAAAATGTGGTTTATCGGAACGTGATTGATTAGACGGTACAGAAATGTTACTTGTGACATTTTGTCTATTTTTGTAATTGAGAAAATGTTCTTCTTCTTGCGCAAAAGCAATGGCTTCTTCAAGAGAATCTGGATTTTTCAATCTTACCACTAATTGCATATGATAGTTTAGCCCATTAATAAAGGTTTTCATGGCCAAATTGCCATATTCCGTAATTTTTAAGAGTTTATTTGGTCTGGGTTCAGCTGAAGAATTAACTTTACTGAACAATAAACTTCTGGCATCTTGGAGGCGAACTCCGAATTGTAAAGAGGTTTCAGATTTTTCAGGTTTCATAGTAATTATATCTTGTACGATACAGTCAATCGATCTCTGATCAGAAAAGGTACTTTTTATAGCTTCCCTAACTAATTCCCATGTACTAAGTTCTATTCGTGAAGCAATTAAATCTGCTGCACGTCCTGTTAGCTTACTTAAAATGGTATCGAACAGTGCAATATTAATAGGAGCTGCTACATTAGCAGGGTCTCTATGAGCGTCTAAGAAATTATTACATGCTGTAATGAATCTATTTATTTGTCGCGGGTTACCATCGAAATTAGGAATATTATCAGCTTGATAACATATAAGCTGGTAATTATTAGCCATTATGTTGATAAGGTTGGTAACTTAATATGAATAATTAAAAACAAATGAGCTCTCAGCAGACTGAGAATAATCACGTATTTTTATACTTTGTACGTAGCTTTTAATAATGTCTTGATGCGTTAATGTAATTAAATAGGTTTATAATAAAATAAGTCTACTATATGTAATGAAAATTTTTCCTAACTACTTTCTTCAAAGAGAAAATAAAATATTTAGATGAAGGGTTCCTCTAAATTTTACGAGATATAAGCAATCAATAAATCAATATGTTCACTTACAGTGATCCAAAAATAATCGCTTTGAATATCATTCCTTGTTTCCTTACTGCTAGGTCCAATAAGAAAATTGCTTCTCCCTGGCTACTTATGGGTCGTTGGGCGATTCTTGTCCCGCTGACTCGCACCAATGGGTTTCGGCGATGCTTGTCCTCTACCCTGGCCTGGTTGAATTGCACGTAGTCCTTTAGGAACACAAATTTTTCGGAAAACGCCGTAAATCGTTAACACGAACCGTTACTACGTTCGATACGAAGGATCGTCGACGAAATATCCTACCGACTGCGCCAGTTAGAATAACGGTTCGAAGATTATTCTTTTTAAAAAATTATTTATTATGCCCTAAAGGCGGCTACAATACAACTGAACTATTTTACAGCTTGAACAATACATTTATACGAAGAGTTCCTGTGGGAAATGCAACGTTGTTGTTTATAATAATGAGACTGAAGTCTCAGCAGTTAATTATGGTTAACTTGCATTTACCTTGGATATAACTCGCATTTTCTTTTTTCAAGAATTTTAAATATACTTATTATAGTTTTTTGTTTCTTACACTACAACTCATAACGCATTTTTTTCATTTAATAGTCATTGATAACATTAGTTCATGCTATCTCCGGTTTGACTGAGAGAATAAGGAATATGAAAAAAGCTAAAAAAGATTACTCTTTTATAACTGCATAAACTAATTTCTTCATTTCCTTTCAGGCAATCTCAATAGCCCAATCTGACCACTTCAAAAGCTACAACGCGACACTAAGCCCGTTGCCCTTTCCCCACTGCGAGCACCTGCCCTTCGGATCGGACGACTACTGGAGCTGTTCCCTAAGACAAATAGCTACCACTCTGGGACACCATGTTGGTACTTGCAAGATGGGCCCAGAAGGAGATGCATCGTCAGTGGTGGATCCGCAACTTAGAGTTCACGGTATCCGAAATCTCAGGGTGGTGGACGCGTCTATTATGCCCAACATAGTGGCAGGGCACACCAATGCCGCAGTGTTTATGATTGGGGAAAAAGGCAGCGATATGATAAAGGACACTTGGGAGGATCAAGTGAGGTGACCCCTGTACCATACAGACATGGTGTTTCAAAATATATGCTGAAATCGGCCTTAACATAAGATAAGGTGCAAGGCTGTCGGCGGTTACCACATATGAACAACCCAACAAGTTTCGTGCTAAATATTTAGGTATTCTTAATTGTATTAATGGTCGTTTCATAATAAAACAGCTCTCTGACCTTAAGTTTATAAATCGAAAAAACATGTTAATTCTTAATTCACATGTATATTAGGTAACACTTGACCGTGATTTTTTTGTAAGTAAACCAGAAAATTTTCAAGTGCGAGGGCAAAATTGTATTTAAGTTTTAGTTTCGAAACATCTATGAACTATACTTTTCACATTAATACAACTTTGGCAAATTAAGAAATCGTTATATCGTATACCACTTAACTAAAACCATAATAAACAGACACGCTTTCCCTATGCTCTCCTACAAACTAGGCACAAAAAAACTGCATATTTCAATGCAGTTATGATAGTCTTGATAAGCTTAAACCTAGCGGTATCCCTTTCTAACTTTATAAAAAAAACACACGGTTAAAACTAATCCGATTGAAAACGAAGTGAAAGCCCAACAAACGTTACTTCTTTCGCACTGGTTGATGATGACTGCTTGCACTCGCCAAATATCGGTTAACGGGTGAGTATCACCGTATATCAAGGTCAATATAACGAAGATGGTTTGTGTCTGAAGATACTGAAGACTGGCGGAAAGTTAGGGTTGCTGACTTTTATTATATGGAAGTAGCAGGATGTAAGCATGTCCGGTAGTGAGCGATGTCCATTGGTAGAGCTGAGCTAGTTTTCTTGGTGTTATGCTGTGTTTTTGGTGGCTGTAACGGTGATAGCTGGAGCGAGGTTAGTAAAAGTAAGTCCAAAAGTGATGATTTATACGCAGAGTAAAATGGAAAATTTATTTTTATTTTAAATAGAAATCGATATCAGGTATCATTGGCGCTCGCGAATTCAAATCTACCAATTAACCCAGTTTCATATGCAACATTCTGTGTGTAATATTGATTAATAACGCATTCCTTTCCACTGAACTAAATTCCGACAAGACCGAGTTTACTTCTGTATGAGCATTCTAAATTTTTCTGTCACCAAATTGAATGATGATTACACTTTTAAATTTGTTTGAAAGATTATGGAAGCTGAAAAAAGACTTATTGTGTGTGATCGGCTTGTATTAAGTACGAACGAGGGACAACCAGTTTAAGTTTTTTTTTTAATGAGCCGCGAGATCAATAAATATTTTTTTACAAGCAAACGTTAGAAATTTTTATCTAAAATCGTATAGCTTTAGAAACTTAAATTAGTGATTTTTAGCAAATAAAGAATCAAATGTAATTTTTTACATAAAAATTAAGGTAAAAAGTAGTTTATAATTTTTTAACGATGTGTAAATACGTGTAAGTAAGGCACTAGTACACACACGTACACTCAATTGCCATTTTTTTGTGAACAACCCAGTGTCAAGGATTAAAAAAATAACATTAGTAGTGCAATTATTGATATTGGTTAATATTAAAATTTCTTAGATACTTTATGTGTTACAAGGTCGATAAAACTAGGCAAATTTTGTGACAAATTATAATCCAAAACGGTGTTGCTAAATTCAAGTCGATTTGCCTCCATCCAACTCGGTCGGTCCTAAGCTCTGTACCATTTTCGAAGCTCAAATCGTCAGCGATGTTGCCTCACCATCTCAATCTGGATCTTCCAAGTGGTCTTTTCCCCTGTGGGGCTTTCTGCCATACCAGTCGTATTAGCCTTCTTCGGGGTTGCCCACGCACTTGTCCTGCCCATCTAAGCCATTGAGCATTTATTATGTTGCACAGATCTGGTTCTTCATATAACTCCCTCAGTTCTGCATTTGTTCTATTTCTGTGCTGCTGCGTCTGTGGATCCTTTGTCCGGCCGTACAATTTCCTAAGCATTCGTCTTTCGAATCTTCGGATGACCTCCTCATTTCATACCGATAGCGTCCGCGATTCGCAGCCGTACATGGTGATAGGTCTGATGACAGTTTTGTATACTTTGATTTTAGATCTTCTAGTAACTTCTTTGGATCCAAATCCATTCTTAAGGGCATAAAAGCTGTTGTTTGCGGTTTTTAGTCGGTACTTTATTTCCTCGCTGATGTCATTGTGGGCTGTAAGGATCGAACCCAGGTACTTGAACTGCGTGACATTTTCAAAATTGTACTCATTCATTGTTACATTTTATCCTAGTCTCTCTCTGCCTCCTCTAGAGATGTGCATGTATTTGGTATTGCCTTCGTTAATCCTTAGACCCATTGTAGATGCCTCGTGTTCCAGTTTAACAAACGTTTCTTTGCTGTTAATTACGCTAGTTTCCACCAAGTTAATATCGTCCACATAAGCAAGTACCAGTTGGAAACCATTTGTTTCGAGTTTCTTAGCACGACCTTCTCCAGGGCAATATTCCAAAAAGTGGGGGACAGCGCATCACCCTGCTTCAGTCCCGTACTTACTCTGAATATGTCCGACATATTGCTCCCAACTTTTACTCTGCATCTGGACCCTTCTACACAAACTCTGGTTAGTCTTATAATTTTATGAGGTATCCCGAATTCTGCCATCGTCTCCCAGATCTTAACTATTTTCACACTATCATAGGCCTGTTGAAAATCTATAAACAATTGGTGTAGCTGTCTATTAAATTCCTAGCTTTTTTCTAGTAGCTGTCTAATTGTGAACAGTTGTAGTTCGGTTTGCCCAAAAGCCACACTGATAATCTCCTATTATTTCCTCTGTGAATGGGGTAGTTCTTGACAGGATTATAATTGATAGCACTTTGTATGCTACGTTTAAAAGCGATATTCCTCTATAATTTTTGCCTACCATTCTGTCACCTTTTTGTGTATGGGGATTGTTATGCTTTCTTTCCAGTCTTCCGGGATCTTCTCGTTTTTCCAGATGATTATTATGAGTTCGTGTAGTTGGGATGTTACTGTGTTTCAGGAGTTCGGCGGGTATCGTGTCTTTACCAGGATATTTGTTGTTTTTCATCCTTTTTATAGCGTCTTCAATTTCCATTCGTGAAGGGTATTCCTCTCGCATTTCCGCAGTTTGAAAGCTGGCCGGTTCTTCGTTGTCTGTATCACCCTGGTTGAATAGTTGTTCAAAGTACTCTTTCCATGTTTGCAGTATTTGGTCTTGACTGGTTATTAGATCTCCGTTGTCGTCCTTGATGGTGTTGTTGGTTCTGGGTCTAAAGCCATTTTTTCTTGTTCTTATGGTCCTATAGAATTTCCTGGTTTTGTTCCTTCCGTCGACTTCTAATTCCTGCAACTCCTGATCTTCTTGCTCTCTTTTTTTCCTTCTTAGTAGTTCATTAGCCTCCCTTCTTAGTTGTCTGAATTTATTGGTATTGTCTTCAGTAGGATCCTGCTGCTGCTGATCAGTATTAGTCCTGCATTATTTCTCTTCTTAAGTACCCTCTCACATTCCGGATCGTACCGGATTTTTGTTTCTTGGCTTTTTTCGCTAATTGGCGAAACTACAAATACAGTAATTGACTTCGGTGCTCTATTTCCGCCTGGAAACGCCTTCTGGTGTCTTCGTTTTCCAATTTTACTGTATCTTGCTGTTATTGTCTTCAGTAGGATCCTGCATCATTATTAGTCTTGCATTACTTCTCTCCTTAAGTACCCTCTTCCGGTACATTCCGGATCGTACCAGTGGTTTCTATTTTTGTTTCTTGGCTTTACTCCCACAGTCACATTTGCTGCCCCTATGATTGCTTTGGATAGTACTTTCCATCTCGTGTCGATGTCATCTGTATTTGTAATTTCGCTAATTGGCGAAATTAGCAGTAATTGACTTCGGTGCTCTATTTCCGCCTGGAAACGCCTTCTGGTGTTTTCGTTTTCCAATTTTACTGTATCCTGCTGTTATTGTCTTCAGTAGGATCCTGCATCATTATTAGTCTTGCATTACTTCTCTCCTTAAGTACCCTCTTACGGTACATTCCGGATCGTACCAGCGGTTTCTATTTTTGTTTCTTGGCTTTACTTCCACAGTCACATTTGCTGCCCCTATGATTGCTTTGGATAGTACTTTCCATCTCGTGTCGATGTCATCTGTATTTGTAATTTCGCTAATTGGCGAAATTAGCAGTAATTGGCTTCGGTCCTCTATTTCCGCCTGGCAACGCCTTCTGGTGTCTTCGTTTTCCAATTTTACTGTATCCTGCTGTTATTGTCTTCAGTAGGATCCTGCATCATTATTAGTCTTGCATTACTTCTCTCCTTAAGTACCCTCTTACCGGAACATTCCGGATCGTACCAGTGGTTTCTATTTTTGTTTCTTGGCTTTACTCCCACAGTCACATTTGCTGCCCCTATGATTGCTTTGGATAGTACTTTCCATCTCGTGTCGATGTCATCTGTATTTGTAATTTCGCCAATTGGCGAAATTAGCAGTAATTGGCTTCGGTCCTCTATTTCCGCCTGGCAACGCCTTCTGGTGTCTTCGTTTTCCAATTTTACTGTATCCTGCTGTTATTGTCTTCAGTAGGATCCTGCATCATTATTAGTCTTGCATTACTTCTCTCCTTAAGTACCCTCTTACGGAACATTCCGGATCGTACCAGTGGTTTCTATTTTTGTTTCTTGGCTTTACTCCCACAGTCACATTTGCTGCCCCTATGATTGCTTTGGATAGTACTTTCCATCTCGTGTCGATGTCATCTGTATTTGTAATTTCGCTAATTGGCGAAATTAGCAGTAATTGGCTTCGGTGCTCTATTTCCGCCTGGAAACGCCTTCTGGTGTCTTCGTTTTCCAATTTTACTGTATCCTGCTGTTATTGTCTTCAGTAGGATCCTGCATCATTATTAGTCTTGCATTACTTCTCTCCTTAAGTACCCTCTTACGGAACATTCCGGATCGTACCAGTGGTTTCTATTTTTGTTTCTTGGCTTTACTCCCACAGTCACATTTGCTGCCCCTATGATTGCTTTGGATAGTACTTTCCATCTCGTGTCGATGTCATCTGTATTTGTAATTTCGCCAATTGGCGAAATTAGCAGTAATTGGCTTCGGTCCTCTATTTCCGCCTGGCAACGCCTTCTGGTGTCTTCGTTTTCCAATTTTACTGTATCCTGCTGTTATTGTCTTCAGTAGGATCCTGCATCATTATTAGTCTTGCATTACTTCTCTCCTTAAGTACCCTCTTACGGAACATTCCGGATCGTACCAGTGGTTTCTATTTTTGTTTCTTGGCTTTACTCCCACAGTCACATTTGCTGCCCCTATGATTGCTTTGGATAGTACTTTCCATCTCGTGTCGATGTCATCTGTATTTGTAATTTCGCTAATTGGCGAAATTAGCAGTAATTGGCTTCGGTGCTCTATTTCCGCCTGGAAACGCCTTCTGGTGTCTTCGTTTTCCATTTTTACTGTATCCTGCTGTTATTGTCTTCAGTAGGATCCTGCATCATTATTAGTCTTGCATTACTTCTCTCCTTAAGTACCCTCTTAAGGTACATTCCGGATAGTACCAGTGGTTTCCATTTTTGTTTCTTGGCTTTACTCACACAGTCACATTTGCTGCCCCTATGATTGCTTTGGATAGTACTTTCCATCTCGTGTCGATGTCATCTGTATTTGTAATTTTGATAATTGGCGAAATTAGCAGTAATTGGCCTCGGTGCTCTATTTCCGCCTCTAAACGCCTTCTGGTGTTTTCGTTTTCCAATTTTACTGTATCCTACCGTTATTGTCTTCAGTAGGATCCTGAATCATTATTAGTCTTGCATTACTTCTCTCCTTAAGTACCCTCTTAGGGTACATTCCGGATCGTACCAGTGGTTTCTATTTTTGTTTCTTGGCTTTACTCCCACAGTCACATTTGCTGCCCCTATGATTGCTTTGGATAGTACTTTCCATCTCGTGTCGATATCATCTGTATTTGTAATTTCGCTAATTGGCGAAATTAGCAGTAATTGGCTTCGGTGCTCTATTTCCGCCTGGAAACGCCTTCTGGTGTCTTCGTTTTCCAATTTTACTGTATCCTGCTGTTATTGTCTTCAGTAGGATCCTGCATCATTATTAGTCTTGCATTACTTCTCTCCTTAAGTACCCTCTTACGGTACATTCCGGATCGTACCAGCGGTTTCTATTTTTGTTTCTTGGCTTTACTTCCACAGTCACATTTGCTGCCCCTATGATTGCTTTGGATAGTACTTTCCATCTCGTGTCGATGTCATCTGTATTTGTAATTTCGCTAATTGGCGAAATTAGCAGTAATTGGCTTCGGTCCTCTATTTCCGCCTGGCAACGCCTTCTGGTGTCTTCGTTTTCCAATTTTACTGTATCCTGCTGTTATTGTCTTCAGTAGGATCCTGCATCATTATTAGTCTTGCATTACTTCTCTCCTTAAGTACCCTCTTACCGGAACATTCCGGATCGTACCAGTGGTTTCTATTTTTGTTTCTTGGCTTTACTTCCACAGTCACATTTGCTGCCCCTATGATTGCTTTGGATAGTACTTTCCATCTCGTGTCGATGTCATCTGTATTTGTAATTTCGCTAATTGGCGAAATTAGCAGTAATTGGCTTCGGTCCTCTATTTCCGCCTGGCAACGCCTTCTGGTGTCTTCGTTTTCCAATTTTACTGTATCCTGCTGTTATTGTCTTCAGTAGGATCCTGCATCATTATTAGTCTTGCATTACTTCTCTCCTTAAGTACCCTCTTACGGAACATTCCGGATCGTACCAGTGGTTTCTATTTTTGTTTCTTGGCTTTACTCCCACAGTCACATTTGCTGCCCCTATGATTGCTTTGGATAGTACTTTCCATCTCGTGTCGATGTCATCTGTATTTGTAATTTCGCTAATTGGCGAAATTAGCAGTAATTGGCTTGGGTGCTCTATTTCCGCCTGGAAACGCCTTCTGGTGTCTTCGTTTTCCATTTTTACTGTATCCTGCTGTTATTGTCTTCAGTAGGATCCTGCATCATTATTAGTCTTGCATTACTTCTCTCCTTAAGTACCCTCTTAAGGTACATTCCGGATAGTACCAGTGGTTTCCATTTTTGTTTCTTGGCTTTACTCCCACAGTCACATTTGCTGCCCCTATGATTGCTTTGGATAGTACTTTCCATCTCGTGTCGATGTCATCTGTATTTGTAATTTTGATAATTGGCGAAATTAGCAGTAATTGGCCTCGGTGCTCTATTTCCGCCTCTAAACGCCTTCTGGTGTTTTCGTTTTCCAATTTTACTGTATCCTACCGTTATTGTCTTCAGTAGGATCCTGCATCATTATTAGCCTTGCATTACTTCTCTCCTTAAGTACCCTCTTACGGTACATTCCGGATCGTACCAGTGGTTTCTATTTTTGTTTCTTGGCTTTACTCCCACAGTCACATTTGCTGCCCCTATGATTGCTTTGGATAGTACTTTCCATCTCGTGTCGATGTCATCTGTATTTGTAATTTCGCTAATTGGCGAAATTAGCAGTAATTGGCTTCGGTCCTCTATTTCCGCCTGGCAACGCCTTCTGGTGTCTTCGTTTTCCATTTTTACTGTATCCTGCTGTTATTGTCTTCAGTAGGATCCTGCATCATTATTAGTCTTGCATTACTTCTCTCCTTAAGTACCCTCTTAAGGTACATTCCGGATAGTACCAGTGGTTTCCATTTTTGTTTCTTGGCTTTACTCACACAGTCACATTTGCTGCCCCTATGATTGCTTTGGATAGTACTTTCCATCTCGTGTCGATGTCATCTGTATTTGTAATTTTGATAATTGGCGAAATTAGCAGTAATTGGCCTCGGTGCTCTATTTCCGCCTCTAAACGCCTTCTGGTGTTTTCGTTTTCCAATTTTACTGTATCCTACCGTTATTGTCTTCAGTAGGATCCTGAATCATTATTAGTCTTGCATTACTTCTCTCCTTAAGTACCCTCTTAGGGTACATTCCGGATCGTACCAGTGGTTTCTATTTTTGTTTCTTGGCTTTACTCCCACAGTCACATTTGCTGCCCCTATGATTGCTTTGGATAGTACTTTCCATCTCGTGTCGATATCATCTGTATTTGTAATTTCGCTAATTGGCGAAATTAGCAGTAATTGGCTTCGGTGCTATATTTCCGCCTGGAAACGCCTTCTGGTGTCTTCGTTTTCCAATTTTACTGTATCCTGCTGTTATTGTCTTCAGTAGGATCCTGCATCATTATTAGTCTTGCATTACTTCTCTCCTTAAGTACCCTCTTACGGTACATTCCGGATCGTACCAGCGGTTTCTATTTTTGTTTCTTGGCTTTACTTCCACAGTCACATTTGCTGCCCCTATGATTGCTTTGGATAGTACTTTCCATCTCGTGTCGATGTCATCTGTATTTGTAATTTCGCTAATTGGCGAAATTAGCAGTAATTGGCTTCGGTCCTCTATTTCCGCCTGGCAACGCCTTCTGGTGTCTTCGTTTTCCAATTTTACTGTATCCTGCTGTTATTGTCTTCAGTAGGATCCTGCATCATTATTAGTCTTGCATTACTTCTCTCCTTAAGTACCCTCTTACCGGAACATTCCGGATCGTACCAGTGGTTTCTATTTTTGTTTCTTGGCTTTACTTCCACAGTCACATTTGCTGCCCCTATGATTGCTTTGGATAGTACTTTCCATCTCGTGTCGATGTCATCTGTATTTGTAATTTCGCTAATTGGCGAAATTAGCAGTAATTGGCTTCGGTCCTCTATTTCCGCCTGGCAACGCCTTCTGGTGTCTTCGTTTTCCAATTTTACTGTATCCTGCTGTTATTGTCTTCAGTAGGATCCTGCATCATTATTAGTCTTGCATTACTTCTCTCCTTAAGTACCCTCTTACGGAACATTCCGGATCGTACCAGTGGTTTCTATTTTTGTTTCTTGGCTTTACTCCCACAGTCACATTTGCTGCCCCTATGATTGCTTTGGATAGTACTTTCCATCTCGTGTCGATGTCATCTGTATTTGTAATTTCGCTAATTGGCGAAATTAGCAGTAATTGGCTTGGGTGCTCTATTTCCGCCTGGAAACGCCTTCTGGTGTCTTCGTTTTCCATTTTTACTGTATCCTGCTGTTATTGTCTTCAGTAGGATCCTGCATCATTATTAGTCTTGCATTACTTCTCTCCTTAAGTACCCTCTTAAGGTACATTCCGGATAGTACCAGTGGTTTCCATTTTTGTTTCTTGGCTTTACTCCCACAGTCACATTTGCTGCCCCTATGATTGCTTTGGATAGTACTTTCCATCTCGTGTCGATGTCATCTGTATTTGTAATTTTGATAATTGGCGAAATTAGCAGTAATTGGCCTCGGTGCTCTATTTCCGCCTCTAAACGCCTTCTGGTGTTTTCGTTTTCCAATTTTACTGTATCCTACCGTTATTGTCTTCAGTAGGATCCTGCATCATTATTAGCCTTGCATTACTTCTCTCCTTAAGTACCCTCTTACGGTACATTCCGGATCGTACCAGTGGTTTCTATTTTTGTTTCTTGGCTTTACTCCCACAGTCACATTTGCTGCCCCTATGATTGCTTTGGATAGTACTTTCCATCTCGTGTCGATGTCATCTGTATTTGTAATTTCGCTAATTGGCGAAATTAGCAGTAATTGGCTTCGGTCCTCTATTTCCGCCTGGCAACGCCTTCTGGTGTCTTCGTTTTCCAATTTTACTGTATCCTGCTGTTATTGTCTTCAGTAGGATCCTGCATCATTATTAGTCTTGCATTACTTCTCTCCTTAAGTACCCTCTTACCGGAACATTCCGGATCATACCAGTGGTTTCTATTTTTGTTTCTTGGCTTTACTCCCACAGTCACATTTGCTGCCCCTATGATTGCTTTGGATAGTACTTTCCATCTCGTGTCAATGTCATCTGTATTTGTAATTTCGCCAATTGGCGAAATTAGCAGTAATTGGCTTCGGTCCTCTATTTCCGCCTGGCAACGCCTTCTGGTGTCTTCGTTTTCCAATTTTACTGTATCCTGCTGTTATTGTCTTCAGTAGGATCCTGCATCATTATTAGTCTTGCATTACTTCTCTCCTTAAGTACCCTCTTACCGGAACATTCCGGATCGTACCAGTGGTTTCTATTTTTGTTTCTTGGCTTTACTCCCACAGTCACATTTGCTGCCCCTATGATTGCTTTGGATAGTACTTTCCATCTCGTGTCGATGTCATCTGTATTTGTAATTTCGCCAATTGGCGAAATTAGCAGTAATTGGCTTCGGTCCTCTATTTCCGCCTGGCAACGCCTTCTGGTGTCTTCGTTTTCCAATTTTACTGTATCCTGCTGTTATTGTCTTCAGTAGGATCCTGCATCATTATTAGTCTTGCATTACTTCTCTCCTTAAGTACCCTCTTACGGTACATTCCGGATCGTACCAGTGGTTTCTATTTTTGTTTCTTGGCTTTACTCCCACAGTCACATTTGCTGCCCCTATGATTGCTTCGGATAGTACTTTCCATCTCGTGTCGATGTCATCTGTATATGTAATTTCGCTAATTGGCGAAATTAGCAGTAATTGGCTTCGGTGCTCTATTTCCGCCTGGAAAAACATTCTGGTGTCTTCGTTTTCCAATTTTGCTGTATCCTACTGTTATTGTCTTCAGTAGGATCTTGCATCATTATTAGTCTTGCATTACTTCTCTCCTTAAGTACCCTCTTACGGTACATTCCGGATAGTACCAGTGGTTTCTATTTTTGTTTCTTGGCTTTACTCCCACAGTCACATTTGCTGCCCCTATGATTGCTTCGGATAGTACTTTCCATCTCGTGTCGATGTCATCTGTATTTGTAATGTCGCTAATTGGCGAAATTAGCAGTAATTGGCTTCGGTGCTCTATTTCCGCCTGGAAACGCCTTCTGGTGTCTTCGTTTTCCATTTTTACTGTATCCTACTGTTATTGTCTTCAGTAGGATCCTGCATCATTATTAGTCTTGCATTACTTCTCTCCTTAAGTACCCTCTTACGGTACATTCCGGATCGTACCAGTGGTTTCTATTTTTGTTTCTTGGCTTTACTCCCACAGTCACATTTGCTGCCCCTATGATTGCTTTGGATAGTACTTTCCATCTCGTGTCGATGTCATCTGTATTTGTAATTTCGCTAATTGGCGAAATTAGCAGTAATTGGCTTCCGTGCTGTATTTCCGCCTGGAAACGCCTTCTGGTGTTTTCGTTTTCCAATTTTACTGTATCCTACTGTTATTGTCTTCAGTAGGATCTTGCATCATTATTAGTCTTGCATTACTTCTCTCCTTAAGTACCCTCTTACGGTACATTCCGGATCGTACCAGTGGTTTCTATTTTTGTTTCTTGGCTTTACTCCCACAGTCACATTTGCTGCCCCTATGATTGCTTCGGATAGTACTTTCCATCTCGTGTCGATGTCATCTGTATTTGTAATGTCGCTAATTGGCGAAATTAGCAGTAATTGGCTTCGGTGCTCTATTTCCGCCTGGAAACGCCTTCTGGTGTCTTCGTTTTCTAATTTTGCTGTATCCTACTGTTGATCTTGTTTGGATTGCACATTTTTTGAGCTTGATATTCTGATTCTCAGCTTTGCTCCGACAATAAAATTATCAGAGTCCGCGTCTGCCCCACGATGCCTTGCATCAATTACGACGTGATCAATTTGGTTTTTCGTTTTGCCGTCATTTGAGGTCCATGTCTCTTTATGGATATACTTGTGCTCATATATTATAGATTCAATAAGGAGGTGGTTAGATGCTGCTAGTTCTGCAAGTCTCAACCCATTATCATTTGAGAGTACGTGTAGGCTTTTTGTACCCACGTGGAGCCTTAATGCCGCTTTTCTTCCCAGCGTTCCATTAAAATCTCCTGATATAAGTTTCATAACCTCTTCAGGTAGAGCGTCTATTTTACTCGCCAGGGTGTCATAGAAATCGTCTTTCACTGCTTCATCTTTGTCTTCGGTTAGAGCATGTACAGAGAGTAAGGAGTAGTTATAGAATTTCAATTAGATTTCATCTTAGGTAGGATAATCGTTCGCTAAGGGATTCAAATTTTAGGACTAAGCCCAACAGGTTTTTCTTAATTGCAAAGCCGGTATCGAACTGATGAACGTTCTGGTTGTTACCGCTATAAAAAGATGACTGAGTTTTCTATATTTAGATTTCCTGAGCCAGACCATCTTATTTCCTGTAGTGCAGTGACTTCCATTTTCAACCGCTCAAGCTCTTTAATTGTCCTGACCGCTGCACCCTTCCTGTACCAACTAAGTACATTCCATGTTCCCATATTCGTTATTCCTTTTCTTTGCTTTGGTGGTCTTTGTCTATCCATTCTGATCCGAGGCTTGTCTTGCGTCTTCACAACCGCGATATTTTTATGAGGTGGGGTGGTTAGCCTCACGCTCAACCCTCCTCCTGTATCCGGGCTTGGAACCGAAAGTAACATCCGAGAGTGCTACTCAATCCTCCCCTCGGATGCCCCAGGCGGAGTTAAAAAAATCAGAAACTGGTAGACTGAAATTCCTCTGACCATTTGAAAACCTCCAATGGCCATAACTGAGAACCAAAAAAAATATGAAAAATTCTTCAAAAAACTTTTTATGATATCAAAAAGGAATCAAAATGATGTCGCCTTCCTCACTTATTCGTTCATCCATAACTAAGTAGTGTTAAATGGCAACCCCCAATTTCTAATATCTCATCTGAAAACTATCAAAAAATGCTTTCCATTGATACTCTACAAAGCTACATTTCATCAAATATTTTCCTAAAAAAGTTCTATAACTGTAGATAGTAAGAACCAAAATAAGTTGATTGAACGACATACACTACGTCCCAAATTGGCCTTACATGTGTTGGGAACTGGGGAACTATAGGAGCTACGAAGTTGGTTAAATTTTGGAAATTCTAGACAATTATATTAGTAATTTAATGAAAAAAACGAGATTGCTACAAACGTCCAGTTTTTTAAGATATTTTGGAAAAACCAAAATGATATAATTATGAAAACTAATACAGCTTTTTTATAAGATAAAAGAAATTTGCAAGAACATTTCAGAAGCAACTTTTTGAGAATAATATACACTTGAAAAGGTAAAACTTCAATTCAACCGTTCTATCTTCTGGAACCATCATCAATATGTATTTTTTTATTCGGGTGTGGGAATGTGCACTTTCCCGCACGCATTTTAATGTGGAAAGTTGTACTTTCCCGTACCAGTGCCAAAAAATATACATTCCCATACTAGTGCGGAAAATTACAAAAATGCATCATAGATTAAATACATACTAATGCTGGTATTCAACAATCGAACACCATAACAACAACCCGTTATTATTTTTTAATGTGGCAAAGTCATTCCCACAATTTGTCGAGACTTCGATTTGTATCCAGTCATAAGAATTGCAAATAAAATAAATTCATCTAACGAAGTCACTGAAGAGTTACCTGAAGATGTTGTAGAGGCAGCAGCATAAGCAAGTTTAAAGCTATTACCTGAAAAGTCGAAAGAAAGGTACGAGAAACAATATGCTCATTTGTTAGAATGGTGCCGGGGCAAAGGAATAAGGACCTTTCAAGTGGAGGAGTTTTTGGCAACTAAGCAAGGTACTCAAATCCAATATGCTTTGGTCGCGGTACTCAATGATAAAAAGTGTAGTAAAAATAAAACAGAAAGTAGACATACGCAGATTTTAAAAGAACAAACTATTTAAAGAAGCAAAATGTTGGAGTTCGAGTGCAGACGGCAAAAACTATCAGTAAAGACGATATTACAAAGTTTGATGTGTACAAAAATGATGAAAGTGGCTGATGCTCTGGCTGGTGCTTTTCGAAGAAAGGAGCTTACCAATGTAATAATTGATGACATAGGCGATAAGGGCAATCTTATCATCATAAAAATCAGAGATTCTAAAAACCATTCTGCAAGTCTTCATCGAAGAAGTAAATAATGGATTCTTTTGAAGCTCTACAGAAAATACGTTAGATTTGAGGCCCCAGGATACCCCACACCGTCGTTTTTTCGTCAAATATGTGAAAGAAAAGTGCACCGACTAATGTGTAGGTAATACATTTGGGAAAATGACTTCGAAGATAACAGCCCATTTAAAGCTTCCCAATCCTGAACAATATACAGGGCACATCTTCACACGTTCTTCAGTAAACTTCTTACTAATATTAAACCGCTAGGCGGCTGGAAGTCAACTTCTGTGGCTGAAAGTTATCTGAAGGAATATACCACTCACAAAAGCAACTTGTGTAACAAAATTCTGACTTTGGGTCCGTCAACTTCATCTCTGAACTTCAAACCAAGTGCATTCGCTACTGTCTCCTCTGTACGTGAAGAAACTTTGGAAGATCCACCGGTGTCCCGTGATTTGGAAGAAAAGCAGCTCGAATTGACACAGCATTTGGCATCAGCAATATATTTACAACATGCTCATGCAATTGTTCGTTGTTGTTCATTCAGATGCACGAACGTCCGCTTCGCGTCGTTCGTTCAACTGCAGTAGCGTGCGGGAAAGTATCCCTTTCCGCGCTTGTTAGGAAAATAACTATTCCTTATAGCGGTCATATTGAATAAAACAAGAAATAGTTATTTTCCTAACAAGTGCGGAAAGTGATACTTCACCGCACGCGATTGCTGTTGACCGGAACGACGCGAAGCGGAGTTCGGGCAAGCAGTCGAGTGCGGGAAAAACACTTTCCACATGTGTTTGGAACAAGACTTTTTCTACTACCGCGAATAAATATAAACATTTCTACTTTGCTACTCAAACATATTTTTAATTAACCCAAAATCCTAATCTGAAAAACTCAAACTAAAAATTACTTATGGTTGTTGATGTCTATGGTATAAAAGTACAACTGACATCGCTCTGGAGACTGATTGCGGACGTCAGTTGCTGTTGTTGAGATATTGCTAGCTGGTGATTCTCTAAACTCGATGGTCAAGGCGAATTCTCGAAGATTGATTCTAAAGTACTTGTTGGGATTAGTTTTGATGTTGAGGGTCCAGATTCCTCAGTTTGAAGTCCTGAATCTGAAAAATTTTAAGCCCTGAATCTAGTGTCAGAATTTGATTGCAGACAACTTTTTCTGTATTTCGGAGTCCTCCAGGTATCCCTCAGCAAACGCGGTGAACTTTTATACGCCTAATCGCTTTATGTGAAATTTGTGATTTCCTCTCCAGAATCGGCCAACAAAGTGTCAGAAGAGCGGCGAAAACTGTGACCTGTGTAGCTTTGAGGCTCTGGAAGACGCAGATAATTGACAATTTCGGAATGCCCCTTTCCAAAAAAAAATTTGACACCTACGTACTGGCTGGTAAATTTTCTCTCTTTGAATTGGCCAAAAAAGCGAACATGGGGAGTAATATTTGGTGGTCGCATTGCTGCATATGTTCTGTAAAGTTTCAAAAAAGCTCCGTTGTTTACGTCTTCAGATATTATGAAAAACCTTGAAGAATTGCATCCACCTTCAAATGTAACTAGGTAGACTCAGTGAGTCAATCATAAATTGTTAGGTTTGTTCACTTCCAACATGCATATGGAGCAAAGAAGGCGCGCGTCGGCGCGCGTCGCGAGGGAAGTGAAAAAATGGCCGCCGATTCGGATAATCGGTGAAAACATGATACATGTACTTACCTGTGATACGAAAGATTCTTTCACACTTTTATAACTAGAAGTCACAGCACTGTTTTCAGAATTGGCAGCACTGTTGCCAATTCGTCAATTAAGAAGATTTTCTACCTATATTTTGATCGTGCTGTACGGCTACATTTAGCTACACAACATATAAACATACGGTCTGTGTAGTTGGACCTTGAGAGCGGGCAATATCGCACTGAAACTCTTTAGAAATGATGCTAGACAAATCTTTTT